>OY720307.1:16874346-18124346 GCA_963082785.1 Philonthus spinipes | reverse complement strand
AAAACAAAGTTTAAAGGCTAAACTAAATTCTAAAAATATATGTAAAGCTATTAATACATATTCGATTCCTATTTTAACTTTCTCTTTTGGTATAATTAAATAGCAGAAAACAAATTTAAAAGACAATGAAATTAAAAAAGGAAAATTTCTGGCAATGATCAATAAAATTCGATCAAACCCTTTTTCCAACTGCAAAAAATACTTACACTCTAAGTTTTACAAACATCTATTGAAACAACTACTTCCCGAACATTTACCCCACCGGACATTAGATTACACAATAGATATTTGTTGTTGCATCGCAGCACTGCTGAGAAATTGCAACGGTTTGAGTCGAAATTATTTAATGAAAGGAAACAACAAATAATAGTTACAAGGCTATCTGTATTTTTTGCAGTTGGAAAAAGGGTTTGATCGAATTTTATTGATCATTGCCAGAAATTTTCCTTGTTTAATTTCATTGTAATTTAAATAGCTGCAAATGTGTGAATCATCTTTGTTTCATTTTATTTAATTAAATTTAAAAGATTTGAATAGAGTAACAAGACAAATCTAACAAAAAATAGAATTCCCCATCCAAATGCCTGCCTGCACTTAGCGATTATATTTACCAAGAAATTTGGGAATGAGAGGTCTGATAGACATTAAACATCTTCACAATGCACAATTAAAAAACATAATGGAATATTTTCAAAAATTGACAGTGACCTACACTCAGCTATTTTTTCTATTGATAATGATTATACACCATTATCTTTCGGTAAATAACTATAAAAATTCTCAAAATTTAGACCTCTATTATAAATATAATACATTGCGAATTTTAGAAACCGACACACATAAATTATATTGGGACACTAAACTACTGACAAACCTGACAATAAGTACTAACCGATTAGACATTATATTAATTGACACAATTTCCAATATTACGTATATTATAGAAATTTCAGTAGGAAGTGATAACAATATTTCAAAAAATATAAAGAAAAATTTGACAAACAGCAACCCCTTGCATTTGAAATTAAACGTATATGGAAAGAAAAGAGGGTTATAATAGTACCTTTCATCATTTCGGTAATCGGTATTACACCAAAAACATTTCACCAAAATTTAAAACTATTAAATTTTCCCGCTCTAATCCACAACACAATACAAAAAGCCACAATTCTTGCAACACTATCTACAGTGAAAAGAATTTTACAGTAATTAAGATTAACATGTAATAATGCCATTAATTGTAAAAAAAGAAACCAGTGTATAAACTGAGATATAAAATACAATAATAATAATAATCTGTTGTTGGTTTACTCATCCAACACTTATACTTTCGTATAACTTTTTTCTTTATGCACTGTAGGGTTGAACCAAATGTGATTAGAGTTTTTCTTCAGTTTTAGTAAGATTTTCCTGTATTTAAAGATGAGAACTGCTGCACCGGCGTTGTGTAACCTATCGAAAGGTTAAACAACGCATCCATAATTTTCACTCATCCAACATTATTTAAAATAATAATAACGTCTTTATGCAATATTATGATAGACATTACAAAATAATACAAAATTCAAAACAAGCATTATCATAACATCGAAAGTGGCGAAGTTTAGCTTAGCAATGTAATGTTTGCTGGTTTTCAACACAACCACAATAATAACCAATAATTAAAAGCTTGAATCCCATTCAATATAGATTTCTTTTTGAAAATAAAAAATTATGCTTTAAATTGTTATAAATAAAGTAATATGCAAAATCGAAGAATATCCTAAAATAAATTTTAATTATTATAAGAGCTGAGTATATTACATGCATATAGTTTTATTACTTTGCAAATCTAAAAGGAAAAAGGTCTTAATCCTGAAGAAAATCTTTAATCATATTTCTCATGTATATTACTCCACTATTTCAAGAAGAATAAAAAATTAGTTTGTAGGGAATGTTTAATTAATTTCTTACTTAACCCGTGGTGAAACATTTTTGAATTAATTCAGGATGATTTAATTGAAATGAAAACACTTAAGTGAAACAAACCATGTGTTTTAATTTTCACTTAAGTAAAAAAAACAAGTGTTTTAATTTCAATTAAATGATCCTGAATTAATTTGTAGGGAAACCTTAGTTAAATTTCGAAAGATTTGCCTATTAACCACAAAAAGTGATAAATTTGTAATATTAAATTATTGAGCTCTTGTGTATTTGTCACACGTTACGTGAAACATCTTGTATATATAAAAATGCCTTTAATAAAACATTTTCTCTGAGCACACGTATTTCTTTAAATTTTGAATAAAAATAATTTTATCATCTTCTTAGTATATAAGATTGAACATAAAATAAATAATGTATAGTTAGTATAAAGCAATATGTATTTAAATGGACTTAACGTTAATAAACAATAAACAATATTAGAAACGTTTGAATCGAATTCGGTCATTCTTTATTGTGTCCCGCACAAAAAGAAAAGAAACAATATATTTTCTGATTTTATTCCAATCACAACGAAATAATACACAAATCCAATTAATTAAATCAAACCGAGCCCGTGTTCCGATTTCGTAACGTTTTAACCTTTTTAATTTATTAATTCGCAGCTTCGATTATTTATTCATACGTGAATGTAAAGAGTATCGGGCCAAATTGCCGAACCTTTAAATAATTAACACGCTGCGCGTAACAGAAAATAGGGCGGGGGGAAATTAAAACGGCCGTAATTGTGAAATCCCTTTGACGCCGTTAGAAGTTATTTCCACTGCGCGAAACTGCTTCCTGGAAAACAACCCGGTGCAATTAAATAAATTCCATTGTTAGGTTTGATTCGCAATCAGAAATTTCATTAACTTCTAAAAAATTATATAATTTTGGATATAGACTTTACTTGATTATTTCAATATTTTTGTTGTGTGTTATGGTCATTCAATTTGTGATTAATTTTTAATACATTTTAAAGTAAAACACATTTGAGGGCGTAAAGACCTATGGTCGATGGCCCACGACAGACTACTAACATAACTGTAGATATTGTTATTATAAATTTTGTAAATTTTTATTATCTTATTGTCTGAATAAAGATGTTTGCATATAAAACACATTTGAATTTATTTATCCTCTTTATTTTTTAAATTTAAAATGTGATTAAAGTTTACACTGTCTATCCCTTACCAAATATGAGTTTCATTATTAGTATTATCATGTTTGATAATATCTATTAAATAGTTAAAACGGAAATGTCATTTCAAGTAAGAAATAAAGTAGGTAAATAAATTCAATTCAATTTATTTTTTAAATATATTAAAAATGTGTTCACAAATTGAACACACAACAAAAATGTTAAAGTAATTAACTGAATATTATTAATACAATTAAATACATTTTTAGAAGGTATTGAAACTTCTGGCCGCGAATGGCGAAATTTAAAAAATAATATATTTAAACAAAAATTTAAATATATTATTTTTAAAGAACATCTAGAATATCTGACTGGTGGAACATAATGCTATTAATCGCGAGGATAGAAAAGCTTTGTTTCGAGAATAGATAAATTCTTTTGAATTAATTTCTCGTGGTGAAATATGTTTGTGTATTTTTTTAAGAAAAATAAAAACGTTTATTCTTAGATATCTCTCTTCGAATTTCGTAAAAAAATATAAAATGATTAGTTATTAGCTAAAGTGAGAATAATATATTAATTATTTTCAAATTAATTTTAATTAATTTATTTAAATAACTGTGACCAAGATAATAAATCTTTTTTTTTTCTTTTATTATAAAATCATTAGTTATGGTTTGATTTTCAAAGTGAGTAGCATAGACCAATTAAACCGAGCCTACGTCACAATTTAAAAAAACGGGCCTAAATAATAAATCACAAATAATAAATTAATCCTTATAAACTAACTAAATTCACAACGACTTTTTTTACTGCGTAAAAATCCAACTATTATTTTTTCTTCCCCATGTTATGAATTTGAGCGTTCGCGCAGTGAGTTCACACGTGCGATACAATTGTTCGTTAAAAAAGTCATCTTTTTTTTTCGCTTTTTATTTCATTTCATTTGTTTTTTCATTACATGAATGCTTTCACGCGGCTTTTAATTAAATTATGGACGCGTACATTGAAATGTATTAAAACAAAACAAAATAGATGCACGGATTGTATTACGTTTGGATATTCGCCGTTTATTTTGCTTTTATGTGTTGAAAAAAATGTTTATATATATATGTATTTTTGCAGCCGTTTGAATTGGCGTTTTCCCAGAATGATTTTATATAATACTAAAAAATATATACATCAATTTAAGAGCCATGTTTTTTAACAGCTTTAATGTTACACTTGAAGCGTATAATAATGAAGCTGTTTCAAAAATACATCATTAAGATTTAAATTATTTATTACTAAGGTTTCTGTTTAGTTATATTCAGTTAGTTATTTTCTTTATTTTAATTATGAAAACACATTTTTAAGACTGCTAATCACTTATCTAAACACAATTAATAAATTATACATTTTTAATAATGATAGGAAATTAAAACATTTGCTTTTTTTTATTAAGAATACAAATTTATAATTTATTATGTAATAAATCAAATAATAAATAATAAATGTGTACTTCTAAAAACTTACATTGCAAGTAATTTTTGCTTTAATGAAATCTCTTTTTCATCATATCAAAAATTAAGTTTTAATTTTTCGCTTTCAAAATGTTTCCCTAAATCATTTTAATTTTTATTGTTTATCCCTAATTGAACACAACTTATTTAATCTTTTATAAAATTCAATTCCCTTTCTGTTTGTATATATTTTTTATGGCGAATAAAATCTCTTTTACATCCCGCGAAGGTTAATTACTTAAAAGCGCCATAAATTAGGGAAACTTCAAACTCCTCGCGGCGTACAGAAAAGAAGCAAACCGGGGAGTATAAAACAAAATTATTACTTCGAGAATTTACGAAAAAGCGAACGCGTAAAAAAAACGGCGATATTAAATTAAGCAGAAATCCCTCTCTCCGCCCTGCTAATAATTATATTTTAACGAGCTTCCCCGGGATGAGGGATAACTTTAAAGAATATTTTAGCGCCGCCCTCCCTCCACACGGGAAAGTTTAGTTGCGTCCTCCTTTTCCGCGAAATGTATGTTAAACGCGTTAGAGGGTAAAAAAGAAGATCTGGAACTTTCCCCCACCGGCCGCGATTTTAATATGTATTTCCTGTTTATTTTTACTCCGGATTTTTTTGCTAGTTTTGAGGGGGAGAGGAGGGTATGTGATTGGATTAGAAAGTTTGTTTCTTTTTATTCTTAGCTTTTTTCAGTTCGTTAATGTAATACTTACTTAGAAATATAAAACAGATCTAAAATATGGTTCAATTTGATTAATAAATTAGTGAATATTAAATATGAATGAATTGGGCACAAAGACTTCTAGTGGATAGCCCAGGACATACAAACCTTAATTCAGATGTATATACTTAATGTTTGTGAAAATGAAAATGTTCGAATAAAGATATATGTATATATGAATAAATTATTAAAATAATTTTAAATAAATATTAAATAAAATTATCCCGTTGTGGCACGCTACAAAAGATAAAAGGTTGCGATGTTTCTTATGAAAACAAAAAGATATTTTAAAAAAAAGATATTTATAATATCTTTATGAAACAAAAAGATATTATAAATGTGAATTACGGTTGAATTCGAAAAAAGTGGAAAGTACTTTTTTTCGAAAGATGAAAATCCAATATGGCGCCCATAAGAAAAAAAAAACAGAAATTGGCTCCATGACGGATATTATTTTAAATTAAACGAGTTTAATTATTTAATATAAACTAATGGTTTATATTAAATTGCATTCAAATTCTATCTAGATTATTAAAACTTTATTTATAATTGTAATTAGGAATGAATACGTTCTGTTTATAGTTTAAAGTTTAAATAATTTAAATAGAAATCTAATGCAATATAACTTAAATTAACGCCTAATAAATTGTATACTGTAGACAGGAGCGGCACTAAAATCATGTTAAATTTTAACAGAAATGAATAGATCACTATTCATTTCTGTTTAGAGTTATAAATAAAGTTAAAATAATTTAGATAGAATTTGAATGTAATATAATTTAAACTAACACCTAATAAAACTTTGCAAGGTAATACAATTTAACGTCGACTGTACTCTCGATAGCGGAATTAACACACCGATAAAACATTGACTGTTTGAATATTTTCGCGCGATTTCCCTGAATAATTTGACTTTATTGCCTTCCTGCGCGCCGGCAAAGTTCGTACTTAGATTGGATTAAAATTTAACATGATTTTAGTGCCGCTCCTAGTTTTTAACTGCTCGCCCCCTAATCCATTAAGTTTTTACATAAATTCCCGTAATCTCCGCGTCCTCGTTTTTCCTTCTGGAAAAAGGAAGAGCTCTCCCTCCCCTCCGTCTTCCTCCATCGCCGCCGTTCTTAATTTAATTTTTAGCGCGGTGTTTTTACCCGGGAAAATCGGGACGAATCTTAACGAGATTGCGATTTTATGGATTGATTCCGATGTGAACGGATTCAGACGCAGCGGTTTAAAAAAAAAACGAGTCAAGCAGGAGTACATAATCATTAATCCGGATTTAAATACAGAGAGAATTTAAAATTACTTTAATGGTAAATTATTTAATATTCCATTTATATTTCATATAAAATCCTGCAAAGGATTTTAGCAGCATACTGGAAATTTTTTTTATTTTTCACAAAATGTACATTTTGTTCACAAAATAATAAGTCTTAACGGTTTATTATTGCATTTTTTAATTAAATAATAATAAATATCAACATACCATTGCGCAAAAAAACTTTGATCACTAACTATTTCACTGTATACGAAGGGATTGTTACAGACGACTAATTTATGTATTAAGAATACGTATTACACATTGTGATTGTTAATGTTCCGGTTAATAAAGACTGATGCCACATGAAAATGGCGCTTGCGTTATTTCCCAATTATTATGGTTCAATAAAGATATTGCCTTTCTCTCTTTCTCTCTCTCTCTCTCTCTCTAGTTATTTTGATTTATTTGTGGGTACAGAGAGACCCACAAATAAATCAAAATAACTATTTAAAATTCATAATAACAGTACAGTGAAGACTTGTTGCAATATTTACATTAAATAATTGATAATGATGTTTTACATATTATGTGGAATTTAAATTAAATCATTTTAAAAATTCTATTGTTGAGGCCGTTACTTGATGAAACTCCATTGTAAATAATTTTAAAAGTAAACCACTAGATTATTTTTAAATTTCACACAATTGTAGAAAACACTGCTATTTAACCATTACATCAGCTGCCTGATGATGATACTATGATTCGAAACAATTGTAGCAGTGTTTTCTACAATACATCTGTGAAAATTAAAAACAATCCAGTGTTTTCATTGTAAAATTAGTATGATAATTTTACTTAAGTAGAAAAGAACTTCGAAAATATTTAAAAAAATAATATATTTTAATTCAGCCATTGTGGCAATAATCTCTTCTTTAATATAATGGATATTTGTTTTATTACACTACTAATATTGCGAAAGGCCACATTGATAGTGGGGTTGAACGATGCTAGCTGCATCATACCTTGAAAGAAACTAGTGCGCGCGCACAGGCGTCTTTGCACAATTAGAATTGTATGTGCGCGCGCATCTAATTTAACATCTTTCGAGGTATAATGCCATATTTATTGTGCTGCCCCACAATAAATATGGCCTTATAGAAAGTTAGTAGTGAAATAAATATCCATTGTGTGAAAGAACCGATTGTCTGACTACCATCGCATTATCTGAACTTCGTTTATTTCACTTAATTGTATTTCTTGTGTATATCTTTTATAAATAAATATAAGCAGCAGAAGAGTATCCATAAAAGTGTACTGTTTGAATGTTGGAAGTGAGGATAATAAGCGGAACGGGCGTAACATAAATCTACTATGAATGAATCGAAACTGGTATTTGGAGATATATTTTATAATTAAAACATTGGTTTATAAAAAAATATTTTCATGTATAAATATTTACTTAACTGTAATCAAGTGAATGATTTTTTATATGTATACAAAATGAATCATAATTGAAAATATAAACTAAGCGCCATCACCAGTTATATACGCTAGATGAATGGTGGTTTAACATTTTATTATATAAATTAAATAAAAATGATTTGAAAAAAAAATACATAATAATAATAATAATTCTACATATCTAGGATCAAAAATTGTTGCATGATGCAATATTTGATTGATATGGAACAGCAGATGTACACTTCTATGCAATAAAATTAAGCACACAAAATATTTTATAGTTTAAGGAGGACATGATAAGTTTCCTAGTTACAAAAAAAATATGTAAATATGTCAATTTCTTTAATGTATAATACTAGGCAATTACAACAGATCCGAATTACACAACTAGAATATTGTGAAAAAAATATTATGAGACTTGTGCTTAATTTTATTGCACAGAAGTGTGCCCAAGATATAGTTGTTTTAATGTGCTTTTGTTTAAAGTACTTACGTAATGTAAGTCAAAATGTCACAGAGCTAAATGTGGAAATAATTTATTAATAATTTTTAAATTATTTTTATTTAATTTATTAAATAACTATGACCAAGTGAATAAATACTCTTTTATATTTTATTATATGTATACAATATCTTTATTTTTGTTTAAGTATATGATTTAGTTATGAATTGAGTTATAATTAAATCTGTTATTTATTGCGGCTCTTATTGTATGATAATCCTAGCTCATGGCTGTCATTGCGTTGAGTTTTGTGTGGAAGTTTCCAAGCCTGAAATAATTGGTCTCGTTTTATTATTTCAAGTAATATCTGTTCAGACATCCATAGTTTTTTAGGAGTTCCTCTAGTTTGTCTATTTGACGTAAAAATTGTTTCAGACATGACCTTATGATAAGTACTTTGATAGTGGTTTAATAACTTTACTGATTGAAATGATTCAATATTTGATTTTTTCATGAGTTTTGCCAAACTATTTCTAAAGATAATGACGACTACTTTTATGATTTGATTATTTCTGGATCTTGTTATATGCATGCTGTCTTTGAATGTACAGCCAATAATATAAAAATTATAAATTTTTGCTTTTATTACAACACTTGATAACTTATCTTGTTGACCCTTGTAGAATATGTGATCACAACATGAAGTTGTCAGCGCATCTTTTCTGAACTCTTCACGTGTGGCAGCCGCTTCTAAACATCTTCATATTTCTGTACTACTTTGTCATTTCCATCTAATATATTGATGATTGTATCCCCAATTATAAGGAAATATTTAATGTGTGTGAATTCTGTTAAATGTTTGCTTAATCCATCTATATATTCAAAAGGCGGAGAATTTGGAGGCCTGTAAACTGATAGAATATGCAGATCACTGTTTCTTAGTTTTATTTTTAGATGAAGACCTTAAAAGTTCGTTGTATTTATTGATATATGTTGAATATGCAAAATGTGAGCTAACCGCCCCCTTTGTTTGAATGTCTAAGTTTATATACCCATTGAGATGTTGAATATTTTAATCCAGTGATTAGTCATTTACTTTCATTTTAACTTCAGAAATTAACATAACATCTAGATTTTAAATGACGTTATTAATATATGATATATAATTATCAAAATGGCCTTATAACGAGTTATTATTCAAATATGTTATTGCTAACACTTGTTTAATAGTTAACCAATTATTTATATATATATATATATATATAAACATCTTTATTCAGATAACACAATTACAATTTTTTACAAATATTTATATTTACAATACATATAGATTTATAATAATAATCTTTATTAACAGATATATACAGCAAAAAATACTAAATAAGTATCAAGAAATTACAAAATCAAATGTATATTTTATATCTGTTAATTGGCTATCGACCAATGGTCTTTCCGCTTAATTATTTATATTATTATTTATTTGACAGTTTCGTAAGTATGATATTTCATTTTCTATATAGTCTGTATCCATGCTTCAAGTATTATTATTTCTGTATTTGTAAAAAGTGAATTGTTGGTATATTTTCTATTCGATTTTATCTAGATCAATTTCGGAGAATATTTGAATAACTTAATATGTATCGCTCTTTCTGTGAAGTAGTTTTTTGTTTTTAGTCCAAAAGAATTTCCATTTTCTTTCACGAGCCTTATTTCTGGTTTCCCATAGTAAATTTTTAGTGTAACTGTTAAGAGACTCGAATAATTTTGTTCGTCCCTCAGATCCTTCTCCAAAGATGTTATATACATAATATTTAAGAAAAGCAAACATCAATCGAGTCAAAACTTTTCTTCTACGGATTATGAATATGGATGATGCTATAAGAGGTAAATTGGTTGTGAAAATATTTTATCCATTGGAAAAATAATTTGAAACAGAGTTTGCGACAGATTTAAGAATTTCGGGTTTATGTTAAGATTTCCAGGAATGCAGAAGTTTTATAGGATGTCAAAATTATTTGAGTCTATTTAAAATTGTTGAATATTTTCTATTATGGAGGCTTCTACGTCATTATACATAAGTCACAGGTGAAAATAAAGTGTTATACAAAACAAAGTTTAGAAATTTTTTGGTTATTAAAATTGTTGAGCCAATTTCCGGATTAGAAAAGTAAAAAAATATAAAAAATACTGTCCGTTACAAGTTGTACATTCCATTGACAAATTAATAAATTTTATCAGCTTACTATTAAATATGACTGTAAGTCCAATAGCCATTTAGGCATAATAATATATAAAATGTGTTGTATAATAACTAATGTAAACATTAAAATAGAGATGATTTTATATTATTAAGTTAAATAATAATAAAAATCAACCTAATATTAATTAAAAATAACACTGGTCAAAGCCATTTCACAGTAGATGAAACATTTAGTTATTTATTTATTACACATTGTGAATGTTAATGCACCACCCCCCCCTCTCTCTCTCTAACCAATTTATTAAAATAACTACTTAATCTTAATAAAAATAGACTATAATAAAGCCAGTTGAAACCTTGCGGTTGAGTGAAGATTTAAATGATTAATATAAGAATACATACATTTATATATATACATTTATTACTATTAAATACGTATTTCGACTACGATGTAGTCAACTATTGAAGTTTACAAGTGTAGAAATACGGATGTAGTAGTAATAAATATTTTGCGAAGAAAAATGTTTTTCTTTGAAATTAATGTTAGGATTCCTGGGATGCAAAATTTTGATGGGATTTCGAAATCATTTGAGTTTAGGTAAAATTTTTCAATTTGCTTTTAAATTTAGGCTAATCTTCGGCTGTTCTAGATGTACTGTTTGAATTTTGATAATAGAATACGGAGGGGGCATAATTCAAACTGTTATTTAAGAATATATTAAGTTTTCTTTCGTAAAGGATGCATATATTTCGACGATTATAGGAAGAAGGTTACTTGTAACAAAAAGGATTTTATCATATAATATGGATGGCATACAAAATTAATTACCAT
Organism: Philonthus spinipes; assembly: GCA_963082785.1. Classification (NCBI taxonomy): domain Eukaryota; kingdom Metazoa; phylum Arthropoda; class Insecta; order Coleoptera; family Staphylinidae; genus Philonthus; species Philonthus spinipes. Next base: position 18,112,817 of record OY720307.1, on the reverse strand, counting down.
TGAAATAATTATAACTTCCTCTTGTATTTTAGTCCGGATTAATACAAGGGAGGGTAATTAGTATAGCTGAATATTAAATAATAGTTTTGGTCTTGTTTCGGGATGCAGAAGATAATACCAGTGTTTCATTCGGGAAGGAAATTGCAGGACTCGTAATATTTATTTAGAATTTTTAGGATAGATTTTAATATTTTTGTTGTATGTTTTCATTTCCTATATTTTTTACCATGGTTTAAGATGTTGCAGTCATTTTCAGTAGTAATTTTGTACGTAGAGCTTTTTTTCAACTAGTACAACATATATTTTAACCACGATAATAGCTATGTACTTAACGTTGTTGAAATATATGTTGTTCAAGTTAAAAATAAAACTAAATACCAGGTAAAAACTTAAATTATTTTAACATTTTAACCGTAGTACAAATTTTCGAAACATGAAAACAACATACAACAAAAAATATTAGTAATATCACAGACAAACTATCTTTGTTTAATATTTTTTTATGTATGTTTTCATGCCTCAAAAATTTAAAATATTGAAATAATTTAAGTTTTTACTTGGTATTTAGTTTTGTTTTTAACTCGAACAAAATACATTTCAACAACGTTAATATTAATATAATAGAAATATTTTCGGTCAATTTTTAATATCAAACCACTTTTTATTATATTTTTTTATTAACGTCACACAAACTCTAATAATCAAATATTCTCTGTAGAAAATTTGTTTGTGCCCGTGTGTGCTACAAAAAAAATGTATCCCCAATAAGTTTCCTTTCATTATCCCGAGCATATTTTCCCGTTTTGCTTTACGTACTTCAGAAGTAACACAATATCAAGAAATATATAACTAAAAGTTAATAGAAAAAGTTACTCCCCGCAGTCAATAAAAGCGGCACATGTCGCCGCCGCAATCTCGGGGAAAACTTTCCTCCCCGCCCCCTCTCCACCACACCCCTCTGGTCATTTCTGCCCCCTCGTTCGGCATAAAAGACATTTCAATATTCGCGGATTATTCGCGTGTTATGTTCCCGCGGGCGCAAATTCATTTCTGGTCACGTAAAACGACGGAAAGGTAACAAAAGGGAATTTATATTTTATTTTATACATATATATATAAAAAAGAAACAGTTTCGCGCGAAATCATTTTCATATTCCGTCCCTTTTCAACCTTTTTTTTTCCTTCCACAAAACCACATCACGTCGGCCACCTGCTGACGGGGCAAAAGTGATTTTTTTTCGCTCGCAACGAATTCAAATTTAGATTCGACGATTTTGCAGGGTGATTTCCTTTCATTCTTCAGGAATTTATAGAGATGCAGAAAAACAATCATGATTCTAATAAAGGTCCCAATGGAAATTCAATCTTGTAAGATTGATACACAAATATTACTATTCAGATATGATATTAAATAAAAGTTTTGCGGAAAAAAAGAGTATTAAGAAATTATACATTTTAAGTAGCTAAAGTTAAGAAATAAGCTTCGAATTTAGACATCAACTTTATTTAATTTAATCTTCTTTGTGTTAACTATGGAGATTAAATGAATTATCCATACGCTAGATTAATGGTGGTTGAACATTTTATTAAACATATCAATAATTATTTATATTTATCAAAACTTCAACTACTGAAGATGGAAACATAGTTTCCGAAATATATCTAGTCAATAATATTATTTAATTTATTGATAGTACAGTTTTTTCGTAGTCTGGAAAATTATATTTTGGTTAATGATTTTTTATTAAAAAATTTAACGAACAATTTCAACCAGCTATGAATTGAAACGCATCATTTTAACTCTTCAATGGTTTGCAGATATTGACATATTAATGAATTAATAAATAAATATTCTATTCAATGAGTCGTTGTTGTACGACAAATTTCATTTACAAATTTCGATATTTGTCTAGTTGTTTTTTTAAAGTTATAATTACGGAGGCTTTTACTTAGTAACACTTTGTTAATTACAAATAAAAAAATGTAACTTATAATGTTTTTATTTAAATAAAATTGTAATTATATTAAAGAAAGTAAACAAACTTGTTTAATTAATATTAAACTTTATTTTTCCATATTATAAAAATAAAAGAAAAAAAAAGTATACTAAGAATTAACTTTAACTTAACTTTAACTTTATTTTACGGAATTCTCCATTATAATTGTTTAAATTATACAATAATTTACATATTTGTCTATATTGTGGTAGGTATTCCTAAACTATTAATAAGTAATTAGTAAGGGAAGTACATTCCCAAACGGTTCAAAGAAATGATTAAGTGTTGCTTATGACCTCACAAACTATCATCTACGGGTATATAATTACATAATAGAAACAATAATTTAAATAAGAAAATGTAAAATTAAGCAAAAAATATATATAAATAAAGTTTATTAATAAATAAATGTTAAATATATGATCACAGCTTTATCACGAGTATGTTCATATTGAGTATAGGTACAAGCACTGCATTTTTTTTTTACTTTTTTTTTGTATAATTAAAATTTTGTTTAGGCAAAATAGAAGTAGAAGACTCCGAAATTACTTGAGAAATATTTTTTTTAAAGAAACTAAAAACTTACATTATTCACTCAAGATACGCACATGCGAACAAAAAAGTGGATCTAACTAATCAGAAAAGATTTATGTATGGCGAACTCAAACGGATTATATATAAAACATTAAATGCGCATTAAACGTCGCAAACAAAAGATCCGACCGTTTCACTCTTTCGCCGAATTATACTCCGGATCAACGTTTTCTTCTTTTATTCTTTCCCTCTGCTGGCCCGTTTTTTTCTCTCACTTTTTGAAACAGATATAATTTATCATTCGGGGCCCGTATAATTAAGGGACCGGCGATCCTGCAACGGAATAAGGAAGGGAGCGCAAAAAAATACACGAGCTGGGAAAAGTTGAGTGAAGCCTTTAATGAATTTCACGAATTGTGTGTGTGTGTGTTAGTGAATTTATTGTAAGAGTTTATTTATTTGTTTATTAATGGTTGATTCTTTTCATGTTTTATATGAAGTCCTTTATAAATTCACTCACGCACAAATATTAATTTATTAAATCATAACATCTTATGGGAATCTTGAAGAAGAGACGAACGAAAAACTATTAATAAGAACTCACACAAAAAATGAATAAAAAAATATTAGAAAGGTAGAAAACACAGTTTTCCACTGTAACAGAATATGGAAAGTGGACAGATAAGATATTGCTTATGAATTTTTCATACTAGATTTAACCGGCACCGTGACTATTACGGAGGCGCCAGGATTGGTCAATTTTTAATTAACTGTTCATTGAAGTCATATTTGTTATAGTCGTGAATTTAGCTTCTGAATATCTTTGTGTTTAACTTGTTGTATTTTGTGCTTTGTAAGAGCACTTAGTTGTTACGACTTTGGAAAATAACAAGATGGACAGTTATTTGGTTAGAGCTTCTTTATTTTTCCATGGCTGTACAAGTCATCACAATTTTTAGGTTATGATAAACCACGTGGAAAATACAAACGTAGGCAATCCAACATGCAAATCGTGTTAGAGGGCGGAAGCATCCTCGGTCTCGTTGTCCGGCCGCATTTCCACGAAGATCGTTCCGATGGGCTGCGAACCAACCGTTAAAATTTCCCAAACGAGGAATCGACACGTAGGCAGTATTTTTTGTAAAATTACATGCCAAACCCGAACAGCTTCATTCAACTTTTTTGTATATTTAAATCTTACTAAATATCTTGTTACACTCTTAGATTAATCTTCTTTAAATTCAAACCCTGAAGAACAGTGTTTGTGACATTTTATTTCGGTTTTTATAGTTTTCATTTTGATGAGTTGTCTTGCAGATGGTATCCTTTCGAAGAAGTCTAAGTTTATGTTAATTAAGTTTTTTTTTAATTTATTATTATTATAAATATACAAAAAACTGTATTATTATGTTTTTTTTGTGTGTTAAAAACCTTAATTTATTTCGTTTAGTTCTCCCCGCACATTTATTTTTCTTGAGGCGTGGCGAAATAAAACTGTTGTGTGCATATTTCCCGAAGCGCGCGAACTTTTCTCTCCTTGTCCGACAAGGCGGGGCGAAGCAAAGGGAAAAAAACGAGGAAAAAGAATTTATGTGGTACATTTGCTGATATTAAGGAGCGGCGAAACTTTAGGACTTTCTCGGGCATTCATCAACGTTTAACGTCTTATCAGGCGAGAGCAACTTTTGCCCGGTGCGGAAAGTCGTATGCATAATTCACACACATACATACACAGCAAGGGAAAGAAAGTAAGAAAAAAAGAAGGGAAATGATTAAAACCCGCCGAGAAAATTAGGAGCTCGGGAGAGTTTAACGTGCGACTCTTGTATTTTACGCCGATTGTTCTTTTGGAAATTAGTTTCGGGTTTTATTTATGCGAGTTTCGTTTGCTTCTTAAAGAAATTTCTTGAAATGTTTGTACACGGCTGAGGTTAGTCCAGAGTTTTTTTATGGAATTAATTGAAAACTATTATACTCATAAATTAAACAAAACAATATTTTTTTAATATATATCTAGCTTCTTACGTTCTGTTTTTTTTTACAAAATGTTCTTCTTAATTTAAAAAAAATGCCTTTTTCGGCATGATTAGTTAACTTTCTGCCATTGTATGAAGGAGCGTAGGCTAGAGGTTTCATCTCTCTTTGGGGATTCATCCTTATTAGTGTCCATGGTGTGTTCATAAAGTAATAACATTTTAATGAAATTGAAAATAACAGTACAAACGATTAAAATTCTTTAAAATTGTCCTTGAGTGTCGATATACTTTTGTATCGACTTTGCGTACGCATCCTGGAAGGCCTCAATGGGAACCTCGTTGAGAGCATTCGTCGCAGCCCGCTGAACGGCTTGAATCGTCCCTAAGCAAGTTCCCTTAAGGCTGTTCTTGATTTTTAGGAACAGGAAAGTCTGTTGGTGCTATGTCGGGACTGTAGGGGGGTTGGGGCAGCGTTGCCAAGTTGTGCTCCACTAAGAATTCGCGAACTCGCAGTGCGGTGTGGCTCGATGCGTTGTCATGATGGAGCGGACCATTTTCCGTAGCCTTTTCTGCACATCCTCGTAGTAGACAGCCATTAAATAAGGAGTCGGGAGTTGGCCGTTAAAAGCCTAATGGTGTCTATTCGCTCTCCGGTCCACACGTAGGTTGGCCTCCGGCGGGCAGTGGTTTCGATGATATGACGTCGATACCATCACGAACGAGCGGTGATCCACATGGTCTTAAACCGAAAGGTAAAAGACCGGAGCAAGGCATGATCTAGCAATAGATCATGCAACCTATATGACCCAAGCGCGTTTTGGCTTTTTACATACCGGCCAAAAATAAATTTCATTACTTTCTGGACACATCATGTATGAAAGATTTCTTCTGTCCTTTGCCGTGCAGTCCCTTTGCATAGAAATGTTATCCGTTCAACTTGAGTTGTTGATAGTCAACTTATCCTCGTCTTGACTGGTCTTCGGATGCTTGATATTGTTGGTCTTTCCCATGTCAATTTCCTTCAGAACCACAACAGTCCCTCGAAGTCCTCCCGAAGTGGGATATCTCCATGGTCAGCCCTCTGCTGATGAAGCGGTAGATGCCTATGTCTTTTTTTCAACGTTCCTCAATTGACTTACGATCTGTTCAATAGCCTAGTTTATTTATGTTATTTATGTTTCAGTACCAATACGGGTAAAAGAGGATAAGATTAAGAAAGAAAGAAAGATGTTTCAGTACAAGTGCCATCTGTTGTATAATTCATCAATAATGTGGGTCTACAAGGTAGACGGCCGAGAATGTCGTTTACTATGGGAAAGAAAGCGTGAACTTATCCTGTTTCAGAGAACGAAATTCATTTAATAAAATGTTCAAAATAAAAAACATAGATGATCAAAAAACAAATCAGCAACAAGACTAGCATTAATCAATAACAATGAAGCGATAACGATCAATTGTAATTTTAAAATTAATATTCTTCTCTACGAGTAGTAGCTCTTTGAGACGACCCATACAAGAGAGAGAATCATACTCGCTTCTCTTGCGCCGATGAATAGCGCTCCTCCATCTCATGAACTTCACGAGAGACGTATGGGTGTAGCAATGATCTTAGTAATCCGCGCAACGAGTGGCGTAACAATAAAAGTTTCATTGAGCGGTCCGCAAATGCGACCGCTACATACAAAAAAACTTCCCGTACTCACCAATAAGTGTCTTCGATAGTTAAATTGAGTCTTCTATAAATAATGTTCTTTGCGAATTTAATCGATTTTTTAAATTATTTAAAAAAAATAAGTAAACACGTTGTATATTAAAAAAATATTTATTAAATTAACGTGCATCAAGATAAATGATGAAGTTTAACAAACACACATATATATATATAAGCTTAAATAATGATAAAATGAATAATAAGAGTGAGCAAAACAAATCAGAGTTTAACTAAAAAGTTCACAAGTGAAAAATATCAAAGTTACAAACAAAATTTACAATAAATTGATTTAATATAATTGATTTAATTTTGCTGATTGTATTTGAATTAATTTAATTGATTTATTTTAACAACTTTAAATTATGTAAGGCATAGCTGTACTGACGAGGGATAGATCCTGAAACACGTGTCTGCAGATGACCTTATATTAAGTAACGTTCCTTTTGTTGTTTTTACATTAAATTGTTCTCGGATCAAAATTTGTTGCATTATGCAATATTTTATTGATGTGAAACGCAGGTGTACATTATGTAATTCAATGTCCGGCGTGGGTATTTGTCCAAGAAGTAGTTGTTTTAATGTGCATTTGTTTAACGTACTTACGTAGTGTAAGTCAAAAGTCACAGAGCTAAATGTGGAAATAATTTATTAATTATTTTCAAATCATTTTTATTTAATAAAGAAAGTTTACAAGTTTACAAAGTTTACGATAGTGAGAGATTAGAACTTACTCGTGTTGAGGTCGTGCAATAAGAGAAAAATTAAAAATTAAACAAAAAGAGGGTGGTTGGTTGGTGGGGATGTTTTGGAAGAAGAATTTACTAAACAAAGATGGAGATTTTTTAGCACGAGTTAAAAGGAGATAAGATGTAAAAGGTCAACAAGTACATTTTGGGCCATATCTGAGATTTTATGAACATTTTGTTCGACACGTCCGTGCCAGCAGCCTTGTTCGCGTACAAATTTTGACAAAGGGCTGATTCCCCGTTAACGGACGGTTCGTCCTTGCTCGTTGATCATAAAATCTCAATTTGGTCCCAAACACAATGGCATTCTTACAAAAATACGAATTTTTAGGAAACGTGAAAATAACAAAAAATACGAGATAAAATGTAAACTGACACAAATACAAAACGAAGAAATTAATTGAAAATATTTACAAATCAAATTCGCGTATTTGACGCGAACAAATGTAATTGTTTAATTATCGTGTTTTTTGTCATTATAAGCGTTGGTCAAAATCAAGTAATTTTTGTAATTGAGTGTTTCTAAATGAGCAATTTTAAATAAATGAAGGAACAATAAATTGATGTTTTTTTAATAAAAAATGAGGAATAGTTACTTATAGCATTTAAATATATATAGCATTAAAAAAATATCATATACTTAATTTTTCAATAACAAAAAAGATCGTCATTAAAAAGATCGTCTTTATCCATCTTTAATAATAACATAATTTTAATTGTCATTTCATTTTCTCCCTTTGTGCTATTAGGATTAAGGTATAAAATCACTTTCTACATAAAAATAAAATGTCAGAATTATTTATTAAGATGAATAATTGAAAATTTCCAATATTTCCGACAAATAAGATGATAGCATAATTCCATGCTTCAAGTTGTCAAATATAAAATTAATTTATTTACCCATCGTAACGCAACTGTTTACTTTCCTCTTCGTATAATCCAAATTTTATTCAGCACATTATAGTATAATCCTTGTTGTACCATCAAATAATAAAATCCATTATCCCGGCTATGAACGTCATCGTCGTCGTGGAAGACGAGACGCGGATTGATGTTAATATTAAAATTACACGAGTGAGGGTGTGTATGTATATATATAAGCCCCGAAGTGACGAGAATTTTATTGACAGAAAAGTGAGTGGAAAATCGAAGAAGAAGGAAGCGGGGCCAGGGGACGGAGCGGAGCAGCAGATGTTGTCAAAGTTGAGAGCCACTTGTAATAGTATGCAAATCTTTGGTGAATTGCCGAGCGAATATTACGTTATGAATACAATCTGCTGCTCTACATTTATACACACAGAGAGAAGCTCAAAGGGGGATGCAGGCCGAGATCTGGCAATATTGTCGCTTCAATGAGGCGATATTTCGTTGAATGCATGATTGTGATTAATTTTGATTAGCAAACATTTAGACAAACGAGTTATTATTCGAAGCATTGTTACTAATTGCAATTAACGGATAGATTTAATTGACATATAATATATATATATAGATTCAAAACTAACCAAAAATGAAAAAGTGTATTTGTTTACTTTACTACAGTTAATTATAATAATATATATATCTTTATTCCATACAAGCAACAGAATTATATTTATTATATGATTTTGTTTATACATGAAACATGATTATCTTTTTCTAAAATTGTTTATCGCCCAAAGGTCTTTCTGTCGGCCACAGTTATTTAAATTAAATAATAAATAGCTATTTAAATATCAAGGAAGTTAGGTAATATTTACCATTGGATGACGTTTTTGTGAAACCTTTGCAAGGATACGATATTTAGAAACTTGTTAATTGTTAAGGCTTCCATTTGGTTGTACATGGGCTATTATAAATTAATAACAGTTTAAATTTGTCTGCACAACTTATTTTTTTATTTAGTGACTATAGTTTCGACAACATTAGCGTGTCACTATCACACTAAGAGTAACTTAATAACAATTTTACACGGAAATTAGTTGTGCAAAAAAGTTAAAGTATTTACTTCCCTGTTGTTACTGTAACTTTGCCTTTTATTATTATGTCTTCAGAAAACATCTATTGATAGTTAAAGATGGAAATTTACGATTTTCATTTTTTTTAAGGAATACACCAATCACTGTCTTTGCCGATATGGTTAGGTTAAAGTTCCACGAAAATGCTACTCTTTCATTCTGTTTTATATTAAAAAAAATATATATACAAAATATATATTCTGTTTTATATTCTGTAGTAAATACGAAATATGAAACAGAAAGAAAGATTATTTGTTTAGATTATTTAATAATTAGTAAAATCATTTTTAAAATCAACAAAAATATTTTGTTTGCGATGTTCGAGCGTTCGTGAAAATTCTTCACCGATGAATATCGAGAATCATCCCGGCACTTCCCTCTCTTTTTCCACCCTTTCGGCGTTTGATGGATTCATTACAACCCACAGAAAACACAAATTAAACCACCCTCACACACACATCCATCCGCAAACATACAAACACAAATAACCATCCCCCACTAACCCGCACCCACATACACGCAGACACATATGGACGCAATCATCCAACCCCCATCCCTCACAAAAATACCGACACATCCATCCCCCCGGCCGGCTCACTCAAACATTCACAGACATATTAATTCCCCGTCCCACCCTCTTTACACTAACACGCGAATACTTGAAACGGCCGCCCCTTCCACTTTTCGCTCTTTTGCCATTCATTCCGATCACTGTTTCGAATTAAGTGGAGCGCGGGGGAAGGGGGTGCATACGTAATATTTCACGTTTGACAAATTGATCAAAGTTTTTTTTTATCTTTTTAATTCGCGGTGGGGGATTAATCGGACTACCCTTTTCCGGCCTAATCGAAAGAGATAAATCAACGGAGCGGAAACGCGCAAAAAAAATATACCTGGAATAACGAAGCGAATTCATGAAAATGTAAATTGTTTAATAAACTTAAATTTCTGAAAAAAATAATATTACCTGAAACAAAATTTAATGTAATCAATATCAAAAATTACGTTATTTTTGCTTAGATATCTATTTAAGTTATTTGTGTACACCACCATTAAGAAATTTGTTGTAACGTTATTTGAAGTAGTCAAAACATCGCACTATCGCCAATCAAAGGAAAAAAAAAACTATATTTTGAAAGAAAACACTTACCTTTTTTATACCACTTTTGCAAATAAAAAAATATAATATTTATATTATATTTCTTTCTTCACTTCTTCATTGTATATACTATAAGTACATTTCGAGCACAATGTACTCTTTATCAATAGTATTGTTTATAAAATTTACAAATTAATGAACATAAACAAAATTAAATATACAATTTATATTATTTATTTATCTGATTTCAAATACATCACATATGTATTTGAAATCAGATATAGATATAAATATATAAAAAAACTTAAGTGGTTTCTTTGTATCAAAATTGGAAATGCACCACGAAGTAAACGCTTCCATAATCCAAGAATATTTAGAAAGTATAAATTACAAGTTTTTTATTTTTTGTTTTTCTTCTAGAATAGTCTGGGTTTATGAATCCATATATGATTTAAAATAAAAACTAATATGCACTTTTTAGCATGAAGTTTATGGCAGATTTTTGTGAAATGTAATTATTTATTATTTTCTAAATTATAGGATTTGACATTAAAATCCTATAATTTATAAAATAATAAATAATTATATTTCAGTTTTTTCTGTTAATTTATAAGAATGAATTACTTTTATTTGAGGCCATTTTATTTTTATACTAAATTCATGTAAACAATCAGAAAATTCATATTTCGTATAACAGAGACTAAAACATATATCTCAGACTTTCCGAGAAGGTTTGTTTGTTTTCTCCAGCTTGCTACAATTTCCACTTCATATCAATTTTAAGTTCGGAATATCTAGTTTCTATACTTCTTACATTAATTTCAGATGTTTGACAGTCGTCAAAAATCTAAAATAAATATAATATATTTTCTGTAATATATTTCATATCAACTTGGAGTAAGAAAACTTTAAACTCTTTAGTTTTTATATGAAACCCGAAATGCAATAATTAATCAATTTAGAACAAAACATAATAAAAACCTTAATAATTATAAATAATACGAGGAATTGGATAAATCAAACTAAATTTGAAATAAAACTGGTATAATTTGAAGATAATCCAGGTTTTTTCTGCAATCAAAACTTAGTTGTTTTTTTCTTTCTACAAAAGAATGGATTTTTTTTCTTTAGAAAAAATCTGAAATAATGTAACGATTTTGAATATTGAATATGTTAGAATAAACGTGAAAAGCTGTTTCTATGGAAAAATCTGAAAAAAAAATTAACACTTTTGAATATGTTAGAATGAACGTAGGACAGTTATTTCGCCCCAAAAATCATTTCCGGTTATTTAGACCAATTTAAAATGATGAGTCTACTTTTCATGGAGTCTTCTGAGAACGGTTTAAACAAACTGCAACGATTAAGGCTCTTAGACACAGTGCTGATTAAATTAAGACAACTTTATCTATAGATTAGATAGATCGATCAGACTTAAAGCATAGTATTTAGAACAGATTAATCCTCATTATTGTCTAAATTTAAAATAAAGCTTTCGTACTTGTCCAGAAGAAATCCCAAAGTTAGACAAAATTTATTGTAATTATTTTGTTATAATTTTAAGTTAAATCTCGAGTTTTGTTTTTTCTACAAAAATCCACTTTTTCGTAAAAAAAAAAGAAATCTGAAACAATTCTAAAATACTCTAGAATATGTTAGAATGAACGAAGGATAGTTATTTCAGTCCAAAAAATCTTCTCCAATTTAAAACGATGAGCAAAATTTACATGAGAACGGTTTAAAAAAGGCGCCGATTGAGGTTCTTAGACGCAGTGCTGATTAAACTAAGATAACTTTGCGTATAGACAGAATAGATCGTTGAGACTTAAAGCATGGTATTTAGAACATATTAATTCAATTATTCTCATAAATTTACTAAAATAAAGCTTTTGTTCTCGTCTAGAGGAAATACTAAAGCCAGACAAATATTTCAAATACCAATTTTACAACCTGCTGTGCTAAAACTATTTGCTTAAAATTATTCAAATTAACAAAATCGATGCTCCCATTTATTGCAATAATTTGGTTATAATTTTAAGTCAATGCGCGAATTATTACCATTTCGTGGAAAATATCGAATTTTCGATGATTTTTATTTTCTCTAGAAATCATCTGACAAAAAAATTAAATTCTAAAACACTGGAATATGTTAGAATGAACGTAGGATAATAACTATCCTACGTTCATTCTAACATAAACGTAGGATAATAGCTATCCTACGTTTATTCTGACATATTTTTTTATTCTACAGTGTTTCAGAATTTTTACGATTTTTTTTTTGAGAAAATAAAAATCATCGAGATTTATATGTTAGTGCACGAATAAGTAGATTTTGGTACAAAAACTAAAAAACCCTTTCCAGATATTTAAACCAATTTTAAATGGTGAGTTTAGGATACAAGGAAGACTAGTCCACATTAATCTCCTAAAATTATTGAAATAAACGAAAGTTTGGTTAAAAAAATCCCAAAGTCGAAAAAATGTTTCACTCATTTTCAAAGGTGGACATTGCAAAAACTATTTCCTTCAAATTAATCAAATTTGTAAAATTGATGCTCCCATTCATTGCAAACATGTTGATTATAATTGTAAGTTAATCTGCTAGTTTTTGCTTTCCATCAAAATCCATTTTTTCTTCTGGAAAAAAATGAAATTTTGATAAACAATGTCTTAAAAAAATCTGTAAAAAATCTAAAAACCCTTGAATGCATTAACCTAGGATTTTGCATGAAAATTCATTTATGATTTTTAAGCAAATTTTAAATATTAAATAAAATTTGTATAAGGTCTTATGAAAACGAATTAAACAAACAGCGCCGATTGATGCTTTTAGACGTTGTGTTGATTAAACCAAAATAACTTTTTTCATTATTAAGACAGAATATTATGATTTAAAAATTTTTATTCATGAAGGATTTATCGATATTTGACTTTGGGAATCATTAAAATGCCATTTTTATGCTTACGGGTAAAAAAAAAACGTAAAATTGGCCGATTTTTTCGTTCCCTTTTCAATGGTCAAATTTACGCGCCTTCTATGTAAAAACAGTTTGCCCTAAGTTAGTCAAATTTACACAGTAGATGTTCCCATTCCATTCGAATAATTTTAAGTTAATCTGCGACAAGTGAACTGTGATGAGACAGTTTATTTGTGTGTCTAAAAAAATGTTTCGTCAGTGCTTGTTTTAACCTATTAATTGATTCACCAAATAAGTCAAACCAAGAGTAATTGCAGTAGTTATTTGTAAGTGCCATTGGTCGAGAAACAGATTTGTATAAGAATTAATTTGCTATGTGTGTACTTATATGGAACAATGGAACATTTGTTTGTTTGTTGGGAATGTTTATCATTCCCAATCGGATACTACATGGAATTAAAAGTTCCGAGGTTTTCAATGAAAACGCTTTATAGGGCAGAGCTATATTTATTTCTCAATATGGTTACCTTCGACGGCGTTATACTTGATACAACAATTTTTCAGCATTTTGCTGCCCTTTCTCTAGTATGACAAATCTAAACACGTTTCGGACTTCCTCACTGAATCAATATCTCATTCTCTGTAGCATCCGCTTGAAGTTTGGGAACAGATAAATAGATAAAAGTCAGCCAAGTGCAATAGATACGATGGGTGAGCAACCAATTTACAATTCGAATTGGTTGCTCACCAATTTACAATTCGAATTGGTTGCTCACCCATCGTATCTATTGCACTTGGCTGACTTTTATCTATTTATATGTTCATTCATTCATTTAATTTGGCCAACGCTTTCAAGCGAGTGTGACGCTACGTTAATGTGATGATACATTTTATTCTTTCCATATAGGTTCTTTTATTCCTAATTTCAATCTTTAATTTTTTAAATTTTTTATTAGAAATTCAACTTGTGCAATTCCTGCATAATGCTTATCTGTAACTGTACTTCCCGTCTGCAGGTAATGGACGAAGTTTTTTCCGTGTGCAAAAAAATAAAAACGGAAGATAAAATTTTCAACTAATGAACGAGTTGGTTAAAATTATTCTCATGAGGACGTATCATTCATTGTTGCTTAGCATTAAATTATCACAATGTGTTTTGGTTTAATCATGTGGTGCCTTGTTACCTTTTTCCTTGATTCTATAATTGATCCGCCTCCTCCAACCTTTCTATAGATTTATAGTTGAGGTTGTGATAGAAATGGTGCATTGGTGTATGTAAGAAATGTGAAATGAGGTCCGTCAAAAACTGGCCATTTATCTCCGATGGGTCACCCTTAAGTTCTACAAGGTACAACCACCACTTACTTAACCCTATCAAATTTCTATTCGAAAATATTATATTTAAGGTTTCTCGAAATAAAAAATAGTATTCTCCAAAAATACGAATACAATCAACAAGGTTCTTCCAAATGAAAAGTTTTATAAAAAAAATACATGATCTAAGATATCTTTTGCTAAAGTCATACATTTCTTTGTTTTAGCTTTACATGATAGTTTAAATGCTGAGTGTTAATATTTTTTTTTCGCCTTTTCCAATGGGATATTTTTATATATCATAAAAAAGACGCAAAGCAAGTGGTTTAGAATAATGCACAATAGTGAGGGAGTATATTAAATAGCAACCACCATATATTTGATTGATAGTTATCAAATTTTGCAAAAATGGGATGATTCAAACTAAAATCATCCAATTTTTGCAGTATGACAACGTACAGATTTTATCAAATTTGATAAAACGAATAGTAAATTTTTAAACCCCAGCCGCAGTTAATCCGAGCCCAATAAAATCAACAAACACTAAATTTGTATCCGAATTAATTTCCGAGGCGCGTCACGATGATTTACACGCGAAGAATATCATCACGCTCTCCATTGGCCATGTGTTACGTCCGACGCCAGTGTCCGTGATTTATGTCGGGGTCCCGATTCAATTCCGAATCTCTCAAATTCGGAATCGGAGAGGGGTCGCCATCAATAATAATTTAATTCCGTGTCACGAACATTTACGCTTCAAACCGAATCAAATCCAACAAATGTGAGTTTCCACCGATAAAATAATTATTACGACGCGGCGAGGATTGATGAAATCTTAAATTCGGTAATATCCACCCATAAAACGATTATTCGCGTGTGGATGATTGATGAATCGAGTTTAAAATTAATTTCGTGGTTAAATTAACGGTTCGAGTGATTGAGGATAATCATGTTTTATGTTGAGCTATTAAATTATGTAAATTTGATTAAATATATTTTTTTTTCCTAATATCATTTTAGTTATAATTTTAACTAAAATATTTCTTTTAGATATACGATGCATATTTGTTCAGATATTACACTAGATAAATTAAAATGGGTCACCCATTTGGATTAACTACAGTAACGAATCAATATTGCCATATCGTTAGATCGTTGAATAATTCGTATTGTTTTAAAGCAATTGTATCTAGAATCGACATAATTTATCAATAAAATAAATTAAATAAATCATCGGCGATTAAAGCGTTCAGAAAATCAATACAACATATAAACACTAAGGTTAGAAAGACCTATGGTCGATAGCCCATGACAGACTACTAACACAAGTGTACATATATTAATATAAAAAATGTAAATATTTATTACCATATTGTCTAAATAAAGATGTTTATATATATATATATATATATATATAACACTGTTTATTACTGTATTATAAAAAATAATTAACAGTTATGTATTAATTTCTATACAAACAAAATAATATGCAGTGTTTTGATTTATCATCAACAAAGTATAACGAAGTAGAAGCCTCTATAAACTGTAAAGTACATCAAAACTTGATTTAAAATATTTATTTGAAAAACAAGTAATACCAATACAAAAAATATAATCTATTGTAACTATATTATAAATAGATTTATTGAATCTGGTCAGAAATACGATTGGTCGATAGCTTTTACAGACTTTTACAATATACATTATAATATTTTCTATTATTTGTAGATATTGTATTACGTTTGTCGATAAAGATAATGTATATATATATATATATATATACATGTATTAAATGTAATTTTTGGATAAGTAATTGCACAGGAGATATTTGTTTCAATCGATATTTGTGTTTATATTAATTTAAGTCGATTAACTTAACGAATCAAAAGTTGCCATTTTGTTAAAACGTTGAATAATTCGTATTTTCTTAAGAGCAAATTATTGAATCTCATCGAGAATCAACATAAATTATTAATGAAATAAATTAAACGAATCACAGGCGAATAATGCGTTCAGTAAATCAACACAACAACAAAACTGGATTCAAATTATTTATCTCTCCCTTTCTGCGCACAGAGAGAGATTTCAATAAATTAATAACCGAGTGGAACTCGATTTGAATAAATTAATTATTCATAAAAGTGTATCGCGAGGAGAGGAGAAGAAGGGACTCCTCATCCACCTTTAATAATTTGCGTTATTTTAATTGGAGTGCGCATTAAAATGCGAAACGACAACGGAATTATGCGCATGAATAAATAAACGGCCCGGACCGAAGAAAGATCGTATCGCGCGCACTTATCGCTTAATAACTCTATTCCGAAGATTCACTAATTTGCATCTACAAAAATTTATAAAAATAACAACAACAAACAAAGGATAAAAATATATTAAGAAGATGCAATTGCAAAAAATTCTTTATTGTTTTTTATGTAATTTGGATGAAATAAGCAAAAAAAAGATAAACAACCAAATATACAAGAAATGACATATTTCTTACATAAATAAACACCTTTATTTCTGAGATTGGAATATACAATTACAATACAATATCTAACAATACACTAACGTTCACAATATATTGTCAACTCTGAAACTGGCTATCGACCAGTGGTCTTTCAGCCTCATATTTCTTATTTTAATATAATTACAAGAAATATGTCATTTCTTGTATGTTTGGTTGCCTATTAATTGCAATATCACAGAGATTATAAATTTTAAAATAATTTATTCATGTTATAAATATTAAAGACAAACAATTTTACAAAATAAAATCATTTCGTATATACTGTAATATAGTAATTATAGTCAAAGCTAGGGGATTCCGAAAGAGACAGAATTATAACAAGTCAAAGTACTCTCTCTCTCTCTCTATCCATCTATCAAATGTGGTTCGATTTCGAACCGACTTTTTACGTTCTCTATTAATTTATCGATAGTGAGTGAAACAGATTTTACTTTTACTAACATGAAAAATATTAGTTAAGTTGTTTCTGGTTATTATTGAAGTGAACCAAACCGTTGAAATTTAGAGTTTATTTTTTACTTAAAATGCCAAACACCGAGAAATATTGCTCATCTACCTATTTTCGTTAGAAATATCCCATTATCAGTAGTTAATTAATAATTCAATTTTGCTTTCAAAATTCAATCAATCAATCAACAACTTTTTGTTGATTCTATTGGAGATCTAGATGTGATTTTTGATTCTCAATTACTTTTCACATAGCAAAAAGAAGCTGTCTCAAAGTCAGCAAGTAGATCCTTGCGATTTATTGTTACTGTATTCTAAAGGTAATATTTGATAAATTAATTAAAAATAAAACATTAGTTGTAATAATAACAATATTAAAAATATAATATCCATTATTTTCTTTTTTGTTTTGTTTTCGATAGAAACTTTAGTGTGTTGTTTTCGATCTTAATTCAACGCTCGTATCGGATAATATATAGACGTATCATGCGGATGGATCATAGAAATTTGTTACGGCCCTGTTGAAAGATAATATAGATTACGTGCGGGGAATGTGGATATAATTCTGTAATGGATATTTAGAGGGGACGAGCGGACACCTGTTTCGGTGTATTAAGGGATGGGATTATGATGAAGAGAGAAACGGGAAGGAGGGGGATGGAGGGAGGGAATTCGATTCCGAATTTCTAGGAAACGGGCATCGTTCTCCCATTGTGCGTTTGAAATGATGATATATTGTGATGACGTCCGTTTAGTAAATTAATTAATTAATCATTTAATAATTCACGAATGGAAACCACTGGGTAGTTTCGCAGTGTCTGTTTATAAATAATTGAATGATTGATTTGATTTTACTTGTTTTATTTGATAAAATATTAGTCCCATAAATACTGGCGTAATATTGTTGAATAGATGCTATCTTTTACATACACACATATATTTATGCAGACTTTACAGATATTTTTAACAATATAGCATAAATAATTACGCACATGTAGGTGTTAGTCTGTCTGGGCTATCGACCAGAGGTCTTTCTACTCATGTTTATATTACTATTGGATATAAAATAGTAACATAAACAAGGATAGTTTTAAATTAAATTATTCGGTTGCTTCTTATGGGAACTTAAATATATCAACTGAAATAAAAAAAAATAATTTTTACAAAAGAAAACTAATATTTTGCAAGTATATGTATTTTCTTCTATGGCTATTCGAAACGAATATTCTTTTAAAACAAAAAATGGTTTGCTTGAAATTAATTACTGAATAATTCATTCATCTGATACCCTCAAAAAATATTATTTTTAAGAAAAAATAATTCGGTCCAACTTGTGAAATAAAACCTAAGCAAAAAATAAGAAGAAAACGATTAATGAAGTTATCACCTAACTCGTGGTGAAATATTTAAATATACCAGGAATAAAAGTATGAAATCGGATTTTTTTTTAAAAAAGTGCAAGTCTTCTGTTTAAAAATGATAAAAAATATTTTATTGCTATTTATACATGTTTCCCACATTTTCGGCAGTTTATAAATGCCCCGCCAGTTTTTCTTTTGAAGTGATCCAGTTATCCAGATACATATTTGCAGATTTTCTTGTGAATTGAACCGTAATTCAGCGAGAGCGTGTCCTAGTGATACGAATAGATGATAATCTGACGTAGCCAAGCCTGGAGAATAAGCCGCATGTTCTAGTATTTCTCAACTGCAGCATCGATCGTTTCCCTAACCTGCTTTGCTGTGTGTGATGGGGCATTATCTTGGAGCAAAATGACGTTGTGTTATTTTTTTCCATGTTCGGGTCGTTTTTCACTTAATAGGTTAAGTTAGGTTTCAGTGGCAACAGCCTTGAGACTGTTCACTTTGACCCATAGGGTACATTATGATACCATAGAGATAGAGATCCTTCCCCCGATATAACCCAATTCGAGCATCTAATGAACCTTATCAGATCATTCACCTTTATAGGTGAGAGATTCGCCAGCTCTTTTGCATTGTGTAAACCGAGGTACTTAATTCTTTTTCTCTCAAAAGCAGCACGTTATTCTAGATCTGCCTAGAAGACAATGCCCTCTGATTATGCCCAATGTCTTCTTTATATCGATTCTGCTAATTGCAATTATTCTTTTACTATTTTCCATATCGCACATAGGCCATAACTGTCTTCTTGTGTAACACTTGTACTCTTTCCTACACCTTAGGTTGACCAATGACATGGTCAACTTAAGGTGGAGGGAAGAGAACAAGTGTCATACAACAGGGTATTTATGGCCTATGTGCGATATGGTCCCTCAATAATCTCTTGTATTCCGCAAGGGGGATGTCAGCGGAGAGTTCGGTGGATGGGTTCCTCATTTTTGTCCCCTTCCTCGCGAGGCCGTGTTGATGGCAGCGATAAGTATTAACGGTTTCGCCAGGTTTTTATAGCTCATATTATATTACACCCTTCTAATCGCACCAAACGCAGAGTATTGTCTTTCAAAGCGATTTGGTTTTGCAGTGGATGTCGATGGTTCGTCTGGACTCACCTATTATTTCCGACGCTTATGATTCTCAGAATATATCATTTTTTCATCACCCGCAACGATTTGATGAAATAATGGCTTTCTCTTGAGCTGCATTTCACATGTGTTTTTTTGATTTTCTGCTGCCTTTCATTGAGTTCATGCGGAACACTTTTTTTCAAGTTGTATTTAAGATGTACCACAAAGTGAACGCCTATAACACAAAACAGTATATTATATATAATCTAAAAAACAATTATTTTTCAATTTTAATAAATGAAACACTTTTTTTACTTTGTTTGTATAACTCGGATTGATTTTATTGTTGACTCAACAATAAAATCAGTCAAGTATAACTCGGATTTATTTTATTATTGAATTACAATGTATAACAAAGTAGAAGCCTCAACAATTAACAAGTTAATTATTTTTCACTTTAATCAAAATTATATAAACTGACGAAAGGTCTAGCAATGGGCTTACCTTCGAACTCATTTTTAGCTGAAATATTCATGGAAAGCCTTACTAATATAATTCTAAATTCTCCATTAGGTAAAAAAACATATCAATTAAATAAAAATTATTTGAAAATAATTAATAAATTATTCTCACATTTAGCTCTGTGACTATATTTATTATTATTTTCAAATCGTTTTTATTTAATTTAGTTATTTAACTGTAACCAAGTGAATGAATACTCCTTTCTCTTTATAAAACATTTCAAATTTTGGTTTAGAAACCTCGATGATATTTTAACTTCTTTCACAAGTAGAGATAGACAACTCTCTCAGTTTCTTCAATTTATTAACAGCTTACATCCAAATATATCTTTCATAGTAGAAACCGAAATTAATAACAACATCAAATTTCTCGATTTTTCAATAACTCGTATTAACAATTTACTTCACTTTGACATTTACAAAGAAACCTACATTCATATACCGTGTAATCCCTAATCCTCTAACCATAAATTATCGGCTTTCAACTCTATGTTTTAGAGCATTCAATATATACCTGATGCATATTCAAACAAGAAATAGACAAAATAAAATCAATTGCTTTAACAATTGGATTTAAACCTTCCTTAATAATAATCTAGTTAATAAATTCAAACTAAAACAAGTAAAAAATACATTTATGCAGGTAATGTCACATTTGAGAGGACTAGTAACTACAGGTCCCTTACCTACTTTGGTGATATTTCATTCAAAATAAGCAATATTTAAAAAAAAACGACAAAAATTGCTTTAAGGTTGCGGTTTAGTGGAAAGAGATAGCTATATAGTAAAATGAAAATAATCGTTTGAAAATAGAGCTATTCTTTTGGATTTCATAATATGAATGTGTATTTACAATTTTTATCTACCAAGTATAAAGTATCAGTCTAAATAAAAAATAAATCATTAATTTTCGTGTATTACGTCAATTTACTAGTTTAAGTTAGAAAAGAAAATTGTAAGATATAATGAAATTAATAGGTCATGTCTGCTAAGTTATTTGAAATCCTTTAAATTTTCATTGCACAAGTTTTTATTAGCAAAAATTTAATTTAAAATTTGTTATAAATTTGATAAATTTTCATTGTTTTTCATAATTATTTTTTACAGAAACTAAACATTAAAATAATTTTTAATTTATCTGAAATTCCTGCTTATTTTAAGATTATTTTAATGTATAATACAATATTGTTCATTGATCACAACAACAATCAAACTCAAATTAGTGATTGCCCATATTTGTATAGCTATCTCTTTCTTCTAAACCGCACCCTTAAAACCGTTCAGAAAACAATATTTTGCATTTTTAATCCTAAAACAAAAATACCTTATATTCGCAGATCAGGGATATACAAACTGAAGGGCAATATGTGGTATATATTATATAATTATGAGTTGAGTGATGGTTGACTTAAACACTTATGCATGTTTATCCGCTTTTTATTTGTAATATCAGATGTATTTTTTGATCATGGTGTGAAGAAAATTGTACAAGAAATTTCAAAATAAGGCTCAATGAACACCTCCGATCATTTCGGCTTGATCAAGCTGATAAGTCGTCCTTCGCCAAACATGTAATTGACAAAAAAATCATTCTTTCTACGAGGATGTACTTTGCCAAAAAGGGTCGGAAGATAGATATAATTGAAGCTTATGAAATACACAAATTCCGTGCTAATCCTGGAATACCGGTAATTAATTCTCTTTAATTCCCATTAGTAAAAACATTTCTCAGTATAAATAGATTCTTGTGAATAATTTAAGCCACGTTTAATTTGATAACTATATATATTGCGTCAGAACTATAGTCACTAAAAATAAATTTACAGTTATACAAAAAAAGTTTAAAAAAACTGTTTGATTACATTATTTTAAAACAATGTATAACCACAGACAAAATTTATATATATATATATATACAATCATCTATATTGTGGTATTTACATATACATATATTATACAAAATATTTAATCTAAACTTATAATTGGCTATCGACCTTAGGTCTTTCAGCCACAAAATTTATATTTGTCTGTAATCTAGCGAAGTGGAAACTTCAACCATTAAATATTTTGTTAAAGCTATAGTCACAATAAATTAATCTAGTCCTGTACAAACTCTTTTAATTAATTAATGAACAATATATCAGGAAATAATTAAATTACATTTGAAAATATGTGTTATTTTGCTAAAAATCGATAGAATTAAAAGGCAGTTAGTCACCATTAAATTGTTAAACAATGTAGCACAAATTTGAAGCCTCAGGTATTAATCATTAAATTAAATTTAATAGTATGCCCTGTTTGGTTAAAAATCCATAGATTTAAACGGTAGTTAATCGTTTTCGTTAGAGTACTAACATTTTAAAAAAAATCAACAAATAACACTGAATTATATTTTGTATTATCATTTCACGCTTTCGGACATTCCCATTCTATTACTTTTTTATCGCGCGTTCCGCACGCAGGGTAGAAAAAAGCCGCCGACCTTTCAGAGGGCCGCTAGGCTCTCCCTCACCCGAGGGTGGGATTTTTCCGTTGCCCCGCGATTTGGATTTCAAATGCGCGGAAATTGAAAGGAAAGCGAAATGCGCGCGTATGAAAATGGCCAGGTTAAGTAAATGCGCGGTATTCACGTATGCTGATTTATACATGAGAAAGCCCACCCCGAAAATAAGGCCGTAAATCAACCGATCGGGGGCTGGTTCTGGAGGGGGTGCATTACACGCGGGTTTTGCATTGAGACTCTGAACAAAAAAGAACGAATAGGGGAAAGAAGAAAGAAAGAAAAAGGGATAAATGGTGATTCGTGGAATGATGATAAAATTTGCGTAAGTTACAAAGCAAAATATCACGAAAAAGGGGATTTTAATGATAATAGAAAAAATAAAATATTTAGTATGAAATAAATATGAATAAATTATTAAAAATCAACCAATAAAACACAGATTAGATTGAATAACTTTAAATTCTCGACTAGTTTCGGGTTATTAGCCCATTTTCAAGAGAAACTAGTCGAGAATTTAAAGTTATTCAATCTAATCTGTGTTTTATTGGTTGATTTTTAATAATTTATTCATACTTATTTCATACAATATGAACTACCAATGTCTAAATATTAAAACCATTAATTAAAATATTTAGTGTTATAATAACGAGTTATGATGTAATTATGAGTAGAGATTCATTTGTAGTCTAGTATTAATCACAGTTTCAAACGCTGCCTTACTGTCTTTATGGTATTATTATGAGTACTGTTACAATTGTAGACTTACTCTGATTATAGTGTTAATTGTAGTAAATACAGTTTGAACCACAGTCTTAGTATGACTATAGTTTCATCTGTAGTATTATTAGAAATAAAATTACAATGATAGCCCTAAAAGGTTTTTAAACTTGAAATATTTTAGTTCATCAAGAGTGGGGAAGGAGTTCCCCAAGAACCTTTGTCTTACACGAGTTAAAACTCGCATTCAGTTAGGAGATGGATAACTGTCTCCATTTCCACAAAACAGAATCTACACGTTTCAACATCGACTAATCCCATGTCTTTCAGGTGGCCCCTAACTGGAACATGTCCTGTTAGAATTCCTGTTAGTAGTTTGAGGTCTTTTCTGTTGAGTAGCCAGAAATTGGTAGCGGAATAAGATCAACCTGTGAGTAGCTGAGACAGCAAAAATCCGCTGTCTCAATTACTCTATACTCCTTCCAGTAGCATTCATTAACTATCGTCCTGTTACAATTAAAGTTTCAATTGTAATCTTGATGTGACTACAGCTTTAGTTGTAGACTTACTGTAATTACTAACCTAAGGTCGAAACTAGTCGGAGTAAAAATAAAAAATCAGTGAAACAAACCAAGTGTTTTAATCAAAGTCTATTAATTAAATATGTTTCACCACGGGTTAAGTGAGAAATTAATACAAAATATGTAATAACGTCTATTGTTTAAACCGAGTCATACTGTGACTATAGCTTCACTAATTGTATACCTATGAGTACAATTACAATAATTGTCTTATTATGAGTACGGTTTCCATTATAACCTTATTATGATTAAAGCTTCAATTGTAGTCTTATTGTGACTACAGCTTTAATTGTAGACTTACTGAGTTTACTGTTTTAATTATAGTATTTTAATGTCTACAGTTTCAACCGTTGTCTTAGGCCGTGTTTATGCTTAGGAGCAAGAGCGTCGAGCCTAGATGCTTTTGTGTGCGCACGCATACGCAATGTTGAGTACTGTTAATAGTTTAACAATCATTATAAAGGACGTTAAAAATGGGCGCGCCGAAGTCACTCCGCTGTTGACGATAGAGCAACGATATTTTATTATTTGTGAAGGTATTGAGCAATTCACATTGCTATTAGCGCTTTCATTGACCTCTAAGAAAATGGTGTCGTCTTTTTATTATTTCTAGGATGTTTACATTACACTTTGAAGGTGTAATCCGTAATCTGTTGGTACGCTCATAGCGATTATGACAAGTATTATTTTAATGTACATATTTTTTATAAAGTACTGACGTAATGTAAGTTAAAAAGTCACGATAGCCAAATGGAAAATGATTGATTAATAATTTCTTTTAATTTAATTTATGTCGAATTTCTTTCAACTTTTATTTATTTACCACATTATATCTTTATACTTAAGTGTTAACCGAAATCCATAACCATCCCCCTTCCCCTGCATTTATTATACATTTTTTCTTCCCCATTTAAAACTACATCAACATCTCGCTTAATGTAGCTTCAGTTTATTATCGCTCTCTTTTCGAGGCACTTTTTCATCTATCTTTTTCCTTTTCTTCTTAACGGTCCTATCCTAGATTGTTAAGAGAGTAGAGAGGTAGTGTGGGGTTGGGCATTTTTAATCCGGCGAGGGCGAAATTGAGATTTATCGGCGCGTTTAGTGCGAATCGAGAGTGCGCTCGCGCTCGGTTAATCCCGAAAGTGTATCAAAGAAGGCGGATCTCCTAGAACGAAGCCGCAGTGGATCTTTTTTTAAAGCCTGATTTAATTTATCGAAGGCAAAGATGCGCGTTTTTAGTATGTAATCTTTCACGTGCAGGTAATTATCATAAAAAAAGAATGGAATGGTGAATTTACATTTTTCATGACTAATATTTTTTGTGTGTAGCTCCTAGAATGAGAGCGCAATGAATATTGTTTATTGCTGTACTTTTATATACTCTTTACGTTATTTTAATAACATCTAAATTAGCCTGCTTTCTAAAAAGTTACTTTTTGTGGCGGAATCTGCTCAGATACATATACACATATCTTTATTCTGGGCTATCGATCAGAGGTCTTTCTGCCCTGCCAAGAAAGAGAACTAGTGAATAGGCGTAACACTCAATAAATAGTCCTTTTTTTAAATTATGAAAGATATTTTTTTATTTAACAGAAATAAATTTAAAATGTAACTCTTGAATTAATTTCTCACTTAACACTTGGCGAAAAATGTATAAACAATTAAGTAAAAAGAAATCAAGTGATCTGTTTCGCAATAAATTAAAACTAAATAATATTTTATTTTGACCAGTTTCCATTTTTAATTCATTTCCAAAGAATAATACATTAGAAATATAGCCGACAGCAGTATATTTCAAATGTATTATTCCATTTATTTGCAGTATTCATTCAAAATGATATAAAAATCGAATCTAGTCAGAATAAAACATTATTTATTTTAAATTTATTATGAAGCAAACCACGTATTTAATTTTTAACTATATTTTCCAAAATGTAAGTACATAATAAATTAAAGACGACGCAAGCGCCACCTTTTGCCTAATTGGCTGAACGTTTCATTAAATGTGAATGTAAATTCATATTCATATTTTTTATTAAATCTTAGGGGTTGACTCTTTTTAAATCGACTATTTTCATTTCACAGATACTGTTTATCGGAAAGGGATAGTGATATCTCTTTCTGCTAAACAATATCACTAAAATTAGAGAGATGGTTATTCATACGCTAAAAATATCCTTAATTTACTTTAGGTAAAATTATCTTTTTTTTAGTGCATAATTCATGACGTGCAGATAATTATAATAAAAAAAATATAATGGAGAATTTAAACTTGTTATACAAATATTATTTTTTATGTGTGTATATATTTCCCTTATGCATAAATGCCGGCTTGTACTGGCTTGTAGTTTTAAGGCGGCCATTCGATTTATGGAGCGCTATTAATTTTGAAACGTCTTTTTTATTGCCTCGTTGTTGTGAAAAATAATGCCCATACATGTTCCTATGTTAACATAAATAAAACGTAAGTTATGTATTTTTATTACGGGCAATCCAATTCACTTATGCAACAAAATCAAGAGTAATTACCATTTTAGTTTGAAAAGAAAATATTAATAAAAACAACAACGTATCTTAAATTAAATATAATTTAAAATGTCTTTTATTTCTTATTTATTTCTCATTAATCAATTCGCATAAGATGATTGAAGCTTTTAAATATAGGGATCATTAAAATAAAATAACTTTAGAGTAAATAAAATAAATAACTGTGACCAAGTGAATAAATGCTCGTTTAAATAAAAATGATTTGAAAATAATTAATAAATTATCTTCACATTTAGTTCTGTGAATTTTGACTTACGTTACGTAAGTACGTTAAACAAATGCACATTAAAACAACTACTTCCCGGGCAAATGCTATTTTCTACATACAATCATATTTCATCCCAAAAAAATACAAAGATATTTAATTTAATATCCAATATATGAAACCGTTTAAAACAAATATATATTCTTAAGACAAACGGATATCGACCGGAGATCTTTCAGCATACTCTTTTTTTATTATAATATAACTTTGCTTACAGACAAGATTGATCGTTGGTGCTTAAAGTATAGGATTCAGGAAAGATTAATCCACATTTTCCTTCTAAAATAATGCATTTGTGCTTGTTTAAAAAACCCTAAATTCGCACAAATTATTCGCTCATTTTTCAAAGGTTAAATTTTTAATCTGGCTGTGCATAAACTATTTGCTCCAAGTTATTTAAATTTACAAAATTAATGACAATTTTAAGTTAGTTGGCTTTTTTTACCTTTTTTTGAAATAAATAAATAAATAAAAATCGAAATTACGATGTTAATGAAATCACTTGTTTTTTTTTTTTTTTTTCGCTTATATCCTTAATAATGACTGTTTGTCCATAATGTGTTATAATTGCCCACTTATATTACTTAATTATTTTTTTATTCAGATAAACTTCTCTTAAAAAAATAAAACAGAGATAATTCACACTTCTGCAGTTATTTCAATTTTAATAAAATTAAACGAGAAAAAATTGCTGGAAATGATGAATAAAATTCGATCAATCGTTTTTTCCAACTGCAAAAATTACTTACACTGTAAGTTTTTGTCAGATTATGGTTTTGCAAGTCTCGACTTAAATAAGTCTCAAGCAGGCTTTGAAAAATGTTGGTTCAAGTATCTTAATAACAATTTAATATAGTTAAGTGAAATTTATATTTCTTTTAAATTATATTTACATAATAATAATAACATTTATTGCCCAAGAGAAAACAAAGATTTTCCAATTACAAGACAATATACAAGATAACAACAATATAGCGTATTTTAACATTATAAAGAAAATAATATCTATTAATTGTAGGGATTTTCAATGTACAACATTGAGGTATAACATTTTTTCTTAAAATTACTTCCCAAACACGATGTCAAACTTTTGTACACCTATTATGGCATCTTTTTTTCATGATATACCTGTGGTTTTTGTTTACGGTTGAAAGAAATATTATTACATTGAACATTTATATTAAGACACACCCGAAAATGTAAGTTTGTAAATTATTTCACCGTAATTAATTAAGTCGTTGATTAATTACATCATTGTTGCGTACGAGCAGGAAGATTTATCATCATCATCGTCCTAGGCAAAACCGCGGCGACAATGACAAACGACGATCGAAATGACCCTTGGAGTTCCGAAATCTTTCAATTTACTGGAGATGATTTTCCCTGTTACCCTCTATTCGGGAATCACGGGTGTATTAAACACAAGTGATCCCTTTTGATTCGATTTGAATTAATAATTAATAATCAGTTTTTGTTTGAGAGCATATTGATAATATAATGGGTAGAGTTTATATTTGTTTATTATTTATATCTGAATACGATTTGTTGAAATTATAATAAAAATACTTTTCCCATACTTTTCATGTTATAGTCTCAATTATTCCGTTTACACAAGGTGTATAAAAATGGTGTTTTGATCATAAGATAGAATGGTTCATTGATTAATTTCTAATAGAATATTTAAATAAAAAAATTGTCAACTCCTTCGGAACCAATCTAAAGAAATGTAAAGGTGGCTATAGTGGATCAAACAAGAGGTTAATAAATTAAATAAAACTTCTATTAAACTCGTAAAACTTTACGAAAACGAAAAGTTGTTTTGATCATAAGATAGAATGGTTCATTGATTAATTTCTAATAGAATATTTAAATAAAAAAAATTGTCAACTCCTCCGGAACCAATTTAAAGAAATGTAAAAGTGGCTATAGTGGATCAAACAAGAGGTTAATAAATTAAATAAAACTTTTATTAAACTCGTAAAACTTTACGAAAAATAATCCATTATTTTGTGATTTACATTTTTAATTAAAATTTAATCGATGTATATCTGAAGAATATTAAACATTTTTAGCCACCATGTATAAGTTTCTTAATTATCAAATACTATCCGTTATGTATTTAATATTAAGTACACATTTTATTTTTTGATCACATATTTTACACAAAAATCAACATTAGATTAACTACTTTAAAACACCGTGGAGTTAAATTCCATATGTGTTTCTTGTATGAAATTATAAATATTGAAATTGACTCGATGCAATTAATTAGTTCTAATAAAATATCATGAATGTGGCTCGATAGCCCATGACAGACTATTCGATTATTTACCCATCAATATGTATTTATTTATTTGTCAATTTTACATAAAACTATTTAAAAAGAGCACGTTGTGCTTGAAATGTATATATAGTGATAAAAATAAAAAAGTGAAGAAAGGCATAAAATATTACTACATTACATCAAGAAACTTCACGTACTCACCAACAAATATCTTCGATCGATTATATGTATTGTAAATATAAATATTTGTAAAGAATCGTAATTCTGCTATCTGAATAAAGATGTTAGTATATATCATGAATGTACGAAACCATGTTATTTCATATCGATTTTTGCAAAACCATATGCGGTGTAAATTATCCGATTACATGTTTATCGCAAACTGCAAATAGCATTAATATTCATAATACAACATTAAGGGTCCTAAAGCAGCGTCTAAAGGAGGTGTAATTATTTGCTTGATATGACTTATACTTATATTACTCTATACTTATGTTATTTTGTAAAATATATATTATGTATGAAATAACAAAATGCCAGTTCGTAAATATTTATAATAATTATTATTAAGGTTTGATTTTACTCTTACTTCACTTTTATTTTTTAATTGTGAAATGTATTTTTCAACTCCGTAGCGATTATCAAACTAATTAATAATTACAATTGCGCTCTTTTAATACTGGAAGAGCAGGAATACTGGAATACAGAGGAAATTTGTTATTAATTTTAGTAAATATATAAAAAATAAAGTTTTAAGTGTATCCCGGCGCATGCACCAGTAATTATCAATTAATTTAGAACAAGATATGTTTCAGTTAATAATAGCAAATTTATAACGATGTTCGGTAATTGGTTATATACCAAAAACTCTCTAACTCTTTGTGTCTAACCTTGTCATGTATTTCTTAGTAAATTATGCAATAGTCTAAGTGAAATTTTTCTTCAGAATATTGTTTAGTAATCCATATACAACAAATATCAATTGATGGAAAATTTACTTTCCATTTGATTAATTTGTTATGAACTTTTCTTTTCATAAAAAAAACTATATTTTACAATAGCCACACTTTACATTCAATTTTGTTTATGATTATAATAATACAATCAAGAATTGACGTTATTGAACTGTCAGAATATTTACATTCGTTTTGGTTAATTTGTTATTATACTTATATCTCCTGTTTAAAATTGTTATTACTAAATTAGAATTTAGTTTTAATTTAGATTTGCAGTCATGGTTAGATTGAAATCCAGTGAAGCATTTTGCCTTAAAGTTTGTATTATTAATGTATTGTTGAATAAAAATGTTTAATTATTAATAATTTTTATTGATATTCTACGTTTATTAATTTTTACGTTTCACTAAGTTAAAAACGATTATCATTATTTAAAGTATTTATAAAAATGGTGGAAGTGCCAGGTTAGGGCGGTTTTATACACACAAAAATTCCTGCAGAAAGTTGTGATGGAATTATATATAAAATATTCGCTATAATTCTGTGTATAAAAATAGTTTTTCTTGTTTTATACAGCAAAGAATTATTGTGGGAATAAATGACGTTTACCAAATGCTACTGACAACTGACCAATTAAATTATGAATAAAAACAACTTACTTTTGTCTGCAACTGCCTCTACAGTAAGAGCTTTAACTATGTATTATTTAAAAAAATATTGTGTATAATTTATAAGCACAAACACGGGTAAAACAACAAACAGTATTTTGTAGTTTAAGACTAGATACTTGGATTACAGAAAATAACGGCATGCTAAATATAGTCTCCCAGACACGTTACCATGGAATTTGCGCGTGTTGTTGTTTTTAATATTCCCTGGATGATTGTTTTTATAATCTTCCAATGCAAACAGACGTGGCATTGTTTGTAGTATTATAAGCTTTACTTTACTGGGAGATTTTTTATATAATTATTTTCTAGATTATACTGAATATGTTCAATATATTTTTCACGTTAATTCAAGCAAAAATATATTATGAAAATCTCTTTATTACACTTACATAAATTTATAATATACTTATATTATGAATTTATGTGAGAATTTTTGTGTGTATGAAATGGCCCTTAGTGCTGAAATTATTGCTAGCTTCACATCAATATATTTACACATTAATTGGATAATACAAAATGGCTTTCGACCAAATGTCTTTCAATCTGTTTTATATATAAAATGATAAATTATTTAAAAAAATGTTATTACCCCTTCTTAGAAAAATAGAAAAGATGTTATTTATTTAATTTAACCCTTCTTATAAAATTCTGTATTTCTCGTAACCCCAAAATCTTTCCTAAATAAAAACCTGCTACCATCAATTAATTAATTCATTTGCGCAAATCATCACGACAGTTTAGCTAGATAGCGTAGATTTTTCTTTAACTTCATCATAAACTCATGACAGGGCAGAAAGACCTCTGATCGATAGCCCAGACGGATTAACACATACATGTATTCTAATTATTTGTAATATATTGTTAAAATTATCTGTATAATCTGAATAATGATAATAAATATAAATAAAGATGTTATTTTTTTGTTATAAAGTAATTAGAACTAATGGTGCATGCGCCGGAATACACTTATAATTGTTTGTGTTCTATAATTTCTAAAATTAATAATAAATGTATTCTGTATTCTTCCAGTATTAAAAGCATGGAGTTATTGATAATGGCCACGTAGTGGTTGAAGTGTATATTGGACAATTAAAAAATAAGTAAAAACTAAACACGTGTTTATATTCAAATGTCAAACAGGTGTATTATTTATTTATACTGCACACTTCACGCTATGTCGAAATTTACATAGTTACTAAATGTATTTGTTAAAGTGGTAAATCATTTTATAGAGATGTGTATTTTTCTGTTATAAATAAATCGAGGTGAATGCACCAGGCTGCATTTAAAAACATTAGTAAACAGTGATTTGCCCATAGGCAGGCAGAAAGTAATAATAAAAACAAATACACAAACAAATCATTTAAATCGTTTTTATGTGTTCCCACTTTTTATTTCTGCTATATGTGTTTATTTTCTATATCCCGTGTTTATACAGTGTTGTTTTGTGACGATTAATAAATTTCGAGTGGCTTTTGTTCCCCACCCCGCGCGCATTTTCTACGGCCGCAGATTTGCGAAATATGCGGTGATTGTTGAAATTTACACGACACAAGAGAACGCGGGGCGCGCGCCTGTTTACGCGAAAAGCAATTAGCGTTGCGTATCAAACGGCACGAAACGAACAAAACGAAGGGAATGGCAAAAAAAGCCAACAACAACAACAAAACGTATCGCTTTTTTGTGCATTGTGGGGAATTTTTCAAAAGCCACTTTTACGCCTTTTCCTCCCCGCGCGCAAAATTTTAAACAGAATGAATGGAATGAAATGAAAACCACAGATTTACGGTTACTATAATTTACTATTCAAGTTTGGGTTTGTAATTTATTTCAAAAGTTACAAATTTAAATCGAGATGTTTAATATTTTAAAACAATGGGAGCCATAACATTAATGTTCTGGGATTTTTTTGTTTTAAAACATTTTACTACTATTATTTCTAATTATTTTGAAATATGGCTTCTACTTTTGGTTGTTAATAAGTTATTATCATTACCTCCATCAAAGTAGCACCACCTGGAGAGGTTTTTTTTTGGAAAAAATATTGCTGCAGATACCCATAAGCACCATTCTGTAATAAATGAAATACATGTGAATGAAACTAATTTTGTAGAATGAAAAGTTGGGTTATATAAATAAGTGTCTCCCATGAATGTGTTGATAGTAAAATGAAAAAAAAAAAAAAAGAATTTATTTTCCGTACAGTGATTAATGATAAGTATTATCATTAATCACTTAATGATAACTATTATCATTAATCACTTAATGATAAGTATTATCATTAATCACTGTACGGACAATTATTTTTTTTTTTTCATTTTACTATCAACACATTCATGAATTTTTCAGCACTTTTCAACTACCTGGACGCATTTTCACGGTTTTTTTTTTTTCAACATAAATTAATCTTTCTTTTGATTTAAACAACTTTCCTGTAAAAAATGTACTATGACAACTAGTATACTATTTTTTGCTTCAATGTTACTGCTTTTACAGTTTCCTATTAAGTTTTTTACTATCGCCACCAGAATTTCACGGAATAACCAGTGAGTGAAATGGAGTATTCGAAGCTTTCATGTGTTAGACAAGGTGCACGAAACGGTTCCAAATTGCCCATAAGAGTTCACACCCAGTGGTCCGGAAGAACCATCAAGAAGACAGTTCGCTTCCAAATGTGACTTCATCACAAAGAAGAGGGTGTGTGGGAATCCGAGCGCCACGCGAAAACGCCTTTGACGCAAAAATGCAAAAAAAAATAAGAGTTCGATAAAATTGAAAATTAAGTCCCTTCTTATTAAAACAATTTATCCTTCTCAAATATGAGTTTTTTTATTTAAAATATAAACAAAATAAGAGTTCGATAAAATTGAAAATTAAGGCCCTGCTTGTTAAAACAATTTATCCTTCTGAAACATGAGTTTTTTTTTAAATAACTGCATTTCAAAAGCATCCATAAGGAAAGTCAATGTGACTTCCTTTATGTATGTATATCAAAGCACGATGAAACTCACGTGTGAGCGCATGTAAAACGCGCGTGTTAACAATAAGCCTCTCGCGGATTTTCCTCAGCCGTTGTGTATGCGGGGAATTCGAAATTTTCACCCGGGGAAACCGGGCGAGAAAGGGAAGCGCGCCCGCGGATTATGCAAAATTCGCATCGCGGGCAATTTATTTATATTTGTGCACGTCCTCGCCCGATACACTTAAAAAAGGCAAAGGAAAGAAAAGGGAAAAATCCAGCAGGCAAAGAAAAACAGATGAAGAGATTACGTGACGAAATACACGAAGATAATTATACAGAGAGAAGGAATATAATGAATGCTGAAAAAATACGCTTTCTCTATAGTAAATTTTAATGAAAATTTATAAAGGAACCATTTATTTTTTTATTTGTATTCTTAGTGATTAAATTTTAGTAGTTCATATTTTGACAACAAATATAAATAAATTATTAAAAATCAGTTAATAAAACTGAATTATTATTTAAATTAAGGCGGGGGTTAGGTGCACGATTGTCAATTCTGTGATCCTTCGGTTTCAATATACAAATAAGAATCATATGGCTATATAAGTATTCGAGATGCCACGTTATCGTTTGCACGTTTTAATAAGTTCCAGACGCCATACAAATTGGTGGAATATTTAAATTGACATTGAAAATATGGAAAACTACAACAACTCCAGGAAATGTATCGTCCCAATTTATTCTATTTTTCCTTCATACATAAAAATTCTGTCTTTTACATTTCGTAGTATAATACTTATTATTGAGCATTATACTATGAAATGGCATGGACAGAATTTTTATTTAAGCTTGTATTATTTTTTCTCAAAACAAAACTAATAATTTAATTTGTGGAAGTTGACATACGTGATAAGATTTATCACATATTAACAATATAATGTAGTAATATTTTATTCCTTTCTTCACTTTTTTATTTTTATAACTATATGTACATTTCAAGCACGACGTGCTCTTTTTCAATAGTTTTATGTAAAATTGACAAATAAATAAATAAACATGTAAACAAAATTTAATATACAAATGTGATGTGTTATTAAAACAATCAGATAATAGTAGATTATACCACGAGTAATAATGATAGCTATTATTCCCGAGGAACATTTACGAACCGAGCCGCGTAAGCGGCGAGGGAGTAACATTCCGAGGTAATAATAGCCATTATTGCGAGTAGTATACTCTACTTTATCTATGACTAATTTATTAATTTGTTTTAACGAACAACTTTATTTTTCAATAACATTAACACTAGATCAACGTCATGATTTATTCTCAACATAGTTTTAATGATTGAAAAAAATGACCATAATGAAGAAGGTTTGTAATTTGCACTTAATTCAGCGAAATAGGCCAGCAGAACATGTTCGGAAAATGAGTTTGCTTTCTTTCGAAGACGCCATTCGTTGAAGGTTGCGTACGTTTTATTATAAATGGATTTCGATGTTTCCGGTATCAAGGTAGATGTTGTTGCTGCAGCTAGTTGTACAATTTCTGGAGGTGTACAAGTAAAAGACTCTTCATTTTCATCCATCTCATTAGAAATGCACAAACACTACGCGCTTGACACTGACTGTTTTCAGTTTGTGTATTTTGTTTCCATGGTATTTAATTTGAGAAATTTTTTGATTGGAGTGCACGAGGGAATAATGACTATTAATCCCTCGTCATTATTCCCTAAGAGAATAATATATGGCATTATACTGCAAAAATCACAAGTATAATACATACATTATATATTAGTCGTAGATAAAGGTAATTTATTGAATTAAACCAATTAATTTTAATAAATTGTTATTTAACTCCGTTAAGTCAAAATTTAAAAGTTTACTAGAATTTTTATACATCTCAATTGCTTCTAACATATTTAGTTTTGGAGAATTTGACATTTTTAAAATTTTTAAATTGTTTAACGAAAATGTATGTCCAAATGTTATTATGTGGTTAGCAATTGCGGATTTTTCTCTGTTGTTTATTTTTCTGTTATTTATTTTTTACAAATTAATGATTTAGATATGTAGATGACATTTTTGCTATTATTAAAAATAACGTTAATATCGAATTTTTTATAAATGAATTTCACAGTATCAATTTTACACACGAAACTGAAACTAACGGCTGTCTTCCATTTTTAGACATTAATTATTAAAAACAATAAGAAATTAAATTTTAACATATATAAAAAATCAACACACACCTTTAATTATATATATTTTTCGTTAATTAATAAAGATATTCGTTGTTTAGAGCATTTTTAATATAAAATTATGAATATATTCATAATATCTCATTTTAATCTTTCAGAAATGGTCTTCGTTGTTTCAATCATTTTTCATCCATGTTGTGGTGGAACTGTTATTCAGAAGCGGCTAGGCCCTATTTACGATCAAACGGTTCGCACTTGTAATCGCGCCCCTCGCGCGTTCTCCGGGGCAATAACCGCCCCCCTCGCCCCACCTCATTCTCTTCTGCATGTATAAAATTCGCATCGTTTTAACAACCCTTTCAGCTCCGTATCCACTCCCCGGGGCTGTTTAGCAGATAGAAAAAAGGAGAAGAAAGAGGAGTCGCTGGATATTGATCGTGAAATATATACGAGGAGGGAATAATAATTAAAATAGTTTTCGTTTTAACGGATATTGAGTTTTGAGTAGGTTTGAATATTCAAGTTTATTTTTCGTGAAATTGCTATCAAACAATGCTTAATATTATTGGATCTTATGGGTCTTTATTTCGCGCTTCATTTTAGGAATAGTTGATATTATTATATCAAAAATTGTATTAATAAATTATTAAAAAAAAAATGGAGTAAAGTACGTGAGAATTGAAAAGAGTCGTATTTAGTAATTTTATTTATTTTATATTTAATAAAAAATATAATCGTAATTAAATCATCACAAAGTAATTAATAATAGGAAAGACAGTAAAATTGCCACGTATATTTTCTTCTTCTTAATTTTAGAGGGTTGTAGGTTGGAGAGGAAGGTGTTTTGAAAAAAAAAGAATAATAAATAATTATTGCTGAAAAATCACTCTTTAAAATCATTCGCATCAATTTAGAAACACACTATATGTAAAAATGATCTGTCGCCCCTTCTGGAATATGGAGAAATCCTCCTCCACAACCAACCAATAACAAAATTTTCTGAGAAATTAATACTAAAAAAAATTCGCATATATTGCATACTTACATGGACTCGTTTTATATAAAATATCTCTAATCTACAACTAACGACAACTATAATTAAATCTAGAGGATTGACATGGGGTACCCTTCACGTCAAGAGGTACTTTAAAACAAACAGGTATTCCACGATTCAAAGGTTTAGTATATTCATATAGGGAAAAATAGCTTCTTTCGGCATCTTATTTTTCTTTTAACCTATTATTTTAATTAGTTTTTGTTGAATTTTGTACTATTTTCTATTAAAATATATTTAATCATAATGGTAATTTAAAAACAGAAGTGTTGTTACTAATTTTAGAAAATATTCGAAATAGAAGCAAAATTTCAATACAAAAATCCCTCATTAATTCCATTCCATCATCCCCTTCAATCATTTAAGGGTGCGGTTTAGACGAAAGAGATAGCTATATAAATATTGGCAATCACTAATTCGAGTTAGAATGCTGTTGTGATTAATGAACAATATTGTATTATACATTAAAATAATCTTAAAATAAGCAGGAATTTCATCAGATGAATTAAACATTATTTTAATGTCTAGTTTGTGTGAAAAACAATTATGAAAAACAATAAAAATTTATCATATTTATAGCAAATTTCAAATTATATTTTTACTAATAAAAACTTGTGAAATGAAAATTTAAAGGATTTCACTAAATTCTACATGCAAATAACTTAGCAGACATGACTTATTAATTTCATTATATCTTACAATTTTCTTTTCTAACTTGAACTAGTAAATTGACGTAATACACGAAAATTAACGATTTATTTTTTATTTAGACTTTATACTTGGTAGATAAAAAATGTAAATACTTATTCATATTATTAAATCCAAAAGATTGGTTCTTTTTCGAACGATTATTTCCATTTTACTATATAGCTATCTCTTTCTACTAAACCGCAACCTTAATCTAAACAAAAATACCTCGAGTCGATAACCATTTGATAGTCACAAGGACAGTTACAAAAAAATAATCTTTGCCACAATTCTCGTAACCCAACATCTGATATATTGTAAATAATTATTACACACTGTAAATGTTAATGATCTATCAGTAAAGATATTGTCTCTCTTCTATGTGTTTCTATTCGTCTATAAAATGTTACTTTTCTCGCAGTTCAGACCACTGTGCGCTGTGATTCTAGTTACACGTTTTAAGTTAGGACAAGATTATTCAATTCCTGACATTCTTTCAAATCAGTTTTACGAATCCCCCGCAGTTTCCCTCTAAACCCATCACTATTCAAAAAAACACCACCCACTTTTTATACCCGTCCTTTTAACAAATCTCCGTAATCCCCCGAAGAAGCCAACATTTCGATCCAGATGGAAATCGCGATCTCCTTCCAAGGTGCGCGAAAACCAAAGGACGCAATCTTTCTCCGGGCTTCCGATAAC
Source organism: Philonthus spinipes (assembly GCA_963082785.1). Classification (NCBI taxonomy): domain Eukaryota; kingdom Metazoa; phylum Arthropoda; class Insecta; order Coleoptera; family Staphylinidae; genus Philonthus; species Philonthus spinipes. Next base: position 18,074,407 of record OY720307.1, on the reverse strand, counting down.
ACCGAGACCTAGCATACATACATCCCTCAATCGCGCCGCCGTAAGTTCAATGGGTCACCATTAATCCACCCCCCGGCCCGGCGTAGTTCGCCATTTGACGCGACCTCCCGATTTGTGAATGTATGGATTTTTTTCCCAACCGCACGGACGTTTTTTTTTTCTCTCTTTCCTTCCTTCTCTCCTTTCAAGACATCAATTGACACATTTTTGTGTGTGTTTGTGTGTGTGTGTGTGTGAGGTGAAGATTATCATCAGTATGTCTGCGGGCTTATCCGGAAGTCATTCATATCGCGCATCTATGGCCACTTCCGTTTCCACCCCTCGTTTTTTTTCTCTCGGTCGCGCTGTCAGCAGGATCGACGTTGAAATATGAGGGAGGGCGAAGAAAAAATATGTATTAAAGAAACGCCGAATGCCGAATGTGTTATAAATATAAATTACGTTTTTTTTGGTAGAGAGGTAAGGGAGTGTTTTGTAAAGGGTGTAATAACGTAAGGCTCATGAATTTCGCTTATGACTGAACAAAATTAAAGAGTAAATTCAAACGCCCAAATGACATGCGTAAGTATGTTATAAACAGTTATAAACTTAATAAAAAGGTAAATAATATTTTTTAAATTTTATTATCTAAAGTAGAAGTCCTCAAAATTGTACTGTGTTGTTTTCTTCAATCATTTCAGACTGTCTCCGTGTAGTTGTTTCTTAAAGTTTTTATATGGAGGCAGCCTGAAATGATTGAATAAAACTCACTCACTTGAACTATTATCATGGGGGCTCAGCTTCATGCGATTAAATGACAGAAGAGGGGTACTTACTCATTTTAGACTCCATATAAAAACTTAAAAACCACAAAATAAAATATTAAATAAAAATGATTTGAAAATAATTAATAAATTATTTCCACATTTAGCTCTGTGACATTTTGATTTACGTCACTTGAGTACTTTAAACAAATGGATATTAAAACAACTACTTCCCGGGCAAATAATTTATTAATTATTTTCAAATCAATTTTATTTAATTATTTAAATAACAGTGAATAAATAATCTTTTATATTCATATCAAAATAAAAAATCTTTAAAACAGATCAATTTATTAAATATATTTTAATGCATTAACTTGGCTCAAATTTCAATAAAAAGAAGTAAACATGTTAAACAATTTGTTAATTTCACACACATTGCCTATTTAATGTTTTCTTAATTGTAGATGCTACTAATTTTTTATACACTTTGACTTAATTTTAGTAAATGAAACACTTTCTGTTTTAAATAGAAAAGAGTATTATTCATTCACTTGGTCACATCTATTTAAATATATTAGATAAAATGATTTGAAAATAATTAATAAATCATTTTCACATTTAGCTGTGTGACCCTTGACTTACGTTACGTAAGTACGTTTAACAAAAGCACATTAAAACAACTACTTCCCGGGCAAATATCCACGCCGGACATTGAATTACATAATGTACACCTGCTGTTGCACATCAATAAAATATTGCATAATGAAACAAATTTTGATCCGAGAAAAATTTCTCTAATGCTTATGCTTAGCTCTGCTAACAATTGAAAGCAGAAAACTCAAAGATCTACATTATAATTCACATTTCTTGTATCATTATTTAATGATTTTCAGTAGAGACAGAAATAATCTTTATTGACAGAAGTTGTATACAAAGTTGATAACAAATAAATAAAATAAATATTAAATAAATTTTCCAAATATTTTTTGCAGTTGGCAATCGACTGTCTGCCTTTCTAGCTTATATTTAATATTTTTATTAATTCATTTAAACATAAATTTTGGTCGGTCCTTCCACCTTATATTAAATATATTTCCTTAATTCATTTTAATCATATATGTCGCTCGGTTTTTCTGCCTTATACTAAATATTTTTTCTTAATTCATTTTAATCACATAAGTAGGTCGGCTTTCTGCCATATATGCAATATTATTTCTCAATTAATTATTATTTGCCTATGGTTGCCTCGCAATGGCATTATGAAATAAATCAGCATTTTCTAAAGCTACCAATTTAAATATTTTGAAAATAAATAATTTCATTCCGCCATGCATACAATTAATTAATTCGTCGCAAACACGTTGTTTATATTTTGTTTTCACATGTATATATTCCAAAATATTAATTAAAGCATACTTTACAGATATAATTAAAAACACGTGCCAATTATTGTAATTATATGAACATAATAAATAAATGTGATATTATTTACAGGATTAGACATATTGGAAAAAATATCATTAAACAAAAATAATTTGCGAAATGATTATCGGCCTGAATACTTTCGGCTTGATTTTAGGAAATTTTCTCATTATCTCTTCTAGTCAGATGGACATCCAAATACATAATAAGTTGGATCTCCAATCTACACTCTAATTGTCGACTGGAGTTATGATTAGTAATATGTAATTGTCACTGTCTTGAAGTGATAAGATAAAATTGATTAACGTATACTCCCCATACGGTTATTTTGTAAACGTCCTATGTTGCGGCTACCTAGCTAGTCCCAACAAATTTACATTTTATGACAGTGGGCCCAAACCGGGCAAAAGTGCGGAAAATTAAGTGTACTTTTTTGAAGATTTGTGCACGTGTCCGAAAATTCGGCAATAAATCGTTCTAGCGGGTTTCGGCGAACGAAGAGAAAACGTTTGGGAATTCCATTATCTGGCGGACAGACCACCGCTGCCCAGATATGAAACAATAGACAAGTGGAGGGTGTTTTTCCGCATTTCCGGCGAATTACCCTCGGGAAGAAAGCAAAACAAGAAGAAAAGCTCAGACGAACTCGAGACTGCGTAGTTAACACCTGCGACGATAAATTCATTTTTGTACATTTTGTATATCTGGTATTGCATCAAGTAGTAACATCCTAGATTTTTCAATCATCGCAATTTCAAATTTCGGGGCCATATATTTCTTGATGTTCCAGATTTATGTTATAATGTAATTTAAATAAATTATGTTGATTTATTTAATCACATAGTTTCTTCACATAATGACACAGTATCGGTACCTCTTCCAGTCACAATATGGGTTCCGCAAGGATCTGTACCGGGGCCAAAACTGATATGATTTATATAAATGATTTACCTGATCATCTAGATTCCAGAATTGTATTATTTGTAGACGACACCACTATATTTGACAGAGCAAATTCAGTCAATGAAGTCATCAAGAATGGTACAGGTACACTAGACCTAGTTTCTACCTGGTACAGCTCTAATAGCCCGATAGTTAATGAGAGTAAAACAAAGAGGATTCTGTTTATCCTAAATTAATCTGAAGTTGTACTTAATGATACCATCAAATTTATTGGTGTACATTTAGAACCAAACATGATTTGCCATTTGGCAAAAAACTGACAAGAAACATATATTGTCTTCGTGCGTTCGTGTCGTTCGTTCATTAGATTAATGAAAACAAACGAAGTTATGTTTGTACAATTGAAATTTATTTAGTGTTTATAGTTTCGACGACATTAACTCGTCATTATCAAACTAACAGTTAAACACACTGTTTTAAAAGTTTTAAATTATTTAACGAAAGTGTATGTCTCACTGTGCTATACATTTGTTTCCTGCCGGTCCTCGGATAGAGGAGGAAGGCAAAATGAAATTAAATATTTTAATGTTATGTTAACATGATCGTATTCTAAACATTTTGAAACCTAGATACACGAAACCTCATTAATATTGGATGTGTAAATATTTCGTAATTAATTCACAAACTTGAACAATATCAAAAGTCGTATTTTTATATAAAATTAAAATGTATAAAAATATTTTTCCTATAGTTTAATGTCAATAAAATCAATTTGATTTTTTTTTACATGAAACGTATACACTTTGGAGATCATAATAATCCAATGATACTTTAATTCAGGGCTTTAATTACTTCAAGAAAAAAAAAAAAATAAGTAAAATCGTGTAAAATCAAATGAAATTTCAACTTTAAAAGTGTTTGGAATGTATCTGACAAGTAGTGTCAAAACTATACTTACATTACGATAACCTTCACATTTTCCTCCATGCGTTCATTAAAATTTCAAATTCCAAACGATTCGATTTCATGAGTTATGATTGTTTTAGTACACGCAGATAACGATTATTCATACATATTTTATGCTTTTGAGCAAAGAACCGGCGCATCGAGTGACTGTTGTCATCTCGTTCATGCATATTCAAGCGCCTGCAATTTCGAGGGACGCATAAGTTTAAAAAAAAGTATAACTCATAAAATCGGATCGTTTCATATATGACATTTTCATGGATGTATAGAGAAATGTTTACAGATTATCGTGGTGTAAATAAAAAAATTAACACTACTTGACAGAAGCATTTAAATGTCCACTAAAGTTGGCAATTTAAGCACTAACATATAATGGATCTTTTTAATTAAAAAAAAAACCTTAAAATGTGTACTTCTCACAAAAAAAAATCAGACTCATTTTATTTACATGTAACTACAAAAAAATGTATTTTCTTGGAAGTCACTTTTAAAGTAGTTTTAAAAATTATTGAACTTTGCGAATTAATTGTGAAATATTTATATCTTTAATTTAATTGATAATTTATACTCTTGGGCTTTGAAGTATACAGAATACGATAGTGACAATAGAATATTAAAATATTAAGTTTTAATTTTACCCTGCCCCCATTACCGGAGGACCGGCCGGAAACAAATTTGTAGCATTGTGTGTATTTATGGCACGATGGGTTATTGCTGATTTGTTTGGGTTTTAATTTTTCAGGTGATACTGTTGTTCTATGTATCTTTTTAATTAAAAATGCTCGAGTCCATACAAATATATAATTTAAAAGATGTTTTGTTAAAATTTGATTTAGCCTATTACTACACCCGCTACCAAAAAACAACCCGACACAAATAATCTCTAACAATCCTTAACCCTCTTAAATAACCCAATTACTTTTCGATTTCTCCGATAATTCAATATATTTACCGCACTTAGGTTAAGATAGAAACTTCGACACCCAATACGGGTAAAAGAGGTTAAGATTAAGAAAGAAAGGTTTAGATAGAATTTAGTTTAGTGGTCGAAATGTTTATCTATTTTGTTAAATAAAAAGTGAAGTAAGGAAAAAGCTCGTGTGTCAGTATTCAACGTAAAGATAGATTATATTGTACAGTTATTTAATAAATCATTTTAAGTAACTCTGAAAATAATACATTTTACTTTATGCCTTCTCCGCAATCCAAACATTATCCCAAAATATAAATATCAATTAATTTCATTTAAAATTAATTATAAGATAAATCTGCAACATTAAGAAATATATGGCACTACAAATTTGAAGTCGTCGTTTTTAAAATAACTGGAGGCGTTATTTTTTAAAATTTCGTAACGTAAAATAAATATATTAAATCAGTACAAACACTAAAATAGTCAGTTAGGAGTACTTAATTAAAAATAATAATATAATATTAACATGTAATATGGTTCACATTAATTAATTGCTATTTAATAATCACTTAATATAACAAATCAAATCAATGCGTTGTTGACGTGTTTCCAGGCGAGAATTTCTCTAATATACACAACGTATTGATTTAAGTTATAATTAATAATTCCAACTATGATTTAAATCAAATATTGTGATTAATTTTAGCTCATTAATTATAAGCAATTAACATATTTCGAATTAACAAAATATAATAATAATATAAACATTTATATTTTCAGGTAATCATTATGAAATGTTTATATAGATATTACAATTTATTTCTTTGTTAATACATATACAGAATTAAAATTATTCGTATACATAATCTATAAAGTTTAAATGATTACAATGAAATTAAACAAGGAAAATATTTGTCAATGATCAATAAAATTCGATAAACCCCTTTTTCCAACTGCAAAAATTCTTTGTTTCATGAAGAATTTTATGTAAAATTATAAATAAACATAAAAGTAATACAATTAATGATAATTAATTAAAGTAACAAAATAAGCAAAATACCATTTTAGAAATGTATTACAAAATGTCATATGCCATAGATAAAGGGAGATTACTACTACTTAATAATAATTAATTAAAGTAACAAAATAAGTGAAACGCAATTTTAAAAATATATTACAAAATGTCCAATTAAAAATGTCGAATGGAGGATTGATTGGCAGTAATACATTATTTATTAATTTATTTAACGGCCCCTGTTTTTCATACAGTAACATACACACATAATAAAATTAGAGAAATTACAATAAATTAATTAATACATTTAACAAAACACATTTTAAAACAAACTATTTTGCACTAAGTATACGGCGCAAAGAACCTCTATATTGAAAATAATGGGGATAAAAATATTAAGTTTAACGTAAATGATATTTTTTATCATAACAATCTAAGCAGCTTTTATAATAGATACATATAAATAAAATGTGATTTAATAAGCTAAGGTTAACATTTCCCGTTAAGAATAGCCTTCATTGTGTGTGTTTTTTATTAACATAATTTTAAAATAAAATTTAAATGGGTCAAAGGTATTTAACCTTTAAGCTAAACCCAATCCCGAAATGCGATTTTAAATTTCCCTTTCCTTATTATTTTTATAATTATTTATTGCGCAGTGGCGTAATTACCCGCAAAAATACCCCCACTTTTCCATTCCACCCCGGTCCCCGTCCATCCCTCTGATTAACCACTTAAAAGTGTAATTAATTAAAGCAGACATTTCGAGCCTTGGGGCGGCGGCGTCTTTTTCCTTCCTTCGCCCGCGCGTCTTGTTCGCTCTACGAACAGGTGAAGCACGATGATGGGACAAGCTGCAAGGGGCGCGCGGAGGGGGTTAATTAAACCCCCCGTCTCACCCCACCCCGAAGTCGGTTTATTAAAATAGATGGACGTGGGGGTGATTAATACGTCTGGATTTGAAACTGGGAGCGTTAATCCGTAATGGGAAAATTAAATGCGTTTCTGATTGGGATTTTATTAAAAAAATTACAATCTTGTTAGTTTCGAAAGTCGTTAAGTTGGAAATTAATTTCGCTGGATTTTTTTTTTTAAATTGATGAAGTGGTTCAGTTGTAATTGAATTTTTATGATTATAAAAAAAATCAACGCAATACTCTATTCAATTCCATTAAATGTAGGGACATAATTATATACGTGGCATCGTGTTTGAACATAAGTGTGTTCCATCAAGTTATATCATATGAAACACACTGACCTAATAAGATCCGATAGACCAAAATAGCCATTATCAATTATCCAAACATAATGATAGTTGAATACACTCATCTTTTTTTATACATGTGAACATAGTGTTTGCTGAATTTTCGACTAAGGAGGAAAATTGCTTCGTCGGTAAAAATAATTGTTTGTCGAGCATCAAACGGTGGACCGTTTGTAATGCAGTAAAAAAAAACTCTGAAACTTCCTCTTTTCATGGCTAAAAATTTATTAATTTTCGATTTGTACTTTAATAAATACGATTTTTTTAGAAATAGGTTCATCATTTATAATAACCCTTAATTAATTATATTTGATATATAAGATATTTGTTGGGGAGTACGTGAACTTTCTTGATATAATGTAGTAATATTTTATTCCTTTCTTCACTTTTTTATTTTTATCACTATATGTGAAGAAAGGAATAAAATATTACTACATTATATTTGATATATAATTATTTATATTTGAAGTCAATATATAAATTTAAGAAAGCAATATATCCATCGTGGTAAATAAATTACAGGATACAAATTGTTGAATTTCAAATCTGGCAATTTTAATTCCAAGACGAATTATTCCTTAAACCCGATCTACATCTTCAATCCAATCGATACAAATAGATAAAAAGAGAAACTCGTTCCGGCTATAAGCGTATCGGGAAATTCCGGGGGATGCTCTTCCATCGCCCCTCATTTACAAGGGGAACCGACCGTCCTCCACCCCGGATGCTGAACATTAGGAGGGGGCTCCGGAATATTTAGACTTTCAAATTAGGAATCCGCCGAATCCGTCGATTTGTATCTCTCTCTTGGAAAATCCGTTCCGGGGATTTTCAACGTTGATAAATTTGTCTCGGCCGCAAAAATATAACGAAAGAAATCGGAAAGATGTTTTTATGTATTTGTTTTTTGTTTCACAATTAGAATTGTTTAGAAATTTGTATAATAAAAATTATTAAAAAAAAACGAAACCATTCCAGAATTTTAGCAATATAATAATAAATTTGACTAAATTATTAAAAATAATGCAAGATCCGCAATCAAGTATGTTATTCAATTTTAATAAATGAAACACATTTTTACTTTGTTTGTATAGCTCGGATAATTATTGTTGATTATAGTTTCGACAACCTTAACGTGTCATTATCAAAACAAAAAGTTAAGGTTGTCGAAACTATAGTCAACAATAAAATCAATCCGAGTTATACAAACAAAGTAAAAAAGTGTTTCATTTATTAAAATTAATTACAATGTATAACAAAGTAGAAGCCTCAACAATTAACAAGTTAAGTATGTTATTATTATATATTATTTCAATCTTTCTTTAAAATTAATAGTAGTATATATTTTTAATTAATAACTTATTTTATTCTTTATTTCATCGAAGTAAAGAATAAAAATTATGAAAACAACATATATTTTCAATTAATAAAGCAATTATGTAATATATATTCCAAATGTATTTAAATACCTGTAATTGTAATTTTTAAAATACTTTTGTTTTAATAATGTCACGTTAAGATTGTCGAAACTATAGTCAACAATAAAACAATCCGAGTAAAAAAGTGTTTAATTTACTAAAATTGAATTAATAAAATGTTTAACCACCATTCATCTAGCGATTGGATAACTGGCTATGGCCATTTCGGCCTTTCGGTCCTCTTCAGACTAGTGTGCTCCATGTACATACAATGCATTGGTGAAGGCGGTTGAACGAATCTTGTTTTGTAATAAAATAACATATTAACTATAATAATAGGAAAGAAATGATGCAATAGATGGCGCAAGTGCTATTTTTCTAATTATTGTGATATATATTTTCAATATTTGTCTAAATAAATTTTCCGATGCCGATGAATCATTCAATAATATCCATAATGTTCTAATCAGCAAAAACGCAATAGAAAACGACCAAACCGCTCCACATATTTTTTGCGCCTTCACCTACCTCACCCCTTAGAAAAATTGTTAGAGTAATTTTCAATATGTATAAATTTGATAATAAAACACTTTAAACTTTGTTTGCATAACACGTTTATTTATAAATGTGATCACAGTTTCGACAATCTTGCTTGTCATTATCAAACATGAAACTTCATGTTAGAAAACATGTATAACGAAGTAGAGGCCTCAAAAATTCAACAATGTATAAATTTGTCTCGGCCATAAAAAAGAAAGGAATAAATTACAAGCTTCACAGAAAAAAATAAAAGTGGGGATTTCCAGAATGGAATTTCTATAAAATTCCGCTATATTTTTACTTCTGATCATTTTTTTGGAGATTTTTGAGAACCTTAAAAGATCACAAATTCCAACAAAATTTCTGCCCTCTTTGTGAAGGTTAACTTTGCAATTGAAATCGAAATTTGGTAGTGCTTAAATTCACAGAGATAATTCTATGAAATTTCTAAAATTAAAATTATTATAATAATTCAAAATATAGCGCAAACGCTATCTTTTGCCTAATTTCAAGTGGCATCGTAAATAATTCAGGTCTACCGAGAATCGTTGTTTTTATCCACTAAGGAAAGGAAAACTTGTCCTGTTTACGAGAACAGGAAAAGAAATTCATTTAATAAAACGTTCAACCACCTTTCATCTAGCGTACGGATAACTAGTGATGGCCATTTCGGTCTTTAGAACCTCGTCAAACACAAGATCCGGTCAACAGCCTTTATCAAGGCATTTCATACGGAACACACTGGTCCGAAAGACCGAAACGGCCATCACCAGTTATCCACACGCTGGACATTTTATTAAATAAAATTTTGAAACTAACATTCACTACGCCCAAATTAAGGAATGCTTGTCACGATTTCCATATTATATAATCCGATTATGAAAAGTGAAAATAACCACCTGAAAACAAACTTTCCGTGTGTTCCTGTGTTTTTCGGAAAGTCGTTACATGTATTCAATTTAATAACAACCCTCAAACTTTCTCCCGCTGATTACAATCGCCCTACTCGATATTCACCGTGAAAACTCGTAGGGGTTGAAACATGCGCAACCCTAATTACCAAAACCGGGACACACACACACACGCAGTACAGAAAAAAAATATGGAGAATTAAACGCGTCACGTACTAAAAGGAAAACCTATTATTACTTACACGCGCGTTGAACTTAATACGTGCCCAGGGGTTGTTATTAATCCGTGAGGGGGGTTCTGAAGCGGGATAAAGGGGGGGTGGTACCATTACACATCTCCGCGCGCGCGGGACAATTATTAATTAAATTCAAGCCCGAACTTTGTTTTCGGGGAATTAAAGTTTTCCCGGGGATCGGATAGTAATAATAATAATAAGGGAGTTTTAGAGAGCGGTTTGTATTGTTGGATTTGTAGATAGGGTGCGGGGCGGGTAAGGGGATGAAAAATAAGATGCTGCGATTGTTTTAAGATTTAATTTCGGGTCGCGTTTCCTCCGTTCGGTCGATACGGACTCACAGACGGGGACGGCGAAATTAAATTCTTTGATGGGTTTTAATCATTTATTAAAAAAGGTTATTTAAGATGCTCTTTCAAATGCAACTTGCTGGAAAAGATCAAAGCAATGAAAATAGGAAGTAATCTTTATTTTGTACTTCACTTTTTTATTTAATATAAATCATTTTTATATTAAGTGAAATAAATATTACTTTTTACCTTGCAATATTTATTTTTTTTACCTTACACTATTTAATAAAATTAAAAAAATCAAAATGATGAAATACTTCATTTGTTTTACTTAATTCATTTCTGAAGGTTTAAAATTTTAATCTCTTTATACTAAGGTATTAATTAATTATTTTATGTAATTTAAGTTTAATTTGTTGACTGTTACTAAAATGTATCCGAGATCAGTAAAAGCTAAACTCGAACAGTTTATTTACTTGTGATGTGTTATTTTATTTTTCTAACTTTATTGTAATCAAGCAGTGGCATTTTTTCAATATATGAATTATTTGCTTCAAAAATGGATTTGAAATTCAGACATGACATCCATTCCTCCTAAATAAAATATAATAATAAAAATCTTAAATAAAATGAAACAAAGATGATTCACACATTTGCAGCTATTTAAATTACAATGAAATTAAACAAGGAAAATGTCTGGCAATGATCAATAAAATTCGATCAAACCCTTTTTCCAACTGCAAAAAATACTTACACTGTAAGTTTTACAAACATCTATTCAAACAACTACTTCCCGAACATTTACCCCGCCGGACATTGGATCACACAATAGATATTTGTTGTTGCATCGCAGCACTGCTGAGAAATTGCAACGGTTTGAGTCGAAATTATTTAATGAAAGGAAACAACAAATAAGTTGGATCATTGCGAGAAATTTTCCTTGTTTAATTTCATTGTAACAAAAATCTTATATATAATATTATATAATAATAAAATATGTAAATATGAACTGTTAGTCCTCCTCAATTTCCCATGTAAACACTGTGGGCAGAATGGTCGCGTTCAGGAAACACCGATTTGTGTGGCGCTGCAGCGTTTCAGTCAAGCGGTAAAGCATACATTTTTTTCCGCTGGATCGCTTTTAAAGCCATCAGCAGTATAAAAGGCGTCAAAGATAATAATAATATATAAAATCTTTATTTATATACAACGTTACATCATTTACAATGATTAATTTAAATTTGTTTAAAAATTGGCTATCGGCCGAAATTCTTTCTGCCTCATAAAATAATATATTATCATTTATTTTTATTTATATTCGTCATAAATTGCAAAGTATACAAGATTGCGAAATTTACGGGTGGTACGATTTAACTGACCGGTACGATTTTGCCAACGCTCCCCTAATAACTTTTAATATTTCTCGTTTCACTGAAATAAAGATTTAAATTAATTTTTAATTACGAAAATTTGACGTATTAACAAAAATTAATTTTCAAAATTTGTGTAAATAATTTGCTTGTTGCGTGAAATAATTGACGAATCATTCAATAATATCTTTAACGTTACAATCAGCAAAAGCGCATATAATAAATAGAAAACCGCTGAAACCGCTCCACACATTTCAATCGCATCCACCTCCTCCCTCCCACGCCACCTCACCACGTTTATCTCTCTCTTCACATCGCATCGAAGTGCCTGTTAATCGCGTTAAAATTAACACGGTTCCATCCGAAAACGCTGAATGTAACACGCAATTTGGCCGAGTCCCCGACATACAGAGAGATAACGACTTTATAACAAACGCGTAATTTAGCCCTCCCCGATAACCGGATGTTCCGGGACGCTTCCGGCTCCGCGTTTCCTTCCCACCCCGCGGCCACCCGCCGTAGGGGTGGAAGCGAATACATTACAAGCGGAGCGCGGCACTTCATCTTGTTTCACTTTAAAGCCCCGAATGACGGCGGCAGCGCACTTTAAGTATTGAAAGTGCCGGCGCGCGATTAAATCTTATTATAATTAATTAACGTTTCGAGCTGAGCGCGAGCTGAATATGGAGGAACACTCAGGCCCGGTACTTCCGATCTCGTGAGTTGCTACGGTTTTATGTAAATTATTAATAAAATTGTAACCTGAATAAAGAGCGTTGCAGGGTTGTTAATGAAGTTTCAAGTAATTATAGTGTAGCTTCCACACATTTTATTATTGTTTAATTAGATAAATTACATCACGTTTACCTATTACAACAAGATGAAATGTTGCATTTATACTTTAAATATTCATTTATTAGTAAACAGAAAAAATTGTAAGAGCTCAAAAGCTCGTAACAATCTAAAGGATTTGTAAGAAAGCTTGGGTGTAATTTTGGTGGATGCGCCGGGTTGGAATATTATTAGGTTCATGCAAAAGAAATGTCGGATTTTATATTATTAAACTTAATGGTTTAAAAATGTAATAATTTTTTTAATAATTATTAAAATTATATATATTATTTTAAAATGCTCTATATTTTTATTATAAATATTCTATGATTTTGTTGTATTTTGATCATTCTAGAAATGCTAGAAAAGAAGCAATTAAGAGCGATATTTTTGTATGATAAGCGAGGTCAAAAAGCAGCTGAGGCGACTCGCAATATCAACGAAGCATTTGGCTATAATACTGCTAATGAACGTGCTGTGCAACGATGGTTCGTCCGATTCCGTAATGGTGATGAGAGTCTTGAAGATGAAAACACGGTAGCCGACCATCAGAAGTTGATGATGACCAATTGAAGGCCATAATTGAAGCTGACACAAGCAAAACAACAAGAAAAGTTGATGAAGAGCTCAATATTGACCACTCAACCTTTGTTCGAAATTTAAAGAAAATTGGGAAAGTGAAAAAGCTTGACAAATGGGTTCGGCATGAACTGAACGAAAATCAAAAAAATTGCCGTTTTGATGTCTCATCTGCACTACTTCTTCGCAACCAAAACGACCCGTTTCTCAACCGAATCGTAACCTACGATGAAAAGTGGGTTTTTTATGATAACCGAAGACGTTCAGCCCAATGGTTTGATTATAATGAAGCTCCCAAGCACTTCTCCAAGCCAAATATGGACTGTTTGGTGGTCTATGGCGGGTTTGATACATCACAGCTTTCTGAATCCGGGCGAAACTATCAGAGCAAAGAAGTATTTTCAACAAATGCACCAAAAACTTCGGCAAAAACAGCCGGAATTAGTCAATAGAAAATGCCCAATTCTTCTTCATGAAAACGTTCGGCCACATGTTTCAATTATTACAAGACAAAAGCTGCATGAATTGGGTTACGAAACTCTCGATCATCCACCATACTCGCCTGTCACATACTGATTTCCACTTTTTCAAGTATCTGGACAACTTCTTGCGTGATAAATACCTCAAAAATCGAAGAGATGCTGAAACCGCCTTCAATTCTTTCGTTGCTTCAAGAACTACAAATTTCTATGCTACCGGTATAAATAAACTTGTTTCTTGTAGGCAAAGTTGCATTAATTCTAAGGGTTATTATTTTGTTTAATAAAGTTTATTCTACAAAAAGTTATACTCAATTAAAGTTAATGGTTAAAATCCGACATTTCTTTTGCATCAACCTCATATTATACATTCATAATCTTTTTAACAATCACAATAGGTATTGGCACTTTCCGTCATATTAAACATAAAATCATAAAATTAAGTATTAATTATGAATATATAAAATATTAATCATTATTCATTTGATAATGGAAGATAATAGTATTTGTTATGTTGATATTCGTCAAATGAATAATATTTCTCATCATTCCTATGATAATTGTCCAAGAAACCGAAATTAATCAGAATAAGCCAACTGAATTTAATTTATAATGCCAATATAATAATCAAACGTTTGTACACAGAATTGTGGAACAGTACCAAGTGTTCCTGAATAAGTTTACGTTAATTATTGCACCAAACTGTCACTTGTGTTGAAACTCTGTGGATTGGCGTTCAAAAATGCGCCTCATCGCTAAAGCTGATTTTTCGCTTAAAAATAGGGGTCCTCTTCCAAATGCTTCAAAGCCCATTTAGCGAACAAACGGCGTTGTCTATAGTCATTAACTTTTAGCTCGTACCTCAATTTAATTTTGTATAGATGCAGGCCCAGGTCCCGATGCAAAATTCTCCAAGTTGTAGTTAACTAAAGCCGAATTCTTGTGCACGGCAAGGATTTGGCTGATTCGGGTTCTCTTGCACATTTTCTTCGATATCGGCCTTGTCCTCGGATATTCCGGCGTTTTTTTGCGTATGGGCATTGGTTTATTATTTACCGAACTGGTTATCTCGAATTTGGCCACCAAACATAGGAGGTTCGATCTTGAAGAATCACCGCGTTTGCCATAAATGGGCGCATCGCGCGTAACGTTTAGGCAAATGAACAATCTTTTAATAATAGAGTTGTATTAATTGGACGTGCTGTTTAGTCGTGTAACTGGCCATGGTTGATTTACATTAGTGACTGAATAATAAGCAATAGATTTCACCGACGTCGCCAAAACAACATGGCTGCCACAGCTTGTCAACATCGACCCACTCTTATTGGAGAACCCTATATATAAACAATAATGCATCCAAATTCATCATACAGCAAAATTTAATAAAAACATCTTTAGAAATTAAATTTCTTTATAATAATGCATCCAAATTCTTCATACAGCAAAATTTAATAAAAACATCCTTAGAAATTAAATTTCTTGGAACTATTGTAAATAAAAACTTCAACTACTGAAGATGGAAACATAGTTTCCGAAATATATCTAGTGAAATAAAAAATAAGTAGGAGAAAGGACAAGTATTTTTATTTAAATAATTAAAGTCTCCACAACCAACAACCAACATAAAGAAGATTAAAAACTTATTAGTAGTAATTCTATTTATTGAACCCAAAAGAGTTACAAAAGGCCATCGACCGAGGTCTTTCAGCCGCTTTACAATAATTATTATAATAATTATACTTTTTTTATTGCATTTTAACTATAATGGTTATCTTATTGTTACATAATATTGCAACGTGTAACAAAACATCATACATTAACAATTTCTAAAAATTTTGCTTAATTATTAAACTTATTAACCAGATTATGCGGTTTATTTTTCTTTGCTGTCCATTATTAATTCTAGGACTTTTTTTACGGGGTACTTCACCACTGTTGGTATATTAATTATAATTATTGGTATTGTTTTCTATATTGATATTTGAACATTTTTATTAAGTGATTGATTGTTAAATGCTAAATGTCTTCCATATTGATATTTGATACGAATGTAAGGAACATTTTTGTTGTTCTTAAAGGAATTAAAAACTTATTATTTGATAAAAAAAACGTATTAGTAAAAAATTGAATAAAAGTCATTATATTTTACCATCATTAAAATCCAATTTTGTTCAGCTTTTCTTAACATCTACTACGCCATGTGCCACTCACATCTTGGATATAAAGTAATCGTTTGGGGGAAAAGTAAAGAAGCTAAAAGACTCTTCATTTTTAAAAACGATTTGTTCGATTAATATTTAATTTAAAAGCTGTGGAAACATGCAAAATGTATTTGTATCCAAATGGGAACGCGACAAAGCTACGCCACATTAAGTAAAAAGGTGGGAAATTCAAAAACTAGTGGGCAGAATGGTCGCAATTAGGGAACACCGATTTGTGTGGCGCTGCAGCGTTTTAGTCAAGCAGTAAAGCATACATTTTTCGCGGTATAAAAGGCGACTTTGAAAATTCGTGCATTCAGTAAAATTTACAACAAATATTAATTAATTATAATTTATTAATATTTAATTTAAAGGCTGTGAAAACATGCAAAATGTATTTTATAAACAATAAAATTATAACCTTGCCGTCATTATACATTTATAAACTATTGATAATGACACACAAATCAAAGAAACTTTCATTAAATATGGATATTCGTAACTACACAACAAGAGGCCGCGAAAACATATTACACAAATATTCTCATAGTTTTTTTTAGTGTTGGGCAAAATCGAGTGAATTTAGTAATCGAGTATTTCTGAATAACCAATTTTAAGTAGCTAAAGTTATTAAATAACAATAAAATTGAGTTTATTTATCAATAGGTAAAACTTTCCAATATTGATATTATAAATAACATTAAGAACATTTGTATATAGTTAATTTTGCAGTGACAAAAAAAAATCGAAAAGATCGACTTTGCCCATCTCTAGTTTTTTTATAAAAAATCTCCACGGTACAATGCCATGAAACTATATAACGATCTACCACAAAAATTAAAAAAAATGAAATTAAGTTCAAGCATTGAATCAAAGAAATACTAAAAGATAATGCTTCATTTGATATTAGTGAATTTTACCTTATGTGAGATAATTAAACTGACACCTATGTAGTGTCACATACGTATTTATGAAATGGAAGAAATTCCAATATACAGCACTGAGATATAATTTAAATTAAATAAATATAAGGGGAAAAGAAACATCTCTGATGGGATTTGAAACCACATCCCTCCATTTATAGCCGAGTGTGTCACAAACTACATTATATAGATATGTGATGACAAAACTCCACTCAGTATTTAAAATTCACTTATTAATGAATATATACAGTCAATCGTGAAGGCCCTTTGTTTTTATTTTCCTATGTGTGTTTATTAAACCTTTTTACCGTGGTATATCTGTTTGTTTTAAAGTCGCATTGAACTACCCCTTGGCGTGAAGAGTACCCTATGTTAATCCTCTAGATTTAGTTATAAATTATAAATCTTTCGTTAGTGGCTCATTGGAGATAATCCTATGCCAAAAAAAATCGTGAAGATCCCGAGGACGATACACACCTGATCCCATTTGAAGTCGAATAATGGAATGGAAATGCAAATATCGCATTTTTTAAATTAATTAATTTAATTGATATTCCTTTTAAATTATATTTATTATAAATATACATAACCTCGACACCCAATACGGGTAAAAGAGGATAAGATTAAGAAAGAAAGAATAAATATACATATAAATAGTGAACATGTATCTTGACTTAACTGTAAATATAGTATAAGTATAATTTATTATTCAATAAAAAAATAAACTAAATATGAACTGATTGATAAGTTTGTTTATAAAGTTAATATAGGAACTGAATTAAAAGGATACAATAATTTGAGGAATACATTTCATGAAAAAATAAAAGCCATCTAAAAATACATTAATAATGGTATTTCTCGTAAAAAAATCCAATTAACTTATTTGAATCTGCGCTGTTTTCATAAACTCCGATCCAACGGCGCTTATTTATTTCACGCGGGTGGTTTTCGCCGTTCTCTCCGGCGCATAAATAGTGACTAACGGCCCTTCTGAAAAATACTCACAGGGAAATATTCGGGTAATAACGCGAAACGCGAACCGTCGAATGTATATTTATGTATTTATTTATACATGCACGGGAAAACACCTCAGCCGGAAATAAATCCTCGGTTAGAGTAAGTCGGAATTTATACTCCCAGATCCGACTCGTTAGGAATATCAGTTTCGAGTAGTATTCTGTTGAACTAAATTTTATTGAAACTATGCAGAAATTTTATATTTAAACACTTTTCACTTATATTCTCCTATTTATTGATACGTGTATTAAATTTAGAAAATATATATCCGATATTTCAGTTTATTTTATAAACTACAAATTTTATAGATGGCTATTTTAAAGCCATCCATAGACTGTTGACTAACAGTTATTAATGTGAGGTTTGTTAGCCATATGTTGGTTATAAAAGCATTTAATTAACACAGCATTCTTCATCTTTAGCGATAGGCTCGCTATGTCATTATTTTTCTTCTGTCATTTTTTGCCTCTTTTAAGGGAACTCGTAGTAGAGGTCACAAGCTGATTGACTTGCAAGGATTTAACTCCGTGACCAACATTTTAACCAGATAGGTTTGTATTACTTTCGTTTTTCCGATATTCGGTGTTGGATGAAATTATCAAGAATTCTTGCCAATCATATGTTCTTTTTGTTGTAAGATCTCTCAATTAAGAGTTTTTATAACCATGCTATAACTAGCAAATCTAACATTTTAAAAATTGTCAATCTAAAACGTGTGGATATTTTTAAAATATTATTATTATTATTTATCGGTTAACCTCCTTTGGCAGTAATGAGTGTCGTGAATCGTTTTTGTGTTTCCAATTCTGTGGTTCTTCCTGTATCTCTGATAAATGCTCTCCACGTTTTTCAATCATTTGCCATTTTCGCTGCTTCTTTCCATTGCAAATTTATTTCCCTGAGGATATCCGCCATTTCTTTATTATATCCCTTTCTATACCTCCCCCTTCTATTTCTACCGTTTTTATAGCTTCCCATGATATTTTAATTGGTCTTGGTTTTTCCATCCTTATTAAATATTCGAATCAACCAAGCTTGCGTTTCGCTATTTGAGTTGTTACAGGTTTAATCTGATGTTCACATCTGATTTTAGTATTTTTAGTTTTATCGATTCATCGTACGTTAGCTACTCCTCTAAAGTACTTAATTTGTATTGCATGTTTATACATGCACGGGAAAACACTTTAGCCGGAAATAAATCCTCGGTTAGAGTAAGTCGGAATTTATACGCCCTGATCCGACTTGTTAGGAATATCAGTTTCTAGTAGTATCATGTTGAAATAAATTTTATGGAAACTATGCGTAAAATTTGTATTTAAACACTTTTCTCTTTTATACTGCCATTTATTAATACGAATATTACATTTAAAAAAAATGCTCTGCTTCTAATATTTTTTTCTGCCTTTCCTTTAATGTTCAGTTTTCATTTCCATATTGACAGATAGATGTTCGTATATGCTTTAATTTTATTTTCCCACACAGAAAGAATATTTTCTGCGCTAATTTTACGAAGAACCTAATTCACAGTAGAAAAGATAACCCAAAATGATTAGCCAAAGTTCACAAGATCTGCAACGACCTTTCGGCTGCCAACATAAAAATCCAATATATTACAGCGTTCTCCAGTTTTTGTGCTTTGAACAATTCTCAGATAAATTGTGGATATATTCACTTAATAATACTGTGTTACCCTGAATAATGTTGTGTTTTCCATTTTGTGCTTAATTTATTTTAGTTTATTAAATATTGCTCTGTAATTGGGTTACCTGTTGCATAATAAAAATTATTATTATTATTCCAATATTTTATTTATTTGTGCATTTCTATAGTGAAATTTACGCATATAAGCAAAGCTTAAGTTAAAAATAGAATTAAAAAATCGGGCCTATCTGTTCCAAGCTGACACAATATTTCGGTGATTTTTTTTTCTTGTAGCGAATTTAACTTCTGAACCTTTGCTTTACACACACCCCGAAAAAAGGAGCAAATCCGTGATTAACATTACATTCCCGTCTCTGAACCATCCTCACGACGCACAACATCTGTAGTCGATTTATATAGTCGCAAGGCAAAAAAAGGAACGCACCCTCCTTTTAGGACGGGCGGCAGGTATTTATCGACGCGCACACATACACGTGATAAATCGTTCAATCCCTCGCGATACCATCCCCTTCTTATCGCCGCCAGGCATTCGCCTCTCTCTCCATATAAATCTCACCCCTTTTCACGTCCGACGTTAACGTTTTGACAAATCGCGCGACGTAAACTTTTCCTCCCGCAGCAAGAGAGAAGAAAAAAATGTGTATATACAAAAAAGAAAAGAAGAAAAAATAAATAAAGAAGCTGCGAGGAGGAAGGAGGGAAATCGTAAACGCACCGGGCGTTACGAGGATTGATCGTAAACGCGCGTGAAGGGGCGGCGGGGATCGCGTTATCGCGCGTACGCACGTAAATACGCCGCCGGGGGTGGATGTCGCGCGACGTGCACAAACTGCGAATGTCATTTTGTGACGGATAGTTTCTGGTTTTAAATTCGCGAATTTTTGTTTTATCGTTATTGTGGAAAGTGAAGCTTCACTTCTGCCTGAAAACTCTGCTGCTTTAGAGGCTTATAGGCTCGATATCGCTGGAAAGCCAGTCACTAAGCTCTGAAAAACAAGTGCTTTAATAGGTTCGCTATCGATAAGCTATACCAGACAAATATCTTAATGAACATAACTTGATACTAAGCTATGTCAATCAATTTTCTTAATTGGCAAAACTTTTTAGTAAGATCAGTCATTCAAGAGCATATATAGGCTTACTATTGCTCGCAAATTTGTCATTGAGGTCTGAAATTCATAAGCTCGCAATCGCTTAAAAACCTCAGCTATACAAATAAAATACTTTACACTAATTTCTGCCAATTTGAAGCCATCATTGGGTCGCCAATGTTCTTAAACTTGACACCTAAGTTTTGGCAGTCAAGTTTCTTAAGAATCTCGATATCGTTTTACAAGCCTAACAATCAGCTCCGTCAGTATTCTGAACTGTTTGCCAACGCTCGCAAATCTAGCTCTGCCAGTTAAGAGCCTTCACAGACTCTCTGACACTCGCAAACCTGATGCCTAAGATCTGTGAGTTACATTTCTTTATAGGTTCGCTATCGCTCATAAACCTAGGCTCTGTCAGTTAAATTCATTTAAAGACTTGCTATCACTCGCAAACCTAACACTAAACTCTGCCAGTTCAAAGTCCTCATAGAATCACTAACGGTCGCAAACCTGACATTAAGCTCTTCCAGTTCAGAGCCTTCACAGACTCCCAGACGCTCGCAGACCTGATGCCTAAATTCTGCCAGTTAAATGTATTTATAAGCTTGCTATTGCCCGCAAACCTTACACTAAGTTCTTCCATTTCAAAGCTCTCATAAGCTCGAACATTAAGATTTGCCAGTTTTTTATGGTCTCGCTATCGTTCGCAAACCTGACACTAAGGTCTGACAGTTCGGAGCGCTCACTAACGCTCGTAAACTTGATACCTAAGCTCTGCTACCTATGTCCCTTTATTGGCTCGCTATCGCTCGCAAACCTGACACTTAAGCTCTGCCAGTCAAATTTCTATATAGGCTAGTTTTCCATCGTAAATCTTGCACTACGCCACGTCAGTTCAAAACCCTTGTAGGCTCGCTTTCGTTCGTAAAACTTTACATTAACCTCTAGCAATTCAGAGCTGTTGTACACTTTCTATCGCTCACAATCCTGAGTCCTAAGCTTTGCCAATCACGGACCTTTGTAAGCTTGCTATCGCTCGCAAATTTAAAACTAAGAGAGCTTTTATGGCAAATCCGATATTAAACACAGCCAGTTAAAAGTTTTCGTAGACTTCGGATGTTCATGAAATGGCCATCTATCAAATTTAGATATTATGAAATAATCGACTATGCCAACGTAAATGTTTCACGCTGTATATTCAATGAAACGCTAAATCTATAATAAAATTAATTAGAAGCGTAGCGAATCTCTCTGCACGGCGCGGGTTTTTTTTATTAAAATTTAATTTAAATTACATACAGAATAGTCTATCGACGACACCAAAAACACTAATTAATTATGCACGCGCCATTATTTTAATTAGTTCATTGAATAATTAAAACATCGTTAGGGATATAATGAATTGATTTATGAGGAATTAATTAAAAATACACACATGTGCCGAAATATACCGATAATTTAAATATATTTAGCGGTTGCCGTGAATCGCAAATAAAATCTACATCATCAACTGTACTGAACAAACAGAAATCTGATCAATTTCTGCCTATCAAAAATCGTGAAATTTAAATGCTAGCGCGTTAAAGTGTTCATTAATGGAGCACTCGCTTCGGATTAAAACATCGGTAACGGTGATGATTATGTCTTGTGTTTATGCAAACGGGAGTAAGGGCTGGCGTGTCACGCAAGGCATGCATTCGACAAACAACCCGCAGCGACTCGCGGAGAAATCAATCTCGCTAATGCGAAAGGAATAAATTCTCAGAATGAATTCTTGTTACATGTTTCTTTTCCTCTTCAGAAAAGTAATGAAACCCGGGAATTAATTAAAAACATATAATAAAATCATGTAGATTAAGATGCGTTTCCTTCGACTCATACAATTTTCGTAGGAAATCATTTTAAAAGCGGATTAATTTCTTGATATATCATTTATAAAAGTTATTGAACATTTCTTTATTGAAATATTCTATAAAGTTAATATTATATACCTCTCAATATTATCCAAACACAGCATCCACATAAACCGGGATTACTTGCGTTTCCTTCTATTCATGCAGAATTGACGCAGAAATTGATACGGTTTCTGTTTGTTTAATTAATACAGTCGATAAAGATGGTGGTAATGTTTCACATTGAAATTTAATTACATTAAAAGAATAAAAAAGAATTATTTTCTTTCTAGACACTCTGCAATTAAATACTTATGGAGTAAGTATACAAAAATACAAATATCTATTGAAACAACTACTTCCTGGATAAATAGCCACCCCGGAAATTGATTTACACAATAGCTATATGCCGTTGCATCTCAATAAAGCGGATAAAGCAAGGTTTTTTTTTCAATTCGAGAATTTTTTAGTCGATTTTGAAGATTTTATTTACGATTCACGAAAACTGCTAAATATATCTAAATTAAAAAAAAGATGCTATACGACTTTAAATTGATGGAATTAATTTATCAATTTATATACAAATGGAAGATATACGCAACTAGAAAGAATTTTGGTAGATAATCATTTAGAAAACAATTAATGTTGTCCATAAGTTTTTATAATTTTAAATATTACATGATTACTATTTGTAATCATTCAATATAATAATAAAAAAAAACATTTATTGGTAATAACTTAAACTTAATACATATCCAACTTAACATAAATTTTCATTTTCCTTCTTCCTTTCCCGCTTCAATCTCTTTAGTAACTCTACGCCATCTCTATCCTCTCTCATCCACTCATTAACTCTCTTTCTTTCCAAGTATCGTTCTTTACGTACTCCTTCACATTCCTCACCCAAATCCCACCATGTATCCTTACTACTCTCACAAAACACACATCTACCACACCTCTTCCTCATCCATACCTTCCATTCTCACAAAGCGGATCCCCACCCTGCCAAGGTTACATTTTCTTCCACCGATAGACTCATTGAGCCCAGGTGCCTTGGCAAACTCCTATACACTTGCCACCTTTCATACATTAGATTGTACCCACTTTTCCTTGTACATACTCGCCTTTCATGCTCGTCTACCTCGTACCACTTTTCTTTTATCCATACGGACACGTTCACTCACCTCTCTTACCACTCATTCGCCATACTCTTTGACAGCTTCAAGCATTCAAACAACCTTCTACAGTCCATCCTCCACTCACTCTTCTCTACTCCACCATATGCTATCCATACCTCTTTCACTAGCCTCTCATTCTCTAAACCACATAACTTCATTTCATATCTTATCACCATCTATGCTCCACCTACTCGTTTCCTGAAGCAAAGAGCTTGGAGTTTTAGGCTCTAACCCGATTATCCCATTATTTGCTTCAACAACAGCTGTTTTATTCAAATTTAAAGTAATAAATACTTATTGAAATTCCAAACATCAATATCTATAATCTTCTTTACGTTGGTTGTGGAGACTTTAATTATTTAAATAATAATGGTTGTCCTTTCTCCTATTTATTTTTTATTTTATTACATTTGCTTTGTAAACACAACTCATTATTTATATTGATAAAAACCTCAACTACTGAAGATGGAAACGTAGTTTCCGAAATATATTTAGTTCAATAAAAAATAATTAAAATGAAACAAAAATCATCTTTGTTTCATTTTATTTAATTTAATTGAAAACAATGCCGTTTTTTTTTTCTCACACCGAAACGTTCGGAACTTATAAATCCGCTCAATGCGCGCGTCTTTCACCGCGATCACTTTCATCCGCGATCTCGTTGAAGACGGTACGTTAAATATTATTATTATTTTTTTAACAACTAAAGGCTTACAGGGCAGAGCTGTACCGACGACGGATGAAATCCCGAAACACGTCTCTACAGATAGCCTTGTAACTATTATTTGTTGTTTCCTTTCATTAAATAATTTCGACTCAAACCGTTGCAATTCGCAGTATTACTGCTATGCAACAACAAATATCTATCGTGTAATCCAATGTCCGGCGGGGTAAATGCTCGGGAAGTAATTGTTTGAATAGATGTTTGTAAAACTTACAGTGTAGTAATTTTTGCAGTTGGAAAAATGGATTGATCGAATTTTATTGATCATTGCCAGAAATTTTCAATGTTTAATTTCATTGTAAAACAAATAATTAATAGAAAGGACAGTCATTTTTATTTAAACAATTCATTTCTATGTAATGGATTTTTTTAAAATCATTTCATCTTTGCTTGAAGAAGATACTGTCTATCGAAGCAATTTTACTAATTATTTTAATTATACATTGAACTATTTAAAATAATGATGCGTGTTTTTTACAATAAAGCTTTAAAAAAAAAATTTACCTGCTTAATATTTTCTAAAACTATCTATCAAAATCATTTATCAAAATAAATAAATATATGTACGTATTCAATGGCGGAAAGACCATAGGTCGATAGCCTGTTCAAGCAAGCAAGAAATAAACAAATATACCATTATATATTGTAAATATATGTAAAACAAATAACTTTTATTAAAGATATTGTAGTAGTATTTATTCAAATTCCGAACGTCTACGTCTATATCTTGACAAATTCCTGCTGAAACCCGTCCGAACAATCGCCGAACATACGCAAAGACTTCGCCCACTGCATGGAAACTAATTCTCCGATATTGTTCTGCGGTTAACTGTCCCGAAATGTTACACATCGGTTTCCCCTGGGACGGGAAAGACGGATGCGTCCCGAGTTTAAGATTGGTAATTATTTCGTCGAGATTAATGCGTGTTAGTTGGGAGCAGTTGGAATTGGTATTTTGACAGCTACATCAGCGGGAAAATGCGATGGTTGAGCGCGGAAATTGTTAGCCTCATAAAATAATTGACCTAAATGAATGTGTCGGGATGTTTGTTATTGCGAATAACAATTTCGTTAATTAATTATATACATTTTTTATAGAGATGGTTTATTATCTTCTGCCAGCTGGTTGTGGAGACTGTCTATTTAAATTAAATTCTTCTTTTTTTTTCCACTCGTTTTATCTTGATTCAAACTATACAGATAATTTTAACAATATATCATAAATAATTACAAAACATGTATATGTTAGTCTGTGTTTGCTATCGACCAGACGTCTTCCTGCCCTGTCATGAATTTATGGTGAAGTTAAAGAAAAATCAATTCTGAGTAGCTGAACTGCCATGATGATTCGCGCAAATAAATTAATAAACGGTAATGATAGGATGGTTGTACTCTTTTTAATATACTAAATATATATACTTTCCGAAATATACATTTAATAAAATGAAAGGTGTAGGAGAAAGGACAAGATTTTTTTTTAATTATTAAAGGAAGGTTTTGTTTAACATTGTAGTATATACAATATAACCTATTTTTATTCATGCAGTGGAATATCCACAAAATGCATCGTACAAAAAATGTTTCGAACAAATGTTTAATGGTGCTGAGGAGAACAACCGCGCCCAGGGCGCGGGGGAGGTGGTCAACTTTGAAATCTTAAATAGTATCCTATATTTTTATTGCAGATTATGACACTATGCCAAAAATGATGTAGGTTTTATCGGAATTTTCTGTTTGAAATCGTTATAGATGGCGTAATAATCGCAATGGATTTATGGATTTTGTTAAGTAATAAAAACTATTTCAGGAAAAAAAAATGAAAAATTTAAATTTAAACAAAATTCATTTAAAGAGTGCGGTGGCTCCTTATAAAATTTTAAAAATGTAAAGTTTACTTAGAAATTGTTTTTTATTTTATTTTTGAACTGTGTTTTTCATATTTTTTAAATTTATAAGGAGTTGCAATATAAAAAATAATAAAGTATATATAAGGATTTTAAATGTAAAAACAATTTTCGCTTCTCTATTTGGAGAAAAACTTAAATGTGGCCAGTCTTTCTGTCTATCAGTCTAATTCATAGTCGTTTGCATCGTTTTTATTTTAGTAGTTCAAATGTTTCTTTTTAAACACTAACCCATTTCCATTAAACTTTCCCATTCATTGAACTCAAAATTCCTCTCTATGTAGTTGCCGATCTTTCCCCTTCGTCTTCGTCCCTCGTAACAGCAGCAACAGCAAAGACACCCTTAATTACCACCACCCTCCTAGGCCCCGGCCATGGCTTAGGAATGCTCTATTTTGCATCCAATTAACTCCGCGAGAAGAAAACAAAACGGGCGACCGTTTTAGAGGGAGGCGCAATTAAATTACAATTCGTCGTGAAACAATTACAGAACGAAAATTAGAGAGTGGGAGGATAATTGAGATGGTCATGTGGATTGAAAAAACGAACGAAAAAGAAAAAAAAGCAGCGCAGTTCTTTCGTTTAATTTTATCTTACTAAAGCGGAACAAAGTAAAGATTTTTTTAGATTTTCATTTGGAATGAATTAGCATACAAATTATTTTGTATTCATTAAAAAAAAGAGAAAATTATAATAGTTATAATTTTTATAAATCAATTCTCAGAAGGGCAGAGAAAGACTGGTCGGTAGCCCACGACACACCAACACTTTAATTTTATTGTGTTCATAAAAATGTATGTTATTTTCTGAATTAATTTATTTGTATATTATAAGAATAAATATGAATAAATTGATATAAATTTACCAAGAGGAGCTGATCGATTCTTAAATTGGAGAATTTTCATTGATCCCAATAAATGCAAATTCTCCATTCAAAATTAATATCAATCACATTTTGAGCTCTACTATTACCACCATCAAATACCTTGAACTTAGTTTTGACCCTCTGTCGGTAATACATTTTATTTTTTATGGAATTTATTTTAATAAAATATTTCATTAATAATCAAAATTTTTAAAATCTATAATATAATGTAAATAGAGAGAAACATTTTTTGGGCTTACATAAAGCGTTTGATTCTGTATGCCACAGAGGTCTGCTATAAAAATTAAACTCTATACAATCTTTTACATACCTTCCTAACAAACACCCGAACTTTTTATCCCAAACAGGGGGTCCCACAATGCTCACCACTATCCTTATTAATATATAATAATATTGTAGCGACCTTTTTAACCCCCCCCCCCCCCAATCCTGCATATTTCAATCCTAACTCTTACATGCTGCAATACGCCGACAACACAACCTTCAAAGTGTATAAACCCAACCTTCTCTAAGCCCTACAAACATTACAAACACTAATAGACTTCCTTGAACTATGGTTCGCATAATGGAGCATCAAAATCAACCCAAATAAATTACAACTCCTTATACCTTACTGTCGTAGTAATCCTTCTTTCAACATATCCATACACCGCATATTTATTCCTCATTTTCCTCATATAAAATTTCTAGTAATAGATAGGAAAGGGTAGATTATCAGAATTATTTGCATTTTTTTACTTAAGGCTAATATACGCTGAGATATGGGTGGGATTTGGATAAATTAAATAAAAATGATTTGAAAATAATTAATAAAATATTTCCACATTTAGATCTGTGACATTTAGACTCTAGACAAAAGCACATTAAAACAACAAATTCTCGGGTAAATACCTCAATTATTCAAATTATTTCTATTTATTAAATAGTTTTTCAAACAATTTTAAGCTATCATTGAGTGAGAATTTATTTTAAATAAACGAAACGTTTAGAAAACAAATATTAAAATTAATATAGAGTAAATCATGCTTAAAAAAGTGATTAAATCAAACGTTACTTAACTTTAGAAATAAAGAGAACAGCTCGGAGATAAAATCTTAAATATGTTGATCGTTACTTTGTGGTAAGTGAAAAATTCCACTTGGATTTTATATATTCTGCTGTAGTCGAAGCAATCCGGAAGGCATTAACACAATTAAACCATTAATCGATAATGACAATTCCTGGAAGTTCAGCAGCGAGAGGATTCAATTAATCGTAAATACAACACGCAGCCGTTGGCAATTTCTTACAAACTTATTCGATTTAACCCTTTCGAAATCAAAAGTTTACAAACGTAGAAACAATACAATTAGTATCATTTAAAATAAATAAATAAACAGTGACTACCTTATGGCATTTTTAACTACTATTTCCTTGTAAATTAGAGTGTCTCAATAAATATGATTTATTTATTGGAACATTTTGATGTTAACGAAAAAACAATTTTGAACATTATTTGTATATATTTAATAAACTGTTCAACCACCATTCATCATTAATTTTATTAAATGAATTTCGTTTTCGTTTTTCTTATATTGCCATAAGTTTGTTTTCCTTTAGTGGATGAAATAATGATTCTCGATTTTCTACTTTGTAGACTTGAATCGTTGACGATTCCACATGAAATTAGGCAAACGATGGTGTTTGCGTCGTCCTCCATTTATTATGATTGTTTGTATAAGTGAAATTATTTCATCATTTTGAAAATTAAAATATTGTTTAGCTAGAACAATTTTAAATGATATGCATTTTTATTGTATTTAAAATAACTCGTAATTTAATATTACGTATATAAGGATGCACTGGAAATAAGTCTAATTTAGAATAGTTTGAATCATTTTAAAATTTTGTTTTACGAAATCGTGTTAAGAGCAGAATTATTCGTTTTAGACCTTTATGAGTCCAAAAAATGGTTTTTATTATTTTTTTAATCTGTCTATACACAATCTATAAGCCAAAATCTTTAATGATATTTATTTTTACTTTCATTTATAAAATAAAATGAAAAATTTCGAAATCGTGTTTAAAGCGGAAATGTCCGTTTTGAATCTTTCTGAGTCGGAAAAAAATGGTTTTATAATAATGTCTGTCTGTCTATGCACTTTCTATAGGCTAAACGCTTAAATTGATCAGCTTCATATTGTAGATTTAAGGAGAATGGATACTGTAATGTATTTAAGTTTAATTTGAATTATTTTATATATATATATAAAAACAAATTACCAAATAAAATGAGAAACGAAATAATAGAAGTTTTAAAATAAATTACGAGCATAAAAAATGTATAGAAACAAATGAAAATATAATTAATTGAAAATTTAAATAAAATTGTTGAATTAACAGATTGAAATTAATTGAAAATGTAAATAACATTTTTGACATAACAAATTGAAATTAATGTGAAATTACTAATAAAAAAATCGAAATTTCTTAATCCATACCACCGTAAAAATAACTTCACCAACACCCTCATCAACCTAAATGGTATTTTATCAACTTCCTATATCAAGTACCTTGGCATTACCATCGAAAAAAACTCAGCTTCAAAAAATGTTCCTGAATAATAAAAAAACAAAATTACTGCTCCAGATAAATACTTCCGTAGTTTAACTTATCGAAATCTAGGCATCTCGATAGAAAACTCAAGTAAAATCTACAAGATGATATGCAGACCCCTCTTAAATTTCAGCTATATCTTATTCACGACTTCTTGCAATCCTACGCTTCATAATATAGCAGTCAGCGAAGTGCATCCCTCATATCTCTTACACACAAAATACGACACCCACTTAATGTACTTCACAATCCCTTAAATATCCTCCTCTATAACCGGACCAAAGTTACTTCCATCAGTGAAGGCATCCAAAAGATTATCCCAAAACGAACACAACTTCGAAAATATCCTCCAATTCTGCATCCCCCCGAAATGCATAAACTCTGTTCCAACTAATCACTCACCATAACCAGAACAATCACCTCAAACACATATATTTTCTATTCTAATCTGTAAATCACTATCACCTCAGAATATGCCAATAACACCCATAAAAGTCATCAACCTTGGCAGAAAGTCTACTGGCCGATGGCCATTTATCAAAATAAAAATGTACTACTGTATTATTTTAAACCATTGTACAAACGTATGATAACAAAGATATTTACTACTGCTACTAACAATAAAATATCTAAATATTTTAAGTTAAACAAATATTATACTTACATGATTTTTTAATAAGTGTGCTTTTTTTTCAGGTAAGTTTGGAGTTGAAGGATTTTGGAGAATTACGCGACAAGAACCAGGTCGGAGTAGACATGAGATATTGAAATGAGGAAATAATGAAAGGATAGCGGATTAAAAATTTGTCACACAAAATAGGAACTACAAAAGGAAACGAAACGCTAAGAAATAGAGAGGTAACATAATGTAGAAATTTAAAACGAAAATAAACGCGAAAGATGACAAAGTCTGATCTTTTAAAAAATAAAATGTAAAACTAAAATAAACACGAAAAACGGTTTTAACGAAATTCGTGACAAATTCATCTGATTTTATTAATTAATTATCTAATAAGTATTGAAGTAAATAATGCTACTGTGTTCTATTATTCAAATTACTTGACTCCACAGTACTGACAAATACACAAATAATAAAACATTGTTTACAATTGAAACTAAATAATTAACATTATTTAATTAATTCGAATGATGCAAATAAACTCTAATTAATTTAATTGTAAACAAATTTCAATAAATGTTGAATGATAATTATGTTGAAAATAAATTAGATTGATTAATATTGCTGCATTAATTACCCTCAAGTATTTGTATTTTAGTAGTAATAACAATAATTGGTAATATTAATTATTAACGCCCATGCTTCGATATTCATCTTAATTATAATAAAAAATAATTGCAAATAAAACACTTATTTAAACCTAAACAATGTATAACAAAATATAACACATAATTATTAAAAGAAACCTAATTTGTAATATTAATTATTAAGGATTTTTTTATTATACATGGCGATCCACGAATAACGTCCATTAAGAGTTTACGGGGTTCCTGATAGCGGAAATATATTGAAAAAGTCTACATTACACAGTTGAATGCGATTTCCGATATTTCGACTTTCTTTCACTTTCTGTAGAAGTTGTAGGCATTTTTCTAAACGTCGACTTCAGGTCAAAATTTGAAAAATACATTTCTAACTCAAAAACTCTAAGACTTATGTGAACATAAATCCATAATAGGATGTAGGAACGGGGAATATATATATATATATATATATATATATATATATATATATATATATATATATATATAGGGTATTCCATTTAAAATAACAAAGTTAATACCAATTTTCAGTACAACAGGAAGTGGAAGAATGTCGAAATATTTTCCACCGTGCAATGTAGATTTTTTTCAAATTTTTCCTATGTCACCGTAAACATTTAATGGACGTTATTCTTGACCTGGACTAACGACCTGAGGTCTTCTGTCCTGTTTTAAATTTATGGTGATGTGAAATAAACATATTTGCGCTTGCTAGCAGAACTGCCTATCTCGATCATTTGTTACAACTATAAATACAAAAATGTTTTCAGTAATGAATTAGTGAATTGTAAGATCTTTTGATTAAATATCATCTTCTTCTTCTCGAATCCTTTCAGGTGTCTAATTGATTAAATATATAACATCGGTTAGGTTAGGTTGGGTTTCAATGGCAACAGCTGTGAGGCTGTTCACTTAGGCCAATCGGGCCCCGATAAAGATCTTTCCCCCATATAACCCATTTTATAACCCATTTTGAACAGATCATTCACCTGTACAGGTGAGAGATCCTCCAGCTCATTTGCATAGTGCAGACAGAGATACTTAATTCTTTTACAGTTTTCCATAAGACACTGTCCCAGATAGTGGAGTACTGTTTCTTCCTCCTCATCATCCAGACATTCTCTACAAAAATCATTATATTTGAGACTCAACTTCTGTGCGTGTCTCCTTACAAGACAGTGCCTCGTGGTATCTTCTGCTAAGTGCAACTAATCTTTTACTATTATCCGTATTACATAGGCCATAACTGCCTTGTTGTGTAACACGTGTCCTCTTCTCTCCATCTTAAGGTTGATCAATGACATGATTTGGTCCCTCAATAATCTCTTGCATTCCGCAAGAGGGATGTCGGCGGAGAGTTTAGATATAATACCCAAATGAGTCAATGCTATTTGCTAGTTTTTTGAGCAGATTTCTGCAGTTTTTAACCAAGTTGGAGGTGCAGTATGGACTACTTAATGGTCCAGTCATCCGTGATTAACCTAATATGGTTACCCTGAAGATCGGTTTTAACTATCCAATCCACGGTCTCCCGGATGACCATGATTTCTGCCTGTAGAACGCTGCAGTGGTTCGAAAATCGAAAGGATTTTCTGAGGTTGAACTAATGAGAGAAAATTCCAACTCCTACACTGCATTTAGATTTGGAACGATCCGTAGAGAGCCAGACGTCATTTTCTTGGACAATCTTACTCTCTACCCATTCAGTTTTGTCCGGAATAGAGAACTTATTACCAATAATTAGTTTAGGGAGACAGCTATCTATCGACAAGCTCAATCAGGATTCTTCCGTGACCCTGTTTGCTAATATTCCATTTCCCGACTGCGTTGATTCTGATCGCTGTAGTAGCTGCAACATACATGCAGTAAAGGAGCTTGATTTAGGATTACATCTAGCGCATATGACCGCACCCGTTATGAGTAGTTCAGCTGATATCTGGACCTTACCTTGTGTCGTCTGATGAATTTTCTTATCAAGAGCTGTCCACACTACAGCTCCGTAGAACAGAATGGGTGTGTACATCCAGCAGACAACGTTTGGTTTCAGTCCAAAGTTCTTGCTCACTGCAATTATAATAAAAACATAATTTTTAATAAAACACTGATTTAAATTTAAGAGCAACTTATAACGAAGCAGAAAAACTCTCAATTATGAATTAATAAAATCATTAAATCGATAATTCTTAAAGCTTCTTCTACATTATACATTGTTGGTGGATTAATCAAAATTCTATTAAATTTGTTTTTTTGCTGAAATTTGTTTTCATTCATAGGAAAACATAATTGATTGAACAAACTACTAAGGGTTTCGGTTACATTTTAATTACACAAAAAAAAAACATATTTGTCTTAACAAATTATTAAAGCTTTCGGTTATATATTAATTACAAATAAAATAATTTATAAATACCGCCATAGTTTGAATAATCTTCTTAAAAATTATTCGCGTCTTCTTTTGAGTGAACCTTCATGAATATTTTTATGTCATCCGCAAACATTTAGTATTTTTATAAACAAGGGCCCTAAGTGCGTTCTTTGTGGAACACCTGAAGTTACATCGAGAACGCATGACTTACAATAGCCAATGCGAACTGATATCGTTAACAATTTCACTCTACAAAGTTGACAAACGAAACTGCTGTTCGTATACTAGAAGGGAGACGAATTTACCCCTGTTCTAAAACAAGAAATTAAGTTTAAATTGTTAGCTAAATTTCATAAATACAATTTTATTTAAATAGTAAAGAGTATTCATTCTCATATTATTCATTCAATTTTATTTGTATAAACTTAATAGTAAGTTACGGGTTTTCATTATTTTCCATTTATAATGCCCAATAAAATTACCCTGTAATTCTATTTCCCTTCATTATTTACAAAAACAAGATGCTTGAGTATTAATCTTAAAACAACAAGATGGGTCCATTCTGTTCTGTGTTTTTTTATATATTTTTTTCCTCTCGCTTTATTAAACCAGACAGATGGATATCAATCTTGATCCAGTGGGGTAGGTTTAAGGCGGGCCCCCCGTTTTCTCCTAATTTGATTTATCGGAGGAAACACAGATACACGTCCCCCGGATTTTTCCCAATCTGCGGAACGCAATCATATAAATCTAATATCCGGCAGGTTTACAAATTGCATCGCGTCCGCCATTATTGGATTCCCGCGTCAATTCGTCCGTGTGTTCTACCCCCTTCCTAACATTTTTTTCCGTCTTCTCCGGGGAGTAGATTATGGTTTTAAAAAAAGGGGGAGAGCTATGGGTGGATAATTGTTTAAGT
This sequence comes from Philonthus spinipes, assembly GCA_963082785.1. NCBI lineage: Eukaryota > Metazoa > Arthropoda > Insecta > Coleoptera > Staphylinidae > Philonthus > Philonthus spinipes. The sequence continues at coordinate 18,039,886 of OY720307.1, read as the reverse complement.
TAGTTTTCTAAGAATTTAGTCATCTGAAAACAATTTTAAGAATCATAAATTGAGAAATATATATATACATATATATATATATATATATATACATTTACATCAATGGAATTATACACGTGTCTATATATATATATATATATATATATATATATATATATATAATCAAGGCGGAAAGACCTCTGGTCGATGGAAGATGCAGATATAAAATATATATTTGATTTGGAGAAAAGTTTGAAGTATAATCATTAACATTAAAGTGGATTAAGTTATCTTTTAAAAAAGATGAATGGGCTGATAATTATTCAAGTTAGTTGTAATTTATAAAGACGATGGAAATATTTCACATTGCAGTTTTAATTGAATTTAAAGAAAAAAGAAAATAATTAATTTTCTTTTATTTTAGTTGTAATTATTAAATAGTTTTAAAAACAAATTTAAGCTATCGTAAAATAATAAAATAATTTTAAATAAAGAAAAGGCAAAGATTTATTAATTATTTTTCAATTATTTCCATTCGATTGAAAAAAAAAATATTAAAATTAATGTAGAGTGTATCATGCTTAAAAAAGAGTGATAGCAATGGGTGGATAATTATTGAAGTTAGTTCTGATTATTAATTCATTTTAAAAACAATTCTCAATTCCTCACTCTTTTCGTTTGTCGGGCATGTAATGAAAATGACATATTTTGATATATTGTCGATATCAGATAATAATAATAGTTCAGCACTAAAGGCCTTACAGGCCCTTGGCTATTTTGACAGTCTTTCTCCATGCCTTCCTATTTTTAACCCGCACTTTCCAGTCATTAATTCCTAGTTCTCTCAATTATATATCCCTTAATAAAGATACTAATGTTTGACATCCCAAAACAGACAAATTAGAAGACCGGAATGGATAAATAATTGTTAAGTAAAGTTAATTTTTATTAGTAATAGATTTAAAACATGTTAGCATTCGAATCTGCAAATCAAAATCAAACTGTTTATTATTTTTATAAATTATTTTAACATTTTCTTTATTTAAAAATAAGTAAAGAAATATTTAAAATATAAGTCAATAAAATGTTGCTAAAATAATTCATAAAAAATAATTTTTAAATGACATGATTTTATTCATGTGCTCATTTTTTCATTATTTTAATTATTTAATTCAGGATGATTTAATTGAAATTAAAACACTTTGTTTGTTTCACTTATTTATATTTACTCCAACTAGTTTCGACCATTGGTCATCTTCAGGGAGGAACATAAGAATTATTTGATTCTTCTTGAATCTTCTAGGCGCTTACTTCGTGGTACATATTCAATATTAGGATAAAGAAAACACTTAGTAACTTTTTTATACCACTTAATAATTTATTTCACTGTGTTTCGACTACACGGTAATCATTCTCAGTTTGAGAATGTTTTACAAATATAGAAAATTTTGCTAAAAGAATTATTAAAAATTAATATTTTGATTATTATATTTTATGTATAATAATTGATATGGAATTTTAAAATTAATCTTAAGGCTATGTGCAATAAAATAAAATAATAATATATTTATTATATTAAGTAAAAGAATATTTACTTTATATAATTTTCTAATGTAAGTAATTCTTTTACTTAATTTAATGAATATATTATTATTTTATTTTATTGCATATAGCCTTAAGATTAATTTTAAAAATCCATATGAATCTCATAAAAAATAGCACACTTTTCTTATTTTTACTGTTTATGACAGTTTTTCATATTAAATGCTTTTCATTAATTGCTAAAATCTATTTGCAATTCAATTTTTCGGTTTACTGAAGGCTACATTCAATGAAATAAAATTATTACTATAATTTAAGTTTTTTGTTTAATAAATGCTCTATTCAATTAAATAAAATCATCACTGTATGTGAAGTTATATTCTGTATATAATTGAATTATTTAAACATAACTATAACGTTGGTTTAAAATATGAAGAGGATTTAATATCGAATTTCCCAATTCAAATTCCATAAATACATTATAAGTAAAATCGTTGAAATATTCAATTTACCTGAAAACAATCATTAATTATAAAAGCATTTTTAATTTTAAATTTGTTTACATGAAATCGCAAAACGAAATAAAAAAGAATAGTCAATAAAGCACATTAAATATTTAAAAATATCAGATTTGTTATGCGTGTTGTCATTTTTTTCGTTTCATGTATTCATTATTATTTCTTTTTAATCAATGAAAATCCAATTAGCAGTAAAACGCCGGCGGCGATAAATAAATTAAAACCCATCATCCGTTCCCTTTTCGGCCCCCGGTCGGAAATTGACATTCGGTGTACAACGCGAGCGCGGGCGGAAAGTAATTCATTACGACCCCCGCCCAGCCATATCCCCCCCTCCAGTACGCTTTTCCCTTTCCCATTCCCATCATAAATCCCCCGACGTGTTTATCCGTCACGAGGACGTAAAATTAAAACAACTATCCATCACGTTCATTAACCGTCCTGTTGAGGATTCTTTATATGCGGACGGGCGCAATAAACGGCCCGAATAAAAGATAACGGGGACAAAAGGATATCCGGAAATTCCCACACACAATAGAAACGGGCGGAGAGAGATCCACGCACGGGGGAGAATGGTGGAGTCGGGGGGATGGGCGGATTCGATTGGATTCATTGCGTTTGTCCGTTTTAATAAATCCTTTGAGGGATGATGATAATAAAAAAATGTACGTAAAAAGAAAACGTTCATCAAATTTTTTTAAGCTTTATGTTTGTTCCGTTGGGATTAAATTAAATTAATTGGATTAAGATAAAATTTTGATTGATTTCATTTTGTGCAAATGTTGAAAGTTCATTACTTTTTCAATTAAAATATTGAGCGAAAATTCTATATAATCTTTTGATTTACAGGATAGGGTATTTATCTAAGAACTATTGAATCTCTCAATTAATTTTTTATATCTACGAATTGTGGAACTTTTCAATGTATAATTTTGAGGTATAATTTAAATTATTCAAATATAAAGTGGAAAAGAAATATCTCTGATGCAATTTTAACCCATGTCTTCCGATTGCCGGTCGAGTACGCTACCAACTACTACCAACCACTAGTTAAATATAATTAAAAAATGAATATCATTTTAATTTATTTTTTATATATTTTTATAAAAAGAATCTGTTCTAATGACTTTTTAAATATCCATCTGCCCAATCGTCTCATTTTTCTTTCTTTTAAATTTTCTTCGATAAAAAAAAGTGTATTTTAAATATTCTTCCATATACAGGAAGAATATTTAAAATACACTTTTTTTTAATTTAATAAATAAATCTTAATAGTAGACTAAAAGGATGCTTACTTATTTGTACTTTATTTAAATAATCAAGCAGGAAAAGAATTAATAAAATAATTCATAATGTACTTCTGTAATGAAATTATTTCTAAATTTATTCCAGAATTTATGCTTAACATCCCTACTAATATCTTTAGGGCACAGAGCAATTAATCATCCTTCCCCCCCCCCCCCCCGCACCGATATCGGGACATAATACACATACGCACGGTTATTATGATAATCATGAATCAATTGGGATTTAGCCGCTGCGATAGTTGCCATATTGTCAGTCAATATAATCGGCAATCAGGCCTCACTTGCCGCCGGATCTGATATAGGCCACGGAGGGGAGCGAGGAATAGCGGGGGCGAGTCTGAAAACATCCCATCCGGCACAGATCGGCCGCATAACCTGAGGATATCCCGGAAAACCCAATCAATCGTCATTCGCCGCACCGGGCGATCGTTATCGAGTTATATTTCCATCAGTGTGTGGATAAACGCCTCGGGGATTTGCCTCCCCATTTTTTCGTCCTAGAAGGAATATTTTAGAAACATCCTAAATTGATTTCTATATAAAAAATTATAAGAACTAAAATAGTTTACCCTGATTTTTATATTCAATAATTATAATAATAAATAAATAGAAATATCAAAGTGATTTCGTTACAATGCAAGCAAGTAATGGAACAAATTCGGGGCGTTTAATCAATTAATTTTATAAGTATTTTTCGCTTGTTGAGCTGCGTTTAAATTCAGAATACCAACCAATAATAGTTGATGCAGAGTCCCCATACTACTTGTCAAGCTAATGTTTCCCTTCAACAGATTTTTCTCCACAAAAGAAGGTATTAAATCAACACACGACATTCCATTTTATTCCTAAATGACTATCGATCATAGATCTTTCTGCCTTATTTCGTATATTTTTCTGTATATATCTGCTAATAATAATTATTATTATTATTGGTTTGGAATCATATTTTAAATTCACAAATTATAATTCTTAACAAAAGTAAATGCCTAAGTTATTTCGTTGCAAAGTAATCAGACAATAAAACTGCGTCGGAGCATAGTTAATCAATTAACTTTATAGGAATTATCCGCGGATTGAATGATTGCCGATTTATTGGAGTTTTATGTAAAAGAGAACGGCCGCCATTTTACACCGCACTTGCTGCTTAATTTTACAACCGATAAACCGTTATCGCGTAAACAGCGGACGTAAAATAGCGTTCCCGTCGCATCCAAAAACCCTTCCATTCAATTCACCAAATCATTTATATAATTTACGAGAAGTATAAACTAATTTTGATTGAACATTAAAAGAGAACTGAAATACAATCATTTTTTTAATATTTTGGTTTAATTAACGAGTTTTGGTGCGCCTCAAAATGATTAATATGTATTATTTTATTGCGTTTTTTACGTCGTATATTTGTGAAATATGATTTTTTGTATTCGTGAATATTAAAAAAAAAAAGAGAAAAAGACTAAAAACCAAAAATTATTTTGAAAAAATTGTATATTTTTGATGGTAAAGTAAAAAAATGTTAACTCATAATTTAAGAATTTTTTATTTATTTAAATTCCTTCTGTGATTTATTTAAATTTAAATGAAGATTGTTCCCAGCAAAGCGGGTTGTCTTCCGCTTCTCACTCCCAAGCCGGAATGGCAAGCGCCGTTTAATTAACAGTAATACCCCAGCCGTGAATTAACATTCGCTTGTGAAATCTGATCGTCCACGCCCCGTATCGTCTTACGCGCAATTAACACCCCTCAAAAACACCCAGCTAGCACTTAAAACCGCCAAAAAATCCAATCAGCGAAATAAAACCCCTCCTTCCCCGCCTAATAACGCCCCAATTTTAGTTTCCAACTTGGTAAACACCGCGCTAATGAAGATATTGTCAAGTTTTACGAAATTAATAGTTTCGTCCGGGAAATTGCCCTTTTTACGAGGGGCGGGAGGACGGAGATGCTCGCCTGCGGTAAAGTTTGCCCGACCCTCGGTGACAGTTTTTTGCCAGCCCGAGGGGATTTAATCACAGGCAGCGATGAATATTGTTTGTACTGTCGAATTACTTTGAAGTGGGTTGTTCGGGGCATCCGAAGAATTTCAACCCCACCGCCTATCTCTCCCAAGATGTAGATGAGTTTCTTTCGCCGGGTGTAACATAAATCCCTCCGTGTTACGGCCGCAAACAGGAATGCTGCTCCCTGTTGAACCCTAACATTAATATTTAATAAAATTATATTAATTCCTTTAATTAAAATCAGGTATTTACTTAATATAATATTAATTAAAAAAATGATTCTATTTAAATAAAAACGAATTTATAAGAATAAAAGTAGATTGATTAATTATCAAATCAAATTATTTTTATTGGTTTTGTAGAAAACAAACTCGTGGAATTCAACTTATTTATTTTCAGTCTGTACAATACAAATTGTTATTCGCGTTGTCAATAGTTGCGCAAATATTACTTGATCAATATTGTACATTTATTACAACAATTTTCCTTTTGTGTGCAAATTCTAGAACGAATTTTTCAGAACAGTCGTTCGTGTATATTTTAGTTTTTATTCAGGGTTTTAATTGAACAAGCCTCGTACATTAATAATAACTTGTAGTAGTTAATAAAACTACTACAATTCATTAATAATATCTGTCTTCGCGTTCTTTTATTTAGGATCCTTTTAAGGCATTTCTCCCCTCCCTATAGGAAGTATGTTGATTTTATTATTTCCGTTTTTCCTCGTGTAATAAAATTATTTCATAATTTTTATTAGCCACTCATCCCTATTTGAGTGGCTTCTAATCCATTTCCGTTTATTGAATTTAATATCCGGCAGCCCTGACGCACTAAAATCTTTTATGAAATTAAGCGTTTTAAGCAACGTTTATTGTATAATTTAATATCCTCATTTTTTAAATGAAAATAATAAAGCAAATTAAGTAGATTTTAGTCGTAAGTGCAAGTTTTTTTAATGGAAAATATTTAGCAATGGAAAGGAGTTTAGTGCATTTAATTATTTAATTGAGACAGCAAATTTTTAATAAAAAATAATATTTACGCTTAAAATCCATTCAAGTACAGATTTGCGGTCATGAAAATTCTGTTATTATTATATTATATGTTGATTATTTATCATTTAGCTAGGTAAACTGATATAAATATAATTTTGTTAAAGTTTACATTTACAAATAGTGAAAATCTGCAATTATTATTTAAACAACATTTGTTGTTTAAATATACAATTATATATATTATATCAAATGGAAGACGACTCAAGCGCCATCTTTTTCCTAATGGTTGGTTGAACATCTTATTAAATATTATATATATATGTTAATTGAAACTACCATAATAAAGTTAAAAAATAGTTATATACAAATACTTATAATATAGTCTTGTTCTACAATGAAATATGAATGATGCACAAGCATACAAGAAGGGAAAATTTGCTAATGAGTGTCGTTATGGACTTAGGAATAGACCCTTTGGAATAAATGGACTTACCGTTAATAAACAATAAACAATAAACAATATATTAAATAAAAATGATTTGAAAATAATTAATAAATTATTTCCACATTTAGCTCTGTGACTTTTGACTTACGCTACGTAACTCGTAACGTACGTAAGAATACTCTTTTCTATTTAGACCCTTGGGAAGATTAATAATAGAGTTATGATATTGTTAATGAAATGAATTATATAAAATGATATAATACGCGATGGTAGTGATTATAAAAATTGTAATCTAAAATTTCAATTTCAATTTACTTTATTAACGGAATCTCCATTTCCAAATTACAATTATAATTACATATTAAAAATTTTATAAGAACAGTGTGACGCTCTAAAAAGATTACAAAACATATGTATATAAAAAAAGGCAAATTACCAATCACAAATGAATGTCATTCATAAACTGCGTTAAGGCCTTATATATATATATATATATATATATATATATATATATAGATCCGTTATATTTACAGAGAATTGAATGTGTTGCTTTTTTTAAATTTGAAACTAAGGTCTTTCTATACTGTTCATATGAAGAGCATTGCAAAATAAAATGGTCCATATCACCATATTCACCACATTGACAAAGAGGAGTGTTCGCTAAATTAATTCTATTTACGTTTGCTGGAAATCTTCCGTGATTCATTTTTAATCTTATAATTGGTTGTAGCCTCTGATGTGTTAAAATCTTCAGCAAAAATATATGTAGATTTAGGTGGTAGGTCGAGGAAAGAAGTAATGCGATGTATACCGCTTCTTTCTCTCTTTTCACTCTTGTTTCCATTTCGTAAGCTCCTCGACTTTATATTGAGCTATGACATCTTCTGCTATATACACTTAGATCTGTAGTGTTGTCATTAGCAGCTTTTTTAGCCAGATCATCCACAACTTCATTGCCTTTTATACCCGTATGAGCTTTTACCCATACTAGTACACAATTGATGTCTAATTTAATTAGTGTTATAAATATTGTCATAATTATGAAGGTGGTATAATTTTAAAATTTATTTATTAATTATTGTTAGGATTGAAATGGAGTTGCTTAAAATTTTAAAATTTTTCTTCTCTAATATTGCCCATTCTAGTGCATTTACAATAGCAAAACCTTCAGCTCTAAAAATAGAGGTATCGTCATTTAGTTTATATGGTACTTTTTTATTGTTGAATGGTATATATATCCCGCACTCTACGCCTGTTGTTGTCTTTGAGCCATTTGTATATATTTTAATGTAATTCTCATATTGCTGTAAATATTTGTTGATTATAATTCGTAGATTCATTATGTGTGGTATCAAACCATTGATAATGGTAACTTTATGACTGAAATATAAATCTGGTAAACAATAAATTTGTGGAGAAAGGTTAAAAATGTTTTAATTAAAAGTTTTTTTTTTAATTTTGAGAAAAAATATCAATTGTATCAGAATTTCTTCTTGGAATATTTTGTTTAATTAGCTCGTTAATTTAGTAAATGGTCATTAATTTAGTGTTATTTCTATTATATTACAGCTTAATTTCAGATTACCAAATTTTAAATAAAAAATAAAGAATCAGGTTTTCATGCTCCGGGATGATTTCATGAGAAAAACCTGATTCTATATTTAAAATTTCCTGGTAGTGCGATTTATCTTTGGTTTGAATAATCTCTTTCTGTATGAAATGCATTTTTATCCGGTATATGTAGACTAGATAAAAATTTATTCAGAGAACAAATTTTATGAAAACAATCTTTAATTAGCTTGTGAATTTAGTAAATAGCTACATTCGTAGTTACGCTTCCATTGTATTTCAGATGAAATTTATAGAAATCCCGGAGCATTCACCAGAAAATCCCATCGCTTTATATTTAATATTTCGTGGGAAGGCTATTTGTTTTTTTTTGTGCGGTCTCTTTCCGTCTGTTTGTATATGTATGTATGTATGTGTATTTGCCTGTTGTTGCAAATGTGGGTGGTGAAAACGACGGCCATTACGGCGCAGGTAGCCGGCAGCTGGAGTCGCCATGACGACGGCCCCGGGCGTCGCGACGCCCTCCGCGAGACGGCTATTTACGGCCCGCGAATATTCCCGGTCAGGAAATTTCACACTCGAATATCAATTACCTAATATTGATTCATTCTTTCCTTCCATTTTCTCCTCCTTCGTCCCTCGCTCTTTCTTAAATCTCGAGTTGTGAAATGTAACGCCCATCAGTTGCTGGGTGGGAAATTTCGTAAGAGATTATTAAAATTTAATGGATATTAATTTGATATGGATGTAAATTTTGGATATTTTATCCATCAAATCTAAATTATTAAGAGGATTATTATAATTTTATGTTCGTTCATAAAATTATAATAATTCAAATAAATATAATACAATATATATTCACACATCTTAATTCAGACTATACAGATAATACAAAACAATATATCATACATAATTACAAATCAAGTAGGTGTTGGTCTGTCTGGGTTATCGACTAGAGGTCTTTCCACCCTAAAATATCGAGCGTATAACAAAAATCGACGAAGTTGGCGTTGGAAATCTCGAGTCATGTCTGTACTAAGATCACATGCGTGAAATGCTGGATGCGATTAAACAGTGTCAACAAGACAACCAGTACTTTACGCGTACGCGTGTGATTTTAGCTCAGACATGACTTTATATTTCCAATGCCAACTTCGTCGTCGATTTTTGTTATACGCTCGATATAATACTTATTAATATTACCTAAATTTCTCATCTGGATTTTACATAAAGTAAGCAATGGATGTGTCATGAGAATTCTTGTTGTTTTAAATAAAACATTTTTGCTACCATTTCTTACTACTTTTTTTTTCAAAATGTTTCACAATTTTATATATCTATCTGCTTTTACTTTGCTTTAACTTATCTTAATCTTATATTAATTAATTATTTAATTGATGCTCTTATCAAACCAGCACAGACAATCTTAAAGCACAGCGAGTGATCCGTCGTTATCTCTTGATCTGGGCGAGTGTCTCGCGCGCCAGAGATCGGAAATTACGAGTGGCCGTAAAGTAACATCAAGTAACATCATCACGAGTGGGCGATGTTGTAAACTCACGAGTGGCCCTCGTAAATCCCCCCTTTTTCACACACATAGACAACCACACAGTTTTTCTTGCGTTTTCTCAACGCTGGGTATTCTATTTAAAGACAGGGTAGGACAAAAAAAAAAAAAGAGAATCTTAACATTTTTATGTATATTATATATATTATGCGCTGAAATAATATTAAAATACATACACTTTATAAATCTGCAATGAATTCAAAATATAAAATACATGTTCGTCAAAATCAATAATTCGTAATAAATTTAAAAACGTGAAAACAAAACCAAGTGTTTTTTTTTTTCAAAACCTTTCTTTTTTAAGTTATTATTGAAAACTTGTTTTACCAAATGATTAATGAGAACGATATTAAAGATAGAATAACTAATAATAGAATAGTAGAAACAAGTTAAGGACAGAAAGACTCTGGTCGATAGCCCAAACAGACTTACACCTACATTATTGTCAGAAAAATATAACAATAATTAAATTGATATTCCTTTTAAATTCGGTAAAGTAAAGATAATGCATATTATGAATAAACATCGCAAACTTCTCTTTACAATTATTTTTATAATATTATATGAATATTTCAATCACAATTTTATAGTGCATATTTATAATTGAAAATAATTAACGTATTTCATAAATAACGCAAATATTTTAATAAATTTCGAAGTAATGTCAATAATTTTAGTAGATAAGCTAGTATAGATATTAAAGTAGGTATAAATTTGTAGCCAAATTTCATTCCTTTTAAGTGACGCAGAAATTCAAGCATTAAAACTAAAATATATTTTAATTCTGGTGCTTTATAATTTTGATTCTATAATTTATACAGCAATGATAAACCATTTTTAAATGAAATAAATATGAATAAATTATTAAAAATCAACCAATAAAACACAGACTAGATTGAATAACTTTAAATTCTCGACTAGTTATTCAATCTAATCTGTGTTTTATTGGTTGATTTTTAATAATTTATTCATATTTATTTCTTACAATATGAACTACCAATGTCTAAATATTAAAATCATTAATTACATTTTTAAATGATTTAATACGATGAAATGCATTTATTGCAAAAAAAAATGTAACAATTTCTTATATCGCATTAAAGATATACTGTGGAATAAAAATTACAAAGCACGTAACTAAATATAAAAAGTTGAAAAAGGGAATTGTTTCGAGTTGATCTTCTACCAAAAAGAAATGCGAACTTAACCTGTTTAAAATGTTATTGCCGTAAAGAATGACTTTTTATTAATTTTAAATAATTATTTGTAATTATAAATTACTCAAAATGTTGAAATGTTTCAATTCTATCTGAAAATTCAACATTTAGTGTTAATATTTTTTTATATCATTGTATGAATTTGTAATACTTTTCATTGCATTGTTTGTACGTGAAACGAACAAATAATAAATAATATTAACACTGAATGTTGAATTTTCAAAGAGAATTATTTATAAAATATGAATTTTACAAAATATTTTTAACCAACCTTACAAAACAAATTATTACATTTAAAACTATGATTCTGTTTGAATTATTTTACAAACAAATGAAAAAATTCTAGAGGTGTGTCGCGCTTTGAGCTTTTTGGGGCGTAATTGATACGCCGGCATCGCATTAATTGCCAAAATAGTTTATTTAGACAGAATGAAATTTGCACAGAGAGCGAGACAAAATCGCGCACTCTATTCCAATTATGCCGACGTAATCAAATATCCGCTTTTGATTTTCCGCTCGCGCTCACTAAAAATAAATTATCCGCCGGATTCAATCGAAAATTTGCAAATCGAAATAACAACAAACAACAACAAAGCAGTGATAAATAAATCACCGCGTTCTCTTTAATTGTAATTTTAATCCAAATGCGACACTAGATTTATTTCGATATTTCAAATACCTTCAAAGACCAGGGCTATACTTTTGTTCAAATTAATATTTTCAAATTATTACATATTTAAAGCTACAATGCTCTGATACTGACTCATTATTTTTAATTGCCTTATTCTAATACATTTCTGGTGGATGCGCCCGGCATCAAGTTATATAAATAATACCAACTACTAAGGTAGAATAACCTCTGGTCGATAGCCGTTTTGCAAACATAAAGTCAAACATCTTTATATACTTAAGTATTTGTATCGTAAATATTTATAATGTTTGGAAATAAAGATTATATATATATATATATATATATTAAGTAATCTAACATAATATAAAAATAAGGCGGAAAGACCATAGGTCGATAGCCTGTTCAAGCAAGCAAGAAAGAAACAAATGTACCATAAAATATTGTAAATATATGTAAAACAAATAACTTTGAATAAAGATATTGTAGTAGTATAAAAATAAATATTTTCATAAAATATTCTCGGACTACTAACTATAAGTCTTTTTGTACTAATATAATTATTAAATTAATTAGTTAATTGTTGATAATGAACAAATAGTGTTCTAAATTAACATCTAGTTCTGAATAAATAAATAAAGTAAGGAATTCTCACGGATTTTACTTATAATATAAACCTTCATATAACTCGCAAATTTATATTTATAACGTATGTATCATAAATATAATAACAAGAAACATATAATTTAAATTAATACCTTAATATATTTCCAAGATCCGTTACTTCAAAATAAAATCTCGGCTAGTCTTCTTTGAAATTGCACAGACCCGTCCGCGTTTCACCTTTAATCGTTCCAGATTTTCCGAGCGAGCGCACGGCGAAGGGAGCAAAAAAAAGCAATCATCCCGCCATTCCTCCTCCGCCGGCAATTAAACCCGAAAGTGCGGAATTTATCTAGGTGTGCAATTTCAGACGTTTCAGCGATTCGAATCATCCCGGCCGCGCGCTAAAGTTTCATCCCCTGCGGAGGAGTCTCGAGCGAAAGCCAATCTAATACAGCGGCTCCCCCCAGGGACGGGCTCAAGCTAAACATTTTGAAAACCACACATCGCAAACAAACAAACAAATAAATAAAAAAACAGCAGAAGAAGAAGAAACGGAAAATAGAAAGAAGCGAGATTTATATTTGTTTAATTCAATTTAAGTTTGTAGGTGTGTAATAAATCGAACCTTTTGAATCGTTTTTCTTTCCGTTTCCACAATTTGTTACTTACTTAGCGGTGTAGAAGAATGTAACAGCTGTACTATGTTAGAAAAACTTGTGACAAAAAAATACTTTATATATTTATAACATCTTTATTTCTGCGACATAAATCGGTTAAATCGTACTGTCTTGTAAATAAATTATTTTATATATTGTTTGTCCATTATATAATTCAATATCTGGCGGGGTACATGCCCGAGAAATAATTGTTTTAATATACATTTATAACAAATATCGACAGCCTTGATGTTTTACAGCTAATTAATTTGCATATTCCAACTTTCAACAGTAGGTTTAAGACTACATTTAATATTAATCATAACAGATTAATCTGATGGGTGATTAAAATTTGTAACAATTTTAATGAACTACCAATAATAAAGTGAAAAATTCATTGCTTCCTTACTTCGCTTTTTATTTATGATAGCTAAATGTACATAGCGAATTCGCTATTGATAATGAATACATTGTACTCGAAATGTACATTTAGCTATCATAAATAAAAAGTGAAGTAAGGAACGAATCAATTTTTCATTTTATTAAACACACTTCACATAAATCACAAAACAAATTTGATATAACTACCAATAACTTGCGATATCTTTTCTGAATCATTAAAATCCATAGTCCCTTTATGTCAAAAAAATAATTAGTTTTTATTATTGTTTTATAAAATAATGTATTTTAATTATTCTTGTTATCTTCTACATTGTCTTGTAATTTGGATTTAATAGTTTTCATAATGGAAAAATAAAAGAATTAAAAAAGGCTGCACTGTATAACAAGAGGCCTATCTTAATATTTTTTTTTATGACAGTAGTTATTTTATTATTAGAATATTTAAAATATTATTTTGAGAGTAAATATAAAATGTGTCAATTTAATGAAAATGTAATATAAAAATGTAAGAATCGAATGGAATGTATACATTTAATAATTGCCTATCGAATATCAGCTGAAAAAATATTTCGTCTTGATTTCATCGCGAAGGGAAAGATAATTGAGCAAACATTTGCGTTTATAAAATTGTTTGTCAACCCCTCCGAACGCCGCGCAGCCCGCGGGGAAAGGGGACGACGCTCTTGCCCTTTTTGTGTAGCCGATTGTCGGGGATGGGCCGTGGTAAATACAAATATTTACATCTCCGAATTCCGTATTTCAGACATCGGGAGGAGAAGGCGCGGAGGGAAAAGGAGGGGGGGGGAGGATACGAATCAATTATCGGAAAAATTAATTGGAAACGCGCTGGTGGCTGTTGAGTTTGAGGAGGGTCTCTCGGCTGTCTCTTTTCACGTTTCCCTCTCCTTCCTTTCGGCGAAGGAGCGGGGGGAGGGAAATCAATTAATCCCGGATCCAATTAGAATTTTCCGTTTCTTCGGAACATCGAGAACTTTTCGATTGCGTAACGAGTTTTATTCGAATGCGGCTCCCGGAATTTAATTTAAGGCGCGCGAAACGTAACGGGTTTTCTCGGCGTTATTATTTATCCAACTCATTGGCCGATTAACGGATGGATGTTTCTCTTCCATCTATATTGCGACCTTAACACGAGTAACCCAATTACTGTTTTTTTTTTATATATTCATTCATTTCAGATTTTACAAGAAAAATCAACAAATTGTTTATTAATATGATTAAATTACATTTAAAGCAGTTAAATAAAAACATTGTAAACTTATTTTCACTGAATATTTATTTGTTCCAAATGAATATTTCGATCATTATCAATTGATATACAAATACAAATGATCACTTTCTGAACTTATTACAACTATTTAAAGTAGTCTTGCTTAACATTTAAATTCACCATGAATGAGTGTAGCGTAATAAGCATTAACATTATAAAACATTTCTTTTAACAGCATTGAATATTCTTTCCCAATGTGACAATTGAGGTTTTATAAAGAAAACCTACACACTGTGTTTTTAGTTTCTCTAATTCAGGGTATATTTTCGGCAAACTTTATTTAAGAACACCTCCGAATTAGCGGAAGAAGCTACTGCGTTGCAAAACAATTGTAGTCAAATTAATAAAAAGTTTAAAATCATAAACTATTTTTTTAATAAAAAGTTTTAATTTATGGGTTAGGTGACACCATTAAATTCCTCTAATGTTAGATTTCAAATTCTTGCTCCTCCATTCCATCTTTACTTTTATCACAAATACAATAGATAAGTACGTATATAAGGAAAGAAAGAAATCATTACCATTCTCAAAGTCACACCTTCGGGAGCCGTGATTGAAAAATAAAAAAAAGATTGCAAAAAAAAACTCGTTACGTCCCTCACCTTTTCACCGGTGCACTCACACAGCTCGGGCCTTTTTTCCTTTCTTCTCTCTCGTTTTCTTTCGGAATTGTCGCCGTTGCTGGAGGACCCTCCACTTAATGATATGTGATTCGATGGGCTACACACACACGCATAAACTCGCACGTACATGAGATAGAGGAAATAAGAGGAGAGATACAAAGGAAGAGATAATAAGACACAAAAATTCACAGAGGAGAAGGATAAAAAACGGGGCACGGACATACAGCAACATACAAACACATTCGATTACCTCCGGTTTTTTTATCCTTCCCGAGTGTTCGTGGATTTCGCACCAGAACTCACGTACGATCCCCTATTTTCCTACCTCTTGTGATGGTTAAGAGAAGCGGGAAACAAAAAAAAAATATAAACGGATCCTTGAGCGCGGAAACGGCGTTTGATGTTGAGGACGTTGAGTCCGTATGGAGAATCACTTTTCGATTTAGGTTAAAGGTAAACTGGGTGGTTTTCAGTTTCAACACCCTGCGAGTTAACTTTTATTGTTACAGTTGATTGTTTCTGTTGATGTAGCAGTCCTTTTTTTTTTCTTTCCTGGGTATATATAATTTGAAAAATGCATCCATTCAGCGTAAATTTAACAGTCATTTATTCCACATGGAAACACGCATGGAGATTTACTTTTCGATTAAAATAAGCTCTCAATTAAAACAGTTTTTTTTTATACATGTGTAGTAGCTCTAACCGAGATGTACCCCGGTTAGAACTATTACACATGTATTTAGAAATTATGACCAATATTGGAACACCGGAAAAAAATGATTTTATTTTAATTTACTCATTGAAAAAGTTTACATTTTTCTAAAACAAATATATATTTAATGCAAATTGTAGCATTCAATGCATTTTCATTGATTAAATCATACCTTAAATGCCTGGAAAAACAAAAGTAATGATAAAAATCTCGGAATATTGTCGAATTTCTATTCCTAGATTCATGGGGTTTTTACTTTTATTTATTACTGTTACTTTTGTTAGATGATGAAATTTTTATTGGATGTTGGAATATTTTCAAGATCAATAACATAAATACACTATCTTTTTAAATGTTTAGAAAATAAATATTAAATAATCGATATACTCGAATAAGAAATTCAACATTGGTTTTTCGTATATTCGACGATATGGTTTTTTATTGGAAAATATTCTTTGTGGTTACTAGAACCATTGAAAAATAAAATTAATGATAGATGGAACATATTATAAAGCGCCTAAATGATATATTTGAAATAATCCTCTAAAATTTGGAATAGATTTCTATATTGATTCGATATTGATTTGAGAAAACTAATACAAATTACATGAAATAAATATGAATAAATTATTAAAAATCAACCAATAAAACACAGATTAGATTGAATAACTTTAAATTCTCGACTAGTTTCGGGTTATTAGCCCATTTTCAAGAGAATTTAAAATTTTAAATTCTGGGCTAATAAACCTCCTATTAATGAATATATTGCAACGAAGGTGGAAGAAGAAACTGGAAATAATCACTCTAGAATGTTCCACAGATCGCGCGACGGTAAACAAGGCGTCATCGAATGTTCCGGAAAGTTCGAGAAACAAACACGCTTATAAGCGCGCGCTAATGGCACAACAGGCAATCAGTCTATTACGAACGTCCGAGTGCTCAACATCCTGTTGTAAATAAATAATAACAATGTGATGTAAATAAATGTGTTAAGTGTACTTTAAATAAATAAATAGACATTGTTTTACGTATTTCCGAGTCTGCAAGTCTAACAATATGAAACAATTTGTAAACATTTATGACTTTTTATTTAATAACAGTTATTATCATGTATCTATCAAATCTTCACGTAACTCACATTCAATTAAATAATATTGTAGATTTTCTGTAGTTTATCGCAACGTTCGATTCCAGAAAAATTTGTTTAAAAAATCTTTGAAATCATTTTATTGAGTTTACTTGATTATGCAGGTTTCAAATTTGATGCCCAACCTAATCAGGATGGCGGTCCAGAAAATATCTTAAACACATCCAGCTTTTTGTATATTCGTATTAAAAGTAGCAGGAAAATTACTTTCCTTACAGTAAGAATATACATTTCAAATAATCTGGCTTGTATTAAGCATTTCAATGTCCAATTATAGTCAAAATGATGATTCTAACGTCAGCCAGACGAAAGATTCTTGATCGAAGCTCGGTTTATTTGAGCAGATAATACAATGAATTTTTCTATGATTTTTAGAAGAGATACATGTTGTTAAATGGATTTTTAAGGTGTTACTTTTACTACATTTGGTTTCATCGTGTCCAACAAGAGCCTACGAAATATACAGGCCGGAATATCGGAGTGGAAATGATTCCGAGATACATACGTGTACCTGGCCTGCTCGTCTTGCGCACTGCTCTAATGCAAGCGAGTTAAATTATAACAATTATTTTGTCCGTATTTATAATGATTAATATTTATATACAAATATCTTTGTTATAAAATTTACATGTAATACAATATATTTTATATAATATTCTTCCTAAATGGCTTTCGACTATCGGTCTTTCAGCCAAAATTATAATATTTTCTATTAAAAAATATGCAGTTATGGTCAATAATTAAAATTATTTTATTTAGATGAAAATAAAATTCCAAATCAAATAACGAAGTGATTGTGAACGGAAGATCACGAATGTTCGTACGCTAATGAATTCTCTCGCGTGGACTCCGAGATTTCAGTTTCCCCACTTCAATATTCCGGCCTGTATATTTAGTAGGCTTTGGTCCAGCGTACGTACATGATCATGAATATGTAGTTCTATGCAACTCATAATAGTAATAGGATTATAGTTATATAATTATTCAACAGTATCAATAAGGATTATAAATATAACATTATGCCCTTAAGAAGGGCAAGGTTGGCCTTTTCGGGATTTACCAATTCAATCTGATTACGGTTACGGTTTTATGGAAGGTGTGCATAAACGCACAAGCATACATAAGCCACGTTAGACTCCTAATGCTTCCTCTCTTTGGGATAACAAAAAATCAATTTTTAGCACAGCCAGTCCACTTCATCGATGTAGGCTAGCAGTGTCGAATTGAATCTGGTATAATTACCTCTAAATAATTAAATTGTTTGAAAGAAGCATATTATGATTTTATAATACAATTTATGCTGAATTAAAAAAGGATAACATTTAGCAGATTTGATAGATAAACCTATATTAATTCGAAAATTGAACCGTGCATTTTTCAAGCAAATGTGACTGACAGAGGTATATCTAGCCCACAAAATCGAAACTCCTAGGAAATCTGACAAATAACACAATATCGATAAACTATATCTTATTACTAGGTTATCTATATCTGATTACCGGTGGATTAATCTAGTATGAAATAAATAGAAAAGAGTATTCATTCACTTGGTCACAGTTATTTAAATATATTAAATTAATTATTTTCAAATCATTTTTATTTAATATATCTAGTATGAATTTGTAGGGAATTAAAGGAAATAGAATTTTATTTATGGGGAACAGGATCGTGCGACGTTGATGTGTTACATTCAATATATACGAGGTGTGTCTATTAAATAACCAGATTGAAGTGGTCAACAATTAGCAGCAGACGTTTTATCACCTTCAATGAACTCCCCTCGGCGATCCATACACCGACGTTTCCATTGTTGAAAGCTGGACTGGAAGTCTTCTACAACCGGCTGGTTGAGAACCTCCATCGCGCTTGCTTAAATCTCTTCCACACTTTCAAATCTTTTTCCCTTCAGTGTCGACATAACCTTTGGAAATAAAAAAAGCCAAAGGAAGTAAGGTCAGGCGAATATGTTGGAAGTTCCAAGACGGCGATGGCGTATTTTGCGAGGGACGCTCTCACAGATAAATCATAATGGGCTGGTGCATTGTCTTAGTGAAGGATCCAAGACTTAGTCTTCCACAAATCGAGTCTTCGTCTTCTCACACGCTCACGCGTGGCCTTTAGAACCTCTATGTAGGAATTTTGATTTACCGCCTAACCCTCGGGAACCCAGTGAACGTAGACAATGCTACGAATGTCAACAAGACAATCATTGATTTGGATTTGGATCTGCCTAACCTGATTTTTTTGCCTTGGCGAGCTTGGGCTCTTCGAACGCTTGGATTTTGGTTTACAACCCTCGGGAACCCAATGAACATAGACAATGCCACGAATGTCAACAAGATAATCATTGACTTGGCTTTGGATTTGCCTAACCTGGATATTTTGCCTTGGCGAGCTTGGGCTCTTCCAACGCTTGGATTGCCTCGTTGTTTCGAGATCGTAAGTAAAAAACACGATTCATCGCAAATAATCACTTTGTCTAACAGATCTGGATTAGTGGTGAGATTGTTTAGGATGTCAGTACAAATGTTCTGTCTTGATTCCTTTTGGTAGTTTCGGCAGCATTTTTACGCAAAACTTCCACATGTTAAATGATTCATGCACAATCAAACATTTTCTTTGTCGATTCCTATCATTTCAGCAAGCGCTTGGATGCTAAGACGACGATCGGCTCAGATTAATTTACCATTTTTGCCAATGTTTTGATCCGTTTCTTACGTTGATGGCTGCCCTGAGCACAGATTGTCTTTCGTCGATTCACTCCCTTCCTTAAACCATTTAAATCACTAAAACGTTAATGTGTGGGGTAAATATTGATTCCAGTAGACTTCTTTCAACATTTTATAAGCTTCTGTGGCAGTTTTCCCCAATTTAACAAGAAACTTGAGGTTAACCCGTTGCTCCGTCTAACCACTTGGCATATTCCCTACGCGCCACTAGTGTGTTGAATAATTCAATGAGTTGCTAAGTCAAATTGAGCGATCTGCCGGCTTGTCTAGCGATCACAAGGTGAGGGAACGACTATCAGACTCAGTCACGTTCAAACACGTCGTGGCACGCTCGCAGTTTGCTGAAAGCGGCATCAATCCAGATATTAAATTACCACACCTCGTATATGTAGTTACTCACGCGATCTATTCTGACTAGGTCACGAAATTATGCTTCTAGTTGCCTACGGGACGCACGTTTTTTTATATACTAATAAGAATATTAATTTCGTGACGTAGTTAGTCTGACTACGTCACGAAATTAATCTTCTACGTGGCTACGAGATGCACTTCCGTGATATGGTAATAAGAAGCTTAATTTTGTGACTTAGTCAAGGTAGAACGCATGCGCATTTATATACATACATAGAATGTAAGACATCAGGTAATATTGTCGCATGGTCCTGTTTCCTACTGATTAACTTCTATTTCCCTTAATTCTTGATAAATCGAAATAAGATAACCTGGCAATAAGATAAACTTTAATGACATTGCAAACAATTCATGATTTACTCTTCTTTTAAATATGAGTAAGTATAATAAATAAATGGGAATGGCCTTATTAGAGCCGTAGCCTTATTTGGTACTCCTAGCTTAGAATATTACAATCAAAATATGGTGAAGGATTAGTTAAGGAAATGTAAGTATATAATGTTATATATTCCCGTTTTGTTTTCCCACAGAGTAAAACAATTCGTGCTTTGCATAAACCGTTTGCGAGCGACCACCGCGCGGATTAAGTCCGAAAGGGGCGGCTTTTCTGCCCCTCTTCGCCACACAAGAGCACAACAGAAACGTACGGAATAATGAAAGCAGGTGTATGTACAAGAAGGGAACTTGCATGCATAAATACTCGTCGGTGGCGGCGGCTTTTGCGGCGCCTTTGACGCGGTTTTCGGGTCTGTTATCTTCCGCGGATCCGGCGCTTTTGTGTATTCGTCAACGTTAATTAACAGCTCGGCCTGATTTTAAGAACTCGTGTCTTTCCCGGCGTCTCGTCTCGTCTTGTCTCGCACACTCCAGTTAGTTTCGATTCGATGTGCGGGATAAGAATTTGCATGCGAAGTTGATTTGCGTATGAGAAATGCAAATTCATGACTTCGCGGTCCGCTCGGGCGTGCAAAGCACACGTTCCAAGTTCTTGAAATTAATTTTCAGGAAAACTGACGCTTTTGTATATACAGAAGGCGTTCTGTCAAGTGCGATTAATTATTATTTTAAGTAGACTAAGTGATGGATAAAAATGGATATCAAGAATTATGTTGTTTTAAAATGTTCATTAAAATTAAATCAAATTTGTGAAAACCAATATTAATATTGAATTCTATTCCAAATGTTTAATTAATATCTCTCTCGGACAAAATATAGATAAGTGAAACAAACCAAGTGTTTTAATTTTAATTAAATATCTTGAATTAATTATATTCCAAATTTCAGAGGTTTATTTCAAAATTATTTTTTAGACACTTTATAAAATGTTCCGATTATTTTTAATTTTATTCTGTAATGATTCCAGTATCCACAAACAATGTTTATCAATAAACAACCATATTGTCAAACATGCGTAATACCAATATTGAATTTCTATTCTACGATTCAGAGTATCTCGATTATTTAAATGTATTTTCTAAAGATTTTAAAAAAGAGTATATTTATGATTTTTACCTTGCAAACATTACAACATCCAATAAAATAATCTAACAAAAGTAAAAGTAATCAAAAATCATCCGATGGATTTTTGAATATTTCAAATTCGGAATTCGAAATAGTGTCGAATTTCTATTCCGGGATTCATAGGTTTTTTTAAGTAAAATTTGAATTTCTATTCCGAGATTCATAGGGTTTTTACTTATTTAAAAAAAAACCTATGAATTTCGGAATAGAAATTCAAATTTTACTTAAAAAAAACCTATGAATCCCGGAATAGAAATTCGACACTATTTCGAATACCGAATTTGAAATAATCAAAAATTCATAGGATGATTTTTGATTACTTCTAATTTATTTTCGAAGCATTTAAGAAAAGCAAGAAGAGGAAAGCAACATAAGAACACTTTCAAAACTCCAAATTGTTCATTTTTGTCGAGCTCCATTTAATTTATGGCGAATACCGACCTGTGATCGATCTCGTACGTGCTACATTTCATCGAAAATCAAAAAACCCATGAGAAAAGTATTTAGTTAGTAAGGATTAGTCAATCTAATCGTAATTAATGGCACCATTAAATATTTTATATTACTGTATGGAATATCTTATAATTCATCGCGGGATAAGTGAGAATTTAATTTAAAAAAAATCAAACACGCTTTGTTTGAATTAAATAAATATGAGTAGGTTATTAAAAGTCAACCAATAAAACAATTAAACACAGATTATATTAACTTTAAATTAATTTTAAATTCTCTTGAAAATGGGCTAATAACCCAAAACTAGTCGAGAATTTAAAGTTATTCAATCTAATCTGTGTTTAATTATTTTATTGAATGATTTTTTAATTATCTGTTCATATTTATTTTATTCAATATTATCTATCAATGTTTAAATATTAAAACCATTAATTTTATTAAAGTTGCACGCTTTGTTTGATTCACAATTATGTATAACCTTTCCGACTAATTTCGATCTTAAGAATGACTAAAGGTCGAAACTAGTCGCAGATGTTATAAATAATAAATAATTGTGAAACAAACTACATAATGTAAAAGAAAACAAGTTAGTTTCTTAATTTATATGTTTAATTAATTTCTCACTTAACCCGTGGTGAAACATTTTTTAATTAATTCAGGATGATTTAATTGAAATTAAAACACTTGGTTTGTTTCACTTATTTATATTTTCTCCAACTAGTTTCGACCATTGGTCATCTTGAAGATGATGAACTAGTTGGAGAAAATATAAATGTGAAACAAACCAAGTGTTTTAATTTCAGTTAAATCATCCTGAATTTCTTAATTTATTTAATTGATTATTTTTAGGCTACTCGATCTTGACACTAATCAATAACTAATTATTATTTTAAAGAAAACATTTTTGTTATAATTTTCAAAATATGTTTATTTTTGTATAATATTTTGAAAGTTATAATAAAGTAATGAATATGAACTTTCAACAACCACCATCCACCTCGATAAATAGTTTAATAAGTAATTAGTTTATAAAAGAAAGTATTATTTTAATTAATTATATAATTCATTGAGTGCATCAATTCGCGGAGAAGTGCTTCCATCTCTCTCATCCGAGCGGCTTATTTAATCACTCCATCTGCGGAGAACGCCCACATTAAACACCGCCATTATCCTCCTCTTTTTCCGGCGACGACGTAAAAATCCCCCTAATTACACAAAACTTAATCGACGCGATTATCCTCCCCATCCTCCTCCTACTCGCGCGCTCTTTATTTTTCCCGGGCTGAATTTAATCGCCTCCGATACTAGGAGCGATAAAAATGGAGCGGCCGGAGAATAGGAAAATTAATTGGCCGATTTAAATTTTCGGGCTTAATTGGTTTTTTCACACTCAAACTGCAACACATATAAACCTGTGGAAAACTTGCCGGGAGTTATTGATGCGCCGGGAAATGGGGGCAATAAATAAGTGGGCGCTTTAACGCTGGAACTGATAGGACTAATATTGATGTCACTAACTAACCCGCTGTGTGTTAGTTGGTCCTTTTTTTACTCTCGCTCTTATGCTTTTGTGTGGGGAACTTTTAAATTTTCGTTTTAGTGGTACGTTTCAACATTTATTTGCTTCAACGAGGGTTTTTTTTAACAGCTGTGTTTAACAGATTTACCGGATGGAAGGTATTCAAATAATTTTATAAACTGAATAATAATTTAAATATAGATAAAATTACCATTTTAATTATTATCCATGTAGCTGTAGTTTTAGAACAGATTAGATGATTTGAAAATAATTAATAAATTATTTTCACATTTAGCTCTGTGACTTTTGACTTACGTTACGTAAGTACGTTAAACAAATGCACATTAAAACAACTACTTCCCGGGCAAATACCCACGCCGGACATTGAATTACATAATGTACACCCGCTGTTGCACATCAATAAAATATTGCATAATGCAACAAAGTTTTGATCCGAGAAAAATTTAGTCGATAGCGACTCTAAACGAAGATGGACCGATTCCAAACAACGGTGATAGAAAGAGAACTACGATTCTCTGTCGCAATATCGTTTCATTTAGAATCCCGTTGTTGATTCAGCTATTCTAGAAACGATGCACTTATATATTTATATTTTTATTTTTTTATATTTTCTTTCTATTTTTAATTCTAGCTCATTCATTTTAAAAATCATATACAAAGTGAAAATCATCATAAATTATGATTTTCATTTTGTATATATTTTTTAAAGCATAAATGACATAGTTAAGTTCATCTCTATATACTTCAGTGAATATACCTACTTAAAAAAAGCGAAATTTTATTCACAAAGTTATATTTCATTTATTCATACTGTAAAATAAAGAAACGAGGTATTCGTTTTTAGTTTCCATATTGTCGTCGAAAATGACGAATAAATAAAGACCCGCTCACATATACACGACGAGGGAGAATTTGGTGTAAATTCCGGATGCACGGAAGATAAACAAGTTTCCTCTAATATTCCAAATGTGTTTGTGCAAACTCCATAATGAGCACGAACCGAATCGCGGCGCGCTGATTAATCCACCCTCCTCCCAGCTCGTCCCTTCCTCCCTTGCCCCGCGCGCCCTTAAGTTTCCATCGAGATAAATATTTATTCATGTTTAGATCCCGTTAAGTTAAATTGCCAAAGTGGAGTTTCACTCGTTACACTGTTATGCACACAACAAATACGGGAAAACACGCGGGGCGCGGATTTAATTGCGATTACGCACGGGATGAAGTGAAGATCTGCGAAGAAGAGGATGATTTTGGTTGGGGAGTGATTAATGATGAATTAAGACGAGTTAAGTTGATTTTAAGATTAATTCGATTAAATTGAATTAATTGTTAAGATATCTTGGAATATCTTATAAGTGTGTTAATTTATTCAATTTTTGATTGAAATAAACCAGCTTAGAAACACATTCTGTTTTAGAATCAGAAATAAGTAAAATAATGTCTATTTATTTATTTAGAGCACACATAACACATCTATCAACAACACACTGTCACTATTTATTTATAACTAGATGTTGAGCATTTCGACGTTCGTGATTGACTGCCCGTCTCGCCGCTAACGCGCGGTTTCATAGCGTGCTTGTTTCTCGAATTTTCCAGAACTTTCCATAACGCCACGTTTACCGTCGCGCGCTTGGGAGAACATTCCAGTGTGTTCTTTCCAGTTTCTTCTTTTATTTTCTTTACAATATTCTGAAATCAAAAATTGTTTGCATTACACAATTTGTTGTATTATTTGAAACACCATGTATATGGTGTTTCAAATTCGAGTCTCACCATGGGGATCTCGCTTATTATAAGAGATAGAGGTCGCTCTTGCAGAATTTCATGAAGATTAATATGACGTTGAGAAAATTGGAATAAATTTCTTTGTTTTCAAGAAAAAATGAAAAAAAAAAATGAAAATGCAATTTTCTTTTTTTATTTACGCCTTGGACATTTGAAGCAATATTTCATTACAATGAAGACATTCTTATAGCACTTTTTTATGATCTAATCGATGGCGGAGGGGTATTTGCTGTTTTGTTGTTCGTGGATTATGTTAAATAAATAAAATTTTCTTGGTCATTGTGGAGGCGTCGGGAAAATTCATGGCCATTTTCACATCAGTCGCAAAATTGAACAAACTTGTAAATAGTCCTCAAAATTGTCCATTTCTCAATAATTTAACTACTTGATGTGATCCAACGAGAATTTCATAATACCACCGACAAATCCGTCCTGAACAGTCCAGATTAATTTCTAATACATCCTCTTCATATTTGCACAAACAAACGACTTCCAGGGGATGGAGGAACGCCGCCGGCTCTTTCATTCCGTAAAATAATTATATTCGTATTTGTATAGGGCGGCGCGGGGACTTTAAGGACAATCGCGCAGTTCCGTCCTAAACACACACATAATACACAATTCTTCGCCGGGTTTAGGGAAAGAAGGGAGACCGGGAGGGGCGCCTCGGCCGTCCGCTAAATCCGATAAATCGGAGATCCGGGGACCGAAAGGGAATCGTTAGCGGGAACCGAGAACGGTTGAGCGCTTGAATTATTAATCTTAGATGTATACAATAAAGATAAGGATTCATTTGTGTTTGATCGGATTTGGATTGTTTAGAATCTAATCGGGGATTGCGTAATTTAGAATGTTCAGTCTGGAATATGGGAAAGATACAATGTGTAGGATTTAATTATTAATAAATATCGTTTATTGTACAGATCTTATTTGGAAATATTGTTAAATTTCCTTATAAGAAAAACATCATTCAAAAGATTTTCAATTATTCCAAATTCATGCAATCCATAAATACTGATTTTTGTTTAAATAAAAAGGAGGAAATAATTTATTAATTATTTTAAATTCTTGTTATTTGATATATTTAAATAACTGTGACAAAGTGAATAAATCTTTTTTTTTTTTCTTCTATTACGATTTTTTGTTTGTTTGATTTGATTTTATTGGGAGAAAAGAAAATGCTCTTGAGGAGGATTTCCAGTTATGGATCGAGTGTGAGACTTCTTACAACCAAATATTAACTGAACCCTATAAAACTATCCTCTCACACTTTATCGGCATCGGCTGCGCTAAAATTATTTGATCTTTTAGTACATAAAAAGATCTTTAAAGTTGGTATTGACAGAAACCTGCTATGGTGCACGTATTAATAGTTCAGGATTTACTCATTTATGAAAAAAAAAAAATATATATGAGGAATGAAACTTCTAAATAATTCAAAAACTACTTGTTCTAAATATAGCTATGCATAATACTTTTTTGTTGTAAATTGTCTTGCTAATGGTTTTATGAGATAAAATATGGGTCATTCTATTTGAAAAAAAAAGAATTATGGTGTTTTTGAGTAGGTACTGAAATATTGACACTTTTGAAATACCTATTGTCACAATTGACAGATGTTATTTTTTAAAACTTACAGGGAACTATTAGTAAAAATTTAAGATGCCGCTCGTCTGTCTATCTCGCTTCTACTGGAAGTTATAGGCATATTTTAAAACGTATATTTGAGCTTAATATTTGACAAATAAATTTTTAATTCAAAAACTGTAAGTGTTATGGGGATATAAATCGATATGAATGGGTAGGCAATTTACGGAGAATCAAAACAAAATATATATATATATATATATATATATATATATATATATGGTGTTCCATTTAAAATAACAACGTTAGTAGCCATTTCCAGTACAACAGGAAGTGATAGAAAGTCGAAATATTTTCCATGAGGTGGTCGCATTCAACCATGCAATGTAGAATTTTTTCAAATTGTTCCTTTGTCAGGATCTTTTAATGGCCGTTATTCATGGCCCATCCTGTATAATAATTTTGTTTCAATACATCCTTATACTGACATATTTCGTTGTTCTTCTTCAAAAGAATTCTCTAAATTGATTGTTTAATGAAAAATTTGAATAATTATTTTAATTAACTTTTAAGTAAAAACGACCTTGTTTATATTTTCTATCTTTAATATAAGATCATAATAAATTAAAGACGACGCAAGCGCCACCTTTTGCCTAATTTCGAGTGGCATCGTCAACGATTTGGGTCTACAAGGTAAACGACCGAGAATCATTGTTTCGTCCACTAAAGGAAGACGAACTTGTCCTGTTTAAGCAAACAAGGAAAACGAAATGTGAATTTAATATAAGAATTTATTTATTTATTTATCAATCAACCAATGAAACCAGATTCAACTATTTAAGTGATATTTCATAAAATATTGTATTTCCGTCCTTCTCTTTTATTTTATTTTCTTTGTACTGTTGTAAATCTATACATGGATTTATCAGTTTATTGATAAATAAATACATTGAAATAAATAAATTCTATTATTATAAATCAAAGAGTAATTTTTACTTTACTTTTTGTATTGAAATTGTGAACAATAATAAAATTCAATTTCTGTTTTTTTAAGTTTTTTTTTTCTACTGTATTTTATTATGTGTTTCCTTTCTGATTCCTCGAAATTCAATTCTAAACGTAGATAACATACGTTTCATTTTTATTTCCCCCCTTTATTTCTCGCTCAATATGATTCATTTCAATACTTGTTGAGCCCTTTTTCTCAACTTATTTTCCCCCAATACCAAAATCTCGAACTGAGGCCCTAACAGATTCCTCCATCTCTCGTCAGAAGATAACGTGTTGTGCTACATGTGTTATTTCCAGCACAGCATCCTGGAGCGGGGAAGGGAGGGGAGAGGTAAATAGAGGCGCGTCCCATCTGCGAGAAGGGAAGGAAAGTTCCCGTATTTCTCCTCTTCCTCTCCGATACTGACAGGCCACTTTCGGTGATAGACGAGCTACATAAAGGGGTAAAGTGCTACAGGAACAAGAACAGTAAAGTTTCCCTCCCGAACGCAAGAAAAGCGGGGTGGATTCTTAGTTTTAGTTTACGATCTGTCGACGGTGCGCGCTCTCGTATAAATTGAAAGGACCTTATTGTGCTCGCTTTTCTTCCCCCCTCGCCGTTTTTTTTTATCTATCTTTCTCTCGCGCGCTTCCACGACTTTCAGAGACAATCGCATTAGTTGTTTAAGAGTTGTTTGTACTCGAAATCCACCATTTATACATACACGGAATTTTATGTTGGCACCGAAAGTGTTATAACCTTTTTGATGTTGATGTCTATAGCTGGGGAGTTATTTTTGTTGTTTCTTTTTGTGTGAAAATATATCCACATTGTAGTAAATAAAGACGCATTCATAGTGAAGCGTCAAATGTCACCATTCGTCGAACACAGAGTCTATAAAGAAGGCAATAAATTCATGCGTATCGGAAATATATAGCATCCGTTCTACTGTATGGTATCTGGTATAAGGGAGTGTGTAGCTTCGCACTACACTCAGGCCTCATTAGGACCATTGTGTTACATCCCGTAGATTACTCATCCTCAGTTCAGCCAGACTACCTTGTTTAGGTAGTCTTGTATAGCCGAGGTGGGTAGATACCTTATATAAGCCATTTATCGCTCAATATGGACTCCCTTAATGACGAAACTGTTGGGCATTCACAAAGAAAATGCTAAGCCATTTCGTCTTCGATGCTGCACCCTCTGCAATATGGAGAGTCAACTATCCCCATCTTACAGAGGACGAAAGTGCTGAGCATTCACAAAGGAAATGCTAAGCAGTTTCGTCTTCGATGCTGCACCCTCTGCAATATGGAGAGTCAACTATCCCCATCTTGCAGAGGACGAAAGTGCTGGGCATTCACAAAGGAAATGCTAAGCAGTTTCGTCTTCGATGCTGCACCTTCTGTAAGATGGAGAGTCAATTATCCCCATCTTATAGAGTTACCCGGTTACTCTACATTGAGCAGTAAGGATGGCAGTTAAGTGGAGATTCCTCCTAGTCAGTTGGAGATAAAGTTTTGCTTATTTCCCATTAGGATACATAAGTGTTTCCTTATAAAGCTTGCAGCCCTCAATATCATCCCAACGCTTCCTAAATTTATCTAGGGCATTGATGTATAATATGCTACACAGGGAGAGAGGAGAGAGACGCACTAACAGCTCCGGTGAGAGAATGTTTATCCCAGAAGCAGCTCTTGCCAGCGCATCAGCTCTTATGTTACCTGTCTCCGTATTATGCCCCTTCAGCCAGCTGACCTCAATATTGCCTGAAATTTTATTTTGGTCTCTGACGTAGCATAGGTTTTCTGCAGAGACACTATCGCTTGCCTGTATTCGTTAGGATTAGAATGGCTACATTTGATAACTTGCAGTTTATGATGTATTCAGCCGCAAGTGTTAAACCAGTATTTGAATACATCATAAACTGCAAGTTGTCAAATGTAGCCATACTAATCCTAACGAATAGCAGGCAAGTGATTCTGTTATCAGCTCCACTTGGGTAATAGTTCCACGAATTTCCATCGGAATACGTATCTGGATCTTTAGAGTTCTGGAAAAAACTCCAAAACCCGATCCACTTCTCTTTTTAGATCCATCTGTGTAGATCCTTATAGCGTTGTATTGTATTTTCATTAATTATAAAATAAGTCTGCATTTGGCTTTTTGCAGTTTAGCACGAATAAATGATATTATTGTAAATATTATTAAAACTTCATTTTATCTAATTTTCTTTCATAAGTTAATTTCCTCAATCAGTTTAAAGATTGAGAATATAGGGTTTCCCAACCAACGAAACATGAGAACCAAAATATGATCTGTCTAAAATCTTAAAGGATGATATAGATTCTTTATTAAAGTGTGTTTAGAAAAAGAAAATTTATAATCTTCCACAGAAAGACGGCCCAATGTAATCTTTTGATTTTAACTAGTTTTTTAGAGATTATTCATCATATTAGAAGAAAATATACTGCTCAAAAAACAATTTAATATGATTTAATATTATAAATTTATTACATTGCATGTTTGCAATTGTAATTGTGAAATTAATTAAATTTTTAATTGTTAGAGTGATTTTTTTTATGAACTATGTTGAATTATTGTATTAAGAATATTGAGTTAAATTGACTTAAACATTGTGAAATTAATTAAATTTTTAATTGTTAGAGTGATTTTTTTTTTATGAACTATGTTGAATTATTGTATTGAGAATATTGAAAATTAAAATATTTATATTTAAAATATTTAAACCAACAATAAAATTTCTTTTATAATAATGTGTCCAAAAAACACCCAGATTCTTACTTATTCTTCCAAATCTTCTTCCAAAATATTCTCTATTAGTTCAACTGCACTTATTCCAAAGATTTTTGCGGTTTTCTAAGCACACCAAATAATCGTTTTTCGAATTGCCTTCAACATCTTCGATTATGCTTTTATCTCATCAATTGACAAAAATATACTACTAGTCCTTTGAGATTGGCGAATAACCAGAAGTCACACAGAGATAAATCAGCTGAATATGGTGGTTGTGGAACGATAATTCTCGATTTTTTTTTAGCGAAAAACTTACGTGAAATCCAATTAAACACTGTTGACTTTTCAAAATAATATATTGAAATGCTACACTTGTTTCGCCACACTATGGCTTCTTCAGGCAAAGAAATAATTAATACATATATTTAATAATGAAATAACAATAATTATATCTTCGTCTGGAGAAGCCACAATGTGTAGCGCATCAATATATTATTTTTTAATATCAACAGTGTTTTATTCAATTTAACAGTGAATATGAACTTTCAATAATTAACAGCCACTTCAATTAATTGTTACGTAAAATCATTGTAGGATGTGATGGCGCAATATCAAAATGCAGAAAAGAAACAGTTATCTTTCCACCAATCTTTTCGCCTTTTTGTCGAATAGCTTCACGCAAAGGACGCATAACGCTCAAATAACAAAGTGCTCATTATCAATAACAACAATTGTTATTGATAATGAGCACTTTTTGTGTCTCGAAATGTACATCTAACATAAAAATAAATTGTGAAGTAAGGAATAACAGTCTTTCAATTTGTGATTAAACACTTCACTTAAACTCAAAAAACCATTCAGTAGCTAAAAATAATATAACTTACTGTTTCTTATTTGTGGGTTGAACGAAAAATGCTGAGTAAAATAATCATTTTCAAATTAACTTAATTGCTGAGGCTGTTAATTTTTTAAAGTCCATACTTGTTAAAATTTTAAGGCTTTTTTAAAATAAACACACGAAAGCTGTAGCTGATTTTGTATATGCCATATTTTTTTTTAAACAAATCAATTAAAAGAAAAAAGAAAACAATTAATTATTTAATTATTTTCTTTCTAGTTGCTCTTCAATTAAATACTTACAAAATAAGTATAAAAAAATACAAATATCTATAGAAATAACTACTTCCCGGGCAAATACCCACGCCGGACATTGAATCACACAATAGATATTTGCCGTTGCATATCAGCAATGCTTTTAATTCTTTTATTTGTTTTAATTCTATTAATCATAATTAAATAAAAATAATTTGATTTTTTTAAATAAACACACTTTTAAACATAAATTTGTCCTTTATTAGCGAATATGCCGCAAAAGCGTTTGAAACAATTTTCGCGAATAAAGAACAAATTTATATTTTGAATGTGTTTATTAAAAAAAATCAAATTATTTTTATTTGATTTGTTTAAACAATATGGCATATACAATATGAGCTAAAGCTTTCTTTGTTGCGAACACAGATGATTTAACTCGTTTCTTCAGCATGAACGCACCCTTACGCTCAGTCATCAGCGCATTCAAACGTGCCGATTCATTTGTAATAATTTCAACGCGGCTACATAATAATAAATGAACTGGAAATGGACGCGGCAATAACGCAAAATGCGCTAGGATTATTGTAATTACACTAACGCACTTGCATCTCCTGTCCTTTTCCATTTATTTCAGCGCGCGCGTTATTAATACGCGCGCGAATGTAAATTTGGAATTTAATCGAGTTTCACCTGGAGAAATTTTAATAACGCTAATGGCGAGCCGGTTTTAATTTTGTTTATTGTTATTTTTTTTTTGTTTAATTATTTTTCGCCGCCGCGTTCTAACTCGATTATTAATGTTCAATATTTGCTGCTGCGGCGTGTGTGTGCTTCTAATTTCGTTTTTGAATTTTATTTTAATTTCGTATGAGAAGAAGTAATTATAAAGGAAACAATGGAGTGTTACGCTCGAAAGAAAAAAATTGTACGGAATGTATGAGGTGTTGGATTTAATTGAATTTCTTTCTTTTATAAAGTAGAAAAGATGTAAGAAAACTAATGCAATAATTTGCGATTAATTAAGACAATTTAGTTAACAAACCCAAATATTTTTTTTGACCATCACCATAAATTCAAAACGGCAGAATAATATTGTATTTTTTTAATATAAATTAAATATATAAATGTTTTAATATTTTTTTTTTGACCATCACCATAAATTCAAAACGGCAGAATAATATTGTATTTTTTTAATATAAATTAAATATATAAATGTTTTAATATTTTTTTTTTGACCATCACCATAAATTCAAAACGGCAGAATAATATTGTATTTTTTTAATATAAATTAAATATATAAATGTTTTAATTTTTTTTTTGACCATCACCATAAATTCAAAACGGCAGAATAATATGGTATTTTTTACTATAAATTAAATATATAAATGTTTTAATATATATATACTTACTTAAAAAAATTAAATTAGGTTTTATGCGAGACAAAAATTTTGAGAGGAGAAATGATTCTTCATATATATATCACAGTTTGTTCTCTTGTTTATTTCGTTTTGTGGCCTAGGATCAGTCTTAATATTGAGTGCTGGGGACGATGTAGATGTAATCAAATCGTTAATAAATAATAATAATACTAATAATAATACTAAATTTATTTACCAACAGCTGAACCGATTACAGGACAATTTATTAAAAAAATATACTTATATTACAGTAATAATAATAACAGTGATTACATAATACAAAATATATATAAAAACATATAACAAAAAATGCAATAATGATTTCATAGATAATGCTAAATCACTGTCTCATTTCTGGTGAGAAAAATATGTCGTCAAACAAACAATTAGCATTTCGAAGGAGATTAGTTTTGGTTATAGATAAATAAAATAAATACTATAAAGAGGAGAGGACCTAACTTGGAACCTTGAGAAACACCTAAGGGAGGACAAAAATGTGTGTATAGATATAAAAAATGCCTGTCATAATTATTTTGCATGAAAGGGGTAAGAATTTTATTTTGTTTGTTAAGCACTCTCGACAACCAGTTGGCAGATATTTATTTAAAAAAAAAATGAATTGCCCTAAGAAATTTGTTCGTGGTAATATTAGAGTAAAAAATAAACAACAAATATAAAAGTATACAAAAACGTTTCGAAATCCTAGCTTACGCTTCTGTGAGATGCAGTATAGTGACTAAATTTTCGAGATTCAAACTGTCGCACAATATAGAACTATCCACTAAGGTGAAAAAAAAAATGGAACAAACCGTATTTTATACGTGGATATAAAACTAATGATGAATTAAATAAAGTGGCGTATGTTTGAAAGAAAACGATCCTTTGAAACTCTGCAAACTTTCCTTAGCACATCAAAGCCTCTCCGCCAGGGGCTCGAACTAAAGAATAAAGAATAATCTAATTTTTATACAAAATCGAAATCCCGTGTTGTGCATCAGGTGATTATACGGGAGTACATCCGGGGATTTGTGTCGTGGTGCAGATTTTTATTCAAATCCCGCCGCGCGAGCGGAGTGTAGGAAAATAAATCCGCCGCCGCTCCTCTCCACTCCACTCCACTTCCCGGGGCTGAAACTAGGAGTCAGCGGGCGGAGGATTACAGAAGTGGGAGATTATTCCCTGCGGAACGGGCGCGCCATTGTTCCGCGAATAATAAATTTGATTAATAAGACCTCCTCGCGATAAATGTAACGAAGTTAATTCCCCGTCTTTTCGTGTTGTTTTCAGCGATGGAAGGAACCGCGGAAGAAAAGGATCGGAATTGTTTACCGATCCGTGTTTGTTTCAAGTCACAAGTTTTTGAGGGATGCGCTTGAATTTTTGGTAGTAAAAATAGTTATTTACTATTTACATGAACTAAACTAAAGCAACAAACAATAGGAGAATCAAAAGGAAATATATATATAATCACGAGGCGCCATACTTTTTTCATAAAGGATTAGTAATTAATCTTTATTTCCAATACTGAGGTTTGTCAACTTAAAAATAAAAAAACTTAAGACTGAAAATTTAGTTTTTAGATATAAAATTTTGTGATGATGATAATAATAATACGAAGAAGGAAAAATTAAAATCACGCAATACGTTTCATAAAAGATTATTAATTAATCTTTAATCTTTATTTCCCATCAAATACAACGTGTACATACTTTGGGTTGGTCAACTTAAAATTAATAAATTAAAAGACTTAAAGGTAAAAGGGTCAATGAATGAATAAATAAAAGACTTAAAGCTAAAAACTTAGTTCATTGTATGATGATAATAATAATATTAAGAAGGAAAAATTAAAACCACGAGGCGCTCTCTCTCTCTCTATATATATATATATATATATACATATATATATATATATATATATATATATATATTTATTTTCTTCAGAGATTAGTAATCAGTTCTTCGTTGTAGAATTTTATAATGAGAACAATAAAATGAATAAGGAAAAATTGAAATCACGAGACGCTATATTATTTTCTTCATATATTGCTAATTAGATCTTAGTTGTAGAATTTTATGATCATAAGAATAATATTAACATGGAAAAGATAATGTGAATTATATTCAATATGTTAATGAAAACAATAAAATCATTGTAAACTCTGCAAACTTTTCTTCGTTGGTTTATATTACGTGCACAACTAAGTTCTCGCTGTTTTTTTAAAGAAACTGCAACTTTATTGTGAAAACATCTTTACAAATGAATCTTTCAAAATATTGCCCATCGCTGGGGACAACTTTTCCCAGGCTGAGCTCGAATACAATCACGGTAGAAGTGTTAGTCTTTTGAGGCTATCCACGAATCAAGCTATTTTGAGATGTCTTCATATGAGCGGAACTGCTGATTAACCAGACCGAGTTCCATCCATCGGAACAAGTAATAATCGGATGGCGCAATATCAGGGGAATATGGCGGGTGGGATAGCTCTTCCCATTTGAGCGTTTCTAAGTTAAATGCTTTCAACATGAGGTCGAGCGTTGTCATGTTGTAGAATTACTTTCCGCATGCAATCACTTGGCGGGTAACTGCTAATGTTGAAGCAGGCTCTTTTTGCTCCTAATTGAGCAATGTCTCCAATTCAGTGTCTTCGAAGGTTTTTGGCCTTGCTTCGCGGGAACGGTCGTCAACATCGAAATCACTATCTTTGAAGCGATGGAACGAATCACGGCACATTATTTCACTTAGAGAAGCATTTCCGTAAACTTTTTGGAGTTCTCGAAGCGCTTCAGCCGCCGTTTTCTTTGAATGAAAGCAGAAGATCAACAATTCTCGCAAAAGACGATTATTTGGCACAAAATAAGATATTTTTACACAACCAAAACTATATGGCTTATTTGCCATATGTCTAAATTTGGTTCATGATGTTTTGGTTATGTCATAATCGACCAGCATTTACTACTGGAGCCATCTCTTCAAAAACAGCGGTACCTTAGTTGCGCACCTAATATTAAATATACAAATATACATTTCAATCACAACATAGTCATTCTCAATAAAGTACAGTTAAGCATTAATTTTATTTAAATAAAAATGGTTGTCCTTTCTCATACTTATTTTTTTTTATTACACTAGATATATTTCGAAAACTATGTTCAGTAGTTTCTTGTACATTTATTAACTACTGAAGATGGACATAAAGTTTCCAAAAGTTATGTAGTTTAATAAAAAAGTAAAGTAGGAGAAAAAACAATATTTTTTGTTTAAATAATTAAAGTCTCCACAACCAACATAAAGAAGATTAAGCATTAATTTACTCAGAAATGCATGTCAGTTTCAGTTCATAGCTTCTTCAAAGGTGCATTTAATTTCTTGCTAACCCAAAAAGTCCTCCTCCATTTACATCCACTAGTAAATATATTGCGGTGTAAATAACCGATGTCCCGCTGATTGCGGACTTAATTACCGTGTCGCTGTTCGTGGAGGGACGGTCGTTCTGGACACCGGAAGTGAGGCCGAAAGGGAGAGACGGGAAAAGGGCTTAATAACGTCCGAACGGAATTGATTGTCCGATTCGTGCTTTCCTTGCAAATCGCCCGTTCAACGGGGGGCGAGCGTGATGGGAAAATAGTGGGATTAAGCGAAATGGGAAAATAGGGAAAAAATCCCGACGGTGATTAATTTCCTTTAGACCGATCAATCCTCAACAGTTTCTTGAAAATTTCAAACTAAATATAGAGTTATTTCATAATTTTATTCGATTTTTTGTTATTTTCGGCTGCTAAAGCAAACATTTGTTTAAAGCTATCATTTATACAAGGATAGACCTAAAAATTAATTTATTTCAGCAATTAAAAATTAATAATTTTAAGAAAAAGGGTGTACTCATAAAAGATTAATTGCTCGGGAAGTAAATGATTTAGTAGTATTAGTACTTAAATTACAGAAGTCGCTGTTAGCTACAACCTATTTTGTCTCCAATTAGTTGCAACCTTAAGGAATAATTAAAAATAAAACAGTATTATTTCTTAACCAAACTGAAGTGATTAAAAATGTAATCCGGCGTAGTATTTGCCAGGAAAGTAGATGATTCATTGGTAATTTGTTTCCACTGTCTCTTGGCATTTACGTATTTTGCGGCATCTCGCCTTCCTTACACTTTTATTCTCAATGAATTTAATAAATATGGTTCGCTAAATTTATTCAAACTGAAAATAAATGCAAAGGTTGTGAATTATTAGAGGGAACCGGAATGTGCATTAAGGATGTTTGCTGACATTTAAAATTAAAATTACGATACTTACAATCCTATTAAGATGTCCTAATAGCGCCTCTGCCAGAGGTGTACCTCGGCTCATGATATTGAGCTATTGGGATGTTAATGCGTTAGATAAATAAAACGAAACCGTTCCAAATTCCATATACGAGCTAAAAAATCCGGGCCGTGATGAAGTCGGTTGAACGGATCTTGTGTTAGGGTTAATTACCTGATATAAATCATAATAAATGGAAGACGTCGCAAGCGCCATCTTTTACCTAATTTCATGGGGCATCGTCAACGAATCGAGTCTACAAGGTAGACGATGCTACATGAAATTAGGCAAAAGATGGCTCTTGCGTCGTTTTCCATTTATTTTTATGTTCTCTTTATTTCTGTTTAAATTGTTTGAAAGTGAATACTTATTAAATTGAGTCAATCACATAATTAGTTTTTTCTTCTTGATGGATCACTCTAATTTTAAAAACATTTTAAATTTCAGGATGAAGAAAACGCCTAATAACTTTTTTATACGGCTTAAACGTAATTAAGAGTTTTATTTATCCTAAAATTGAAAGATTCAAGAAGTTTGAATTTCGATTTATTTATCGAGATTTTTAATTTTATTTATTTATCTTTAACAATGATAATATACGGTGAGGATTTTTTTTTTTCGAAATTTAATTTAAAAAATCCATACCAACAAAATGGAAGCAAATTTATAGCCCCATGTTCAATTTAGGAAGAAATCCATGTGAACAAAATGGAAGCATATTTAGTTTATGGTATTAATGATATTTTACTGTTTACTTAAATATCGTTGAAATGCATTAACTGTTTTATTTAAATTAAACGTAGGAGTATTTTTGATTAAATAAAATCCGCATTGTTTAATTGAAACAATAAAATGTATGTTAAATGAAATAAAATCCTGTATATGTATTGAAAATCAGCGTTTTTTTTTTTTTTCATATTCTCTTTAGTTCGGTTTAATTTTTCTGGACAGTGCAAAAAATATTAAATTGAATAATCCACATGTCGAGCTTGTCACTCTCTTCTGTAATTAACAAAAAGTTGATTTTTTGTGTAATTTTTTTATTGAGATTATTATTGTTATTGAATTATCTTTATCAAACACAATATCCACGCATAGAAAAACAACGTGAGTCGCTTTAATCCAAAACACTCCAAAACTTCTCGTCCGTGTTTATGTTTTATACTCCGGGCGAAACCTGTCCGACCTCCGTCACAGCTCTGACCCAATTTGAGGGTGGAAATTGTCGCAATTGCACCCTCTTCACCCCCGTCGCCGCAGGAAAAAAGAAACGGACGATATTTTTTTCTGGAAATTTTAATCGATGAGGGACAATTAGGAGCGCACAAAGCCCGGCTCTGACCATTGTCCCTTATAATATCACGTCATCCCGAAAACCCTCCCACGCCATTCGGGATTCATCATCCCTTCTGTACGAATACGTAACGTCGGCCATATTGAGATAAAAAATGTGTGTTATGGGAGGAAGAAAAAAAGTTCTTTTGTGCGAAAGTGTAAATCATGCGATTTTTGTTAATTAAATTATAAATTAATTACTCATTTTAATAAAAAAATGGCTATTTCGATAAATCTTTTACTAAATGTATACACCCTTTTAAAAGTCTATTATCGTTTCTGTTGGAATTTATTTCCACTCGAAATCCGATCCCATTTTTATTCGTTCTGGATAATCGGGGATTACCTCGGATTCCACGTCTGACCTTCCCCGGCGAAGCCGCCTTAAAAATAAATTCTATAATTACGGGCATTATTCTATTGTGCGCCGGGGGAATTTATGTGGAGTGCTAAACCACCCGATGTCTTACATCCACAATCCCCTGCCCCGCTGCCGGCATTCAGGGCTGAAATATACGCCGACTTATGACCACCGTCAGTACTTATCACATTTGTTCCGTTTTAGGGGGAAGCTCTTTCACTTCCGGTTAGAATTATCACCACTCAAACTCTCTCCGTGCACATGCAGGGCAGACGTAAAAGTGGAGAGAGAGAGAAACTGACAAAACGTACAGCGCCGGCGGACGAGATAAGTGGAATTTATTTGATGCCGGCTAGCGCTATTTCTCGTGATAACAATAAACGGGGAAAGAAATAAACAATTCAAAAGAGGGATTTGGACAAATTGTTGTTTCGAAAGCACGCTTAAAACCCATTCAACTTACTTCATTACGACTATCCTATTCAAAAATAGGCAGAATCATTAATGTATTTATGGTGAATGCGCCGGGATTCTTCATATACGGGTTATTCCCTATGGGAAATGTTACTTTTAACGTGTACGTGAATTAATTCATTCACATTATATGAATAAATATCTATTACAAAGGTTGCTTAGACTGCGAGGAT
Organism: Philonthus spinipes; assembly: GCA_963082785.1. Lineage (NCBI taxonomy): Eukaryota > Metazoa > Arthropoda > Insecta > Coleoptera > Staphylinidae > Philonthus > Philonthus spinipes. Next base: position 17,999,747 of record OY720307.1, on the reverse strand, counting down.
AAAAAATAACGTACACTTTACACGACGGATATATAGGCTTTTGTGATATGAAAATAATAAATGAGTAGTTAGTCATTTTGTAGTAAGGAGTAAGAAGCTGCGACTTTCGTAGATTAATTTTAATTCTCCACTTGGCAAATCAGCGTTATTATGCGTCAATTAGTTCTTGTAGGGTGGTATCTTCAGCAAATTGTAAAACGTACTGGGAAGGGTTGAAGTGTTCTAGGTCGAGATTATATATGTCGGAACAGAAGATGTTTTAAAAGAGTGCGCATAGAGGGGAACCTTGTGGAACCCCTTGTTCGGATGTGAAGGTAGAAGAATGACAGTTGTTTATCTAACTTTGAGGGATCAGTGAAAAAAAGAATGATTCCAGGATGTGTATCAAATGTTAAGGGATATTGAAGAGTTGATATTTGTATGGCCTTTATGCCATACGGAATCAAACGCTTTTTAGATAAACAAAGAAGAAGAGTGCTGCAGAGGATTTGCTTTCAATACGGGTGGTCTGTAGGTTGGACGTAAGGACAGTAAATGGGAGAGTGGTGGAGCGTTCGGGAAGAAAACCAAATTAATATTTTTGCATGTTGTCTGCATTTAGAATGAGGATTTTATTTTTTATAAGGCATTCATACAATTCGTCTTATAATAATAATACATTTATTTCCCAACATATACAAGGTGTACACAAAATGAGTGAAAAGCTTTAGGTAGCGTGACTCTTTGACTAATTTTTAGATAAAAATATTAACGAAAATAAGTCACACGGTCTTTCCTTAAGCCTCACGGGCCACTTAAAAAAACTATACATTTGGCAACGCTGGATCAAACAAGTGTGCATTTATCCTGTTTATAACTGCTACATCATCCGCTGGAGGTGTTGCATACACCTCTTCTTTTACAAACGAGCGTGCGTCGTTGCCAGATCTATTTTCATTAAAAGAATGCTTCTGATGAAGTTATAAAATTGTAAAAATATGCGATTTATTAATCATTTACATCAATGGAATATACACGTGTCTAATTTATTGTTAATGCTATTGATTTTTTACAAAATATTTAAAAAACAATACTTATTTATAGTCACATATTTAAAATTCTGAAGACCTCGTGAGCCTCAATGAAGAACCATACAACATTTTTTTATTTGGATTTTCTATTAAAAATAATAATAACAGCGAAACATGTATCTAAAAATAATAAGTAAATAAATTAAATGCAAAAATATGTGTAAGAATATTATTAAATAAAAATCAATTGGTTTGTTTCACAAAATATTTGATAAATTCAGATATTCCTAAATAATATTTACATTGTGGAGCAAGTAGTTATACAATACATGACAAATTAAATATATTAAATAAAAATTATTTGAAAATAATTAGACATTTGGGCTGTCCCTCTTCACGGAAATTTTTAGTAAAAGGCGAAAGATTTATTCGCTTTGAAAATAATGAATGCATTTTTAAATAATTTCCAATGTAGAAATAATTTATTAGTTATTTACAAATATTTTTTTTAATGTATTTAAATAACTTTTTATATCAAATTAAATATATCCAATTTAAGTTGAAATTATATTAAATAATTTCAAAAGTGTTAAACGAGAAAGCTCTCCAAAAATACAAGAAACAGCATTATTTTGTAATTCTATTTTTTTTTTCTTTAAAATAATCAAAGACCCGCAGCGGATTGATTTTCCCGTTTAATTAATTAGATACATCTACACGAAGGACGAAAAAAATGTACACGAAAAGAGACCGTTAACACACAGGCGGCGTGTAAAATGAAAAGAAACAGAGAGAAGCGAAAACAACAAACGGCGCTCTTTTCGGCTCTCGTTCGACGCACGCTAATCAACACCGTCAATTGGCGAATTAGTTTCCGGACGAGGGGATGAAAAGGGAATTTCCGTTTGATTAATCAAGGAGAACACATTTCCGAAACGGCCCCGAAAGAACAGCAAAAAAAAATATAGCACAAGAGAGAGAGATTCATTTTCTGTGTTCGCTTATTAGGTCTTTTAGAAAATGTTTAATTAAATTTTGTTTTAAGTAAAAAAATTGTTTAAACAATAAATATATATTTTTAATATTGATATTTATAGCATATGTTTTGTAAAAAGGGGATTCCGTAGTAGATGAATTATTATTGTTATTAAAAAATGTTCATTATTCATACTGTAATAATTATTAATTTTACAACGCTTTTCAATTGCATTTATTTATTAATCAAATGAGAATTATCATATCTCAAATATAAAATATCGCATGTTCAAAAAAAAAAACTGAGGAGTGTCATGATTTATTATTAAAAAAGTTGCCACACCTGTTAATAATTGGTCTACGAAATATCAGATATGTTTAAAAGTCACAATGGTTTACAGCAACCAGCAAAAATCGTTTATAATTGAAAATTATTTTCCGAAATTGTACTAAAGTTGACGAGAATTGGCTATATTCATTGAACGCAGCTTCGATAGAGTTTCAGGAAGAGTTTTCCAAAGTTCAAATTATTTATAAAGAATTTAAAAGTACCTTATTTTGATCAATTAAATTATTTCGTGAAACGTGTAGTATTCTCCGTAAACCAGGAAATGGTAGACCAGTTAAACGTACTTAGGGCGTCATTAAAACAGTAAAAAAAATGGAACATGAACCTAAGACTTCTTTGCGTCGTTTATCATTAATTTAATCGGTAATAACATGCCACAAGCTTCTACGAAAATATTTACAAGTATACCCTTATCGTATAACATCGGTGCAAGAGTTATTACCTTTCGATTGCCTCAGACGACTGGAATATTGTCAGTTGTTTTTACAAAATGTAAACGAAGATGTCTTACAATTTTTTTTTTCACCGATGAAGTATGGTTTTACAAGGATGGGTACATTCATTCCCAAACTATAAGAATTTGGTCCGATGAAAATCCTCGTACATATCGTGAGCAACCGTTATATCAAGAGAAAGTTGGCGTTTGGGCGGCGATTGTTGTGAGAAAATTAGTTGGACCGATATTCTTTGAAAGTAAAATCCTATTTTTATTATTAATAATGAAAATTCCAAAACTACTTGCGTAGATTTTAGGTGCGATAAATGCAGATTTGTTACCGTACACATATTTTATTGCCTTTTATAAATAAACTTCATGATGACGAACTGCAAAGTGGTTATTTCCATCAGGATGGAACAATTTCTCATTGCGAACAACTTGGCCTTCCTGGAGGATTTTTTTGAGGACCGAATTATTATTTAAACGGGGAAACAAATTTAATATAAAGTGAAAATCAATTGAAAAATTTATACTAAGAATAAAATTGTGGTTATTAGAATCTTTCAAACGAGACAAGAAATGAGAATAGAACAAAATAAAATTATATACAGAAGAAAGATTTATTAAAACAAAAATAAATTATTAAGAAAAATCAATAATAATTTGTATTATTATGAAATTATGATATTCCACTTAGAATGTAAAAAAAGAATAATTTAATATGAAACAAGAATACTACATATTCATAAAAATAATAAGTAAATAAATTAAATTAAGATATTCCTAAATAATATTACATTGTGAATTGAGTAGTGAAACAAAATAAGACAAATTAGATATAAATAATTTAAGGTGTTTAATTATAAATATTTAAAATTTAATAAAAATATAGTGTATTTCAAAATCAATGTTTTTTCTATTGTCATACTGATGAGTGTTTTCTTTTCATATTAATGAAAACACTTCTAAACTTTGTATTGTATAACACTTTATTTTCACTTGAAAAAATTGTGGCCGCAGTGTCAGTTGAATTTACCGAAAGTACAGTCACGAGTGAAAATAAAGAATTATACAAAACAAAGTTTAGAAGTGTTTTTATTGATATATTAATTCGAGTAACAATCTTGAACATCGTAAGAAATATTTATTTATTGACATAAAAACTCAATTTAAGAAACTAAATATTATTTACTTATTGAATAATGAATGGATTTATCAGGTTTAAAACTTCACATGGATGTTTTTGCGAATGTATTTAACTTTAAAATTTACATTATCATTTTCAACGTTCAATTTCCAGAAAATTATTATTTATTAATTCAGTACCTGTTGCATTTCTCATAACAATCTATGAGTGGAATATTTTAAATAATTTATTCACTTGCACAAAGTTCTCTTATTTAAAATTGCTATTGAAAACGCTGAAGTTTTCCACAAGTGCGATGTATAAAATTTTATTGGAATTTTCGACGCAAAGCGGAATACAATTAAAATATTGATGGGGTTTGGGCGGCGATTGTTGTGAGAAAATTAGTTGGACCGATATTCTTTGAAGGTAAAATCCTATTTTTATTATTAATAATGAAAATTCTAAAACTACTTGCGTAGATTTTAGGTGCGATAAATACAGATTTGTTACCGTGCACATATTTTATTGCCTTTTATAAATAACAAACTGCAGAGTTACAAAAGGGCATCAAAGGAGTTGCATTTAGTTTTGTTTCTCATTCTAATTAAAATTTCTTCATATGCAGGGTATTTTGTTAATAAGGCATCATTAAGATTTATTTAAATATAAATGACGCCTAATTAGAAAAACTTTAATGTTTTTTTGTTATTTTAATAACATTTAGTACAATTACATCACATTATTTATAATGTAATTTTATATTTACCGGATAAATTGAAAGCGGTTATTATTTTAAATATCATTTTGAAAGGTAATGCCTTATGCATAGATCACTAATCTTGACTAATCAATCGCTACTAAATAATTTTTCTATAACAAGAAATTTCGTTGCTTAGTCGCGATTAGCATATTATGCAAATGGCGGTATAATTTTAAATATTTACTTGCAAATCTATTATTCTTTTATTTCATACATACAAATATCTCTATTCAGACAAGTACATAACACATGTGTCAAAAAGTCTTATACATATACATAATCTTTATTGGCAAACGTAATACAACATCGACATATAACATAAAATTTACAATGTATATTGTATGTACAAGTCTGTCAATTGGCTATCTTCCTTGTTAAAATATACGGACAACATTGTAAATTATTTATTTATGTATTCAGTATAAAAATTGAAAATAAATGCAATGCTTATTAATTTCATTTCATCAAATAATACAGACGACAATAATGTTAGCGATCATGACGAGTAAGTAGGCAATGGCAAGAACAAGAGAAGGACAGGCTGAAAATATATAGTTGATAGCCATTTAGAAATATGTTACACATATGTATTTTAAATAAATAATAATTATGTAAAATTACACGAATAAAGGTGTATTTATATGCAAAATGCTGGTTACAAAAAAGAATCGTATTGTATAACAAAGCGAAATTAGATCAGCTCATATATGGAACAAGTCTGAAAACGTTGTTACGTATAACGATTGGATAAATGTAAAACTAACAATAAAACATGAAGAACGAATAAAACCGCAGTTTTAATTTAGTGAAAACCAAACAGCTCGGACCCGAAAAGAATTTTTTATTTCCAATTCGTTTGTTAATCAAACATTAAATAATAACGTTCCAGCTATCCGAGCAAAAAATCACGTTTTTAATCACACTAGCTCCATTAGATTGATTAAAAAAAGGAACGTTTTTTTTTTTATTTGAAGAAATTTAAAATTACATCAATGAAACGACGAGAACGCTTTTATTGAATAAAATTATTTGACGATAATAATAATAATTCGTGGGCCGGGGAATAAAATTTTGGGATGGCTGAATATTCAGAACGCCTGAATTAATAAAAAGTACGCATATTTATACGGAGGGAAATAATAAAGCTGGTTTCATGAAAATATGCAGTTTTTTTATTAATAAAATTATAACCCGGGTTTTTCGTTAGCTTTTTTTTTGTTCGTTTAAATATAAAAAATTTATTTATATTAAATTAAAAATAATAAAAGTTTTTAATTTTCATGGATCGCATCTTACTTATACTCGAAAATATTTTTATTGACTTGGTCACAGTTGTTTAATTAATGTAACGTATATTTTAGCTTAGTATAATAAAGTTAAAGATTTCCTGGATTTGTCGTTGTATACGCAACTTCGTCAAATTCAATAAAATAAAAAGAAAAGTGATAAAATTAGTGTCAATAGTTGTGGTAAGAAAAATAATCATGAATTTGTCGATGTATTCGTCAACTTGGTTTTATTAAGAAAAAAGCTCACGTTGAATTAACTAGAATTAGGATTTAATTGAATTTAAACTTAACTTACAATAAACAAGTAATACAGTTTAACAATTCAGTAAATAAAAACAACAATTCAGTATGTTACATAAATTTCACAGTTAACTCGTAGTGAAACATATTTAAGAAATACTAAATAAAAAATTCTCAAATAATTATTAATTTTTTTGAAAATCAAAAAGCGAGAATTTTTATTTAGTATTAACGATTCAGTGTGATTCATTGAGATTATCTTCATTCAATGCCGGAAAATTTAACAAGGATCAAATAATTGCACGCACAACTTAGAGTTGTAAATACAATGTTTATTTTGGAGATGACTGATCACTAATAAATGTTAAAGTTGAAACGCTGTTATTTTATTAGTGAAATATATTAATTTTAGTCATTTATAATAAGGTTTATTTCAATTGAAAATTCAATTGAAATAATCCTTATTATAACTATTGATCAAATGAAATACCGTGTAACTCAAACATTTGCAAAGAAAAGATTGTATTTGTAACACTTGTGCGTGCAATTATTTCGTCTTTATTAAATCTTCTGGCGTCGAATGAAGATAATCTCACTAAATCGTTAATATTAAATAAAAAAATATTTATTTTTTATTAAATCTGTTGTAGTTTTAATTTACAAACTATTCCACTCCTTGTAATATTACAGACAACATTAAAACACTTGCAACCCGACTTTGTGGGCAAACTTCTTTCAGAGAACAAAGAAACAAGTAGATAAGAAAAAAAAAACTAGGGGAAATTTAATGAGAAACCTTCTGGATTACGTTAGGCGAATGAATGGCCCATATTTTATAAGCGCTCGAGACTCGGAGAATACACACCCTCCCAGCCATCCTTATTCCGCCACCCCCTTCACTCCTCTCTATTTATATTTGTATTCCCGTCTGGTGAATACGGATATTTCAAAGTGCCGAGGAGGAGAGAGCGTTTCACACGTTTTTCCTCTCGCCTCCATTAGCCCGGGCAGAAAACCCACCCCCCGCGGCTTGTATTTCCCTTATTTCTTCCGGCATTGATCTCGGCCCCGCACCCCCCGTACGGCGCGCACGTCGCTACAATGAGCGCCTTCATTATTTCCTGACACCTTCAGAAGGAGAAACGCGAGATGAAAGGGAGGAGAGAATTTGTGTTTGTATTTATGCGCGCGATATTCGTCTGTTCTGAAAATTTACCAGGGTTTTACAATGCTAATTTTCTGCGTTTTTTTTCTCTCTTTCCTCCTTTCTTATATAATATTATAAGCACCCTACTAAATAACCTTGTTAAGTTTCAGAAATGTGGGTTGTAACGAAATGACACGTTCTTTTTAATCAAGCAATTTTTACAAATATATATATATATATATATATATATAATTTTTCTCTTCACAATTCCGCTGTCCTGAATCCACCATTCATACATTCATGTCTCATCACTGGTCAACTACTAAGGACCATTTCTACAATTGATAGTAATAGTTGTGGCAAAGTAGACCTTCGGTATTGTTCATTCCAGTTTAACCGATTGCTAAACAGCTTTCTGCTTTCACAATCGTTTCAAATTTACCACTCAGTTGACATAAATGCGCATGCGCAACAGAGCTGGAGTTAAAATGAAGTGAAGTGAATATCAGTGAGCAACGATAACATAAAATTTACAAAAATACCAGATTTTGACGTGAATATGATTATGTCCGATAGTGATTAAGATATCGTTTATTATGTGGAGAGATTTTGAAAACCCAGACGGTCTTCAATACCAGGTACGATGCGCCGTTGCGCGCACGTTTGTTCGGTCTCACATCAGCTTTATCTCATGCTTTGAGCACGGTTTAAACTACCGAAATATTAACACTCCGTTCGTTCCAATTGTGCTTTAATTACAATTGTAGAATCACCGCCCAAGGTTTAACTCTTGGTGTCACTATTAATTGTAGAAGCGAACTTAATAGGTTGATTGACAGTGACATTTGACTGACCATAGGTCTGGTCGATAGCCATTTTGTTATTAATAAAATAAAAATAAATAATGTTGTATTTTACACTACAATTAGAATTAATAAAAATAATCTTTGGAAATGAAGAAATGGTACAGACAACGAGACATTCTATCAGAACAAAGGAAATTAATGAACAAAAGACTCATCATGCATCTACATCCAATAAAATTCGACTTAATCAGTACCACATTTAGAAAGAAAGCCATGATTTCATCATATGAATATTTCATAAAACAGAATGCTAAATTATCAAAATTACACACTGAAAAATTCAACAATATAAAAAAACATGAATTTTCATGTGATAAAATTAGCGTCAATAGTTGTGGTAAGCAAAATAATGTCAAATTCTTTCCTAGAATCCTGAATCTAATAAAAATAAACTAATATTTAGATGATAAGACAATAAATAGACAGAGACAGGCAGAAAGACCAACGAATAAAAATGTAAATATTCTTCAATAACCTAGAGATTAATTCTTGGGATGATATAATCACCCTACAATCGAATTTAAATATAATTGCTGACTGGTGTAAAAGTTTCAGTTTAGTACTAAATGTCAACAAACGATCTGTGGTTAGTTATTTCCGCACTCGTTTCACTTGAATCAAGTTATCACATCGAAGGAATCTCTTAATCGAGATGTACCAGGTTCAAGGATTTAGGAATTACTTTTGACAACCAAGGTGAAACTTCATATTGAATCTGTCCGAACAAATGCGTCAAAGGCTTTAGGTTTTTGTTCTTCCGGTTAGCCATGATTTTTCCAATGTTGATGCAATAAAAGCTCTCTGTTCCTCCTTTGTGTTGAGTAAATTGGAATATAATAGTTTAATCTGGTTTCCTATTTATGCTGACATCCACTTTTGTTTGTTTTTGTTGGATCGCATTCATCGTCGATTTTTTAAATTTCTCTCTCTTAAATTTCTCCGTTCTTATCCATCAGTTGGAATTTCTCAAGATAATCTTCTTCGGCGTTAACACGCCAACAGAAGAAATCTGCAATGTGCAACCTTTATGAAGAAACTTTTAGATGGAGAAATTGACTGCCCTGAAATTCTTGCGAGAGTTCCATTCAATGTCCCTGTAAAACCTACACGATGCTCATCAACATTTAGATTACCATCAACGTGTACCAATGTATTATAAGTTTCACCAGTAACAGTAAGTACGTGGAAAAATAATTTTGTGACATTTTTTAGTGTTTATATTCAGTATAAATATTCAGTTTCTTCATTTATTTATATTTTTTTTTCCTCATATTCTGTCCTCAAATGTTTGTTCTGTAATTGGGTCATTCTATTCGACAAATAAAGATATTATGATTATATAATAATATATGTATTTACTTTATTTTTTTATTATTATTTCACCTTCTATTATTTATAATAATAATAAAATTGGTTGCAATAAAAATTAAATTTCAGAAACCTGTATTCTATACACATAAATTAATATTAGAATTTATAATATGAACTTGTTTTATAGATGGCAAAGATTTAAGGTTTTATATTTTTATCTAATCAATTCATAAATTCTGAAAGAATTAATTGATTTAATCGTTTTTTTTTTTTAATAAAAAATAATTACGGCAAGAAATAAGTGACACACAATATGGGATACAAAGGAAATTAGAGGGGAAGTTCCTAAAAGGACGAACTTCATAAAATTATTTAGCGGAGAGCTTTTAGCGGTATATTAAAAATATGTACACAGAAGCTTTCAGAAGGGGAAAACCCTAACAGGACAAACATCCAGAATAGGGAAGATTGTATTCTCCCCAACTTTATAACACAATACTGAATTTAATTTACCACAACAACTTACAAATATAATATGAATATTTTTAGTTAATATATAAACTTTCAATTGTTGACATATGAAACAATTTTAGTCACGTTTGAACTTATTTAAAGTAAAAAAACGTCAGCAGGTGTAACAATTATTCGAATTTGTGAATTAAAAAATTTCAAGTAAATACCTATAAGCCTGAAAAAAAAAGAAATATATGAGATTTTTTTTAGATATTTCTTAATAGAAAAGGAATATTCCTCACTGTCAGAATGTTTAAACATAAACTGAATAATAGTTATTTTCTATTTCTCTTGACGCCCTCATTTAGCATTAGGTTAGAAATTTTACTTCTCTCTGTTAATTTTACGTATAGTAATTTAAATTAATTGTAAATTTATATTTCTTATTTCTAGATTGAATAAAGTTTATTATTATTAAGAAAAGAACAGCTATTCGATTATCTATATCTACTAAAGGAAATTCAGAAATGTTATTTTCATTTATTGGAATTATGTAGGAATCAAATGCAACTTTTTGGAAATCGTTTATAATTAGTGAACGTTAAATTTTCTCATTATAAATTAAGCAAAAGGGGGCGCTTGCGTCGTGTTTAATTTATTATGATTAATATCGGGTATATAACCACAACACAATTTCAGTTCACCGCCTTCACCAAGGCATTGCACATGGAACACACTAGTCTTATGAGGTTCGAAAAACCGAAATAGCCATCACTAGTTACCCATACACTAGATGAATGGTGGCTGAACATTTCATTAAATGTTAAAATTATTCTTCAATAAATAATATTTTGAATATAAGCCAAGAAAATATTACGAAAATACATTGGAATAATAAAAATATTTTTGTTTCATAAAACCATGATATTGCTTATATTAGAAATAAAATAAATATTTGAATCTTACTATTAATTTATGAATTTTCAATTCTTACGTAACTTGACAACTGAAAGATTAATTACTTATAAATTTTGTACAAAAAAAACCTACATAGTAAGTTAATGTTAAATTTTCTAATTAATAACTAACGAAAATATGATATTACAGAAACCTAGAAAAATAGCAATCCTCAAAATTTGTTGTTTGGAAATTATTTTCCCATTTTTACGAGAGAATTATGAAAATATTAATCGTAAATTATCATTTAAGTTGTAAATATTTCCTTATCATATTTGTAACTTAAGCGATTAAATTTTCACTGAAGTTACAGCGATAATTGTGTAATTGTGCCATAAAAACTGAGACAAGTCATATTGCATATGTCACATACTGAACTGCAACAAATGAAAAAGTCTATACAGATATAATGCTTTCGTAGGCCAGAATATTGTTGGTCCAATTACTTATTGAGCATTTGGAGGAACAAATCAGTCAAGTTATTTTCAACAAAACGAAAATAACTTGACTGATTTGTTCCTCCGAATGCTCAATAAGTAATTTGATCGATATTAACTGAGCTTCTCAAATTGTGAAAATGTACATTTATAACATGGGATGATTTGGTCTCAGCAATGGTGTTGAGCATTTGAGACACTCAAATATCTCAACCTCTAAATTATGAAACTTTTTGTCATAAAAGTAAATTGATCTGTAGTAATAATTTATATTCTTTAGCAACCATTGTAAATTTTAATTAAATACTAATATTTTTATAATAATTTAAAAAAATCAACTTCAGATTTATTTAAAAAAATGGCAAAAAATAAAGATTACAAATTTATAGAATTAAATTAAATGACACATCAAATTTAATCTTATGCATTTATTTATTTATTTATTTAATAATAATAATAAATTTATTACCCAACAGGAAACAGTAGCCCAATTACAGGATAATAAAAAATAATTTTACATTATAATAATAGCAAGACAAACAAGAATATAAATATAAATATAAATAAATACCAATATTGATACGAAAACAATAAAATATACAAATAAATATTACAAATTGTAAAAAGAATTAGTAGCGTAATAATATTGATGAAAGCGTATCACAGAATATATCACAATCATAAAACCATTCGTAAACAATTTTACACATTGTGCTAATAAAATATATATAAACAAAAATAAACGCATTTTAAATAATTTAATCAAAAGTAATAAAAAGCCTTTATGGTTATTAAATTTTGAAACTTCTCTTGGATATTTAATGCAATAATTCGATCGATCTATAAAACAACTAAACAAATTTTAATCTTCAAAAATTTATATGTGGATGTTAAAATGACATAAAATTCATATAAATTATATTACGAAACATAACGTTATTCGACAGATATTACGTTTTTAATAATGGAAGATAAATTTTTGATAGTCGAGACGTATGCTGAGGCTAATGAAAATTATTAAATATTTCATAATAATAATAATAATACATTTATCACTGAATCTCATTTTTACGAAACACATTCTATAAATATCAATATTGAAATATATACATAAATCATATTCTTACTGAAATATAATTAAAATATAACAGTGAACAATACCAATATTTAAAAAATTACAACCGAATTGGTAGCTAGCCATGACGAACAAGTTACTAATAAATAATACCATTGAATATTGATATTAATATTGCACAGATCAAGGCTATATTTATTAGCGGGATATATTTTTTTAATTTTTGCAAACCCTCGAAATTTAATAAAGCTTATGATCATTATTACTTCAATACCTTTATTTACGGAATATACCAAAATATTTTTGTCTACACCATGTTCATGTGTATCGAATAATTTCCTATGTAATATGTCCATCGATCGTTTGTCTTTTCGCCCGAATTATAATTATTTTTTGCGTCGGTGCATTTTTTAAGAAATTAAAATTCAAGCTATTATTTCATTCAAAATAAAATTGCACAGGTTCAGTTATTTACTGGAATTAGCGTGAATTGCCAGTGATTAACAAAGAACGTGTCTCAATTTAATTATTTCGCCGTTTTGGAGCGAATTAATTTATTAATTTCCAGGCGAGTGGCGTTTCGGTAATTTTATTAGTGCTCTGCGCGCACACAAACACGCACACATGCGCGCACACACATACACAGAGACACATGCGTGCAGCACATTTCCAGTTAAAATCTTAATAATATCCGCCGTCGTTAATGTAATTATTCGGTCTCGTATATACAAGGCTGATAGCATCGAGCAATTAACATCCCTCCTTTAATAGGGTTAGTGCGAAGGCGATGATTCCTCACCCCGATTCTCTTCTTCCTCTCGCTCTTAGATTTCCCCTTCAAACATCTCGGGCACGTTTTACTCGAGCTTTGATTGATTTTAATTGTCGCACTGTTAACATTTCGACATTTTCCTCAGTTGATTTTTATTTATTAATCTTAAGAAAATTATGCACGAAATGGAAATCGACAATAATATTCGAAAGTCAAGAATCACAACTGAAGGCGGCAGATTTTAAATTTAAATGCAAGAATCGTAATGTCAATGTTAATTTTAAAATGAAATACTTGTTACGTTGTTTGTATAACTTGGATTATTTATTGTTGATTAAAGTTTCGACAACATTAGCATGTTTAATGAAACGTTCATCTAGCGTATGGCAAAAGGTGGCGCTTGCGTCGTCTTTAATTTATTAACATTAGCATGTCTAAACTACAGTCAACAAGTTATACAAACAAAATTTAAAATATTTCATTTATTAAAATTGATTTACAATACTTTGTAATTCAATTTTATTAAAGATTTTTTTATTTTTCATTCAGATTTTTTTTTTCAATTTCATTAAAATTATTATTATTTTCATTTATTTTAAACAATTTTTCTGCAACCCCGAGATCTTGTGTTTCGTCTGTTTTGACGGTTTTGATTAATAATTACGAGAGCGCACGGCGTTGGCTGTTGGGAGGCGGGTGTGGGAAAAGGGTGAAAAAACAGCGACAGCCGGCATTGTTGCGCCCTCCGGATAACATCCCTGTGCGCGCGGACGACGATAAATCATCCCCGCGACTCGCATTTATCTTACACAATTAAAACGCGTTTTTGTCGCGCGACTTTAATCCCCGCTCCACCGCCACCCCCACAACCCTTCCCCAACACCGGAATGAGACGCGCCCGCGAGATTACAATCTCTCGCACTAATTATAATTACACCGAGACAAATACTCGGAATGGAAACTAAAAACAGGATGGATAAATATTAATTTAACACCGAAATAAAAAATTTTTGCTTACTAATTTTTGATAACTAAGCAATAGATGGCGCTTGTGTTATCCCTCAAGCGTTGCAAAGTTTTCTTGTTAAAACAAAGAAACTCTATCTTTTAACAAAAAAATAATAATATGGATTCAAAATAAAATCACGATCTTAAACTTTTAAGTTTCACAATATTTATTGTAGATATACTGCTACAGTTACAGCAGTAATCTAAAAGTTAAACATCGTGTTTTAATTTTTAAATTAATATGGATTTACAAAAAGTAACAGCCTCAACAGTAGAAATAATATGAAAATTTTAATTGTCGACATTTCACCATGAGTAGGGTCTAAGCTAACTGCTTTGTAATGTTTTTTTATTTTGTTGAAACAATCAACTTGTTTGTTTTAATAAAAAAACATGTGATATAAAAACTGTTAGCCCAAGTAAATTTCTTGAATGCGGCCCAGTGTATATGTTTTATAAAGTTTAAAAAAAAACTGCCAAACTTCTTATTTTACTATAAAAACATATTATAAAATAAAGTCCTGATAAATTTTAATTGTAAATTCGTTTAAGAGTGAACCATATTTAATTCAACTGAAAATTTGATACAATTTAAACAATTACCGTTTACAGTTAATTATTGTTGAAATTTTACCTCTCACTCCTATTCTATAAACTTTCAAATTAGCATCCATCTGATCTGTGCCATCCATAAACTAGTTGTAGATAGAGATATTTCTTGGTCTTTCGATGGATACATATTTTTTTATCTGCTGCTGAATATCTTTTGTTGTAATTGGGTACACTCCATGCCAAGTCGATCCAACAGTTAAAACAGAATTATCCATCCATCTAGTTATAAATACTGAAGTATCGTTCATATTGTTCATTGCATACTCGAAGGTGTCTCTTTTTAGTTTCTTCTTTTTTTAAGCGTATTGGACAGTTTTTAGGAACTCTATTATCTTACTAGGTGCCAGTCGCTCCATAGCCTAATATTTTCAAGTAAATCAATGTGGCCAAAATGAAAGATCGAAGTAGAATCTTAATGGAAGTACTTTTATTTCTGGTGTAAGCTCTTCTACGAACTTCAGTAATGGAGCAATTGTTTTGCATTATAATTTCTTGTCATTTTCTGGAATTCCTGGCATTGTTCCTTGGTAGATGTCAAAATTGATAAGGTATCCAAAGATTTTGTTGATTCACCAAGTATTGTACCTAAATCGAATAGGTTTTCCACGGATAAATTTCTTGCATCCGTGACGTCCACAGTATTCAATCATATTATCATCAGAATCGATTTTACGTTCAGGTATAAAGTGGCGAAAGTGAAACCATTCATGGATTTACTAAAACTAAGGTTTTCAGTAAATCCATGAAGGGTTTCACTTTCGCCATTTTATCAAATTTGTCTAATTTATTATTGTCAACACAGTGCACGTAACGCATGATCAAGTCAAATCTATCTCTCCTCATAGATTTATAAACCATTATTCATATCGTATTTTGAGTCCGAAAACGATCTTTTGTAATTACAATTACATTTGTAATTACTTTGTAATTCAATTTTATTAAAGATTTTTTTTTTATTCAGATCGATAGGATCAATCTGTATTTAAAAAAATCATTAAAATTATTATTATTTTCATTTATTTTAAACAATTTTTCTGCAACCCCGAGATCTTGTGTTTCGTCTGTTTTGACGGTTTTGACCCTACCTAAATCGAATAGGTTTTCCACGGATTAATTGCTTGCATCCGTGGCGTCCACAGTATTCAATCATATTATCATCAGAATCGATTTTACGTTCAGGTATTAAATGGCGAAAGTGAAACTGTTCATGGATTTACTAAAACTAAGGTTTTCAGTAAATCCATGAAGGGTTTCACTTTCGCCATTTTATAAAATTTGTCTAAATTATTATTGTCTGTACAGTGCACGTAACGCATGATCAAGTCAAATCTCTCTCTCCTCATAACTTTATAAACCATTATTCATATCGTATTTTGAGTCTCAAAACGATCTTTGGACGGTAGTTTGTTGTAGCCCGAAACAAATAGGATAACAATGAAACATCTTATTTCATTTGCCGTGATACTGGGAGATATATTACAGTTTTTGAATGCGGCATACAAATTACTTTAATCCGCTAAGAACGCAAACATTTCATCATCAAGATTTTTTTTTTCAAAAGCATCAACTAATGTCATATCACGGTAATGTGAGTAATTTGCTTTTAGAAATATCGCGAATGTCAAACATTCAAAAGTATCAACTGATGTCTTATCATAGTAATATGAATAATTTGCTTTTGGAAATAACTGAGTAACTGAGTAACTTTTTTCGACACTGCCTTCATTTCTGCTTTCTACTTCATTTGCAATTTCAGAGATGGCTTCGTTTCTCTTCTTCCATTTGACAAGCTTGAGTTTGTAGTAGTCTTCCTGATACTCTGTCCACCAATACTTCTCCATTTTCATCTGCAGAGTCTTCTTCTGATATGTTTCTTTAAAAGGAAACATATCAGAAGAAGACAGTTCTATAAATTTTTGAAACCGTATCTTTCCAAAACTCATCAGATTCTATGATGTCGGTGATTTCTTTGATAGTCAACCTAAAATAATAATAAATATAAAATAGAATTGTTTTAGCCTAGTGCTCCCAAATGGAGGACTATAAGTCTTCCATTTGGGATTAAACTCGCAATATAGTTATAATCATAATTTTGGGAGTGATGTGCGGGTATCTCGGATGGTGCGGTGCAACTTCTCATCTGTCAAGCTGGAGATGAGACAGCTTTTCTTCCGTGGCGTCAGTGGAAGCTACAACGACGTACCCTTCGAGGGGCTGGTATTAATTGTTACTCTGTAAGCTGTGGAGAGCTTTCCGAGTTGGCTGGCTGTGGTGAGTTTGCCGGGTTTTGGCTTAATGTGTAAGCGTTGTGAGACCAGTGAAACTGAATTATTTTTTCCCTTAATATACGCTGTTCGGACTTGAATCGCTTCACGTTTGTTGCTGCGCCATTTGTCAGTGAAAATGATGTCACTCTAGCGAAGGACGTTTTTGCGTAGCAGGCGTTTTCGCATGGCGCTCGGGTTCCCACTATAATACTTACTGTAGTATATATTCATATTATAATGCAATTCAAATATAACTATGATAATTAGGGACATTTTAGTTAGGTAGCACCTTTGCGTGACAAGTGATGCAAATTGTATAGCTTAATACTTTATACAGATAATATACAGCACTTTTAAGATATAAGTCTTTTTTGTGCCACATTTTGCATGCAAGGCGCTAAAGGTTTAAGGAACAGTTTGGAGATAAACCCTCCGAAGAACACGCATCGCGATCCGATTTAATCCCTACAATAATGATCCTACCGATCAGATGTTTGTATTTTTCTCTGATGATTCGAAGATTGGTATCAAGACTATCAAAAACTACTGTCAGCGTATGCAGAATGAGGACATACACTGGGTCATTATGTAGCCCAAACAAGTATGACACCATCCGCCAAACACTCTAATGACATGGCCCGAAGTACATTGTGGAGCAGTTCTTGGAATTCGAGTTACTGGTCAAAATCACAGGACACGAGTTGGTATCCGAAAATGCCGTGATAACTCCTGAAAAAAAAAAACTGTTTGCCAGGTACAAAGTGAAGGAAAACATGTTGATGAGAATCCAAGGTGATTCTGTGGCCAGGTATATTTCAAGTAGCCATTTATATAAGGATATATTTTAGAAATTTTGTTTTATGATGAATTAATTTCTCACTTAGTGAAACAAACCAAGTGTTTTAATCAAAATGTATTTTCTTGTTTGTTTGTTTCTAACATGGTATGAAGCCAAGTTTACAACTATCAGTTGAAGTTAAACTGTTGAAATTTCACAATAGATACGGTTACGATTTAGAGGAAGGTGTGCATATACACAAAAACATACATAGGCCTCGTTAGACACTTAATGCTTCTTCCTCCCTTAGGCACAACCAAATACCAATCCTCAGCAATGCCAGCACGAGAAAGGCTAGCAGAGTCGACGTCGATTGATCCATAATTATTGCCATATATGACCATTCTTCAACCAGTATGGATATTTTGCTGGACTTGAGGACTAGGCAGTATTCTAGAATATGCTTCGTCCTCTCTACAGTCTCGTGGTTCTGCAATCTATATAGATGTACTACTCTAAGTCTACACTGTCCTATCACCCACCCTGCAACCCAATTTAACTGTTTTTGTAAAAACTTTTAAATTATTTGTTTGAATGCAAAAAAATATCTTATTCATAATGAAACATGAAGAATCTAGAACTATCTAGAGATTTAAACGAGGTGCAAGCAATTATTTTTATAAAGATAATATTTATAAATTGGGCTCCATAAACTTTAAATCTTTACAATGAATGCGCTCTTATAAGGATTATAAGTAGTTTTTTTTAAATCGTGTGAAGGATTTTTAACTGCTTCTATTATTTTGATTGATAACTCGCAAATAAAGATTAGGATTAGAAATTTCTTATGTTTCATGAAAATTAAAACTTTTTGGTAGAAGTTTCATGCTTTATATATTAAAAATTATGATATTTTGTTTCTTTGAGGTTTACAGCTAAGTTAACAGTCATTCTGTAATGGATAAAAGTAATAGAAAGTCACATTACGAATGATTTGTTAGGTCGAAATAGTATTTTGGAGGTTCAAGCGACTCGACGCGCCATAAAAATCATTAAACGAATTCGAGGCAAACATTCGAGTGTTTTCCCTCCCTCTTTATTTCTCCGGGTGTGTATGTTATCTCTTGTATTTTTGAACGAGCAAACAACGTAAACACCGTTGTGTCAGCAAACGGTGAAAATTTGAAGCAGCGGCGGCAATCAATAACGCAGCGGATTTTGTTTACCGGAGCAATGGATGGCAGTAGGGCAAAAGCGGAAACTCAGCCTCCCGCCTCCTCACCCGAAAAACCCTCCAGCCCCCGATCCCCCGGAGTCGTTGCATTCAGACCGCGTCGCCATGACGACCGGCTGATTGCCGGAATGACGTCATGTCGGTGCAGGCAACACACACACAGGTTTATATATTTTATACAGGAATGACGTCACGTTTACAGGTTGTGGGGTATTGGGTCGTTGCCACCCCTGAAATTCGCCCCCTTACCCGCTCAATGTTCTGTTCTGGGTAAAATTGAAGCGTCGCCCGAATTAAATCTCCGACACATCCTGCCATAATTGGACATGCATTTTGCGACGTCCTGATTTATACAGAAACGTATCCACTCCACCCGGCTTTCAAATACTTCGTACAAATGTTAATTCTATATGTATTGAGGTAAAGCTCGCTCGAATTTATTTCTTTTAATTAGTAAAATAGAGTGCGCTCTTCCCACAACTATGAGTTAATTCTTGGAAATGGTAATATTATAAAGCTTGGCTTACAATGTGTTATAATAGAAGATATGCTACAGGCAGTTCAGTTCTAACTCAAATCAACAAGATATTATTTAATTTTATTGAACCACCATCATTTCGTATTTGGATTACTAATAATATCCATTTCGGTCTTTCGAACCCCTTAAGATCAGTATGTCCCATATGTAATGCTTGATGAAGGTAATTGAATGGATTTTTTACTGTGATTATAAAGATTAAAACGAATTATTTATTATTTTTAACAAAATTAAATGATTTTCGTTCCCTGTTTATATAAACAGGACAAATTCGCCTTATTTTTAATGGACCAAACAATAGTAGCCTTGTACAGTCAAATTATTAATTATAAATTAGACAAAGGAAGGCGCTTCGCGCTATTTATCAAATATAGATATTATTTATTCTTTTATTTTTAATATTTTAAATGCGAAATATTGTTTCAAAAAATAGTGCAAATTTCAACAATGTTAGTTAATTAATAGAATTAGTGCAATTTTTCAATTTACTTTTTTCCCTTTACAACAAAACAAAAATGTATAGAAATGTATTTACTTTATTTATGTAGTTGTGCCATAAGTAAATACATTTAAATAAACAGTGTACCTTTTTGCATTATAAGTACAGTAAGCTTACGGTTACTGTTTTAGTTGAGGCGTGCACACATTGGTCTGCTAATGCTTCCTTCCTGTAGTATATCTGAGACCATAACTTCCTCCCTGTAGTGTAATCTGAGACCATGACTAAGCACAGCCAGTCTACCTCGTCAAGATAGGCCAGCAATGCCGAGGCAGCCAGATCCTTGATATTCGCTGTTTCCGGTCATTCCTCATCCAGTATAGATTTTCTACTTGACTTTAAGGCTGGGCAATATCCAAGGATGAGCTTTGCGGTTTCATCCTCCAAACTGTACCCTATACAATCTGGTGATTCTACAATCCCCAATCTTTGGAGGTGTGCTCTCTGTCTGCAATATCCCATTAGAATGGCGGTGATACGTTTTAATTTATTTCCGGACAGTCATAGCTATTGACTGCCTTATCTTGCATTTGAGTATCGAAAGGTTGCGTCATCCCATCTACACCTAAATGTCTTTAGAGTATATTCATGTAACGACTCATATAGGAAACTTAAAGGCGGACGCATCATTATGCCGGACGTGAGAATGATAATTCTGGCCGCAGCTCTAGCCAATGCACCGGCTTTTCTATTCCAATGTCAACACTGTGCACTTTCACCCAGAAGATCTTTTGTATGTCGAGGCCTGTCTGAGTTTATTGTGGCACTCTTACGATCTCTGAGCAGGTATTTTTTTGTCTTTAATTCATTATTTTTTTTTAAATTCCTTATCGAAACATTACACAATAATTACCCCTAAGTATTACCTTCGTCATGAAACATAATTATTTTTAATAATAGGAAAATGATTTATTCACTTGGTCACAGTTGTTTAAATAAATGAAATAAAAGAATTTCAATTTCAATTTCAATTTACTTTATTAACGGAATCTCCATTTCCAAATTACAATTATAATTACATATTAAAAATTTTATAAGAAAAGTGTGACGCTCTAAAAAGATTATAAAACATATGTATAAAAAAAGGCAAATTACCAATCACAAATTACGACAAAATACAAAATAAAAATAATACGCATCAAAATATTTATTTATCAATCCCAAACAGTTCATTGTGAAAACAAAATGCAACCGGCTTATTCCTATCTTCAAGTGAAAAAATAAAAAAAAAAAATTATGTAATATGAATGAGATGGGAAATATCCATGCGGCGTAAATGGGCTGTGAAAACTGCAAATGAAGAAGTGAAGAGCATAAAGTTTGAATTGGTAGACAAATCGTTCGCATACCTCATCATACGATCAATAGGGTTATACATACCATATTTTGTGGTGTGAAAACTAATGCGAAATATTGGTATATATTATTATTATATTAATAATTAATTAATAAAAAGAAAATAATTTATTAATTAATTATTTTCAAATTCTTATCTTTTAATTTATAATTATTTTTACATTACAAAAAACTGAATAATATATTTCACAAGCCTTAAATGACGATTGCCATTAGGAACAGCTGTATCTAACATTTTTATATATATTAATTAAAAATCTTTATTTTTAAGTATTAAATCATATAATTTTATAATACATATAAATAGAATCATTTACAAATTGTTACACCTAAGAAAAATTTCGGTCTTTCTGCTTGTAACATTATTATTTTTACACTTATCCTGAAATATGTTCTTCTTTTGTTTCTTGTTCTAGTTATGGTTGATTGTTTCTGCTTTTGTCTCTTTTTACCCGAAGAACTTTGAACTTCCCTTAGTTTCATTAGGAACTAATTATATTATTAACATATAATAAACGCGTACCAACTTGATAGGGTTGGCGTAAAGTGAGGGGGTTGAAATTATCGGGATTTTAAGGGATCAGACCTCGAGGTTTAGCTATTTGATAACTAATTGATCAGCTTTTTTAAATTAATTAAGAAATCGCAATGGTCTGTCTAACATTATATATGATATATACAGAGAGCTTTTTTATCAGTATACATTTCCCCTATGTATACCTGCAAAATAAGTTAAGTTAAACGCATTGATGTATGTATGTTTGGTTGCCTATAACACGCAACTGAACACACATATGCCAAATAATCATCTAAACATACACACATTAATCGGTTCAATGCGATTGACTCGCATTTTTTTGCAGGTATACACTTCCCCTAACGTATACTGATTAAAAATCTCCCTGTATATATATGATATATATGATTATATAAAATTAGGTATAACATAATTTAAAGAAAATTGTTTTATTTTAAAAGAATGTGCTTGTTTTAACAAAATAATTGCAAAACAGTCGAGTTATGGAAGCATTCATGCTGAAAATTTCAGTTTAAAAGAATGAGGTTATCGTAAATTTCTAAAAAAAAAAAACACTTTTGTGGCATTGAGATTAAAAGAAATTTCTAACAAAATCAAAATCCACATTTTGTGAAATTTCTCACTAGCACCAAATTACGCTGATTTCAAGAATGATGCTATAATCGACTTTTTAAGATTGAAGCACAGGAACATTCCAAAATCTACAAATTTTCCCACCACTTTACGGCCAAATATATTTTTGAATATTTTTGTTTCATTTGTCTCTTGCCGAACCAAAATGGGTCAATTTTTAGTTCCCTAAATAGTGGCTTCGAGAGTGTACTTTCCATTTAGGTGAAACGTAATTTCTTTATTTATACATTGGCAGAGTCGACAAATCAAATTGTCATTATATTTGACATCCAGTAATCAAAAATATTAGTAAGTGAGTACGTCTAGTTTTCTTGATTGGTAACTTATTTTGATTAATTACTAGTTCAGGAAAAATTATTAATTATACATATATATATAAATATATAAGCGGGGATCCTACAACCTCTGCCGTATACCGCATTTCGATTACCATCTTTCCTTTTCTCTCCACTCCTCTTCCTGAATAGCTCTATCCCTTCCTCTATCTTTTTATGCATGTCATAACCGGTCTTCCTCTTTTTCTTCTATTTGTTAGTATGTATTCGAGTGCCCTTTTAGCCATCTACTTTCTTTCATCCTCATTAGATGCGCATACAATATCAGTTATCTGCTCTCTATTCTGTTTGTTGTAGTATAAATAATATTAATTATTTCAAATTTTATAATTATCAATTTTCTTATAAACATAAATTAATTGAGGTTATTGAATAACCCAATAAAATAACTTCCTTGACGTAATTTTACTCGACACTAATAACTACCATTAAGGATTTTCGACTTACAATCCCCCTGGTGTTATTAGTGTCTTTGACGTTGACTATTTAGTGCGGTCGTCGAATACAGCGCCGTTCCATGTAGCATGTATATGTATATTTCATGTTCGATATTTGCATTAACTGAGCTTACCAGTGTATCCCGAACAGTTCGGATAATGTCGTTACCGTATAATTCAATATGCCAGCGGATTCTGCGGCCGTAACAAGCGATACATCCATGACATATACGTCCAGCAGCGTGTGTCAGTCGGGAGGGGCTCTGTTTTCAACGGCGAAACAAACAAAAAAATACAACGCAGCGATGTAATTGCGTGTAAGTGGATTATTAGCACACTGGGGATCGGATCTGATTCAATTTGAGATTTAATTGATTTTGATGAACATCAATCGTGATCAATAAGGGATTTCAAGATACGTTCGTATTTTGTTTAAACACTCTTTAAATTGCAATAATTATTATTACAAATAGAAAATTTGATTACTAATAATGATAATGCTATCATAACATTTGTCAAATTTCATCTAGATTATGAAAGTTAAAATTTACTGATATAGGATAATAAATCTATAATAAATAAAAAAAAAGTTTCATCTTTTTCTAATTTACATATTTATTTATTATACATTATGAATCCATTTTTAAAAAAAATGGTATTTCTGGAAGTACAAAATTTAGTGATGTAGAATAGTACAGGTTTATTATAAATGATGGATCCGTTTTTAAAAATTCGTATTTATTAAAGTACAGACCCAAAATTAACAATCTTTGTAGCCATGAAAAGAGGAAGTTTAAAAGTTTTTTTAATATATTATAAATGTTCAATGTGTCCATCGTTTGGTGCACGATAGCCAAACTCATCCTACACACGAGAAAGCCTAACTGCTATTACTGAGTATACGGCAGTTGTTGGACATTAACAAGTACATTTATAAAAATATTAAATATTGTTGGCAAAGGCTGCATGTAAACAGCTGTCTTAACATAACCACATAGGAAATAGTCAAATGAGGTGATATCAAGAGATGTCGGTGGATAGAAGTGTATAGAAATATCTTAATTTTCCTGTGAATCTTCCATAACTTAAGGAAACAGCCATTATTCCAACATGTCCAGGTAGGCTATTCCAGTTACAGTTGCTTTCGCAAAGAAAAATGGTCTACACATTTTTGAACGGGATAATTTTCGGTGAGACTCTTTCATATTGCAATTTAGAATATGGATTTTGCAAACCCTATTTGCTAATATTGTGTCTGTTGACTTTTCCGCATAGATGTTTGTCGTGCATTAAACGGTGGACACATTAAACATTTATAATATATTAAGAACACTTTGATCCTCTGTTCACATCTATAATGCTTGTTAATTTTGGATTTGTACTTTCATAAATAATATATTTTTTAAATGGGTTCATTATTTATAATAACCGGATACTATTCTACATCAGTAAATTTTAAATTAATACAGATATGGACATTTGACAAATTTTATGATAAAAATTGTGCTATAATTAATGTAAAATTAAGTGTGCATTTAAAAATCCTAAATCGTTTCATAAAAAAATAACAGCAACAAAGAAAAACAGAAACACGATTAGAAAGTAAGTCGAAAAAAATCCTTGGAAAGTTAGATTCTTAATTAAGAGCAGGAAAATATATAATATTATTAAATGTTCTTTTATTTCCGCATATGATTTTGAAATTACAAAATATAAATAAAATGCTTTTCTTAATTTTTCAAAATGTTTCGTGTAAGGACAAAGTC
Organism: Philonthus spinipes; assembly: GCA_963082785.1. Classification (NCBI taxonomy): domain Eukaryota; kingdom Metazoa; phylum Arthropoda; class Insecta; order Coleoptera; family Staphylinidae; genus Philonthus; species Philonthus spinipes. Next base: position 17,974,537 of record OY720307.1, on the reverse strand, counting down.
CCTAATTTTGGTGGTATAATAAGAAAAGTAATACTTTCAATCAATATATATATATCATGAAAAACAAAGAAAAATAGCTATCTTAAAAATTACATTCTATAAGGTTTTTTTTTAAATTAAACACTTTGCAGGTGTGACACTTTATTTATGACTAATTCCAACCTAGCAATGTGTTTAATTTAAAAAAAAATGCCTTATTAATTTAAACATGTATCACAAAGTAATGGCTTCAACGATCCAATATATTAAATTCTATGTTTTTATCATAATTATACTGATTAGTCTTTCAGCATTCGAATTTGATAAATATGTTTCTTGATTTTATATCAAGCACTCCAATTATTAAATTCGTTTTATATTAATAATATCCCTTATTAATCTTTTTATATACATGGAAAGTTAAATCAAGCGAAACTGGGGGGCAAATAATAAAAATCGTCCGTACGGATGTTAAACACGAATCAAATGGATTCATTAAAAACATTTGAACAGCCGTAGGTTGGGGGGTCTTTTCCAAGGTAGAGGGGGAGAAATTACGAATTTTCCATCCCAAGAACTCCGTGCGCAATTAGGACGGAGGAAAAGAGGAACAGAGAGAGCGAAAAAAAGGTCGCAGGAAATATAATTTATTCAGCGAAGTAGAGAGAAGAATCAGGTTGTGAATTGGAGTGGGGGGAAGAAAAGTTAGAGGGGCTGGGGGTTAAGTATAAACGCATGAGGGATGGGTTCGACACGGAGTGGAAATCCGTTCAATTTGGGCCCAATCATTCGGCGGCGTCCATTTACCTTTTCACCGTGGAAAAAGATGAGGGAAAAAATGTAGATTCACGGCCGTTAAACGTGTCGGCCTTAAATTCAGGGATTGCGCCCCCCGCTGGATATATTTTTTTTTTCTTAGGGGGGCGACAAATGCGACATATCAGGATTATGACGAGGGTTTTTTTCTTTTTCTTACTTCTTTATTGCCCCCCGCTGGTTTTATCCCGTAAGTTACCTGCGGGGAAATCCCTTCATGGGGATTAAGGGCCGGATGAGAATCGAGTTTGGTCATGAAAAATTAAACATCAAGTTTTATAACGAAAATTCAACGATTTTTCTCAAAAAGTTGATTTTCTAGTTTATTAACAAGAAATATGAAAATATTTCCATGGGATTTGCAATCCTTCATCTTATTAAAACTGTTGTATTTTTCAATGTTATATTTTAATTATATATTAGTTAGAATATCCTCTAAATAAATTTGTAATATTGATATTTATAGCAAATGTTTTGTAAAAACGAGATTCAGTAATAAATGAATTATAATATGTACATATCAGTTTTTAAGCATAAGCTAGCTAAGAAAGGATCCTGTAATAATGCATTGAGCTAGAGCTAGTCTTTAAACATTGCAAAATGGAATGCCAGACCATGCAATAGAAACACTATGGAAAAAAACAATGAACGCTGGAAAACATGAAGCGCCTTCAACATAGCAATCTAATAATCAAACAACCCTGCCTAGTTGCTTAGACAACTGCACTCATCAAAAACACGCTGAGAAGGGTTACAGACTATTAACAGATCGAATAAGGAAACGTATACATAATACAGGACTGTTACTAGAAGAAACCATTTGCAGATTATGTAATAGAGAGAAAGATGATTCATATGTTATATTTGCAGAGCACTCAAATATAACATATGAGGCATCTTCATTCTCTTCATTACATAGTCTGCAAATGGGTAACTAGAGGAAAGATAACTCTATCCAAACAAAGGAAAGTAACAACTCCCGAAAGACATTGTGGTCCTCTTAGATGTAGGAATTAGCGCAAATAATAAACTAATTCAACGGAATTCAATGTCCGGCGTGGATTTTTGCCCGCAAGTAGTTGTTTTAATGTGCATTTGTTTAACGTACTTACGTAACGTAAGTCATAAGTCACAGAGCAAAATGTGAAAATAAATTAATTATTTTCAAATCATTTTTATTTACGTTTTATAACTTCACATAAGTCAAAACCAAAATATTGAACAATTTATAAATTAAAACTAAATTTTAAAAGTTAATTAACATCGATGAAATAAATCTATACTTTAAATCAACTCCCAATAATCTAAAACGCTATGTTTTACCCAAGATTATCATTTTGACGTCTGTCGCGAATGATTAATCTTTTTTCTTTTCAGAGCATTACAAATTGACCGACTGCGGGAATTTCCATCGAATAATTAAACCTCCTCCAGTCTCTTGCTCCGCCGGCCGGACTTCCGTTTTATTTTCTTCTTTTTTTCCATCCCTCGGCCAACATCCTTGATGTATTGCTTCGTTATAAAAATCTCCCAGCCGCAATCTGCCACTTCCCATAATGGATGGGCACCTCAAACCCCGACACAATCAACTCCTCCAACGACGGAATGTTATTAACTGTAGATGTGAAGAAAAATTAAAGGAAAAAAAAAATAAATATATATATACAACATATGTGTGTTTCATATTTATTCAGAAATTTACGCCATTTAATTTCTAGTAACTGAAATGAAAAATTATTAATTACAATCCCTCGAATGTATCCCTCTACGAAATGTGTAAAATGACCCCTATTAAACAGAGACTAGAAACCCTTTCCTTAAAATTCGCTATAAATCCCTACATAGCTCCCATTATCAATCACCTCTGCATCCCCACGTAATCCGAATATTAATCCTAGATATACCCATCCCTCATTAACAATTCATCAATTCATCTCACTAAAGTCTGAGAACTTAGACAATGACGTTAGCAATCATGACGATTAACTAAAACGACAAGAACTGGACAGAGACAGGCAGAAAGACCGACGGTCGATAGCCATTTTCTGAGGTCTAACAATGTGTAAATGATTGTATGTATATATATTATAAAATTATATAATGTAATACTCAGAAATAAAGATTTTCAGTATATATTAATTATTTTGATTATCTAAAATTTGATTTATATCCGTTTTTTTTTTTCTATTTTTTCTACGACTAAATTTATTTATTGATTTACGGACTTCTCCAATCTATGATAAGATATTAATACATATCACATGTACAATTGTTTACATAAATAATATGAACAAAACTTATATTTAGCGTAAATGTTTTACTAACAGTCCTGCTATAATAGATAGCCCGATTTTTACTTTTCCCGGACCCCAGTTCAAGGGAATGTATTGCCATCGAAAAATTTTTGCATCGCCAATTTTAACGAATATGCACGTTTTGTGGTCCCCTGAGTCCATTCCATCGAGCGATTTTTCATTTTTAATTCGGAGAGAAAAATGTTTCAAATAAAAGTTGTAGATATTGACAAAATAAATAGTTTTTGTTATAAAACTTTTATTGTAGGACCTTTAGTTTTCATTTTATAAGCGGAAAAATTTCATCTAACTAATATATATCTTTCGAAATAAACAATTATTTTTATAACCTTCTTTATATTGGCTGTGGAGACTATAATTATTGAAATAATTAATTTTATGTCAAATAATGTCATGTGTTGGTATTGGTTTTAATTTTTAAAGACATAAATTCAAATTTTCATTTAGTAACTTTTCATTTGGTTTTAAATGTTCATTCAGAAACTATTTTGACCGAATTACCGGGGAAAGTACACATCGCCATTTTTTAATTATCTTTTTTTACGTAAGCTTTGTATAGGTAGGCCAATGTCATAAATATAGAAATAATTAAAATATTCACAAAGGGGAGAAACGCAATGCCCTATACAAATGAAAGAAGATAAATGTTATTTAGTTAATATATAATATCCAATCTTCCATTAGCCAATCATTAATAAGGCTATTATTATTATTGGTTCTTCTTAAAATAAATCAGAATTAAGGTAAGTTATGATTAGTTTTTTCTTCAGCCAATCGGAATCAAGACAATTATGATTGATTCCTATATTATCTAATGAGAGTTAGAACAATTATGATCGGTTCTTCCATCAGCCAATCAGAATTAAGGCAGTTATGATTGATTCTTCCTTTCGCTTATCAGAATCAAGAAAATTATGGTTGTTTCTTATATCATCCAATCCAAATATAATTAGTTCTTCTTTTAGCGAATTAGTATCAAGAAAATTATAATTGATCCTTACATTATCCAATCAGAATCAGAGCAAATATGATTGGTTCTTCCATCAGCCATTTAGAATTAAGGCAGTTATGATTGGTTTTCCCTTAACCAATCAGAATTATGGCAGTTATAATTAGTTCATCCTTTAGCCAGTATTCAGAATTATGACAATTATGATTGGTTCTTACATTATCCAATCATAATCAAGGCAATTATGAATGGTTTGTCCATAAACCAATCAGAATTCAGGCAATTGTGATAGGTTCTTCCTTTAGCCGATCATAATTAAGGCAGTTATGATTACTTCTTCCCTCAGCCATCAAGATAATTATAATTGATTCTTACATTATCCAATCAAAATCAGAGCAATTATGATTGGTTCTTCCTTTAGCTAATCAGAATCAAAACAATTATGATTGGTTCTTACATAATCCAATCAAAATCAGAGAAATTTTGATTCTGTTGTTTTTTTCCACCAGGCAATGAGAATTAAGGTAGTTATGATTAATTCTTCCCTTATCAAATCAGAACCAAGAAAATTATGATTAGTTCTAACACTTTACAATCAGAATCAGATGAATTATGATTGGTTCTGCCACGAGCTTATCAGACTTAAGCCAGTTATGAATGGTTCTTTCTTTAGCCAATCAGATTCAAGACTATATTGATTGGTACATACATTATCCAATCAGAATCAGAGCAATTATAATTATTTTTTCTCCAACGGCCAATTAGAATTAAGGGAATTATGAATGGTTCTTATATTAGCCAATTATAATTAAGGAAGTTATGAATGGTTTTCACATTAGCCCATCAGATTGAAGGCTTCCTTTAGCCAAACAGAATCAATGCAATTTTTATTGGTTCGTTCACCAGCCTATTATGATTAAGGCAGTCATTATTATTGAAACTTAAATAATAATAATTAAATAATAATGACAATTGCTAATCAATTAGACAAATTAAAATCCCTCAAATATTTTGAATTAATTTTAAAAATTACAAGAAAAGTTGGATTGTTAAGCGAATGTAACATAACTTAAAAATATAAAAGGATTTTATTCCCTTCACCTATTTATTGTGAGTTAATTTAGTTATTGAATAAGAGTATATGGCACACGAAATGTCACAAAAATGAATAAATATTCTTTTTTCCAATATTATTAATAATCAAACAAGTATCTACTTCAAAATTATCCAATATAGATGTAATTTTAGTTTCATTTTTCTTTGCTGTTTAATAAAAAAATAGTTTTGAGCATTTGTTAGTAAGTAAACTTTTTTTATTTCTGTTATTATTAATTCAAATAATAAATCCATTGCACTACCTCCTTTCATTGTTCCCTTCCTTCATCTCCCCCACCCACATTTATAAAATATGCACGAGCATAATAAAACCCTCTCGCAGTCTTTTTGTTTAATATTTTTATGTTCTTTGTTGAAGTACGTAAAGATTAATCTCGGGAGTTTCTGCGAAGCAGCAAGATAAACCTCAGGATATGAATCGTTCTCTCGTCTCTTGCTTTTTTGTTTTAATTCCGTTTTAAAGTTAATAAACGTCGGCGGGGGTTAATAATTGAAACGCCCGTAATTTTCGCGATAAGATCGGAGCTGGTTGTTAAAAGTGTAATTAGGAAAGATGTAAAAATGTTGAGAGGGAATTAAAAGTGAGTTTTTATGGCGGATTTAGTGGGTTCTGTATCCTTGTATTATCAATGAGGAAAAATCGATTCAAGATATATTTTCACACACAGTAAATTTTTTAATAAAGTGCAATTTTAACAACCCTCGTAGGGATTTATTGAATAAAAAAATTACTTTGTGTTTAATATGTGTGTCATATTAAAATATATAAGTAGAAGTTGAATACAACTATAGGAAAATACTTAATGAGAAAAGTTTTTGTTGTCTAAGATCAATAAGGGTTTAAGTAGTTTGTGTAGGATAGAGGGTTAAATGGGAGAAGTAGTTTTATATGGGGATAATTTTGGTTAATTGATATAATGGGGTGTTTATATTAGGGGGCTACGCAATGAATTTCTCGGGTACGCAACTTTGGTTAGCACTTAAGACAATTAATTACAGTTGAGAAAGGAAAATATTTAATTTTTAAATTACACTACAAACAATTAAATTGTATAAATTAAATAATTAATTTTAAGGAAATATACCACTTAACAACTTAGAATTTTGTTTAGTATCTATTTTATTTTGTGTTGGTAATTCTGTTTGTATATTTATAGTAAACGTTAAAGAAATATAAAGTGAAAACATCCCAATTTTGTCAATATTTCTCTCTTTCTCTATATCAATCATTCTTTCCCAGCTGGAACGCAAAAAAAAACCTGGAGAGGATACACAAAACTATTTAGCATTTAAATCTTCGCATTATGTGCAGACCGTCTGAATAATTTCCTCCGAGCGTCCCTTTTTTCTTCCCTCTCGTCTTTTTTTCTACTTCTTCGACGTTGTTGTTGCACAATACGTTATGTAAAGCTATTAGCATACAGAAAGTCTGCACAAATAGCTCAGATAGCCGGCGCGAGAGGCCCAATTCATCCCCTCTTCAGAAATTCAAACCGTCCATCCAATTTGCTCTCGTCTTTTGTGCGCGCAAACATCGATTTTATTTTAGTGTTTAGTCTCTTCAGTAAACGCGAAACGTAGGCTTTCAATCAATTGATGTAGTTTTAATGAAATTGATTATTTTCGAGGGAATTGATGAAAAAGAACTAATTGAGATAAGTAAGTTTGACGGATTAATAAATATTCTTGATTGAAATTAAATAAATATAAAAATAATTATAATAAATTAAAGACGACGCAAGCGCCACCTTTTGCCTAAAATAATTAATAAATAATATCCAAATTTAGATTTGTGATACTTTGACTTGCATTACATAAGTATTTTAGACAAATGCACATTAATAGAACTACATCTCGGGTAAATACCCTGCAAGATATTGAATTACATAATGTATACCTGGTATATTTTTATTGCATATCAATAAATAAATAACGCAATATTTTATTGATATGCAACAGTAGATGTACATTATGTAATTCAATGTCTGGCGGAATATTTTCCCGAGAAATACATGTTTTAATGTGCATTTATCTAAAGTACTTATTCACAGAGCTAAATGTGGAAATAATTTTATTATATATTTTTATTAAATTTATTTACTGCGACCAAGTAAATATTCTCTTTTCTATAGATCCTTGATTTATATTGGAGGCAAATTAACTTTATTTATGTAATAAAGTTTCACAAGGGACAGAAAATGGAATGAAACAAATTGTGTTTGAAGCATAAATCATTTTTGTTCATTTAAAAGACCCATGGATGCCATTATATATGGAAGAATATGTCATTGTACAAAAATTCAATCATCAAACATTTAAAGTCCATTTTTTCACGTCACGGTATTCCTACTTTTTTAATATATGTCTTTAATATTCAAAGAATTTTAAAATAGTTGAAAATTTAAGTACATAATTTCCAGCTCTCATTATAGTCACTCAAACAATTTAGCAGAATGAGCTGCGCAAACTGTTAAAAATATAATTAAAAAATGTTGAAGATGGTGAAGACCTTTATCTAGCTCTTTAAAATTACCGTAATACACATGTAGATAATTTAGGCTCACCCGTACAGTTACTTATGTCAAGAATACTTAACAGGCTAATGCCTCTAAATACATTTCAATTACAACCAAAAGTGATTAACATAAAACAAACTAAACAAACATTAATTCAAAGGCAAAGGAATCATAAAAAAAAATATTACGACAGTGGAAATAATCATCTCTCTAACTTGAACGAAGGTGCGGGGTGGTAATACAGAAAAAATGGCATCCTGGAGTTGTTGTTAAATGGTCATGTAATGTGCTGGCAAATTGATGGTCGATTAACAGCCAAGTATTACAAAAACATCTGAGAAAACGCGACGTTACCATCAGTAAGAGTTTTTGCTGACAATTTTTCCTTTCAGTATGTAATAAATGAGTACTGTATACACCTTAAATGTTAACATAAATGTTTTGCCATTACTAGAAAGAAGTCCGGACTTCAACTCCATAAAAAATGTTTGGGGCTACTTAGCCAAAAAGAAGCATCAAATAGACTTTAAGCTGGCAAACCGCGATCAACTCTGGGAAATTATTGAAAATACTTATGATATGCGACATTTAATTTTGTTCGTGTCAAAAAGATGGGAAAATGTTGTAGCATCCAATGGCTCTTGCAATAAAATATTAATAACATTATTCCAATTTTGCTAAAGTCTTTGATTTTCTTTTGTAATAAATGTTTTTTTATAGTTTTATATTATTTTAATTGTTTCATTGCAACATTTACTCTAGGTAGGACCGATTCGATAAAACGGCAAGTAATATATTTCTGTTCTCAATATTCTCTCCTCTCTTTGGCCATTTCAGTAAAAAATACTATGACAACCAAAGAGCGTTCATATTTGCCCTGTGTCGACTGTACGTTACAGATAATCTTGAATGTTGTGAAATAAAGTGATGAATTCGTGAAGGGTTAGACTCGAGAATTTACGTTCAGGACTTATTATTTTAAGTATGAATTATATAAATTTTCAATGTACAACATTGACGTATAATTTAAATTTAATTAAATATAAAATGGAAAAGAATAATTTATTACTCAATGTTGTACGTTGAACATTTCTACAATTCATAGATATAAATATAATTTAAAAAGGAATAACAATTTAGTTTAATTATATTTTTAATACGTGGAATACATAGACAGTTTATTATGTCATGTTTTGTGAGATTTAGGGCAAATTTGTGAGAAAAGAAGGTAAGTTTTTCTTTGATGGGATAGGGTGAGGAGGAGGAAGAAACAGTACTCCACTATCTAGGATAATGTCCTGCTTTTGAAGGGAAAAGAATTAAGTACCTCGGTCTGCACTATGCAAATGATTTGATCAGGTTCATTAAGTGCTCAAATTAGGTTATATAGGGGGAAGGATCTTTATCTAAATGGTATCACAAAGTGTCCTATGGGCCTCAGTGAACAGTCTTAAGGCTGTTGCCATTAAAATCTAACCTAACTTTCTTTGATAGGAGTGTTTGTGACAATTTAGTTTAGTCAGTAATTTTCATCATTTGCTCCTGGAAAATTATTACATAAATTTATAAAAATTATAAATTGCTATTATTAAATTTCAGCAATTTTGCGAAAGCTAAAAATAAACAAGCACAAAAAATTTAAGCGATATTAAAATGAAACCGTGACAGTACATAAATAAAATATTCTCAATAATACTAAACGCTTTTTGTCTGCTCGAAAGGGCGACGGAAATAATCTCCCTTTTATATATTATTGCGCTTCGCTCACACAATAAAATATAATACTTTTATATTATTTCCTTTTTTCATTACGTCCGATTCCCCTCTCCCTTATATTGCATGAGGTCCTTTCTATTTCTGTCTTTTCTGTTTCTTTTTTCTCTTCATGCGTGTGTGTATGTGGGACATAAATATGTTTTCTCTTACCATCCTTTCTTTTTCCGCTGGCGTAAACATTTCTGTTTTATTGTGTTTCGGATTTAAACGTCCAGGAAAAAAACGACGTGGACATTATCAAATTGAATCTATATATATATATATATATATATATATATATATATATAATCGCATAAATGGAGGATTTTTTTAAATTACGGACGGATCATAGGTGTGTACATTTTGGGGATGGTTTGGATTTAATTATAATACACTCATACATTAAACAAATAAATATATATGAGAACATATATATATATTGACGTTGTTGAATTTTGTATCGGGCATTCGAATGCATTACTTGGCACTAGATACTACGCTCGTAGTAATGGCGACCAATAATAATAATCGAGATAGAATACAAATATATTATATTACATTACGCATATTCAAAATTTCTGGGGACAACATGTATATATAAAATAAATAAACAAAATACATATAATACAGTGTGATTAAAAATGATTGCAGATTGATTGCATTGGCAACCAAATCGCAAGATGGCACAACTAATAATATGAACAAAAAATCGTTTGGATTTCCATTGGCGGAGCAAACTTTTTTTTAAATAAATTAAATATTTGATCATAACTATATATTTAATTTGTACACGTTGAAGCTACTCTAGACTTATGCTCCTTCTCTTTTTCAATTAGTGCTTTAAGTTCGTTTAGAGAATGCATTCAATTATTAAAAACGCAATGGCAAAATACGACGCGCGACGCTGCTACTATTAAATATAGTTACTCTTTATTCATCTTTCCTTGAAATGAACTTGCTTCAATAAAACTCCTCAGATTTTGCTCAGGGAAATTTAACTTGTCTACAATCATTATTGATCACTCTGTAGTTGCAAAGTAACTAACTACTAAAATAAGAAAACAATATAATAGCAAAAATTGAGATAAATTTACAACACTGAAGAAAATAAATTGAACAAATGTGAAAATAATATAATTAAAAAGGCTGAAAGACCACTGGTCGATAGCCAGTTTCAGAGTTGGAAATATATTGTAAACGTCAGTGTATTGTTAAATATTGTATTGTAATTGTATATTACAATCTCAGAAATAAAGGTATTTATGTATGTATGTATGTATAATTAAAAACACAAATATTTCAAATTTAGAAGGTCTGACTTACTCGATCGCTGTCTTGGAGAAGAGTGATTATTTGAGAGAAGTTTAAATCGGATGGAGATTTCGAATCACGTGACAGGGTTAAAGTGAGAGAAGAATTGCAAAAAGAACAACAAGAGATTATAAAAGTATAAAAAGGAATAACAGAGATCACTTAGAAAGCTCCAGAATTTCTCCAAACAGAATTTTACTATACCACGCCATAAATCTGTCTAAAGTGTTTATTGTTTTCGCCACGCTTTAGACAAGAGACGAAACCGTTGATAAAACTCTGTAAACTTAATTCAGGATGATTTAATTGAAATTAAAACACTTGGTTTGTTTCACTCTGTAAACTTTTCTGCTAAATTTGGCGAAGAAACAGTTAATAAAACTTCACTAGATTTAGTGAAGAAACATTTTCATTAACCGTATATTCACTCAATTTACTGAAGAAAAGTTTACAGAGTTTTATTAACCAATCTTCACGTACTCATGGCGATACAATTAAGACAAAACCGTTCAAAAATCTGCTGACAATAGTATATGGCGTAGCATTGTTGGAGCGTTGCTAATTGAGATGTTGAAAATACAGTTTCTTGCCTTATACAAGTTCGAAGAAGGTATCTTACAAAGGAGATGAAATGCACAGAAATTTATAATAAACACAAAAAATACATAAAGGAATACACTGAAAGGAATATATACGAAATTAAATGAGATTTTTCGCGCTATATCGCGAACAATAGGAAATTCCCAACGAAATTTCTTAAAATTACACGTTTATCTACAGTTTTCTACTTAGAAAAATAAATCCATGGCGCAATATTAAATCACCAACATTTTAACAACCCATTTTTAAAGAAATATCGATGATTTAATTATTTCGATCTGGATACAATTTGTTTCAACAATGATTTTTCCTGCCATTCAGCTAAATTTAAATTTAATTCTCACGAATCAATATTAATTTATTAATATGTTTAACGATGCGACTCTCTACTCTTATACTAAATAATTACTTCATTTTTTTGTTATATACATGAATTTTTAATTTACAACACTGTTTGTAATCATATAGTAAAAAAATGGAGTGTATTTTTAAATAATGTGGGTATATTATTTAACAATACACTCCAATTTGGTGATCATATAAATTTAATAATATCTAAAGTACTTTAGATTTTATTTTAAACGTAGGTTTACATCACTTTTTTATAATTTTAGAACATTTATTTCCCTTTACATATCCTATATAAGGCCTATCATGGATTACTGTGCTATTATATGATCTCCTTACTATATTGTTTATGTACAAAGATTAGAAAATATCTAGCGCAAAATGATTAATTTAATATGTTTACGTTGCAGTTATAACGTTGATTATGATATAATATGATTCTTAAAAATCGTTTATAGAATTCACTTTTTCAAGTATTAAATGATTTAGTGAATAATCATATACAACAATTTTCTTCCTTTTACGCGAACAGCGTATAGATTTACATTTCCTTATATTGAACTAATGATTATTATCGTTAAACCAGTTTGTCATCTGATTTAAATTGTTTTGAAGAATATTACTATCTTGAATTGTATTTAGACATCGAAACACTTTCATATCATCCGCATATAACAGAATGTTGGACAAAAGGTTTTTTCCAATATCAATAATAAATATGAGAAGAACAACAGACTAAAATGGAAATCTTATGGTACTCCTGAGATGGCATTAATTATTAAATCGGATGCCACATTATTTACCTTAGCTATAATTGTTCTATTACAAACAAAACTTTTATCGGGCAAATACCCTGCCAGACGTTGAACTAGACAATGAACATTTGCTGTTGCATAACAATTAATTGTATAATGCCACAATTTTTGAGGTAATTCAATATTTCTAGAAAATTCTATGGAAAAATCGTTGAAGCATTATTAAATAACCCAGTTTTTTTTAATAAATTGGATTATTGAAAAAAAAACTAAAAATTTTAATTTATATATGATATTTTTAAACTTAAATTATTTTTATAGTTTAATTAAAGTTCAGCAAATATTGAGGGTTCTATTTCGTTATACATTTTTAAAAACAAATACTTCAATAATAAATAGATATGGGCAAAGTCGATCTTTTTTGTCACTGCAAAATGAAGTTTATGACAATTTTCTTAATGTTATTTATAATATTAATATTGGAAAGTTTTACGTATTGCTTAATAAACTCAATTTTATTGTTATTTAATAACTTTAGTTACTTAAAATTGGTTATTCAGAAATACTCGATTACTAAATTCACTCGATTTTGCCCAACACTAATAATAAATATGAATAGATTATTAAAAATTTAACAATAATATAAATAAAAATCAGATAAAAATTAATAACTCTCGACTAGTTTAGTTTTTTTAACTTAGTTTGTATAACAATTGTACATAACATCTTTTATTATATAACAGTTATTCAAAACAAACCAAAAAAACAGTTTTTTATTTGTAATTAATTAAAGTTTCCTTCTGTATCGATTTATCTTTCGCCTCCTTCTTATTACTTTTGTTTGTGTTTTCTGCTTGCCGGTGTGCGTACTTCTTTTTTCGAGCAAACTTTAAAGTTACCCCGAAAAATGACGAGATGAATTATTTATTATATGAATTTAAAAAAGGAAACTTATTTGTATGTAAATTATATTTCGTTGATGCATATTTATTACATTACACGTATTTGTTACATAACAATGAATATTAAATTATTGGGTAACATATAATAAATATATTCCGATTACGTTAATTAAATTTTATTATTAATAATTATAGAATTTCATATAATTCCTCCAGGAAAATATATTGCGTTACAAATTGCATAAAATTAAAACATTGCTATTAATAATAGCAGGACAGATTTTATTGACTTTATTTTGCTCTGACTAGTTTCCACTTTAATGACCAAATGTTGAAACTAATCAGAGATACAATGAGTTGGTTGATATGACCGAAGATCATTGGTTTATCACTTAATTGAATGTTGTTAATTGAGTAAATCAAACAGAACGGCAGTTGAAAACACTTAATAATACATATATTACTCAACAGGAAAAAATCGAAAGACAGGTAATAATCATTATGGAGTTACATGAATATGAATTACACTATTTAATGGAACATTGAATCTTCTCCACAAAATTTGTTAATTGCAACAATTTAGGACTACATATAAAAAATAACAGAAAAGATCGAGAGAATAGAACTTAATAATCGAGCTTTAAAAATGAACTTGAATTGATGAATTATTACCCTAATTAATTCTACTTAATGCATGTGTTTGATAAAGTCGAAAATCAACTCATGCGTGAGAACAATGTAATCATATTTAATGCACAATTGTTTTTATTGTAAATCAATAAAACAATTTGTGATATTTAATGCAGTTTAATCTTTTAATATATTTACTCAGGATCGTATAATGATTTTAATTTAGTAAAAATCAGCCTTAGTAAAATTAGTACCAATGTTGAACCTAGGAAAGTAATTAGATTAGGTGCTCGTGGTAACCATATGCGACCGATCAAGGTTGTTTAACAGAGTGGGAATACAGCAACAACCATTTTAAAGCAGAGTAATAAATTAAAATATGAAAATAATATTATTAAGATGGCTGAAAGACCTAAGATCGATGGCTATTTATAGGTTTATAAGTTTATATTAAATGTATTGTATAATATATGTATATACCACACTAAAGATGATTGTATGTATATTATTAGGGCTGATTGATGAAAAAAACAACATCATTGCATTATGAGCTTTCTCGTAATAAAAATACAGATGAGACTAATTTAACCATCAAGTATTTTAATAAAATTCCACGAATTATTACATCAAAAAACTCAATTCAGTAAATAAAAATGAAAAACCTATATCCGTCACTTTTTATTATCAAAATGTTCGTGGACTTATCACAAAAGTAACAATTTCTCTCTCTCTTTCTCTCTCTCTCTCTCTCTTTCTCTCTCTCTCTCTCTCTTTCGATGTCTCTCAAACAACTTTATAGAATTACAAAACTTTTTAAACAGCTGCAGCTTATTTCGTTTAAAAGACTTAATTATTCCCGTCTACTGTAATGTTTTTTTTATTATTATTGTTTCGGTCTATATATACATCAAGAATTTTTCTTCACGCGATATCACGATGAAATAGGGTTTATCTGTTGAAAGCACCCGCCCTCGCTGCTTCCCTTTTTGTTTTATTTCGCGACGGGCGCCAGAAGGGCCGACGGCACGCCGACCCAGAAAAGACAGACGGACCTCGCGTTGCAATAAAATATATATATAAAGGGAAAAGAAAAAAAAAGTAGGGATGAAACAAAACAAACAAAAAATGCACAATCGAATGTGGGAGAAAGGAAACAAAAAACCGTGGATAGAATGTGAATTAGTTTATCTTCAAAGAGTTAAAAATAAATATATTTATATTTGAAGGATATATTTATTATGTTAAGAACATAAAAATAATGAATTGAAGTATTTTTATGTTATGATGTTTTTATATTATTTATTGTATTTTTTAACATATAGTCTTACACAGAACAGTTGTGTCTAACATTTTAATTTTTACTCTTATCCCGAAAGATATTCTAATTTTGTTTGTTGTCCCAATCAGTCAATATAATCTTATAAAATTCGATTCAAAAATACATTCCAAATAATATTAATAAAATTTAATCACAATTAATTATTTCAATAATTAAAATTCTTTGTGATTCAATTTTATTTAATTAATTTTCGAATGTATTTTTTGACTGGAATCGTGTAAAAATGTATCTTAAAAAATAAGAAATAACATTACATAAAATACTTCAATTCGTTAATTTTATACACGGAAATAAAAATTAATAAAACCTAGCGACTTTCAAATTTGTGAATTTGAGAACATTTATAGAAAGAACAGAAATGTTGATTTATTATCTTGTACAGGGGTTTGAAATTTTCGATGGTTTCTCACCATTAATATTAAATATAGAGAACAAAAACAATATATGCTTCCAGAGGTCAATTTTTGTGCTAATGTCATATACCTAATTAAAATTTGTTAATTCAAAGGAATATAAATTATATATATTTGAAAAGCTAAAAAAAAAAACGCTATTATTTGAAGTCATAGCCAACTCTGTTACATTTAAAAAAAAATTATCTTATATCTCGAAATTTTAAACTTAAGCAAAATATAACCTTACTAAAAATGTGACTTAAGTTAAATATATTATTAATTATTGTGATAATATCAATAATTATGATAATAATTCTTTCGGATTAAATAGAATGGTTTTACTACAATTAGATATCTTTTCAAGCAAAGAAGTTATCATAATACTTCTAAATTGGCAGAATTTGATTTTTTGGCCCATTACTCGAAAACAATTGAAGTTTTTGGCAAATTTTGATAAATAACATGACATTAGTACTAAAATGAAACCTTGGAAGCATTTATTGTTTTGTTTCTATATTTAATAACGATTAATGGTACATTACTTGAAGAAACCATCGAATACAGGAAACCCTGTACAAGATTTAATGATTGGAAAGTAATATGTGGAATATGGTTTTAGAAACAGTGTGTACAATTGTCTAAATATAATTGTACTATGTTAAGATACATGCATTCCTTGTTATTTTTATTAATTAACATTTTAAACCATAAACAACGTTTATACATATAAAATTTATTTTAGTCAACATTATTGTAAATTACAATTTCCCGAAGATGATTCTCCAATATTATGAAAAAGTATAAGAATGTGTGATATAGTTATGGTGGCTTCGCCGGGATATATGTGGTATTAATTATTTCAGCAAATTATTATTACATAAGGCAGAGAGGACTACGGTCAATATTTGCATGTATAATAATATACATATTAATGGTATTACCACTAAGTAGATTATAATAAACATATAGTGTTCGAAATGTATGTCTAGCAGTCAAATAAACAAGTAAGGTTTTGCCCGGGCAATGTTGCCTTAATTTCTGCTCGTGAACAAAGAAATAACAAGAAACTGAGAAAAAAAAAGAGATAATAATGTTTTGGTGTAAAATAGCAGGGATCGGTGATTTTCTTTGTCTCAATTAATAAAATATGTATGCAGGTTGAATAATGTTATATATTTTTAGAACGATTGATGTGAGATAGTTTATTAATGGCTAACTATTGATAATGAAGGCAGAGTATTCGAAATGAGCATTTAGTATTCAACTAAACAATTCAAGTAACGAATTATTCCTCTTTTGTTACTATTATAAACATTCACATCACTTGCAAATACATATATCAGGGGGTTGATGCGATTAGTTTTACATAGAATTTTAGATGTAAAAACAATTTTGTGCAAATTCCAGCTTCCCTATTTATTACGGAGAAAAACTACAGGTATTGAAATGCGTTCAGAATTTAAAAATATATAAAAAACGAATCTTTTAAAATAGATATATAATTAATAAATATTTTATAAATTTCGATTACTTTTTCAAAATATCGCGTGTTTTAATTGCCTTAGCAATCATAAAAATGTGTAAAAAGTGACGTTTATTTTAAATGCACCTTTTATATGAAGTTATGTCTAATGCAATTTAATTATGCGATAATTTGCAAATTTAATAACATTTAATTTATTATTTAATAATTATACATCGATTCTTAAAATGAAAAAAACTAACATTTTAGATGGATTTTTAGATTCTAAATATATTTTAATTCTAAATATCTTTATTTTGGTTGTTAATTGTGGAGACGTTAATTATTAAAAAAAAACATAACAATAGTCAACCTGCTTATAGATTTTATTAATCCACACAAACAAAATCACCAATCCCCGCTATTTTACACGAAAACATTATTGCCTTGTTCTCATTATTTCCCTTTTTTTTCTTGTAGGAGCAGATATCAGAGCGACATTGCCCCGATATATGTATTTCCTTTCTACTACTTATTTTTATTAAGGGTGCGGTTTAGAAGAAAGAGATAGCTATACAAATATGGGCAATCACTAATTTGAGTTAGATTGTTGTTGTGATCAATGAACAATATTGTATTATACATTAAAATAATCTTAAAATAAGCAGGAATTTCATCAGATGAATTAAAAATTATTTTAATGTTTAATTTCTGTTAAAAATAATTATGAAAAACAATGAAAATTGATCAAATTTATAGCAAATTTTAAATTAAATTTTTGCTAATAAAAACTTGTGCAATGAAAATTTAAAGGATTTCACTAAATTCTGCATTAAAATAACTTAGCAGACATGACCTATTAATTTCATTATATCTTACAATTTTCTTTTCTAACTTAAACTAGTAAATTGACGTAATACACGAAAATTAACGTTTTATTTTTTATTTAGACTCATACTTTATACTTGGTGGATAAAAATGTAAATACATATTCATATTATGAAATACAAAAGAATAGCTCTATTTTCAAACGATAAATTCCATTTTACTATATAGCTATCTCTTTCCACTAAATCGCAACCTTAAAGTCGATATATTTCTACATAGTTTCCGAAATATATAAAAGTTTATTAAAAGATAATTAGGAGAAAGGACAACTATTTTTATTCACATTTTAATCCTTTCAGCTTTTCTCTAAAACGAACAGGGAAGCAGGAATTTGTTCTTTTCATGCAAAACATGAGCATTATTAAAACTAGTGATGGGCAAAATCGATTAATATTAGTAATCGAGTATTACTAAATGTGTCATTTTAAGTATTTAAAACAAAAGAGGGACTTTAAATTTATGTTTATTAATAAATAATAAGTTATTGTTGATATTTTTATAACAAGTATCATTCATAAAATGATAATATACTTAATTTAGCAGTAATAAAAGATCGACTTTGCCCATCACTAATTAAAACCAATTATAAATCCTACAAGAATTATTCCATTACGAAATTACGCTTGCAATCCGTTTCTGTTCTTAACTAACCCTCCTTTTTTCCCCATACTGATATCCGGAATTGCGAATGCACATCTAATCCCACATGCAAACTACACGTAATGAACATAAAAAAACAACAGCGAGCTTAAACTTCTCGAGAAAAAGAAGAGGAGCGCGCGCCCGGAGTTTAGTTTCAGCATGGCTTGTTTTTCGTATGCACACACGTGCCGGTGATTTTCAGGTTGTTTATGAAAATTGGAAACTCCGGCAATGTCGCCCTGATTTCTGCTCGTAAAGGAAAAAAGAGAAATAATGAAAACAAGGGAAGGTAATAATGTTTACGTGTAAAATAGATGGGATTGGTGATTTTGTTTGTGAGGATTAATAAAATGTGTAAGCAGGTTGAATATTGTTATGTTTTTTTAGAATGATTTATATGAAATAATTTATGATATAAAATACAGATGAATCAATTTCATGTCTGATATACCTCAAATTCTACGATTTAATTGATTACATTGACATTCCTTTTAAACTATATTTATATCTATTAATTGAAGAAATTTCATTGAGATGTAGTTTAAATTAATTAAATACATGCGGAATAGAAACATTTCTGATGGAACTTGCATTTTCATTTCATTATTCAGCTTCAGATGGGAATAGGTTAGCGTTGTCGTCCTCGGGCCCATCACGAATGTCTGTATAAATTGAATATAAGTGATTGAAGCACTGAATGGAGATTTGATATCACATATCTTTGTAGTAACGCACTCGGCTAGAAATCGAGGAACATGGGTTCAAATCTCATCAGAGATATTTCTTTTCCATTTGTATTTAATGAATTTATTTTCAATTTCAATTTACTTTATTAACGGAATCTCCATTTCCAAATTACAATTATAATTACATATTAAAAATTTTATAAGAAAAGTGTGACGCTCTAAAAAGATTATAAAACATATGTATATAAAAAAAAGGCAAATTACCAATCACAAATTACGACAAAATACAAAATAAAAATAATACGCATCAAAATATTTATTTATCAATCCCAAACAGTTCATTGTGAAAACAAAATGCAACCGGCTTATTCCTATCTTCAAGTGATAATAAAAAATATAGATAAAAAAAATAAAAAATAAAAAATTTATGTAGTATGAATGAGATGGGAAATATCCATGCGGCGTAAATGGGCTGTGAAAACTGCAAATGAAGAAGTGAAGAGCATAAAGTTTGAATTGGTAGACAAATCGTTCGCATACCTCATTAAATTAAATCTCAACGTTCTTCATTGAAATTTCTTCAATTCAATGTAAGATTTGTTAACTTGTTTTGTAAAATGAAGAACTAAGTACAACTACGTCACATATAAGATTTTTAATTTTATTGACCTGACCTGAGATATATCAAATTTGAAATCTAGTACAACTTTTTTCAGTGCGTATTGTATATTGTATATTGAGCATTGAATTATGGAAATTGTTCATAATACAAACCTCAATTACCGTTCCATGAATATTGTTCATAATATTTTTTATAAATTCAATAATTTTTAACCCTTCTGTTCTCCTTACTGAAACTTTAAACTTATACATACAAAACAGAATAGCAGCAGAATAAAACAAGAAAATCACAGCGGCCTTAAATTATTTTACTATTTTCTGAGACTATCTACGTGAGCCAAAGACCATACTATGCATTTTATTTTCTATATTTTTTAATAAGTTATCGTAATTTAACTCTTCTGTTTTCACTTAAACTACAAATTTACAGTTTATTCAGTTTTACATCATAGAAGCCTGAAACGCTCAACAATATTTAAAAAAAATCGAATTAGTACTTTTTGAGATTTGCTGCATAAGGCGATGGCAATTTCCATTCGATGCATATTGTACACAATATGCTATTTAGTATTGGATGTTATAAATAGAAAAAACACAGAAGAATAAAATGTAATTTCTGAGACTAAGTACGTGATAAAGTACATGACATTAGCACTAAAATTGACCTCTGGAAGCATATATTGTTTTTTCTCAATCTTTAATATTAATGGTGAGAAACCACCGAAAATATGATACCCCTATATAAGATAATAATTCAAAATTTCTGTTCTTTCTATAAATGTTCTCAAATTCACAAAATTGAAAGTCGCTAGGTTTTATTAATTTTTATTTCCGTGTATAAAAATAACGAATTGAAGTAATTTTATGTTATGTTATTTCGTATTTTTTAAGATACACGATTCCAGTCAAAAATACATTCCAAAATTAAATTAATAAAATTGAATCACAAAGAATTGTAATTATGAAATAATGAATGAACATGTACTTCATTTTTTTATATATAAATTGACGCATTTTAACCCTTTCGTTCTAATAACTCAGACTATGAATTTGTAGTTAATTCAGTTTCGTATCGTATGGAAATGAACAGCAGTTCAGAATTAAAAAATCGAATTACTGCTTTTTTATATTTGCTGCTTGAGCTGAATACAATTGTCATTCCTTTATTCACTATATTTTTTATAGATTCTCTTCACTCAAACTATAAGTTTGTAGCTATTAGTTTCAGGTCATATAAACCTAAAAAGAAATCATCTCAAGAAAATTTCCATTCAATGCATATTGTAACGAAAGTGAAAGAAGCAACTGGAAAGAACAGTCTGGAATATTCCGCCGAGGGCGCGACGATAAACATGGTGTCATGAAAAGTTCTGGAAAATCGTAGAAGAAAGCTTTTACAAGCTATATAAGCGCGTTTTAGCGGTGAAGGGAATAGTCTATCATGAACGTCCGAGTGCTCAACATCTCGTTATAAACAAATAGTGACAGTGTGATGTTAGTAAATGTGTTAAGTATACTGTAAATAAATAAATATACATTGTTTTACTTATTTCCGAATCGGATTAAATTCGATTTCGTAACAATATTATTCACTATATTTTTTTTTATAAATTCGTGTACATCTTCTATTATCCTCACACAATCTTTAAACTTGTATTCAATTCGGTTTCACGTCATATAAACCTGGAAAGCTCAACAAACAAATTTTTAAAAATGCCATTTAGCGTTCTCAAGAAAAAAAAAACAATCTCGGCTTAGATTTGAATAAAAACCTCGCTGGCTATTAATAACAATAGAATTGTAAATTATAAAAATATATTTTATTAATACTGAATAAAGTAACATTCAGTATTAATAAAATATATTTTCTTTTGAAAAACATAAAATTAAATTTCTCCAATAAGCTACTTTTACTATAAAATAATACTATTTTCGTTATGTTTTACCTTCAAATATTAATATTATCTCATTTTATGAATGATATTTGTTCATTTTCGGAGAGAAAAAGAGCGAGCAATAGAAGTGTAGGACGGCGAGGACCCGGTTTTCGCATCCTTTGTAAAGTTCGGAAGCGAAATGGCGTAATGAAGCAGCATCGGGCGGAATGGGTGCATCCGTGGAATTCTCCCGTGCATGAATTCCGGATGTTTTATTATTTCCCATTCGGTCGTATCTTTTTCCAGAGCAGATATGAAATCTCGGGTCTGCATGTTTCTATTGCTGTTATTTTGTATTACTTTATTATTACAAAAATAAAGGACGAAATAATAAATAATAAAAACCGGAACATAACCGACGTGTTGCTTACATAAAAAAAGATTCATGTAATACAATTATAATATTTAATTACTGTTATCATTTAAAATATATAATTCCTATGCAACATTTTAAAAAAGTTTATGGGAGAAAAAAATTGAAGACAATCTACATTGAACGGTTGAATGCGATCTTCTCATGGAAAATATGTTCACTTTCTAACACTTCCGGTACCGGTAAAAGCTATCAACTTTGTTATATTAAATGAAACACCCTATAATTTTATTTTTGTATTCCCCATTAAATTGCCATCCACTCATATCGATTTATGTCTACATATATCTTACAGTTTTTGAGTTAAAAATTTATTTGTAAAAATTAACCTCAAATAGACGTTTTGAAAAATGCCTATAACTTCTATTACAAACAAGAAAGACAGACGAGTGACATCTTGAATTTGTACTAATACATCCCTTAAGTAATAAAAATATTTGTCAATTTTGACAATTGGTATTTCAAAAGTGTCAATATTTCAGAGCCAAATTAAAAACATCATAATTCAATTTTACAAATAGAATGACCAATATTTTATCCCATAGGGCAATTGGCAAGACTATTTTCAAAATTAATATTAAATATATATT
The DNA here is from genome assembly GCA_963082785.1 of Philonthus spinipes. Classification (NCBI taxonomy): domain Eukaryota; kingdom Metazoa; phylum Arthropoda; class Insecta; order Coleoptera; family Staphylinidae; genus Philonthus; species Philonthus spinipes. The sequence continues at coordinate 17,951,612 of OY720307.1, read as the reverse complement.
AATGAAATATATAATTTAGATTCTATGGTCAAATAAATCTCTTATCGATACCTAAATATACTAATTTGATAAGATATACTTTCTAATTTTAATTAAAACTGCATTGCACATGCATTTCACTTACGTCATTATTAAATAATTATTAATTATACTTAATGTAAAATACAAAAATCAAGTAATACATTCAAGCTTAAGATAACTAATTTGTACATTTCATAATCATTATTTCATAATACAACAATTTCAAAACATCTTTCTACAATGTAACAATAAATACTGAATATAATCTCAAACTAATTCTGTCTGAACTCCGCTCGCAACCTACTATATTCACTCCATTTTTATTCCGCTCGCGTTCTCTCTCTCTCCATCTGTCTGAGTGGGTGTGTTTTCTTCCTTTTATGGTGGATTATGTATTCCCATCAATAATATCCCGACTCCTTGCCGGCCACCAGATGCACGGACGGAAGGCCCAACTTTCCGGTGGGGATTTACGCGAAACTTTCCCCGTATCCGTGAATACATGAATTTAATTCCTATTCCATATTTCAGTAGTTACGTTACGACTGGATTGTTTGTTATTACAAAACTGTTTTAAACGTTACTTTTTTTGTAACACGTAAATGGTTGCAATACGAATAAGGTAATCAAATGTGGATTTAAAAGGAATGATAATGAAGCCATAAAGAAATGATTGGGGCTATTCTGTAATGGGAATATTAAGTTTAACGTGTACGTTAGTTTTTAATCATCACAGTCTAAGCAACTTTTGTAATTGATGTATATTTATACATAGAATGTGATCTTAATTAAAAACGTACCCGTTAAACTTAACTTTTCCGATGCGGAATATCCCCGTATATCAAAATTTCGTGCAAATTAAATATATCATTAAGTAAATGATAAAAAAATGTTTTATATACTTTAATTGAATTAATTTATTTAAAATCAAATGCATATATCGTAGACCTTTTTTCATTAATCATTTGGTAAAATATTGTTCATGCTAAAATAAACTTGTAAATTAAATTCGCTTCGTTTAGTTAAACTAAACTAGTATAATTTAATATCAAATGTATAAATGATAATCGAAATACGAAGTGATTATCATTTATAGTTTAAAAAAAAATGATTTCATTTTATTTTATTTAGTCTTATATCGTTATATGATCCTCTCTTCTTCTCAGTGTGATGTGTGATTTAATGCCAAACTTTTAATAAATGAAACCTTCTTTAGTTTGATGTACAGAAAATACTTAACTTTATTTTATCACTTTTATTTTATTATCTATCGTTTTAGTTTTATTTAGCAAATTAAACTGTAAAATTGTGATTTATAATGCTTGAGCTCTTATTTTTTCAACAGCCTTTGCTTGGCTTTTAACCAACATAATATTACTAGCAATACATCACAAAAAAATACAATATATGTTACAATAATGAAAACACTTTGACTTAGTTTGTGTAACTTAACTTCTTATTTCTAACTATATCATACCATCAGTTTAGTACAACAAAATAATCAGTTTAGTAATAATAATAATAATGAACTTTAAGATAACGCGTTAATGATGTTGAAACTACAGTCACAAATAAAATAGTTATCTTGTGCAAAGTAAAAGGATTTTTATTTTTGTGAAATTAATTTATAACTTTTATCACACTTTCTAACTAGTTTGAAATTACTTTAAATTTAAACTTGTATCAAACTTGGAATTTTTTTTTTATAATAAAAATCAAAACTGGCAAAACTCCACAAAGCCACAAAGCGAATTACATCCAGAAACAAAATATGCTTCGCCTCCTTGTTCTTGTCACTGCGATAATCAATTTAGGATCAGGCTTGTACACATCAAAGATACTACATAAGGGCGGGGTTAAAGGCGAGGGTGAGCCCTTTGGCAGGACCTGTTGGGAATGGAATGTTCTGAACAATGTTTTGTCGATGTGAACTTAGAGGAATCTATTCAAGAGTAGGTTAATTAAAAAAAAAACTTGGAAATGGGCATAAATCCTAGACAGACTAACATCAAAATGATGTAAATGTATATTGTACATTTACATCATACAATATAAAAAGATGAATAATATGAGAAAATAAGATTCATTACGAGCACAATCGTCAATGACTTATAGCATAGATAGTTGGTTATCATTGTAACTTTTTTTCACTACAAAGACATTAACAGGAAACACAGGCGGAAAGACCACAGATCGATAGCCAATTAACAGATATTAATTATACATTTTACTGTATATATCTGTTAATAAAGATTATATTTTTTATTATTAAAATTCATTTGGCTACGGTTATTTAAATTAAATTAAATAAAAACAAATTTGAAAATAATTAATTTGTATACTGTAAAATGGTGAATGGAAACAAATGTGAACTTTGTTTTAAAATGTTGCTTATTGCTTTTTAAACTAAAACAAACAAAAAATCTGTCTAAAAGTCAAGTCTGTACTGCTTCTATCAGCTTATGATATTTTTAGATTTTTATATAGCAACGTAACGGCATACTAGATTTTTCTTTTCATCTTGATGTTACTGGATGAATAGAATCACCGGAATTGCTATGTTTTTATGTATACCACACATTTTAAGATGCTAGTCTCTTCCCTCCACCTTAGGTAGACTGATAACATCATTTGGTCCCTCAAAAATCACTTGTATTCCGTAAGAGAAATGTCAGCGGAGAGTACTTAAATGAGTCCCACATCATAGCTATTATGGAGTTCACAGAGTTGACTTCCTAAAAATAAAACAAATACGAACACCTACATTTTTATTTTTAATTATTTTATCCGGTTTAAAGCCATTCTGTGCTTCTTCTAGTATGTGTTCGAATATTTCTCCAAGACTTATCTCCAATATTTTTTGTTACTATTACTCTTTTATTCCAATGCACAGACATTATTTTTCCTAATATGCCTTCTTTATATAGTATTTGCAATGCCATTAACTGTCAGATATAGAATAAGTATAGATAAGTAACGTAGACGACTAATCAAAGAAGTTCAAAATACATATGAAAACTCCTTTTAAACCATTCAAAACTGACACTAGGATAAACATCAGCCCCTAGTGTTATAAAATTTACAAAAATATTCTTTTCCACTTATATCTAATTAATTTAAATAATATCTCAAAGTTGTACGTTGAAATTTCTTCAATTTATAGTTACAAAACATAATTTCCTTGTTGGTCTAAAGCATTACCAACCAAAAACCAATAATAGTTAAAAAATAATTTCCGGTATAGAATTTCGTATTATAACTAATAGATGTATATAAAGTTTTATCTTAATTCACCCCACTGTTTCTATTCACCCCACTTTACTATTAATTAAGTATTCTCTATTGCATTACAAAATAGAAAGACTGTTATTCCTTACTTCACTTCAAATGTATAAGTGCGGACATTTACTACCTAAGAAAATGCGAATAAAAAGTGAAGTAAGGAATAACAGTCTTTCTATTTTGTGATCAATCACTTCACATAAACTCGAAAATATACAGTTACTCTATTGCGTTATTCAAATATTTGTGCATTATGCAGTTAAATGTGGCTGGGTATTTATCCGGGAAGCAGTTGTTTTAATGTATATTTCTCACTTTTTTTAAAGAACTTTCGTTAATAATAAAGAAAGAGTATTTAGCTCGATCATTTACATCGCAGAATGGACAGTACGTTTATAAAATGAAATTTAACAGCTGTAAACTTTTATAAGGAAGAACCGTACTAATATAAAGTCGTCTGCAACTTTATATTCCGTGAGATTTTTTTGTTCTTTACATCAAATATTCTTGAATCAAAAATTGTTGCATTATATGATTATTTGTTATGCAACAGCAAATATTCTTTATGTAGTTCAATATCTGGCAGGGTATTGATCCTAGAAGTAGTTATTTCAACAAATGTTTTGAGTACTTACGTAATGTACGTCAAAAAATTCTAGTATTTAAAGAGAAAATAATTAATTATTCAATTGAGAAACTTATTTATTTCCTAATGGCGTTTAGCAGTATCAACCCTGAGGCGAATCTGTAAAAATCTGCAGCCGATCAGATACACCGTTTGACCGCTAAAGGGATTTAAAAAAGTAATAATATTTCAAAAACGAAGAGCCACATACTTGTCTTAACAAGAACATGGACATTTTTAGCCGCATCTTTTGAACTGCAATTTGACCCGATCGCAACGCCCCGTGGCGAGAAAATTGAAAAAAAAACGAGGGGCGCCAGCTAAAAATACGGCGACCAGATTAACTTAAACTTTGATCTATTGCGACACTTTCTATAAGACAGATTTTTTAATTTCGATTCCGGGCCGGAATTAACTTATTTTTAAATAATTCAAGATATTTAATTAAAATTAATTAAAACACTTGGTTTGTTTTAGTTATTTATATTTTCTCTCACTAATTTCGACCATTGGTTATCTTTAGGGAGGAATGTACATACAGATCTATAAACAACTATATATATACCATACAAATTCAAGCTATCATGAAATCAGGTAACAAGTGTGGATGTTATAGGAAAGTTCCAAATCTCAACCTTTTTATTTACAATTGGTTTACCCCGCTAATTTAAAAACCCTCGTTTAGGTACCGACTTTAATTGCTCGAGTATAAAACTTTAGGCAGGCGCAAAATAGAAATGTTCCACTTTCGAAAATACAAAAAATATCGTTTTCTAAACAATTTCTATGTCTGTGTATGCAACCAATTTTTGATTTGAATGGGTCAAATTAAACGTTAATCCAAATTTAAGATTTTGTAAGCACAGATTTTTGAATTTCGATGGAGGGCCGGAGCTAGATTTTTTTAAATAAATAAATAAATACACTACCAAAACACAAATCGACAAAACTCGAGAATAATTCTAGCTATCGATTTCGAGTCGTGTCTTTTAAATACCTTTCCGACGGTATACGAGATATTGCTCTTTTCGAAAATTTCCATCCCTCCAGTGCAGAAATCTGAAAATTTAACTCTTTGAGAAGTACGTTGTTAAACTTTCGAAATAATAATAATAGCAATTTATTTACAAAAACAAATCATAAACAGAATATATACAAATGTAGATGTAAATACGTCAGATAAAACAAAATAATAGTAATAAAACGAATTAACTCTTAAACACTAAGGTTCCACGTTGACTAAATAAATATGTAATGCCTTTTTCCGCTTATTATAACTCTCTATGTTTTTTATCTGCAAAAAATCAGCAATATAAAAAATGTCGTCTTCTAAACAATTTCTAGGTCTGTGTGAGCAACCGATTTTTGATTTAAAGGACTCAAATTAAACGTTAGTCCAAATTTAAGATGTTGTAGGCACAGATTTTTTAATTTCGATCGAGGGCCGGAGCTAGATTTTTTTTTTGAAAACAGAAAAAACTACCGAAACACAAATTGACAAATCCAGTGCGCAAAAACAGAAATTTTAAGTGCCTTCGTCTTTCAGGCTAGCGCCCCCATCAAGTTGGGACGGTTTTTGTGAAACGCCCTCATTTTCGAAACAAGGTTCAAAGATTAATTTCTCCTTTGCCCGTCTTTTGTTTCAGGTGATACAAAGACACAAGTTTCAGCGGGGTTGAGGGTTACTTTAGGCTTTAGTTTGGACTGCCGACATGAAATTGGACTGCAGGCTTCCGCGTTCTAGCTCTATTCCAGTTATAGTATCTAAAGGGAAAATAGTTAATCAATTATTTAATTGTATAAATTAATTACTTTTCAATATAAAGGTAAAAAAAAATTAATAAAACACTTGTATCACGCACTTGATTTTTTATTCCATAACATTATCAAACGATCAATTATTAACCAGTCATCAAACAATCATTACAATTGATTGTATTTATAAAATCAATTCGGGATTATCATATGTTTGTACCTAATCTCACATATTGCAATTATATTTTTGTTTCATTTTTCCAAGGTTAAGTAGAAGATCAGAAACAGTTTAAGCTGACTGAACTTCGCCTACACTTATAAGATTTCATATTGTATTTTTTTTTTCCTGTAATAAATAAAGAGATTATTATTTTTATTAAGTAGAAACTAGTTACGGAATGAAAAAGCACGTGTCAGATACAAGCAAAGTATTTTAATAATTTTTTACCTTTATATTAATAATAAACATGTATCACACAGTAATAGCTTCAACAATCAATTATATAATTATTTTTTATTTATTTTTTTAATTAATTTACTATGTATAGGTCTGAAAAGAGATGTAAAAATATTATAAGCTCTCCCAATAAAACACAAACTGGAATCCTTATCTTTAAAATTCGCCACAAATCCCCACATTGCTCCTATCATACAACACCTTTGTTTCCCTCGCAACATTAATATTACTCCTAAATTTTCCCATTCTTCATTAACCATTCATATCATTCAATTTGCAGACATAGATAAAGATGTTAAAAATCATTACCTTTAAATAACAAGAAAAGAACTGGACAAGGACAAAAACAAAGACCGATGGTCGATAGCCGTTTTCTAAGAACAACGTATAACATAGTATAAGAATGATATTGTTAATTTAATGTATATAAAATTGACTGCAGAAATATATAATATGCATGTATTTTTGCACCTTCACTATTAATTTTAATAACAAGCGACGAGCTCGGAACGTTGGGAAAATGGTAGTGTGGGATGCCGGTGAAGATGTGTTCGAGTACTTTGGATTTAATAATGGGTTCAAAGAGCTTTCCCAGGACAAGATGTGAGGTTATATGACGATAATTGGAAACTGCAAGTAGGTCGTTGTTGTATTACGGAGTGAATGTGATAATGCCATGTTTCCATTCAGGCGAGATTATTTGGTGGACTTAATAATTACTTGATGATACAGTACACGAATTTAGAGAATTCCCTTCCTCGAAAAACTTTCACTTGGTGAAACCTGTAGGATTAATTAACCATTGTGTAATTAAATTTAAAAAAAACTCAATCATTTTGGCTGCATTTATTCTTACACAAAATTTATTATGTCAAATAAAGGCTACCAAATTATAAGTGATCCATTTATAGGCACTACAAATATGCAACCAAATTGTTTATTTTTTCTTTTTCAATCAAAAGATGGAAATTAAAAGGGAAATTCCCGATAATAATCTCAATTATTTTGAACTTCAATACTTAAAAATTACATCGTCCAGGTGACTTCCATTCCATATCGTTGCATATCGATATATAATATTGAAAATCAACCATTAGAAAATCGTACAACTTTTAAAGAACTTGGTGTCACTTTTGATTCTCACTTTAATTTCAAAAATCATCATAATTCAATAATTTGCAAAGACAACAGAACTCTTTGGTTTATCACTTTGTAATACTAGGTCTTTTAAAAATACTGAAGCTCTAAAAGTTCTACATAATTCGTGTGTACGATATATATATGATAAGTCATAATTATTTTAATTGTGAAGTATTTAACTGTAGTCTGAGTGAATTCAAGGCATTCCTTTCCTTTTGAATTTAACTTATAAGGTTGTAGATATATTATTATTATTAAAATATCCGTGAATTATTTCACAATTGTATTCTAGTTTTTTATTTTATTTTTATTTAAATATGTCATACTTTATATTTTATATTTCTATATACGTCTTATTTAATAGAATGTTATATTAAGTTTGTACTTATTGCTCTGTAATTTGGTTTTTTCCCTGTTGGGTAATAAAGATTATTATTATAATGTCTGCATGCGGTACAACAATGATCCCATTACATGCTGACATATATCAACCGGAATCTCAGTAAACATTTCTCGCAGGACAACTTTTACACATGAGGCATAAGATTCCAGCAAATACCGCACCAAACAGTAGCTTTTCCAGAATACAGCCATTTTTTGTATTTTGGTGATTCAGAAAAAGGTTTTAAGCTTTTTACCACTTATAGCGATCAAAGTGTAAATAAAATTGCCCTCGATAGAAATAGAAGTGACCTGGTCGATGTAATTTTTAATGATTATTATTATTTTTAGAAATATTTTACCATGTGATCAACGAAAAATATTTCTACTAATATATAGTTATTAATTGAATTCATTTGGTTTGTTTTACAAATAAATTATTTATTTTCAACTACTTTCGGCTATTGCCATTTTCAGGAATTCTTAAATATTTACATAATTTTATTCGTCCAAAATATTATTAACACTTTCAAGAATTTTTGATAATGGCATTAAGCCGAAACTACTTAAAAATAAATAAATTATTTTTAAAACAAACCAAGTGAATTCAATTAAAAACTCTATAGTAATTTTTTAGTAGTGAAATTCAAAATAATTAAGATTAAAACTTGGAATGTCCACCTTTAATTTCTATCTTTAATCGAAAAAGAATGGACAATTTTGTTGTGTGTATTGTCTGTTAATGGGTCACGTATAATTTGACACTCTTTACTAAAATGTTGGAAGAATAGAATTATATAAATATATATAAATGAATAAATTAGACAGGGCAGAAAGACCGTTGGTCGATAACCTAGACAGACTAACAAAAATAATTATATAGCAATTAAATATAAATGTATAATATAAAAGTAATTGTAATTGTCTGAATAAAGATGTTCTATATATAAATAAATAATTTTTTAATATCTAAGTAGAAGAAATAAGATATGATTCTGTTATGCCCATTCTTGATGAATACCAGATCTTCCATTACACCTTATGAAGACTGTTATTCCTTACTTCACTTTTTAAAAAGTGAAGTAAGGAATAACAGTCTTTCTATTTTGTCATCAATCACTTCACGTAAACTCGAAAATATACAGTTACACCTTATGAAATTTACAAATAATGACTAATTACTATCACTTTCTTTTAATACATTCTAAAAGGTAATTTTATTTTTAACAATCGATTTTAAGTAATTTCACACTATTGTAAGCCTAGTTTCAAACAAATTGAGATAAAAGCAGTAATTGCCGTCTTAAAACAACACCGAAGCTACCTCTCAATATAAATTCAAATTCGCGTAAGTGAATTTGAAACGAGTCGCATTTACAGCGACAAATAAAAACCCATTGAAATTGGACTTGACACGCAAATACAACGCGATCTAATTTAAATGTACCAATTGGAGATAAAGGAGGAGGATAGGGGTGGGTGAAAATAGAAGATAGTGGTGTATCATCCCGACTACGACGGGCTGCGGGGTCTTGATCAATATTTCTTTGTTAATAAAATGAGGTCGGCATCGAGTTCCTTTGTGGCGCAACGGATGGAAAGAAGTCATATTAAATTTCTATTTACCCACCAACCCCGATCCCGGCTCCTCGCCCCCCGCTCCTACCCGCCCACAGACTTTCAGCGCGTTGTAGCTCTCGTGTAATTCATCATCCCTCTCCGGATTTTCATAAATGTAATCCTTGATTAATTACACGCAGTCTGATGTTAGTTTCCATAGAGATACAACTTCTTTTCTTTATTTCTATATTTATCTCCGCACTTACTCTATGTCGAACTTTTGTTTAGTAAATATTAATTATATTTGATATTGCTTTAATTTTTGAATGTATAAATGGTGAATCCGTAAATAAATGAAATTAATTGAGAAAAAAACTTTATATTTTTTGTATTTTTTGTAAGTTAGTTGTGGAGACTTTTAATTATTTAAATAAAAAGTATTGTAAAGTTAAAGATAATTAATTTAACATTAAAAATGATCTGACAATATTGAAATATGAAATTGATGTTAATTTCATTAATTGGAGAAAATAACTCAGCAAGATTAGCGAAGCATTGCATCACAAGTGGACAATTAAAAAAAAAAAAGAAAATAATGAATATATCGTGTGTATGACATGAGGAGTGAAAGTAGATAATTTAATAGTTCTTATATTTAACAAAAAACAGTGAAGCCGATGGGAAAAAAATAATTATACATAAATTAATCATTCAGTACAGAATTAAAAAGTGTGTAATATTTTATCATATTAATTTATTTATTAGATACACTCAACGTAAAATAAATTCCAATTACATATTGATTATACATAAAATATTTAACAAAAGGTAACAAAACATGAATCCTAGCATTTTATGAATTATTCGGCGTTTACGGTATATTTATTACCTCATTGAAGCATTGTTTGGCGCTATTAAAATTAAATATATCGATAGAGGTGCACAATATAAGCAATTCATTATATACATAGCACATAGAGAACATGGGTGATTTATTCAGACAATGTATGTAATTTTTATAATCAATATTTAGCTTATATAAATAATGCTACCAATATATAATTGGAATTTGTTTTACGTTGATTGTATTTAATAAATAAATTAATATCATAAAATTAGATATTGATTACACACTTTTTAATTAATAATGATTATTTATTTGGGCTTCGCATTACTCTGCTGGTATTTGTCTATCCTGGGCTATCAAGCAAGTCCATCTGTTCCAGAATTATTTATTTCTTTGAGTATTATTAAATTCTCAACATTTTTTTTAAGTATTCCGAAGTTCCATTTAATCCACTCGATTTACATTAACATCTCCACCACAATATAACTCAGACAGATTATTAAACGTTAAAGACGCGGTTGTTCCGAATTATTCGCCGGAGATAAGAAATATAACAATAAATCAAGCGCGTAATTTTATCGCTGTTGTGTTTTGTAACTTATTGCGCTCAAGAGAGAACAGAACTGGATTGAGAAGCAGATAGGGAAAGAGAGAACGGGAAAAATGGATGCAGAAAGCGGGCGCGGTTTCAGAAGGAGATTGAAAATCAGATAGAGAGGAAGAGCGCAAATCATTAATTAAACACATTGTTGAGAATTATCAGGGGCTGTTAATAATTTATTTGGTATCTTCGTGTTCTCGGGCGGGGGTCGATGAATTTTCATTTGGCGTACATGATAACAAAGATTAATTCAGTTTGAATGAATTTTGCGTGTTCTTGAATAATATTTGTTCGGTTATGTTGCTTTATTTTGCTCGATGTTAATAATAATTCATATCGGAAATTAATTCAACCGATTAATATCTTATTATATGATAATAAATGAATAAAATAAGGGGGGCAGAAAGACCCCAGGTCGATAATATTTATTTTAGTTAAGTAAATATAAATGTATGTATAAGCTTATATAATGTTGTCTGAATAAAGATGTTTGTATATAAAACAAGGGTTTTATATTTAAATAGAAAAGAGTATTCATTCACTTGGTCACAGTAATTTAAAAAATTAAATAACAATTATTTGAAAATAATTAATAAATTATTTCCACATTTAGCATTTTGACTTACGTAACGTAAGTACTTTAAACAAATGCACATTATAACAACTACTGCCCGCATAAATACCCCTCCGGATATTGAATTACATAATGTACACCTGCTGTTGTATATCAATAAAATATTGCATCGTGCAAAATTTTTTATCCGAGAAAAATTCAATGCAGTTGTTGTCTTAATGTGCATGTGTTTAAAGTACTCATATAACGTAAGTCAAAATATCATAGAGATAAATGTGGAAATAATTTATTAATCATTTTCAAATCAGTTATATATTTATTTAATTATCAATCAATGAACATCCATTTTCAGATCGACAACATTATACAAATAATAAGTATATATATAGTAAAATTTATTAACAGGAATATCTAATGTTGAGGCAATCAGGATTTTACATGTAAAAGCAGTTTTATGTATGAACTTCCCAATATTAACGGGGCAGCCTGTATATAACATCTTTATTTCTGTAGACAATTCTATATAAAATAGATTAACAAATAAATCTTATATTATGTTGGTTAGCCTATATGGCTATTTTTACAATTATTAAATGTGATTTTATATCTTTTTATTACTATTTATTATTATTATTATCAAATTTTGTTGAGACAATAGACCAATTAAGGGACATCATTCTATTGTCCGCAAAACAAAACGCCCTTCCATTTTTTTATATCTTTTCACAAGAAGCAAAAAATGAAAAGTACCAAGAAGCAAGCGGAGGAAAAAAAGAATTGCGCCAATTATCCGTCCGAGCGGTCTTACGGAATTTCAGCGAGAATTTAAATTCATAATTGGCGGAATTATTTCGGTTCGAGAGCGCGTCGCCGTTTCAGACAATGTCTTATATTCGCGAAGATATAATTAGAAACGGAGCGGAATGGGTGGGGCAAGTCGAGTGTGTTCGAATTCGATAACGACGAGTGAACGGTTCGAGATTTTCAGAAATTCGGTTTATTTATAAGCGCGAAAACTGCGCATGGGAAATAATTGATTGGATTATATTTTTTGTTGAAGGGCGAATGCGTTTTCGAAATTCGATACAATGTGTTGATACAAAAAATCATCATGCACTTGAATTTTGTTTTATGTTTAGAAATACAGAAACTGTATATTTAAATGGATGGTGCTGATATAATGAAATGGTGCATATTATAAAAAATCTGGTCATTTATTTTTCAAACGGATAGTGTTATTACTAGGTTACTTTGAGTTTATATAAATGGTGAATGCGCCGGGGTATCAATAAGTCTTGGTGTTGATATAATGAAATGGTGTCTTTATATCAGCTGATTATTATATCAGCATTATATCAGTTGATATAATGAAATGGTGTCATTATATCAGCACCAAGACGTATTGATACCCCGGCGCATTCACCATTTATATAAACTCAAAGTAACCTAGTAATAACACTATCCATTTAAATATAGAGTTTCTATATTTCTAAGCATAAAAGTGGACCCCCCTTTTTAGTTCAATCCCGCCAATTTGTTGCTTCATCTTAATCGGATTTTAATCCCTCGGCAAAAATGAATCAGGTCGATGATTTAAATTATATTTTCAACCATAACCACTTTATGTGTAGGTCAGTGATAATGAACTTGCAACGTATAGGAGATCGCTAAGGTTATACTGAAAACAACCAATCAATAACAGTTAAACTGACATTCTTAAATTATTAGTGAAGTATGAGAGTGAAGTAGAATGAAATACTATATGCAGTGAAGAAAAAATCGAATTGTTCGACTGATTATCGACAGTAATTACATAAGTTTTAAAATATATCATTTCAAAATTTATATGATTACTGTTTTAAACGAATATAAACATTTATTAATGATAATTTCTTTAATAAAGTAATAATATTTAGAGAACATAACAAAACGCTATACACAGGGTGTTTAAAACTCAAGTCTCACCATGGAGATCTCTCTTATTATAAGAGATAGGGGGTATGTTTCAAATACGCACCTTTGTGGAATTGCATGCTAATTAATATTATATTTCAAATTCGAGTCCACGAGGATCTCGCTTATTTAAATTTGGTACTTTTGCAGAATTTTATGCTGATAAATATTCCTTTATGAAAACTGGATTAACTTTATTTATTTTATAAAATGATGTATTGTCTTGAAAATAATGAAATCTTGCCCAGTTTTATTAAAGGAATATTTATCAGTATGGATTTATGTAAAATTACCAAATTTAAATCAATCTTCTGTCTCCTAAAGAAGCTAGGGATATGCTTGCGAGACTAGAATTTGAAATATCCTGTATAATATAACAAATATAGAATCCTGGCAGAAAGACCTATGGTCAATAACCCATGACAGACTACCAACACAATTGTACGTATTGTTATAATAATTTTTGTAAAATTTTGTTGTCGTATTGTCTGAATAAAGATATTTGTATATATAATCATCCTTCATTTTTATTAGAATTTCGTAATGAAAAAAAAAATTAACTAACGATAATAAAAAAAACGTTTAACGACTTTAACTAATGATGGCCATTTTTTAATAACTCCTTAAGACTCTCGTTAAACAAATTAAAAATTATTTTGATATTATAAACCGTTTTTATAAAAGAGCACACTGAGCAAAATGTACATAAAAACTTGAATCATTATTAAAGTAATGTTTAATATTGATGAAACGTTATTTGTAAACCTTTGCTCAGCGTGAAGCTAGTTTTAAATTAAATTATAAAAAAAAAAACAATTATTTAAATTCTTGTCTTATTGTAACATGATGAAAGCATGTAATACACCAACTAATGTTAAAAATAATAATATATTTGTTACGAACCTCACAATTTTTATAAATGTTTACATTATAATGATATACATTGTAGGTATATACAAAAATAAAGAATAACAATAATAATGGCAGGGTCATTATAATAAAAAAAATAAAGTAAAAAAACAACAAAAGCTACCAAGATATATATTCATTTCAAAGGATTATATTAATTGTAACAATATTCTTGGTAAATAAATGATATGTAAATGAGTAAATACGCAATAAGTAAAAAATGTATGGAGCTTAAAAAATATAATACAAGCAAAAATAAAACGAAACAATTAGTAAAAATAACAGGAGTACTGTCGAATTGGAGACGTATTAAAATTATACACATAGCTGTATAAAAACGCATCAAATATATTTAGTTTAATTCTTTAGTCGCAACTGCAACAATAACTTATATATTTGAGCATTAAACCCAGGACCCTGAGTCAGAAGTCCAATGCACTGCGCTATACTCCACACCAGAAGATAACTTATATAACTTATATAAAGTAAGTTCATTATTGCAATGGCTAAAAAGATCACTATTTTTTATAAATTATATTCAAAATCCTTTCCACATATAATTATTTACATTACTGTAATAAAGTGAATAAAATCAGTTAATAATTAAGACGTATCCCAACCCAGCCACCTTGGAAAACATACAAATCGCTGAGAGATCAGCCCTTAGAGTGCTAATTAAAAGCAGACACCCCTCGAATCCTTTACATAATTCTTCAAATTCACTCATATATGAACATGCCAATATCACTCCGGCGCATTCACCATTTACGCAGCCTTTTGTAAAAATCAATGTTTATAAATAAAGAACTTACAATTTTAATAATAAGAAGATAAAATTTCATGTTATTCACTAGAACTAATTCATATTAAATTAGTTATTTCAGGGCGCGTGTGTTATTACTCCGTTAGTTCAAATTCTCATTATATTAATCCTTAAGCTATTGTTTCCTTTGTAAAGTTATTAATGAAAACTAACTTAGATACAAGAAATGTTTACATGCAAAAGAAAAGCTGATTAAGTTGATGTAAAGTTTCCAAATTAGAAGAAAATAGCAAAACATTGCAAAGTAGAAGATTGTAAGGATTACAAAATATTTTTAGTGTTTATATAAATTCAGTTTTAATTATTTGAAAATTAATGTTTAACTTTTTGGATACTACGTTTGTAAATCGCTTATCGAGAATAACAACTATTTAAGAGAAAAGTAGCAGAGAAATGAATAACAGTTATTTTGGAGTTTTCACTATTTTCACTTGAAACGTAAAATCAAATTTTTATATATAAACTTTATTTCTAAGAGTTAAATTATATTGAATATTTGTATCATTACAATCATTTGCAAATTGCTAAACCTCTGAAAATAGCAAATTTTTTATTAAAAAAATTACAATTTTAAATATACTCACCCCTCACTAACAATTTATAAAATTTGGGATAATGACGTTAGGAATCACGACAATTGAATAAAACGACTATAATTTAACAGACAAGCAGAAAAATAGTCGGTCCATTGCCATTTTCAGAGGTTTAGCAATTTGCAAATGATTGTACTGATACAAATATTGTGATTCAATATAATTTATCTCTTAGAAATAAAGTTTATATATAAAAATGATATTTTACGCTTCAAGTGAAAATAGTGGAAACTCCAAAATAACTGTTATTAATTTCTCTGCTACTTTTCGCTTAAATATGGTAGTTGTTATTCTCTATAAGCGATTTACAAACATGGTGTCCAAAACTATTATATATTTAAGTATATATATATATATATATATATATATATATATATATATATATATATATATTGCAAATTTATTTAATATATGGAAATAAAGCTTATATGTAATGTATACCTGGTATATAACTATTCGTTATATTTTTATTTTTAAGATAATTTTTCAAAGTCAGTTATACAAACAAAGTTAAAAGTTAATAATAATAGAGGCTTCTACTTCGTTAATCATTAGGCGCATTCAGGGAACTGTATCGCTGCAGCGCTTTAAGAAAGCGGTGTCGCTGAACGGTACTGCTTTATGTATGGCACTGCAGCGCTTTATCAAGCGGAAAATCATATATCTTTTCCGCTGGATCGCTTTTCAAACCATGCAGCTGTAAATAAAACAGCCATAATTTCGTGAGCTTCCTTAACCTTGATAACGTGTTCAGGGAACATAAAGCGCATTGCGATGCAGCGCTACTTGTCTAAAATTTCCCTGAACTTTTAAGTTTTAATAAAAACACTGATTCACTTTGTTTGTATAACTTTTTTAGTTAAAATTGTTTTATTAATTTATAACAGACCATGTACAACCATGGAAGCCTTAAAAATTAAGAAGTCATTACATTTTGCTAAAAATGCCTAATATAATTGATAACTTATTCCATTAATGAAATAAAGTAACAGGAAAAAGAATAACAATTGTTTTATTTTAGAATATACAACTCATCATCATCTACTTGATGATGTAACTGTGTTGGCGAAACGATTGTAGCAGTATCTCAACAATAAATGTTGTGAAACTTAATACACTTGTTATATTTAGAAATTATAATATGTAACACCTTATAAAGATTTAAAAAATTCAATGTTTTTATTTACAAATATTTATTTCTTAATATAAATTAATTGATTTTTCAGAAAAATAATTTACCATAAATTTCCAATTCCTTTAACACTTATAAAAGATAATTCTCTTGTCGTTTCTTTTGCAAATAGCAAATAACGGACAGCAAATATTGGAATAACCCCATTTGTCATTTTCATTCCCCAATTTTCGCCCCGCTCTGGTGTTTGTTTAATGATCGAACGTGCGTGTCAATGCACATGTAATGTAATTAATTTCGTACGTGATTTCACACGGAATTTCGGATTTTCGGCGCTGAAATATGTGTGCTTTACGTCTTTATCTTCTCTCTCTTTGTGTGTGAGCATTTTGGGTTTCGCACTAATTGGCTTTATCTGCCCGATTCCAGATTGTTTGGCGCTGGGAAAATATTTTTCGACGTGAGAGGGGGGAATTGCGATTAGAATGTTGAATTGAAAATAATCACGCGCGTTCACAAAAGTTTGAATAACGAAAATTTCAAATTTCATTTATAAATGGAATATGTTTCTTTTCCATTTATATTTTATTAAAATATATTAGACCTTCAATAAATTTAAATCAATTGCTACATGGTAACGGTTGAAACCATCGTAATTAACAATTAGGCTTTATCAATGACAATTTTTAATCGTCATTTTTCATGCTTTGATAAAATGAAATGGAAAAGAGATGAAGTCGTTTTTTCTTTGGTTTGGAAGAGGTATTAGGATTGTGAGGAATGCTTATAAATTTAATTTTGTTTTATTTACACTGGTTTTGCTTTTTTTTTATGAACCCGGGAAGATTAAATATTCAAAATTGTGAAACAAACCAAGTATGAGCAAATAATAAAATAATTTCTTTCTAGTTGCGGTACAATAAAATGCTTATAAAGTAAGTATACAAAAATACAAACATCTATTGAAACAACTACTACCTGGGCAAATACCCACGCCGGATATTGAATTATACATATATATTGTGTTAAAGCAACTTTCTAACTAAATAATTATTGTATTTTATTTATTTCTATGTCAGGTATATCTTTGAGAAAGAAATATTATTATTATTAAAATTGTGAAACAAACCAAATGTAATTACATATAAAACATTAATGATAATTACGATGTATCTTCGTTACTATGTGCTCATTTATTTCAGATTTATTGAATGAAGCAGTAACAATATTTCATTATTTTTATAATTATTTTCCAACTTTTTATAATTATTTTAATTTTACCATTAAATATATATCTACAAACATTTTTATTCAGACAACATTATATAAGCTTATACATACATTTATATTTACTTAACAAAAAATAAAAATTGTGTTAGTCTGTCCGGGCTAACGACCTGGGGTCTTTCTGCCCTTCATTAAATAACATTTCATTTTTATTATTCTCCATATTAATATCAACTTAGACTGAAAGACCTCTGATTGTTAGCTATTTCTCAATATCATTACACATAATTTTAAATATTTAATTATTATTTACAATATAAAATAATAATTAAATATTTAAAATTACACGATTTACATAAAAAATATGTATACATATATTTATTTTATTAATTACAAGAACAAAATTTTTCAAGAGCTTCTTAAAATGCAGACATATTTCTAGAGACAAATTCACAGCACGTAGTCAAAAAGTATAAAAAACGTTTGCATGCAAAGTGCTTTAATTATTCGATTTAATTTATCGGAAGCATCGACTGAATTATTCATTTATTGATACTTAATATGATTGATTTATTATTTAAATTTTTATAATCATTCTTTTATTCAGCAGTTTATACATAATTTCATTTTGATTAACTGATAGGATATTTATTTTTAACTAATATATTCAAAGAAAATCGTTTTTTTATATAATTATCCATAATGTTTAATCATGTAATTTAAGCTGCACTATCTCATTGATAATCAAATGGAGAGATTCATAAACATTAAATTTTATTCCGCGAATACGTTACTTACGTCTTATAATCCGCAAATTGGGAAAAAAGGGATAATTAAAAAAAAATACTAATATCTTCATCGAGGATAATTTTAACCTTACAATAATTTGTATGCAATAATCTTTATTGGCAGATATACAACCTTTTTCTAATTACATATCAGATATAACAATTTATAACATATAACACTCGGCTATCGACGGAGGTCTTTCTACCAGGCTTCGTGAATATTGCATTTTTTTATAAAAAAAAGCCAAAAAATGTATGTTTGACATTTTTTTATCGTCAATTTCATGCTTTGATGAAATAAAGTGGAAAAAGATGATCTCGGTTTTGCTTTTGTTTAGAAGAGGTGTTAGGGTTGAGAGCAATGCATACGAATTTTAGATCATAGTTTCAACTTGAAGTTATTGTCGTATAGTTTGTTTGTTGTAATTGATGAACGATGAAATTAATTGATAAATGTTTGATAATTGTTGTTAAAATTTAGGAGAACTTGGTTATATTTATTGTCTTTAAGTAATGTAAAATAATTTAAATAAAAGACACTTGGTATTGTTTCACAAATTAGACTTATTCCGACTATTTTCGGTTTATTAGACCATTTTCAAAGGAAACAATACCAAGTGTCTATTATGGTGGTTTATTAGACCATTTTCATTCCTTTGAAAATGGTCTAATAAACCGAAAATAGTCGGAATAAGTCTAATTTGTGAAACAATACCAAGTGTCTTTTTTTAAAATTATTTTATATAGTGTAATATGTTTCACCAAGTGCCAGATGAGAAATTAATTCAAGAAAGTCTTTAAGTAATTATAAAACTCCTCCACTAGTTTTACAATTATTTTAATAGTATTATTAAATAAAGTTTTCTCATTATTGTTTTAAGTGTAGTTTGTACACTACATTTTAATTTATTGATTTAATTTTATAATGTAAAAATCTTTAGAACTAAAGTATTTCCATCCTATTTATTTTCCATTATCATTCCCCGAATGTGTCCACGTCAAATGAAACATATTGGACCCCATCGCGTTTTTCGTTCCGTTTCAGTTCGAACGGCAATAATATCGGTTTTTCGTCGCCCCAAAACCCCCGCGCGCTTCATCGTCATCATCCCTCCCGCGATTGATTCAATTGAATTGCGCCGGGAGGGGGACGGAACGGGAGAAACGGCCCGTAAGTCACACGAGATGAAAATCATTTATCTGGATACATTTTTCGCCCCGGTTTTCACCTGAAAAATCGCCCAATCGCTTTCCGCGAGTTATATATTCCCCGGGATTCACACATACGTACACTACAGGAAAGTGAAAATGAAAAAAAAAAAAAAGATTAAACGGAAACGGTGATATTTTCATTCCGGTTGAATTAAAGTGAAGCTCGGAGTTATAAATTCGCGTGAAATTCGTTCGGGTTTCGGTTTTTATTGATTATTCAATTTCATGCTTTTTAAATTTGAACAGTTTTTTTTTGTAATGAGTTATAACCATTTATAAAAATTAACTATTTGAAATACCTTAATAGATAAAACTAATGAATTAAATTAAAATTGTACGACGCGCTCCAAAACTGATACATTTTTGAATTCGAAAATAAAATATTAATTCGGTTATTTATTAAAATATTATAATGTAGTATAATGTAGTAATATTTTATTCCATTCTTCACTTTTTTATTTTTATAACTATATGTACATTTAGAGCACAACGTTCTCTTTTTCAATAGTTTTATGTAAAATTGGCAAATAAAAATATCTTAGATTTTAAAATATTGATACGAAATTTCGCTTGTTGAAAAATATATGAATAATCTAGGATTCAATAAAATATTTTTTTATATCTTAATTTATAACTCTGAAAATTGATAAAAAAATGAGGTATTTTTTCCCTCCACTTTGACTCAAAAATTACATTCAAACCCTACTTCATGATCCTTAAAGCAAAAGACAAGCAGAGAATAGCAGCGTATTTCAGAAGCCGATCGCAGGTAATAAAAATGAAAATTTCAGCAAATACTTATACAATTATTTGTCGCCCCTTGCTTGATTATGCTGCAATTCTCTTCCATAACCCTGATCCTCTACCCTTCGAAATATTCAAGTAGCCCTCAGAATACTAATAAAAATAACACACCCCCAAAAGTCACCGTCAAATACACTCCTATTTTAACAAACAATAATCCTTCCCACTGAACAGCGTATCGTAGTCCTCCCCAAAAAATCCAACTACTTGCGCCCTTCTACACCATGTTTCCCACGTACCACGTACCCCAAGCACAAGACCCATCCGTAAAAATCTCTTCACAACAATATTTCATTTCATTACATCCTTCCGAGACATAGACAGTTAAAATGATTTCAAAAGATAGTGCAACAATGATGATCAACGACGAAATAAATTGCAAAAACAACAATGACAAAAAAATTAAAAGACAGGCAGACAGACTAATGGCCGATAGCCGATTGACAAGTAGCCTTTGTATTTTTCAATTATTTTAATATTCTCATTATTGTCAACTAAAAAAATACTTTTTAGTAAAGATATATTTTATTATTGAGGTATTTAATCACAAACAAATAATACTCAAAAGGTGGAGGATATGTTAATATGAAACTCTAGATTAATTCTTAATTAATAAGATTCATTAAATAAAATTTAATTTTTCTGAAAAATCTCGTTAAAAATCTTTTTTTTTTTTTCGAACGGCTCTCCAGATTTTTTGCTGTATACAATTAGGGCCGATTTACGAATGGAAACGGAGCGTATACAAAAAATCCGTAAGGCTTCTTCCCGGACTATTGTGATTTGATACACACAATTCTATGATTCATCTTTTTTTTGCGTTCCGTTCTTTTTCTCAGGCAATTGTGAATCGGCCCTTACTTACGAGGAATTGTTCTGTTGGACTAGCTTTGCTTCAGGAATTTTTAGAAGCCCGATAATGTCGAATACATTATTTTAAATAGATGAATAGGTCACTTTGTTTCGATTTTTATTTATCACAACAAGGTATAATAATAATAATAATTTTATTTTTCCGTAACAGAACAAAAATACAGAAACGAAAATATTTATGACAATTATAAGCGATTCCTAAAAATATATTAAATATATTACAAAGTATTTCATATTACGACTTTTACAGTCACTCGCTGTTTTTTTGTACCTCAGTTTCACATCTTTATTGAAAGTTTTTTTGAGTTTACAATAATACTAATAACAATATAAAATATCTTCAAAATGTAAAGATTTTTTGTCAATCGGCTATCGACCATAATTATTTCTGCCTGTCTTATAAATAATTGTCTTTATCTTCTTTTGCATTTTTTTTGTCGTTGGCCGTCATTGTTAAACAGTCTGTTGAATCAATCAGGGTCAATTTAACCGTCAATGTCTTGAAAAGATTTTCTCTCTCATTTTTACTAATATAATTATAAGTAAAATTATACTAAAATATATAACGAGTGAAATTAACAAATTATTTATATCAGTATCAATGAATTAAATATGACATAAACATGTAATTTATTTCAATGTAATTAATGGTTTTAATATTTAGACATTGGTAGTTCATATTGTATGAAATAAATACTAATAAATTATTAAAAATCAACCAATAAAACACAGATTAGATTGAATAACTTTAAATTCTCGACTTTATTAGCCCATTTTTAAGAGAATTTAAATTTTAAATTCTCTTGAAAATGGGCTAATAACCCGAAACTAGTCGAGAATTTAAAGTTATTCAATCTAATCTGTGTTTTATTGGTTGATTTTTAATAATTTATTCATATTTATTTCATATTAATTCAATGTTTTCAGATAGAATTCAATAAATATGATAGATTTTTTTTACTTAATTCTTTAATTCTAAAATAAAATGAATTATACGTAGTATAACTTCAATTATTGTCTCAATAGATTTACTAAAATAACTAATAGTAGTAAATCATGTAAACTGCCTTTTGGTATAAAAAGTAGTGTTGGGCAAAATCTAATAATATTAGTAATCGAGTATTACTAAATGTGTCATTTTAAGTATTTAAAACGAAAAAGTAACTTCAAATTTATGTTTATTAATAAATGGGAAGTTATTTTTGATATTTTTATAATAAGTAACATTCTCAAAATTATAATATACTTAATTTAGCAATAATAAAAGATCGACTTTGCCCATCACTAATAAAAAGGAATATTTTAAATTTTGTATGCACAACTTGTATTTTTCCTTTCACAGAACAAGTGAACAAAACTTATTTAATTAAAACTAAAAAAGAAAATAATGAATAGGATACCTTTGTGTCTCATAGATATGAAACGTTGCTTTGTTTTTATTGAAACTTAATATTTATTTGATTACATAATCTAAATATGATTTTTAACCCAATTAATACAGAACAAGAAAATAACTGTATTCCCCGTAGCCGTAATATCATTGCTAAATACAAACATCCTCCCATAAATCAATGATCGGGATAGTTGAGCTAGCTAGTATAGATTTTTTCTTTGACTTCATCATAAATTCATTACAGGGCAGAAACACCTCTTCTGGTCGATATCTAAGACAGACTAACACCTATATTGTAATTATTTACGTTATATTATTTATTGTCTGAATATGAATATATATAAGAAAATATGCCAGAAAGACCGCTGGTCGATAGTCAGTTCGGGACTGATATGTACTCCATGATATTTTATAATAGTTTTGTGTTATATTGTAAGCATTAGTCTTGAATATATATATATATTCAATGACCCCTTTCTATCCACATGGGTGTAGGGTAAGTCATGAATATAATATATATTTATATATATAAGAAAATAATTTAAAATATTAAAATCTCATTTACTTGTAAATCACCTTATTATTTTTATTTAAACCATAAAATTGTCATTTACAATTTCAGCAAAGACGACATATTTTTATTACCAACCGAAATTAATTTAAAAAGTCCCTTAGCTAATTTTCTTCTATGTTTTTTTAACAAATTTGGTGTTCATATATGCTTTTCCATAATTTTTATTTACACTAAGTTTTTAGGGTTCCATGTAAAATAGGATTTATCCTAAATTTATTTATATTTTTTTAATGAAAACAATGTGAAAATTGTGGAAATAGTAGCATTCAAACAGTGCAATATATCACTTATTTTTATAAATCGGAGAAAATGTTGTTTTTTTACACCATAAATAGGTATTTCTTCCATGTTTAAAAATACACAGCACTTGACATACCTTAATAACTGAAGATCCATCCATTCCAGGTGAATCAAAATCCTCGAAAATTAACCACTGATTACTTTTTATTCGGCTAATAACTGAAGATCCATCCATTCCAGGTGAATCAAAATCCTCGAAAATTAACCACTAATTACTCTTTGTTCTGCTAATGACGCAGATAAAGTGGGAGGGGTTTTTAGTAGGTAGTTTCTCGGACAAAATCTGGGAAGATAGCGTCCGTAGATGGATTTTCCCTTTCCACGCCACAAAAAAAAACTCTTTGTACAACAAAAATAAACAGTGTGCTTAATTGTAAATAATTTAAAACGTTAAATATTCAACTGGTGAAGTGAACACCTCGCGCGTTATCGGCCAATTGAATTGAAATCTGTGAGCGCAATTATCGCAAAAAAAACAAGAAAAAAAAAAACTCTGCGAACGCATTCTTTAGATCTGATTATTGTACTTGGTCCGGGCGCTCCTGCGTACAGACGTATTAAATTGTGTGCATAGTTTTTGGTTTTTCAATATTCAATAACAAGAAGTAAATGATGAATGTTTATTTTTAATTCATATTTATATTCATATTTAGTCTCAGTTTTCTGTTACATTCAATAAATACTTTTGTCCACTCTATTATTAACGTCATTTAATATATTTGAAAAAAAATGTGCATGGTATGGTATGGTTGACAACCATATTGCTTTTCATTTAGTTAAAAAAAATTGCCCACAATGGGAAAAGGCCTAATCACCTGCATCCCTTGATCTGACAAAGATTCCACCCTAGTTTCAACTATCGTCCTATTATCCTTCCAGTTATTGGAAAACACTTCGAATCCTTAATTAAACAAAAACTCCCTGCCATGTTACTAAATCCATTCCATATTAAAATAAAATTGTGAATGCTAATATTTGATCGTAAAATTTATTATTGCGAATGTAAAACAAAATATGTACAAATATGTTTTTATCATCTAATCTTAAGTAATATTTGTTTATTATATCAATTTGAGTAATTTCAAATGGTACCTTTAATTCGAGATTTAAATACAATTGATTTTCAAATTGTAAATTATATATTCCAATCATCATCTTTCTTTGATTATGTTATGAAGTGTTTCTTTTGATTCCTAAACAGTTCAGCACCTTACCAAATTCTATTTGTAAATTAAGCGACATTTTTGTAGTAAAACCTAAAAATAACAGCAGCTTATTATTGTAATCATTCATTTTTTTAAATTAAATTCCAAATACTTATTTCTATTTATCCAATAAGCTAAAAGTAAAATATTGCATATATTTATTATTATAACATCTTTATTGAGGCGTTGATACAATTAGCTATAATACAATATTTGATTTAATACGAACTAAATGGCTATCGACCATTGGTCTTTCAGCCGGCATATATTTATTTTCTTTCATTTACAAAAATGTGTAATCTATCCAGTCGGTTTCGCATGTATGTATGAATGTATATGGGTTGTGAAAAATGTTGAATACTGTCCAAAAAGGATGGGTGGTAATTTGAAAGAGATGATCATATCGCATATAATCTCTTCTTCTTCCAAAACCCGCAATAGAAATTGTCCGTCGCACAGCTAACAGCCTTAAAGCAGAAATATCGAAAAAAAAAAAAGAAAATTTCGTAATTTCTTGAAGAAACCAATTTGCTTTTCTGGAAACGATGTTTCTATCCGAGTGTAATTTTAATTTCGACCTATTGATTTGTATTATAGATTTTGTTTTACATTATCCTTTTTATTGTTCCATACGTTTTATTCTATTAATGAATTTTTAATAATTAATTCATACATTAAATATATTTCAAGTATTAAGTATATATTTTGATGAATAATTATTTTATTCCCCGCATTTATTATTCATATATTTTCCATTTCTATTTTATTTTTTATCAAAGAAAAATAAAGATAATAAAACTGTTTACCCGTTTAGCAATTTATTATTAATTAATAATAATAATTCTTTATTGACGGTGGCTATTAAAAGCGAAATACAATAAATTAAAATATATACTTTATATTATAAACAAACTATTTATTAATAAACATGCATTGTTAAAATATACAGATTCTAAATATAACAAAAATGAATTAAATAATTAAGAAAATAAATTAAGTTAAAAATTACAATATGTTAAATCTAAGTTTCCGTTGAATAGAAAACACAACTTACTTGTGTCGGGGTTGGAGTAAAAATATGTCACGTTTCGCTGTAAAATATTGTCAAGTTCAAAAATATTAAAAAATCTTTACGGAGCCTACCTCGTTGACCGAAATCGACACTGTTGAAGATTATACAATAAATAATAACAAAAGAAGACGTAGAAAGAACGTTAATACATTTCACAAAGAAATTTATGGGAATACCCTTTGAAAATTCACAGAAAATATAAATAACACAAAATACAGAAAAATCACAATTTCTTACAAATTAAATAAAAGCAATACTTGCGTGATCCAAAATAACACTTTTTGTATAATATTGCACAGGTGGTACGGTAATCCAATGCGTTGTATATTTAAAAAAAAAGCTCCACTAACAGAAATTATGAGTATGATTATTTTGTTTTGAAGTTTCCAGATGATTTTAAATTACGAGCATTTCTCAATCTTTATTTTTGACACGTTATATGTTAAAGCGCATTCTATGTCAATAATCAATGCTTTATTGTCAATATTATCAATAAATATGATGACTGGTTAAAATCAGTTGATCTGTCAGTTATTGCTGTTCGACCCCAGTAAAATATATACTCCGGTGACTCTAAAACTGACTCAGGGAAGTATTTGTAGTAAGGGGGTAGGTTGTCTAGTATTATAATAATTATTATTATTATTAGTGGCATTTGTTGTTGTTTATTTCTCTTATTATATTCATAATTTTTCAAAACAAATATTTAATAGAATGCACAAAACTTTTGCACTGTCTTCAATTTCTTTTTGTGCGGGTTTTTCATTTAAGAAGTTCCTAAACAAAAGTTAAGGTGAATCACACAGGAAAATCCCATCAATTCCCAAACACTTAAACACTTTTTCCCCGCTCCTTTTTTTCTTCTTTTTATAAAATTTTCTCTGTTTACCCACGCAATATACGCACCGAAACTTGTCCCCTTATATATATATATTTTCCACCCTCCTTATTTTATTTCCATTCGGCGCGCAAACTTTAAAACCACGCCGAATATAAGTTTTAACTTCTTTTTTTTTTTCTTCCCCCTTATTCTCTTTTTTTTCTCAGGGAAAATTTCCCGCAAGATGAGGGTCAGATATGCAATCAGAGTTCGTTGAGGGGCGAGAGGAATTTACCTCGGAGGGGCGGGCCCTAATCGTTCCGGGTGTAATTTTAAATTGGGTCTCGAAAATTTTCCAAGTGGGAATTGCGTCCTTTTTTTCTTTCTTTCGCGTGCTGTAAACTCTCTCACTTCTTTTCTTGCTAAGTTAAACAGAAAGAAAGGAAAAGGAAGGGAGGCAGGGAATTGCTCGCGTCCAATTAATTTTTCCAGGTCGCGTTATTGCCGCACGGAAGCGGTAATTTCATGGAGAGTTATTACAAAAATTAAGTCGTAAAGATAAATAGGGGATTAAATAAATCAAAGATTTTTTGCGGTTTATAAGAACATTTTCAATCTACAAGGCTTAAAAAAAATCAAAGAAATGAAGACTAAAAATGAAATCAATTTTTTACACATAAACATCTTTATTTCTGAGATTGGAATATACAGTTACAATACAATATTTAACAATACACTAACGTTCACAGCATAATTCCAACTCTGAAACTGGCTATCGACCAGTGGTCTTTCAGCCCTTATTTTTTATTATTTAAAATAAAACAGAGATGGTTTCACAGTTTTGCAGTAATTTAAATTATAATAAAATTGGATTGGAAAAAAGAGAAAGGGAATGATCAAATTATCAAATTGCATTGTTCATTGCCAATAAGATATATAGATATATATACATATGTATGTATGTATATCTTTATTCAGAAAAATACTACATTTTTACCAACATTACCGGCGTCATCCCCACATCCACAAGTCCCTCATCGGCAAGAAGGGCGGCACGCACTCCTAGCCCCCCCCCTAAACATGTTCACTCGCACACTGTTGACTCTACAAATAAAAGTTTACGTTTAAAAAGAAAGAAATTAAGTATAAATTATGAATGTGTTTGTCTATCCTGGACCAGCGACTCCAAGTTTTTTTGTCCTATTTAAATTACTTTTGGTTTAATTTAATTTAAATAACTTTGACCAAGTGAATAAATACTCTTTTTCTATTATTATTTCATATCGTATGTAACAACAGATTCTTCTTTTTTTCAGGTAAGGAGTTGGAGTCGATTGCTCAGTCCACCTATTTCGCAGACCTGGTTCAATCGAGGATTCTGGAAAAAAAGTTTGAAAATTGAATTTAAATCAAAATTTCTTAATCTTTAAATTTTGTTAATTAATTTCATTTTTTTTTAATTTATGCAAAAATTTATAAAAATTAATCCCTCGTTTTAAAATTAACAATTTAATAAGAGTTGATCAAGAGAATCATGGAGATATCACAATGTCTGTTTAATTGAGATGAACGTAAATACATGCAGTAGATACAAAGTGGGTTATGTATATGAAATTGCACGTAACACAATCTCCGAGTTGGGATTTAATCAGATGTCGAGGTAACACACACACATATGCTGATACATGCATTTACACAAACACGAGTTCATTAAGGAATGTAACCAGCAGCATAAACATAAATTCCAGTTTCTTATTATGTTAATTATACAACAGTAATTTCGAGGACACTCCAATTAGCGTTCTGGTAACCAATAAATTCTGTTGGTTCAGCATGGATTTAATTAATTATGCAATAATTCTAGCTTCAATTAGATGCTTAAATTAAATTGATTGCTTGTAAGAGGGATAATTATATTACATTAAATAAGTTATTCTATTATATTTATTTGTTTCTCATTTATCAGTTAGATTATTATAATAAATATAGTCCAACAACCCACTTCACAATCCCTCCAACGAATACCTTTATGAATCCACCCAAATCCCACCCATATCCCAGCGTATATTAGCCTTAAGTAAAAAATTTTCCAATAATTCTGATAATCTACCCCTTCTTACAAAATTCTGTATTCTGTAATGTAAGAAAATTTGTTTGACTTTTAAAAAGCTTTTAGTTAATAGCTCCACTAGCATTAAATTAATTCTTAATAACTAAGACTTCAACTTTGTTATAAATTGTTTATCAATTGAATAAAACCCTTTAAACTTTGTTTGTATCACTGAATTTTATTTATAATTTAAACAATTTACACTAATCATTATCAAACTAAAATTTATGATTTGTTTTTATTTGGTTCTCAGTAATCACTTGGTGAAACATGATCACAATATTAATATGTTGAAAAATGAAACAAATCAAGTGTATTTTAATGTGGATTACTTTTTTAATAAAATTGCATGACATTTTTTTGCATACTGAATTCTTTATTCTCAATTTCAGTAAGATCTTGTGCAAAATTTATAACAATTTTTAATATCAGTTAGTTTATAATAAAAATAAATTATTTGTTAATAAAATTGCATGGCTTGTTTTACATTCAGAGTTCCTATTCTTAACTTCAAGGAGATCTTGAAATCGAGAATAAAGAACACTAGTTATGATTTCGCAACGATGACTTATTTGTGATAATTTTTGCATAAATTAAATAAAAGAAGTTTTCTAATTTATTAACAGAAATTAAAATATTTTCTCTTTAGCAGTTGCAACTTTAACGTACATTACGTAAGAACTAAACAAAGGACATATTTATGCAATTAAATCGTATTTTTTACAGTTGGTAAAGTATTTTTATAATAAATATTGATTATTTGTTAATGAAATTAAATAACTTGTATTACATTCAGAGTTATTTATTCTCGACTTCGGAAATATCTTGAAAATAATATAATTTTTTTTTATAAAACATTTTTATGATCAATGTGAATTATTTGTTTATAAAATTTTATAACTTGTTTTATTTTCAAAGCTCTTTATTCTCTACTTCATGAAGATCTTCTTGAATCTAGAGAAAATAGTTGAAAATTTAAAATTTATTACAAATTATTAGATATTTTGAAAATATCATCTGAAATTATTTAATTTAAATATTTTGTGTAATTTTAGGTACAATTACACTTGTATTTGGAAAAAATTCTTAAGATTTTAATTATAAATTCAGTGGTCAAAAATGTAAAAAAAATGCTGTATAATATTTCTGTTGTCCTCAAAACCCGCTACACAAATCGTCAAACATCCTATTATGCCACCTCATCCAAGTCACTCGTATTCAATTCCGTCTACAATTCAATTTGATACAAAATTTGCCTCTAATCCTATTAACCTTAACCTGTTACAGCCGCTTTGTATTCCTCGCAAGAATATAATTTCCTACCGTAAATATCCCTCTTCCTCAATTCATGATTTTATTACATGTTTTCATAATTTTAGTAATTGCGACAATTGAATTGAAACTTCATACTGATTTATAGCACGACATTATCAATCATGACTCGTTTTTACACATAATAAGAAAAATAAGGCAGAAAGACCGATGGTCAATAGCCGTTTTCTAAGGACAACGTATAACATAGTATAAGAATTATATTGTTAATTTATTGTATATAAAATTGTCTGTAGAAATAAAGATGTAATATATATAAGATAAAGAAATTGTCTTTATCTATCGTTTGCAACTCAGGCAGAAAGACCTGTGATCAATAGCCATTAAATATATTTCTGGTTAAAAAATATTTTTTTATTTGTATGTGTATTTTATTTAAAATAAAGGTTCCTTTAAAGCTATTTACCTCCATATTCATAATAAGTGAAATTATAAAACATAACATTAACTAGAAACTAACGATTTAATTATCATCTATTAAAAACTATCTATTAATTTGATGCGATTTTACGACGATTTTAAAAATGGTCCAGTGTAACCAGAAAGTTCACGATAAATCCTTTTTATTGCTAGTCGTTATTATTCATTAGAGTCATAGTGTTGTAATTTTTATATTGAACACACCCGATAAAATAATTTTATGAATTCGCAAATTCCGTCAATAAAACGAAACGATTCTGACCTAATAATTCCGGAAATTTGTATGTAGCTTCTCCTCTGTACTTCATCCTATTCTCTTCTAGATGTTTTATTTTATACACTTCCTTATATACAGGGTCCCTGTTTTTTTTGGAGCTCAAGCAGATCTCGGTTATTTGAAAATATACAAGATTGTTTAAATTAGGGTAAAGTTGCACAATCTGGAGTATGACTGGAATTTAACATAATAAAATATTCCGACTATCTCTTCAAATAACCGAGATCCCCATGCTTCAGCTCCAAAAACAGACACCCTGTATAAGGATTTTAAATATTTACTAAATTAAAATCGATTTCCAGAAAATGACAGTCACTGCCATTGAATTAACCATTTAGTTTTGTTTCATTAACACTTTTTTCCTCCAATTAAAAAATCATAATGTCATTGATGTAAATCATAATAAATTAAAGACGACGCAAGCGCCATCTTTCGCCTAATTTCATGTGGCATGTAACTTTGGTTGGATATGCAATCCATTCATATATTTCCATAGAACTGCTTTAATTAACAAAGCAGTCCATCTGTACCTTTCTACTCTTTTAGAAGTTCAATCCTATTTCATCTTTCGTTTCATTCAAAATTCGACTTTCACAAATCTGAGGCCATAAAATGTTAGAGTTAAAGTGTTATAAAATCAGTAGAAATAAGCGAAAGAAGTTGGAATGTAAATAACGATATTTATTCAGAACTATTTATACGAAAACTACTTGAGGGGAATTATAACCAAACAGATGCCGTTTTATTTTAAATTAGAACACTAGATCCTTTTACTCGTTAGTTTCAATAATAATGAAACCTAGAAGGAGTCCGACAAATCGCCCGAAAATGGATTTTCTCCTTCCGCAGTCACATGAAATGCAAAAATATAATTTAAAAAATAATGCTAATTATATAAAGAATATATTTTTTTTATTATATTGAGTATCAAAATAATAAATTATATTTTTAAATTTTATTTCGGTTGTATATGTGAATTGTAAAGTAGAAACAATACATTCAAATGAAAAACATCTAAAGCATATAGTATATCATCATAGGCTTTAATTAATTTAATTAATGATGCATTTCGGTGATGTTTAAGCCCTGGTTCCGGGAATGTTAAAGCATTTCCAGTTGCTCATTAATGTTATAATAATATTAATTAATGTTAAAATGGCACTACAATCAGATTAATGATATATAATATCGTGCAGTGGTTTTGTTTTATACATAATAATTTGTGCCTTTCCGAAATATTTTCTAAATTAAATATACGCAGCAAGTTAAATTCAGGCATATTTCTATAAGGATCATACCCATAAATAAATTATGTAAATTTTTAAAAATCGTTTATGAATATGCTTAAGTTTTTTATGTGAGTTAAATGTTGAGGGGTTAAAATTAGTGCGCAATAATCAATGTTTGACAAAATCGGCGATCGAAATAACATATTACAATATTGCATTTTTTAAGTCTTTTGTTGGTCTGATAATAAATATAATTAAATATACGCAGCAAGTTAAATTCAGGCATATTTCTATAAGGATCATACCCATAAATAAATTATGTAAATATTTAAAAATCGTTTATGAATATGCTTAAGTTTTTCATGTGAGTTAAATGTTGAGGTGTTAAAATTAGTGCGCAATAATCAATGTTTGACAAAATCAGCGATCGAAATAACATATTACAATATTGCATTTTTTTTAAGTCTTTTGTTGATCTGATAATAAATATTAAATTTATAACGATATGCATTTTATGTTGTTTTCTTGCCGAAATGATTTTATTCATAAATAAAATATCTTCATTGTTTTGTATAAAAGTCAATACAATTTACCTTGGAAAACAAACTTAATTTTCTAGACATAACAATAACTCATAATGAAGGTAGACTTTTATATAACATATATTGGAAAGCAACATACAGTGATGCTATAATACCCAATGATTCAAACTAGTTCTTTCAAATTAAAATAAGTGTTTTCCATAGCTTAGTCAATAGATTATTTAACATCCCCCTGTCTCAGATTGATTTCAACAAGGAATTGGAAACGATAGAAAACATAGCCAGTAATAATATTTATAATGAATATTAGATTGATACAATGGTAAATAAAAAACGAAAACGTTCTTTGTTGAAATTAATCTATACAGGTCTAGATCAATCAAAACCCAAATC
This sequence comes from Philonthus spinipes, assembly GCA_963082785.1. Taxonomy (NCBI): domain Eukaryota; kingdom Metazoa; phylum Arthropoda; class Insecta; order Coleoptera; family Staphylinidae; genus Philonthus; species Philonthus spinipes. Next base: position 17,918,388 of record OY720307.1, on the reverse strand, counting down.
TTATGTCGCCCTTAATTATGTAAACCAAAAATTCAGCTCTATTGTTAATATTTCGAGATATTTGTCAATCGGATAAAAAATGTTGCTTTTTTCTAATTCACTTAAAAATGCATATATTCAAACAAAATAAAATTGAAGGGATGCCATGTTGGTTAAAAACAGTCAATGCCTTAAGGTAATTTAGTTTTGATTAAAAAAGAGTGTTCAAAATATGGACATAAATACAATGTGCATTAATAAAATCAATATTGACAAATTATTGATTAACAATAAATATAAACCCGAAAAGAATCGAAGGAGTGGCGTTTATTAAATACAATGTAACGATTGTGAAGCAATATATTGGCCAAACTGGCAGAAATCTCAACACCCGTCTAAAGGAACATAAAAAATCAATATTAGACAATCAGCCCAAGACGGGCTTCGCAAAACATTGTATAGATGAGGGCCACTTTTCGATCCTTGTAAATTCAAACCTTTAAAAATAATCAACAAATGTAAAAAGCTTAATTATTGAGAAACTTTTTACATTAAGAATTCAATAGAAAAAGGATTGCTCGTTACTAATGAAAACTTATAAACGTTTAACACCCCGCTGCTTGATACGTATGTCTCTTTGTGCGCCAATAATTATGTAAAGACTTAATCCACCTTTAGAAGTAAAACGCACACCGCTCCTCTTGTAACACCATTCTTTGTAATAACTTTGAAAATGCTCGTCTGACCGAAACTAGTCATTTACTATTACTTCTATATTTACTTATTTTTTTTTTTTAAATTTTTGTTCAGTAGGTCTTACCTTTGCTTTCATTTATTGACTGGCAGGCTATGAGTCGCGGTTTAATACTGTTTGATTAGTAATTTGATATATTTATTTAGTTTGTTGAATCGCGTACGGAGTTCTGGTGTATCAGTTTGTCTTAGAATTCTGTATGTTTGTCTTTCGTGTGTAAGTAACTTTAATATGTATTTGGGAAGGGGATACTTACAGGGTTGTTAATTGAATTTAGGGGATTTTTTTGAACTGATCGGGATAAGCAAGTTTTAAATAGGGTTATTACATTTTAATGCGGGGTTTGATTTTCTGAAATAAAATATATAAATTATGCATTTTAAAATTTCATTTTAGAATTGTTATTATTTCTTGAGACGAGTAATGAAAGACTATATATATATAGATTTTTTTAATTGAATTTAAGAATTCTTGAAAATGGCATTAAGCCGAAACTAGTTAAAAATAAATAATTTATCAATAAAACAAACAAAGTGAATTCAACCAAAAAACCTATACAGGGTGTTCCAGCGAAACCGCACCCTATGTCCATATACGTGACTTCCATTTAATGTATTATAATGAAATTTTCAACATTACAGTAATCCTGTCTGCTTGTTTAAATGAAAATATTTTAAAAAGTATACGACTTCCGGTCAACAACTCTCTTACATACATAAACATCTTTATTTCTGAGATTGGAATATACAATTACAATACAATATCTAGCAATACACTAACGTTCACAATATATTTCCAACTCTGAAACTGGCTATCGAACAGTGGTCTTTCAGCCTGTCTTTGTCCAGTCTATGTCTGCTTTTAAAAATCGTGATCGCTAACGTCATTGTCAAGGTCCGGTTGATGTAATGAGATGATATTTGAATTTAGGTTGGGTGTTAGGGTTGCGGGGTATCAACTCTCTTATTTTAAATGGAATGCTATATTTTTTTTATTTTTCCCGGACCACAGTCCGATCATAAAATTATTCGACTCGCCAATTTCAACAAATTTGCACCTTTTGAGGTCCTTTGAGTCCATTCCATCGAGTTTTGAAAAATGTCTCTGTGTGTTTCCGCGATAGCGCAAAAATGGCTGAATGGATTAAACCTAAACTTAATATCTAAGCTTTTTATAGAAGTGAAAAGATCTGTAAAGCTTTTGGTTAGAATCAAAACGCATTAAGTGCAACTTTACTCATTTTTCATTTTTTGATTCGGATAGAAAAATGTTTCAAACAAAAGTTGTAGACCTTGAAAAAATAAATAATTTTTGTTATAAAACTTTTTTTGTAGGACCTTTATTTTTTTTTTAAGCGGATGGATTTCTTCTACTTGATAAATTCCCTTAGAAACAAATAATTATTTTTATAATGTCGGCTGTGGAGACTTTAATTATTTAAATAATTATCTGTATGTCAAATAAAACGTCAAAGTGTGGTGATTTTTAATACATAATTTGTAAACGCTTCCAGATTAAAAAAATGGAAAAGACAATAATCCATTTTTCAATTTTAATTTTTCCTTTCCTATTACAATTTTCAATCAAAAACGTATTTGACCGAATTCACCGAATAAAGTACCATGATGGACATATCACCATTTTTTATTAGGAATTTGTATTGTATATAAAATTTTATGAACAAAATTATTAAGTATCATAACCTCCATATTTCGAAAACGGTTAAATTCGTTTTCGAGATATTTGTCAATCGGATAAAAATTGTTGCTTTTTTCTAATTCACTTAAAAATACATATCTCCAAACAAAATAAAATTGAAGGGATGCCATGTTGGTTAAAAACAGTCAATACCCTAAGGTGATTTAGTTTTGAAAAAATAAAAAAAAACAGTGTTCAAAATATCATCCAACATTCAATAAGCTTTAAACAATTAAATCTTAATTATTTTAAATAGAACACCTTATATATTTTAACATATTCTGATGCAGAATTGTATACTGCATTGATCTATAATAGTATTCCCTATATATATCTAGTTTCGATTTATAGATAAAATAATCAAGATTTAATCGTTTAAAGTTGGATAAATGTGAGATGAAATTTTGCAGACTCTGTATTTAATTTATACAAAACGAAATCACCATTAGATACCTTAAGATATTGGCTGTTTATAACCAACATTGCATCCCTTAGATTTTTTGTTCGGAGATACGTATTTTTAAGTGAATTAGGAAAAATCTCTAAATTTTAACCCAATGTCAAATATCTTGAAAACTGTTAAACTTGTTGGTTATGTTACTGAATGTTTTTTTTTATAAAATTGTAAGTAGAATCCAAATTTATAATCAAATATATAACATTCTACTTAAAACAAGAAACTTGGTGTCTATTTCCGGTATAACCGAAATTCGTATAATCTTGAAAATATTTTAATTTAAAGAGCACATACTAATGCTGTAATGGCAAAAATATCAATATAATATATTAATTAGAAGTACATATTCTTTTAGTTTGCGGTTTCGCTAGAACACCCTGTATATTAAGAGAAATGTTTTACTAAATGATTAATGAGAAACAAATTATTTCTAATTAATTTGTTTCTCATTAATTAGCGAAAATAGAAATTTATAGGCGGAAACGGTCGATAGCCAATTGGCAGAAGAATTTATGTTAGTTATTTATTGTATTTATTTATTATTATTACTTTGTTAAAAATAATCTGCCAATAAAGATTAATATATATATAGAAAATTATTACGATTCTCTTGGCGAAACATGATTAAATATATTATTAGTTTGTTATTAATGTTAGGTGGCTGGGTAGAATTTTAAGTATAGTTTGTATTATTTATTTAAGTTAAAATTATTTATAGTTCTATAAAATGGATTTAATAACAAACAAGTTCAGTTATGTATATTATCCGTTTAAATAAAAAATATTTAAAAACATTGAAAACAATATACTTGAGGATTTTATTTAACGATGAATAAAAATGAAATGTCATCATTATATATGCATTCATGTCTCGCCAAGTGGATCAAACGAGAAATGTCATAAATTTTTAATATTTATTTGTACTTGAATTAAACCAATACTCATTTAACTTTAATTTCAACTTTATTTACGGAATTATTCATTATAAACATTCATTTTTTCATTTTAAAAGATGTTTGTATGGCCTTGATCTGTCTAATATTGGCTAACATCAATATTTAATTGTATCGTAATTTAAATATTAGTATTGTTCACTGTTATTTTATATTTATATATCAGTTAGAATATTATATATATATACAGAGAGGTTTTTTTTTAACAGTATACATATGCCCTATGTATACATGTAAAATATCCAAGTCAAACGCATTGATGTATGTGTTTAGTTGCCTATAATACGCAAACCGATCGATCAATTCCTTCAACTAGGATAATTCAAAAAATAATTACACAATTTTCTATTTCTGTTTATAACAATATCGAAATGCATAACGTGGAAGAATTTTTGCGATCGTTTGAGTTACTGTCTTGCATTTTCTGGTGATCATTTCTAGCACTTATTCTAATTATTTATTTCAAGTTCATTGTTGTTCACTGTTACTTTTCTTTCAAATTGTCTTAATAAAATCTCTTAATATTTTTTACCAGTAATTTCTCCAAAATAATAAGTGACGTATTTTTGTTAAGAAAAGGAAATTGTTTGTGACGGTAACGCATGCAGTGTTAGTAATGATTTATTTTGTTGCGTTTTTCAATAGAATAAAGAAAACGAAACATACAACCTTCCACAGAAAATGTTGTAGTTCAATTATTTTTAGAATCATCCTAACCGATGTATTTGGCCACTTTGGATTCATTGAAAACATGTCTTATCCTCCTCTAATACTGTTGGAATTGTAATGCCAAATGTATACTGATAAAAAATCCTCTCTATCTCTCTCTCTCTCTCTATATATATATATATATATTCGTTATATATTTTTTTGTAGCATATGTTTTGTAAAAAGGTGATTCCGTAAATAAATGTATTATTATTAATGTTTACATTATACAATAACTTACATATTTGTATATATTCAGGTAGGTATTCCTAAAGTTTTAATAACTAATGAGTTTCATTTGTAACGACTACGCATCCGAAATTTATGATTTTAAATTTAAAGTAAAAGAAGTAAAAGTAAAGAAAAGATTAAATACATTTTGTGGATAAATTTAGAAAAATCATAAATCTCTTTAGTACACAATTTAACATAAAAAAGAAAACAAAAATCAGGAGGAATATTAACAAAAAAAAAATAAGCACACACACACAGGGATAAATCAGAAACTTTTTAATATCTCGTCCCGGTTTATTATTATCCCTTCCTTTCATATATTTCCCTTTTTGCTTCGATTCGTGGTTTATGCGAGAGAGGGAGGAAATATATAAATGCAGAAGTATTCATTTTCTCTTTTCTCGCGACTTTACAGTGGCGTCCCGGGGATTTATGTGCGTTTTCGTTTTTTTTTGCGCGCCTCTTTTTAGTGCCCCCGAACGACAAACATAAATCGGTTTTTACGATCGCCAGAATTGTTATGACAAACCACTTCTTATATGGCCATCCGGGTAATTCGGTCGTCCCTCGATCGCCATTCACACACAGACACACACAAATATAAGTGCACACACAGCGTTCCAGAATGCAAGTAAGGAGGTTGAAATAAATGGCGGAATTGAATTGAATAATATTGTTGCAAAAGTGGAAGGTAGTTTGAAAAAATCGATTTTATCACATTAGATTTTTTTCTAATTTTCTTTTCAAATTATTTAATAACTATTTAAATATAATTCTTATCCTCCTTTTTGATATAAAGAAAACACTTAACTTTTTGATATAAACAATATATTTTATTTTACAAAATATATATTTCGAAAACTATGTTTTCATCTTCATTAATATGGATTGAAGTTTTTATAAATATAAATAAAAGGTTATAAACTCTATAGAGAAAAAAATAAAATTATTTACTTTTTTATATAAAACAAGTTTTTCAAGTTTAAAAAAAATATTGTAGAGACATTGCTACAATTATTTAGCCAACACAATGACATCAGGCAGATGGCTAATGTCAGTAGTATACCATTGTTATGACATTGTTCATGTGTTTCACTTAATTACTTATATTTTTGTGTTACATGTGTATATATATATTTTTTGTAATATTCCTACTTACTTTATAGGAATGATTAATCATTCTGTGTCTGCATGTAAATAAATAAATAAATTAGTTATATATAATTATTATATACTATTTTAATAATAATAATAGTGTTTATTGACGGTATATCACCATTTCATAAATACAAAAAATAATTGCATAACATAAAAAATAAAATATAGTATTACAATACAATAAAATAATAAAATGTATGGATAGAAAATAAATCACTATACATTGCGCTTGTGTGTAAAATAAATATTTATTAAGTGCTCGTTTGAAAGTTGTAATTAATCCGCTAAATAAGTCAAACCAAGGATAATTGCAGAAGTCATTTGCAAGTATCATTAGTCGGGAAACAGAATTCTTTAAGAATACATTTGCTCTGTGTAAGTCAACATTGAACAATTTATGAGTTCTTGTATGTGTGTTGAAAACATTTAATAATAATAATTCTTTATTGTCCAACGGAAAAACCAAAACAGGACAAATTACAATGGTCAGTATAAATACAAAAAGTAAAGAAATTAATTATAAAAGTATGTAAGTTTGACAAAAGTAAACTAATTAGAAAAATCAAATCTGTTAAATGTAACTTATAAAATAAAAGAAAGAGTAAATTATTGTTTAATAACATGTAGTGCAAATATAAACTAATTAAACATATAAAATTTGAAGCGTTAAAAAATCCAGTAATATTATTATATATTACAATAATTATATATATCTAATGTTATTAGTCATCTGTCCGATGATGGCATCGTATTGTTACAATTGTAACAATTTCTCTACAATAAATTTTTTGAAACTTAAATAACTGTTGTTTTATTTATTAATAGTGTATTATGGAGTATCATCAAGCAAAAGCCTCAACCGTTGATTAATAAAATAATTACAAAATTGTGTTAACTAAAAACTATTAATAGAATTTAAAGCGAGAAGAAAAGCAAGTAGAAAATAGATAACCATGGCTAGAAGAGAAAAACACATGGTGACAATTTTTGAAGGCGGTTTTGGGAAGAAAATGATTCTAATAAGGTTGTTTAGAGCTTAAATAATTTCATACATTATCTTTTATTGAGCTTAATTATGTGTGTTCTGCAATCGATCTTTTTAAATTGTAGAAATATCTTACAAAAAAATATTAACGCTATTAAAAATCGAAAATATGCTATGATATCAATAATTTTAAAAAAATACTATTTGTTTCTTCCGCTTTTTTACATCAGGCGAAAATAATAGCCTTAATTTTAATTTAATACAATTGATATTTAGGTAGTGTCAAATTTTTGTAGTGAAATGAAAAAACAATTTTGTTCTTTGTTTCACTGAAACATGATTGAAAACACAGAAGGGATTTTATTTCATTGAATAATGATCGAAAATAGTTTAGGGTAAATCTATTTTCATTCATAATTCAATTAAATAAAATCCTGAATGGTTTAGTTTTACCCTAAACTATTTTCATTCATTATTCAATGAAATAAAATCCTTTCTGTATATTCAATCCTGAGTACATTATTAATATTTTAGTGCAAGCATTTTGATAAATCTTTTAAAAATGATTTTTTTTACAAATTTCTGAAATATATTGAATATAGAATTTATCGCTAACTTTACAGCCGTAATAAAATCCTCACTGCACATTCAATAAAACTATGTCTCACCAAGTGAATCCTGTACTCATAAACAAAACATTTTCGCCTTCCTTCAGTGGATGAAACAACGATTCTCGGTCGTAGACCCAAATTGTTGACGATGCCATTTTAAATTAGGTAATAGATGGCGCGTGTGCTATCTTTCCGGCGATTATAATACTAAATTCATTTTTAACATTAAATAAACAAATACTCATCTAAAATGTATTATTTTTCTCATACATCAACAAAAAGCATGAGACTCTGCATACGATTACATAAAAATCTAGGAACGATCCACTACAACGTCGTTTTTTTTTACAAACGTGTATCGCCGTCATAAGTATGTATAAAACTGGAAACACTGTCAAAACACACGTCGCTTTTTTTTTGTTTGGACGTCCCTTCCAATACAAACACACGCGAGAAATTATTTACCTTCCCTTCATGCCCTTTTTTATTCCCCTTTATTTTCCCGACATATATTTATTTGCGTAGGATATTCGCAAACGGATGTAAATGTATATATATGCGGAGAATAAACAAAGGAAAATGATGTGAAGTTCAATAAATAAATTCGTCGCACAGCAGTGGGAAAAGGAAACGGGAATAAAAAATGTATATAACGCATGAATTGTGCTTGTAATATGCTACTTAATAATTCGAGTGTTCAATTTGAAAACAACAGGATATAATAAATTCAAACATCATTTATATTTTAATTAAATGTAGCAGGAGAGAGTTAATTTAATGATTTGAATAATTAGATACAGTTATATTTATTCTTCATTAATTAAATATAGATATATCGTAAACTAAGTGTTCAATTTCTATTGTTAACTGTTGTTTTGTGTCGAAAATGTAAGCTCTACTAAATAGAAAATAAAAAAATAATAACAAATAAAGAGAAACATACAAAGTATAAACATTTTAAAACTATGTATAACTAATATTGCAAAATATGTGATATATTCATATAATTCCGTTTAAAATCGCTATAAATAAATGTCATAAAATATGTGATATATTCATATAATTCCGTTTAAAATCGCTATAAATGTCATAATCGAAAGAAACTTTGTTCAAAAATTTGGTAATTTACTTTAATGATTATTAGTATTTGTATTTGTTTTTAGTTTAACATTGACATTGATAATGGTCATATCATGAACGAAATGCACACTTCTAGGCAATAAAATTGAGCACAAGTCTCATAACATTTTTTCACAATATACTAGTTGTGTAATTCGCGTCTGTTTTAAATGCCTAACAGCAGTTTCAATAAATGATAAAATTTAATAAATTGACATATTTACATTTTTTTCGTATCATATCCTCCTTACACTATAACATATTTTGTGTGATTAATTTTATTGCACAGAAGTGTACATCTGATTTTAATAAATCTTGTGAAGAAAGGATATATTAAACAGTATTGAGTAATTTGATAGGTTATTTTAGTTGTACAACTGCACTGTCTCTTTTGCTGCATAAAAGAGAGAGTGCAGTTTGGAACTTCCAGTACATTCCGTGTGGTGGGGGTACCTACCTACCGTTGAATCGAGGGGATCAAGCCGTCAGGACTTAATACATAAATCAGCATGATGTACCGATTAAGATAAAATAAACCCCATTTATTTAAATTGCGCCATTTTTTTAATAGCCCTTCAAAACTGCACTGTCTGTTTATCCGCACCCTGTAATTTTACAAATTTAAGGACTTTTTTGAGGATAATGTATGTTCGTAGCTATTCTGCATGAATAACGTTCAACATAATATGATCGTTACCCGTGAAGTATCATTGTTCAAGTGGATTTTCCATAAATTATAATAAATCCAAATCTGCTTACACTGCGATTATGAACATAACAGATACTTTAAATTTAACATTTTCTCTTACATAATAGCCCGAATATTTTAATTTGTTATGAATTGTGTTATTTTGTTCTTATTGCCATGTGCAATTGTAAATCTATATTTACTTTTAAGTTTTTAATTTGTTAATTTTAAGTTGACCTACCCCAATGTACACCTTGTATTTGATGGGAAATAAAGATTATTGTTATTATGTAAATAATATACTATAAATTTAAATAACTATCAAACCACTAATTCTTGGGCTTAATCACATAATATACAGTGTTAGTCAAAATTACCGAAACATCTAAATAATTCCCAAACAGTAAACAAATAATTAAACAAAATGTTTTAAATAAAAGTTTAATGAATATTGTTGGATCCACCTTATCAATAACCCATATATTTTTAATATAAAAGTTAAGTCAGTATTTCCATTACATTATAAATACGCATCCAGCGCACCCAAACTTAGTCTTCTTTTTCAGCTATATTGGCATTTAACGCGCTCGATTTAAATTAAGAAGTTCATTCAATTTAGTTAAGTTAAATAATTTTAAATTAAATACTGCGAATAAATACTCTTTTCTATTAAGTAATATTATATTACGTAGGAAATAAAAATAGTGCTAATTAAATATACGTAATTAATTAATAGAAGAAATTACTAAAACAATCACGGTTGGGATCCTTTCTAAGAAATCAAGCTGCTGTCTGAAAAAAAGTTGCAACCTTTCGTGATTGTGATTTCTGGCCCTAAAATGTAGAAATAAGTACGGGAAGCCATCATTTAAATATATTTTAAATTTGTATTCAATTTATTGAGATAAATAGACAAACAAAAAGAATCTTAAGAACAAGATACAAAGAACATATATATTATTCGAAATTGCGGATTTATCTCTGTTATAAACAACAGAGATAAATCCGCAATTTCGAACCATATAATATTTGGATATATATTTTCTTTAAACGATTTAAAAAAGTCAAATTCTCTACAACTAAATATGTTAGAAGCAATTAGCTATAGCTATATAAATATTGGCAATCACTAATTCGAGTTAGATTGCTGTTGTGATCAAAGAACAATAATGTATTATACATTAAAGTAATCTTAAAACAAGAAGGAATTTCATCAGATGAATTAAAAATTATTTAAATATTTAGTTTGTGTAAAAAATAAATATGAAAAACAATGAAAATTTATCAAATTTATATTTTTCATATTTTTGCTAATAAAAACTTGTGCAATCAAAATTTCAAGGATTTCATTAAATTCTGCATTCAAATAACTTAGCAGTCATTACCTATGAATTTCATTATATCTTACAAATTTCTTTTCTAACTTGAACTAGTAAATTGGCGTAATACACGAAAATTACGATTTAATTTTTATTTAGACTGATACTTTATAAATAGTAGATAAAAATGTAAATACATGTTCATACTATTAAATCCAAAAAATAGGCTTTTTTCTCAAACGATTATTTTCATTCTACTATTTTTACTAAACCGCAACTTTAAGATGTACAAAAACTCTAGTAAACTTTTAAATTTTGAATTAACTCACTCAAATAACTATTTATTAAAATTAATTAATTTGATTTAATAATTTATATGATTTTTTTTTTAAATACATCACATTTGTATATTTAATTTTGTTTATACGTATATTTATTTGTCAATTTTATATAAAACATACTAATGATAAAAAACACATTGTGCTCGAAATGTACATTTAGTGTTTAAAAATACAAAAGTGAAGAAAGGAATAAAATATTAATACATTATAAATAGGTAAAATTGCGTTTTTCAAATTCAGCACCATATATCGAGCGTATAACAAAAATCGACGACGAAGTTGGCATTGGAAATCTAAAGCCATGTCTAAACTAAAATCACACGCGCATGCGTAAAGTACTGGTTGTCATGCGTGTGATCTTAGTACAGACATAACTCGAGACGCCATCTTCGTCGTCGATTTTTGTTGTGCTCTACACATTTTTACATTTTTGAATTCTAACAGTAATCTTAAGCATAAAAATCCGACACCCACTTAATCCGCTTCACAATCCGTCAAATAACCTGCTCTATAGCCGGACCAAAGTGGCTCCCTTTATCTATCCAAAATATTCTCCCACAACCAACATAACTTCGAAATTCTGTCTCAATTCTGCACCCCCCGAAATATCCCCGTGAATTCATAAATCCCCGACAAACTCTGTTCCAACTGATTACTCACTATAATCAAGACTAACCATCACTTTATTTCTCTTTGCTCATCTATAAATCACTAACACCTCACAATACGCCCATAGCACCCATAAAAATCATCAACCTTGGCAGAAAGGCTGCTGACCGATAGCTATTTATCAAAATAAAAATAAAAATGTCCTACTTATTGTATTATTTTAAACTATTGTACAAATGTATGATAATAAAGATATTTACTACTACTCTTAAGCATATGTTATTGGAAATTAAATAAAAAGAGTTTGAAAATAATAAAAAAATATTTCCTTTTTAGCTATTATGACGTTTTGATTTTTTAAAGTAGCTTCTTCTTTAATTACTGTGACATTTAAAAAATCAAAATGTCACAATATCTAAATAATAAATAATTTATTAATTATTTTCATTTTTTATGTGATTTATTTAAATAACTGTGACTGAACTGAATGAATACTATTTTCTATTGTTATTTTATAGAAATGTGTTTATTTATAAAATGTATGAACACCTTAACCAGCAATATGATATCCCAATAAAATGCGCGAACTATGGCAGATAAACTGTTGGCCCATAGCCGATTGTCGGTAAATAAAATAACAATATTTATTGTTAATTTCTTTCACATTTATATGATAATGTACTGACAATAAAGATTATTTATATATGTATAACCATTAAGTTATAAAATAAGTAATTAATTATTTTTCAGAATTAAACATCCATCCCAAATTTCGCAACAGTGTTGTGAAGTGCCTTTAGGATAAAATTAATGTATTTTTCGAAAACTAAAAGGTTATCTTTTGAAGATCTTCAAGTATAAATATATAGGATTAATTATAGCCATCATAAGGCGCTTATGATGGCTATAATTGACATGGCGCATGTTATTCAATTATTTACACAAAATTTTCTGTATTTAATAAACAAATAAATAAAGTAATCCGATATTTGAAACCGCTTTATTTTATCACTTTTACTTTTACGACAATTAAATTCCAAAGTCGAACAACTTTTCCGGCGTCCCAGAGCGATTGCCCGCTTAGTAAAAATTATAATTAATTGAATTGAAATAATGAGATATGTTTTGATAAGTGCAAAAGAGAACAATAAAAAGGATGACAATATTGTCCATCTCCTTTAATGAAAAAATCTTATTAAAAAAAAATATTAAAGAGTGGCGGTATGAGACACCGGCGAGATAAGCTCGCTCGAACCAATCAGATCGGACGGTGATGACGATTTTGTTTATCAGATTAACAAAGCAGGCAATAGAATACATTCACATGTATATTATTCAGTGGTTGTAAATTAACGCGAGTGCTTTAAATTATATAGATACGATACAAACATTATTTTACAATTATAATAGTGGAAACTGTTTTTTTTTTATTCCACGAAGAAAACAGCATTAATTGTGTAAGTGTTAAATTAATTATTAATTTGTTCATAATGTAAATTAAATGGAAACTCATTGAAAATTAACTCCTTGTTTAATCATTTTCAGCACTTTTAAACTATTATTCAAAAAAACATTACGTAATTTTTCAGCTATTTGCCTTAGCTGAACACTTATTAAACGGTGAGTTTCTTATAGAAACTGATTTGGTTTCACCATTTTCTCGCAAAACTGCATAAAGTAAAATTATTAAAAGTCGTAAATGCTAAAATGGTTGGAACCCTACCTGTCTCTGAATTTACGATTGACATAAATTGTTGTGTTGTGGAGAATCTCTAAAAACGTGCGCTACACTTTTTTCCAGCTATAATGTACAACTATGGAGTAAAATTTCAACGTTTATATTATAAAGTCAAAATGGAAAGATTTATATTGCTACTTTATATATTCACTAATATATGTCTCTGATAAAAATATACGCAAGCACTTAATATATGCAATCAAAAAACAAACGTTTTTTAATGGCCATCATAATTTGTGCATCCACAGCAATAAAGCACAAAATTTGATATTATATATTACAAATTAATAACTCACAACAATGTTAGCAAAATATAAGTCTTTAATAAAATCGAGCTCAAACACGTTTTTAATAAGTTAATACGCCGGATTCCCAACCTCCTCCTTCCCCGGCAGTCGGGGTTGGGGTTCAGGGGAAGGTAAATTCCGGACTACGTAAAATGCGAAATTCGTTTCGCAGCGCATCTCTAGGATTCGCCTGCGATCTGCATAAGCTTCCCGGGAATTAAGTTGTCTACGAATTTACTGTGAGCGTAGTCTTGTGGGGGAGCTTAAGGGTGTTATCGTTCGAAGCTAAAGGGCTGAAACTATCATTTTTGGTCTGCGCTTTAAAGAAAACACATTTGTAATCCTACAAAATATGTTTGTGTCTTAATAAAATTATTTGTACTTGAAATTATTTATTTCAAGTAAAACTCTCTTTAATTATTTTCCTTCAAATAAATAATTTTAATATTATTTGAACAAAAGAATTTTAGTTTAGTTTAAAATTTAAAAAAATCTGTAGCTGTAACGACCCCAGTAATATTTCTTATATGGATTTTGAGATATCCCACTTCATTACAACGATTGTTTTATTTTTTAAGTTCAATAAACATTAAGAACTTATAAATAATCAAGAAAACAGGATTTTAACGATTTACCTGACATTCTCTCAAATATTAATAATCTATCTTATAGACGCGTATATGCAGACATTTCGCTTTTATACCATATTGGTAACGGAAATGTGCAATGCCCATTATTATTGTCGAAATTAAGTTTTGCATTACTGTCTGATGCCTGTGTTTCCCGATACCCATCACTTTTTCGGTTTTTTTTTATCATACCAATTATGGTTTTCACTATCCCATTTTCCAACTTATGGGAACTGCGACTCTTATAACATTCATCCAAGATTCAACCTTTTATTAAAGGTGGATTACGTATATAGAGACATTAAATTTGGTGAACTTAATTTTAAATATTTTGCCTTAAGGGTGCGGTTTAGAAGAAAGAGATAGCTATACAAATATGGGCAATCACTAATTTGAGTTAGATTGTTGTTGTGATCAATGAACAATATTGTATTATACATTAAAATAATCTTAAAATAAGCAGGAATTTCATCAGATAAATTAAAAATTATTTTAATGTTTAGTTTCTGTGAAAAATAATTATGAAAAACAATGAAAATTGATCAAATTTATAGCAAATTTTAAATTAAATTTTTGCTAATAAAAACTTGTGCAATGAAAATTTAAAGGATCTCACTAAATTCTGCATTCAAATAACTTAGCAGACATGACCTATTAATTTCATTATATCTTACAATTTTCTTTTCTAACTTAAACTAGTAAATTGACGTAATATACGAAAATTTTATTTATTTTTTATTTAGACTGATACTTTATACTTGGTAGATAAAAAATGTAAATACACATTCATATTATGAAATCCAAAAGAATAGCTCTATTTTCAAACGATTATTTCCATTTTACTATATAGCTATATCTTTCCACTAAACCACAACCTTAAATGGAATGATCATTTTATATTTCATATATGATATTGATAAAAACCATATTTTAGTATGGTTTTTTTTAAATTACGAATAAGTAAATGTTTGTGTTTATTCTGTTCTTAAAAACAAACGATACAAAATATTATTTCGGCGAAGTAAAATCCTGACTCGGAGTGAGTGAATAAAAAACATAATACAAAAAAAACGCGTCCCCTTTCCCAATTTCAATTTAATTTAATTAACTTTTTCCACCGTAAGCCAGCGCCGTGTTTGTACTTCTCCTCCACGAATTTTTCCCCGCGCCGAGCGAAAAATGTATTCCAGTTAGTTTGTGTGTTTTTCTAACGAGGTGAAGCGAAGGAGGAACTTAACTAAGCGTTAAGTGTTTGAATTTCCAGAGAAAAGTTTCGGTGCGATAATATTTCGTTTCTTCTTTCTTTCTTTTCTTCTTTCCTGTAATATTATTACATTCTTTGGGCGGAAAAGACGGACTTTTACATTTTATAAATGCATGCATCGCTTAACAGGGTAGGACTGGGAGGTTGTTATAAATATATGTCGTGCCTTTGTCCGTCGCGAGATTTATCAGAGTGTGTGACATTCGATCTTTCTGCGCGAAAAGGGAAGCGAAAAGGAATTGATTTGACGAGAGGGAAATATTTCGCGTTTATTCGTCTGTGATTTTATTTTATTTGTTCGTTTAAAACAAAATAAATGGAATACGATTCCGAAAATTCTGCCTCATCACTTTCGAAGAGCTAAAATTTATATTTATACTTCAAAAAGTTGCTATTTCAACAGAACCGAATCAATTGATGGAAATAATGATAAATCTGAATCGTTACTTTGTGGTAACAGAAATAGAACACTTTCATATTTCCTCTCTTATTATCAATGATTCTTATTGATAATAAGTACCAGGTATACGAAACGTACATCTGACTTATAAAAATAAGAGCGAAGGATGGAGTAACCGTGTTTGTTTCCTATATATTCTCATTAGAACTATCGCTTAAAAATAATAAACAATATGTTTACTGCAGTGGCAGTTGCTGACAGATTTTTTATTTAATTCGCCAGTTATCAGTTTCTTCGGAAGTAAACGTCTTTTCTAGGTTATTTTGCACGGAGCGTACGCGCAAACGAGAAATTTCCAGAATATTTCATTGCCGGGTAATACAGGAAAAAATATATTGTCATATATAGAATTAAAGAGAAATAGTGCATACAACTCTCTGCGAGAATTCTTATGTTTGTAAATCGACCTAACAAAATAAAAAATTAAACGCAAACTATAATATTTTTTATTTGATTCTAATTTAAATAGTAATCATCACATGATTATTAGGAATAATATTAATATTATTATTATTAATAATAACACTTATTATTAATAATAATATTAATATTATATGTATAATAATAATATTAAGTTTTTTTTTTTTCAAATATTTTGAAAAAAAAAAAAACTTTAGAAAACCACACTGTGCAGTGATTGTGAACATATTGAACCATTTTAAATTGCGATATTTTTATTTTTGACATACACCTATTTCGACACCCTCTAGTAGTGTACTACAAAAATAAAAATTCGCGAACACAAAGTTAAATTTATTTCATAATTAAAAATAAAGTTTACAAAAATTAAGGCCTCAAGTATCGAATAAATGCGTTCATGTTCAACAGGATTAACTTAATCACATAACAAAATATTTATAAAAAATTAAGTAAATGTGTTAAAGTTAAAAGAATAAATACACTCATCCTTGATTCAAATATGACACATTTAAAATAATTAATCAATGTTTATGATTTTTTTACTATTTACTTTATTTCATGGCAATTATTTCACTGCGATGTAGGATTTTAAGATTGCGAAAAATTTTAATAAGTACAGTGTTTAATCTATATTAAAAGTATCAATAACCGTTAAGAGCCTTATTAATTAACAATATTCAATGAAGCCTGATTTTTATATGGATTAAAGATTTCTATAATGTATAATTTAATAGAAAAAGAGTATTTATTCACATGGTCACAGTTAGTTAAACTAAATCAAATAAAAATAATTTGAAAATAATTATTTTACTCAATTTATTCACTTATTTGAAGTTTTATATATATGAGTTATTCTTTTATTGAAAATCAGTACGTAGTACTCGAAATGTACCACTGACATTTAAAAATAAAATTGCGAAGAAAGGAATAAACAAGTGTTTAAGTTTACTTAATTATTACATAATTAGTTTAAAGCGAATAAGCAGTCATTGAATCAACTGCTTCTCGAACTAATGCCCCGTCAGACATTAAACTACACTATAAATATTTGCTGTTCCGTGACAATTTTACACTACTCACGTAGCGTAAGTGAATGTCATTTTTTAAAATGTTCAACCACCATTTATCAAGCATTATTATGATTTATTTACTGTATGAGTTATTTTTATTATATAAAATTTAGTATACATATTTTATACACTTTATTGAATCAAATGTTCCCGTTTGTTGATTAATAAATTACGTATAAAATGAAAGATAGCTTAAATTTAGAATTTCCGGAATTCATTTAATATTTACTGCACGCTCTTTATTATTAAAGCTAATAATTTATTTAATTGAAAAATAACATCGAACATTTTTATGAATTCAGCAAAATTGTCTGACTATGATTGAAATTCTCAATGTGTCGCAGAAGATTATGATACAAAACAACAGCGGAATTCGTTCTGCGTTCTAGATACGTGCGGATTATCAGAAAATCGTAGCGTTTAAAATCCCATCTAAAGGTTCTACATAGAAATGTAATTTACTTTGTAAACCGTTTCCAAAAATCAATTGATGGATTCCAGTTTCAAAATGAAAACAATTATTATAAATGATAAATTAATAAAGAGCAGGTTTTATTAAAATTTAATAAAAATAATCTTAATTCGGAAAAACACGGTTTAGATTAATAACTAAATAAATAAACAGCTTTATACATGTAACATTAATACATAGTTTGAACAATCTTCTTTATGTTGGTTGTTGGTTGTGGAGACTTTAATTATTTAAATTTAAAAAAAATAAGTAGGAGAAAGGAAAAGTATTTTTATTTAAATACATAGATTGAAGAATTATTTACAAAGTATTTAGAAAGTTACATCCATATATAATACATGAAACGGCTAACGACCGCAGGACTCTCCGCCTGTCTATGTTCAGTTATTGTCATTGTATATCTAATTTAATCTAATTTTTATGATCGCGAACGTAATTTTCTAAGGCCGCATTATTTTATGAAATGATAAATTGTTGAAGAAGGGCATTTAAATAATATTTTGGAGCGGTATTTGGATTTTTGGATTTTTAGATTATTATTTTAATGTAAATAATACTTCTAATCTTCAAACATTGGTAGTTTATATTGTAATAATAAATTAAATATCTACCAAGAAAAAATATCTAAATTTGACTTCATTTTAGTAGTTAAATTTAATAGAAAAAAAAAAAATTTATTCACTTGGTCACAGTTTCTCACTAGCTGAAGAGGAATTAATTAATTATTTCCGATTAATTTTCGTTTAATTCATGAGTTTAATTTATTTATAATTAATTAATTTATATTATTTTGGTAAAATAATTCAATAATGATCCTGAGGAATTTTTTATGAGATTTTTCCATCTTCTTAGCGAATGCTTGGACCTAAATTACTCTGCCTGCCCACAAATAAATATATTTTGTTCTATAAAAAAATATTGTATATATAACCATAGAAATTTAAATCAATTCAATTTTGAATTCTCTTGAAAATAGGCTGATGGTCGAAACTAGTCGAGAATTTAAAGTTATTCAATTTAATTTATTTGATTTGTAGATTGTTATTGCTTCTATTTTACTATTATCCTTTTAAGATTTTTTCCTTAAAGTTCCTGTGAATCAGCTGAATAACTGCGGCGCAGAGATTCCTTCCCCTTATCTCTGTATCTAACCCGCGAAGGCCTTAGAAGAGTACATATGGGGAGTCTCTTTAGAGTAACGTATTCTACGTTCAATTTCAAACTTAAAATTTAATTCATATATATTGTATTTTACATTATGTGCCATAATTGTAAATTTTGCGTTGTACACATTATCTGCTTTGTATAAAGGAGTTTTCTATAAATAAATAATCTATTGATATAGGTTGGTTAGTTATATAATAGAGCACATAGCAGAGGTTATTCCTGCATCGTGTATTGTAAATAAATGGAAAATTTGTTGTTGTTAATAAATCCCTCGGCATATTTGTTTAAACCAACACATCGAAATTAATGCAGGAATTTCGAGTTACGCACTGTAATTCCATTTAAACCGACATAAGCTCTTATTGAAAATACAGCTTATTGTAATAAATAATTTTATTTACACATCCGTTCTCTCTTTTCGTACGCTTTATTAAAAATGAAACTAAATTAACAGAGCCGAATAATAATTAAATGAAAAATCCATTCGACGTCTGCGCTCACTTCAATTTCAAATACTAATTAATCGACAAAACTAAAACTGAACTAAACTCTCCATGTCTCTCTGTATGCGAGTGTGTGTTTGAGTTAAAGGATCTAAAACAAACACGCAGCGCTCCGGCGAACATTAATATAATTTGCGAATTTCTCTCGTAACGAGATTAATTACCAAGTCGGGGACTGTGTGTTTCTTCTTCATTTCATCGCCGCTGGTCTGTCTCGACATCAATGAACCGTGCGGCGTTTGCTTTGGAATCATTATTTATTTAGTCGTGGTGAAGGTATGATTGGATTCGGCTAAATTAATTATAATTCAGATTTGTTGTTTTAAACTCAGAAAATATTTTCATTGTGTTGTTATTGTTAAATTAAAATCAATTTTATTTATTGTAATATTTTGGGATTCAATACACTAATTAGATTTAGGATTTTTTATATATAAATTTTTATTCAGGACTAATGTTTACAATATGCATAGAATATAAGACAAACTATTACAAAATATCATACAGTACATACCAGTTTCGAACTGGCTTTAGGATTTTATTTATTAGTTTTTTTTTGTAAATGAAATGTATATTGTAACACGGAGATTCCGTAAATTAATAAATAACGATTATTTAATATAACAAAATAGATGTGCTAATTGTTCGCTTGAAGAAAAGGAATAACCCGCCATCGCGATTTCTAGCTCTTTCAAAAAAATATTTTTTGTACTGCATTAAGTGATATGTAAATAAATTGGAAATTAAATCGATAATAAAAAATATATTCGCGACAAATCTATCGGCACACATTTTAAAAGATCCTCGGGTCGATAGCCTATGAAAGGACAATCCCAAAATTATGTAAAGTGCTTTATTATAAAGGGTGGGTCATCTATTGGTACGTTTTTTAATTTCGTCGTATGATAACACTAGGCGAGCTACTGACCTTAAATTTTAACAAACAAAAAAACACAGATAAAATTAATAAAATTTTTTATTAAAATGAATAAATAAATCAAACTTTAAATTCTCTTGAAAATAGCTCGAAACTAGTTAAGAAATTAAAGTTAAATGAAATGAGTGACTTTAATTTCTCAACTAATTTCGAGTTAATTTCACGATAATTTAAAGTTTAATTTTTTTATTCATTTTAATCAAAATTTTTATTAATTATTATTTGTAGATTTTAAATAATTTATTCATGTTTATTACTGAAAAAACATATTTGTAACTATATTGCGCTATCGAATAGAAATCTTTCAGTATACTTATTATTATACTTCATTTTAAAGTTATCAGCTTTAATGAATCGATATAAATATACATTATAAAAACCAAAGGAAGGGATTTTAATCAAAGTGGAAGTGAACGAGGAATCTATTTTTGGAAGAACAATGGAGTGATTGGGAAAATGGAAACGACCGTCTCGGTTTAGAATTCCTACGCTTTACCGTAAATATTTTGGCTCGGCAAAGCGTTGGGATTCTGAATCAGGATGTTTCGTAATCTCTACACGTCTCCAGAATCATCGGCAACAACTCAACACTGGTTTACGAAGTAAAAGGAAGCTGTGTGAAAAAAAAAATGTATTTATACGGAAAATAATTAAAAATTATTAATTATGTGTCTGGGAATAAAATAAAGCACATGTCTTATAAATATAATAATATACATTTTTATTCCTGTAATTTTACATAATTAATTATTATTTACAATACATACACAGTGAGTTTTATTTAAATGTGACTATAGGGATTTACGTGGTAAAACTGTAACAATGTACATTTCGTAGAAAAAATGTTGGTTTATTAATGAAACCAAAATTTTGATCCAAATTTCTATGACAAAAAAGTTAACATGTTCACTTATTTAGTCGCACTTAAATAAAACGCAGCGAAATGTAAAATGTATATCGACCAGATATCTGTTAGCATAGGCTATAAATATTTTTCACAAAATTTTAGTTGTAAATTCTGCAAGTATTTAAGTTTGTTTAAGATAATATTAATTTTACTGATATTATTCGGAAATATATTTGAATCGTTGATAAAAGAAAAAATCCTAAATTACTGTAAACACTCTATCCCAGAATTCCATTTCAGGTAACCTCTAAAAATTTACCGTACTTGCACTGTCCATCCTAACGTCTAATATCCAAAAATGCCACCTCGAATTTAAAAAAAAAATCTACAGTTATCTTTGTCGATATTGAAAAGACCTTCGAAACAATTTGGTATCAAGGTCTGCTTTAAATATGTATTCTTTTAAATCTCTCCCATCGTATTATATTACTAAATAGTATCCAGATTATCACAAATTAAAATCATATTCATTCCCAATCCCTCTCCTACAAAAGGTAGACTGAACTGAGGATGGTTGATCTACAGGAGGTAGCAGAATGGATCTAATAAGGCCTAAGTGTACAGCTGCACACTGCCTTATACCAAGTACCCTCTCCTACAAGTTGTCCCAATCGTTAGGCCAGCTTTAAGCATATTTTTTCATTAATATATTTTGTTTGCTAAATTTTAAGGCCCAAAAGTGTATTTTAATTTTTTTCTTTAATATATTTTGTGTGCTAAATTTTAAGGCCAAAAAGTGTATATTAAAAAATCGTTTAAATCATGTTTTAGTAATAAGATAAATAAAATACAAAAAGTATTAAAACGTCAACAAGTTTGAATAAAATGCGTTATGCGTGCATGAATAGCGTCCCCATTCAAATGTGTCCCCTCACTCAAGAGCGCATTCTTCTAATCTCCACCCTAATCATCCCTCGTCCGCGCCGGTTTCGCCGCCCCTCGGGATTATTTATATTCGAGTGTCAAGAGACGAAAGGGCAAAGATGAACCGTGGACGGTGTGCGGACCCCTCGTAAATCTCCAAATTAAATTCCACCGAAAATCCGGTAATTGTCCCGTGACCCGTTTCGCGCGTCCCGCGCCCCCATTTTCCCCGGGACACGTTCTCCTCGGCGAGGGTTAAGCCAGACTTAACGACCGGTCATTTAGTCTTACGCCGCAGAGGAGAGGATTTGTACGGTTTAACGGTGGGCGGCGAAGAGCGACACGAGGATTTCATTTATTAATCCCGACTATGGGGCGGCAATTTATGAAAATGCGTTTAGTTGCTGTTGTTGTTGTTGTACTATTAAACGAGCCGTGACAGTGTGTATTAAATTTTTAATTAGTTTTAATCGCGGTTCATGATGTTTTGTTAATTAAATAATTTCGTTACAAAATATGAAATTATATATAATTAACTCATGATTATTTTGTCCATTATCTATCTACATAAATTATGATAATGAAAGACGACGCAAGCGCCATCTTTCGCATAATTTCATGTGGTTTGCGTCGTCTTTCATTCATTATGATTAATATCAGGTTCCGTTCAGATCCTTTCAACCGCCTTCATCAAGGCATTGCACATCGAATACACTAGTCTGATGAGGTTCGAAAAACCGAAGTGGCCATCACTAGTTATCCATACGCTAGATGAATGGTGACTGAACATTTTATTAAATACATAAATTATTAAAGTTAGATCAATGTGAGTCCAGCTTGAAACTTGTTACTTATATTTCTCAATTTACTATCTATTCTTGAACCATTTCGTATATAAGACATTATTTTTTTGTGATATTTCCACATTGCTATTTGTTTATACATACACACATTATGGTTTATCTTTTGTTATATTTTGATAATATATTATAAAATTATATTTGTAAATCGTGGATTTCCGTAAATAAATAATAAAAATGAACATAATTAAAAAACTAACGCATCACAAAATAATTCACCAGTAAACTAATAAAATTTTTATTTTATTTTAACAATGACGGAGTTTGCGATTTTATCCGCTATTTAATTTCCAAACTGTGTATATTTTATATAAAATATAGTTGAAAATAGTATGGTTTAAAAGTCTTTGTAATGAGCATATGATTACTATATTTATACATTTTAAATACAATCCAAAAATGAGCATTATTATTTAAAATTTAGTTTCTAGTTTTAACAATACAAAATTGTACAGCTTCGTTCCGTTTGTTTCGACTCGACAACAAATAAAATACGCGCAATTATCCATCCGGGAATCACGAGAAATACATTTTGATGAGTCGGTCGTAGTGGCAGCTGATTAAATTCCGATCGAACTGGGCTGCAGCAGTAATGAACTAGAAATGGTGGATGCGCCGGGCTGGCCGCCGACCCTCGACCCCCAGCGCGCGCCCCGAAGGAAAATATATATTGAAATTCCTGGCGCGCTTCACTCAATTTAAAGGGGGGCATTGTTTCGCCATTACTTCACGAAATATTTATGTATTATATACACAGGGGAGGGGATGTTGCGAGTTACAACCGGAATACATAATTTTTGCTCAATTTCAGTTAATATCAACGAGGTGCATTCAAAGTTTTATATTATGTAAATTTTGATATTGTAAATTAACTGAAATTTTGTAACGTGCTATAATTAGTTTGCATTGATGAAATTATTTTTGAAAATATATTTCATTCAAATTGATTACTATTTTCAATATTTAAGCATTAGTGGTTCATATTATAAAAGCAGATTTCTATGATTTTTTTTAAAAATATATTAATAAATACAAATACAAAATAATTGGGGCTATTACCTACAGGAAATGTTAACCCTTGAATGCATGATTTTTTGTTTAAAAGAAAAATAATTAAAAACTCGAAGAATTGTCAACTGATATAGGGAAATATGTTAAAATAATATATAATATAATATAATATAATATAATATAATATAATATAATATAATATAATATAATATAATATAATATAATATAATATAATATAATATAATATAATATAATATAATATAATATAATATAATATAATATAATATAATATAATATAATATATATATATAACCAATACAGGAATAGTAAAAAATATATATTTCGTTTTTAATCACATTTTTTAACGAAAATTTTCAGTACATAGAGATACTGGGTTGCTGTTTGAAAACTTTACTTTTAAGGTATCCCCAAAGAAAGAAGTCCAGTGGTGATAAATCCAGGCTACGAGGTTAATGACACCTCTCTTGGATATCACTTTTTGTCCAAAAAAATCGCGAACAACACTTAACGGGCCATTGGAAGTGTGGCATATGGTAACATTAAGTATTATATTGTAATTATTTTTTATTAAATTGTTTTGTATTATTTTTGTAGCATTTGAGTGTATAAATGAAATAAAATGACGAGGTGAATAATCTTTTTCTATTATCGAAATAATTTTGTTTGAATATTACTTTTTATTAGAAATTATTATTATTTGATTAGCTATTAATGAGCCACAATACACGGTGTGGTCGCGGGGGATGGGCTGATTGTACCCATTCATATAGAATATAGCTAATTATACACACATTTCATGTCACTTAATGTTTGATAGTAATAATAAAACATCGGAAAAAGTGTTTCATTGTCGTGATTTAATTTATTACAATCGTTTAAAACGAATTTACACATAAAAAAGCTCGATTTACATTTTCCTTTCACGTTTCTTTCATTCTTTTTATTTCTCACCTCCGCAGTCTCCTATATTTACCGGCAGTCGAAGATTTTTACGTACTCCTAACCCCATTTATACATTTTTTTCCTGAACACAGGGGGTGGGAATCCCTAACAAAAATGGATGGCGTCGTTCGACCTATATATCGAATGATTGGGACAATAACGGTAATCCCGTCACGTATGCAGCGACCCATCGACGACGTTTCTCCAGATAAAGGAGACATCATCCGGAAGTCGCCCCCTTTTTTCCGTCTCCCCCGCCTCGCTTCACTCCTTCACTTCGACGTACGAAAAAGAGAGGGGCGAAATTGGCGCACTGTTTTACAGTCGGGCCGAATCCCGGGATTCGGTTCCGGATCGAAGAGCGTTTAATAAACAAATAAAAAGAAAATTGGAAAGGGGTTTAATGCGGAGAGGAGGGATTTTTAGTTGGGAGTTAGAGGCGGTTCGAGAATTTCAAGAAGTTTGTATAAACTAGATTTTTATTAAATTCTTAATAAATTAATACTTTTTTTTCGTTTTCTGGTCTTATAAACAAGACAAGCCTTCATTTAGTGCATAAAACAACGATACTTGATCGTCTATCTTGTAGACCCAAATTGATGTTTGTATAAAGTAAATTTATGTTATATTCGCAGCAAATTAATGTATTTTTTTCATTTCATTTCCTGATCTCACAAATATGACAAGTTCACCTCCCTTTAATTGACAAAACAACGATTCTCGGTCCTCTACTTTGCAGATCCAAATTGCTTACGAGGCCACTTATAAATTAGGCAAAAGATGACGCTTTATGATATCTTTCCAATTATACAATTAATACTTATTAAGGAATATTAATTATTTAATAAAAATAAATTAAATATTGTTTAGTGGACTTTATGAAAACTTTAGTGTATTTTATCGATATTTTATGAAATAAATATGAATAAATTATTAAAAATCAACCAATAAAACACAGATTCGATTGAATAACTTTAAATTCTCGACTAGTTTCGGGTTATTAGCCCATTTTCAAGAGAATATTTTTGTATGATTTTTAATAATTTATTCATATTTATTTCATACAATATGAACTGGCAATGTCTAAATATTAAAACCATTAATTATCGATATTTGTTAAATGAACCAAATTCGAGAATTCAATGAAAAAAAAATACTACATTTTT
Source organism: Philonthus spinipes (assembly GCA_963082785.1). Classification (NCBI taxonomy): domain Eukaryota; kingdom Metazoa; phylum Arthropoda; class Insecta; order Coleoptera; family Staphylinidae; genus Philonthus; species Philonthus spinipes. The sequence goes on along the minus strand of OY720307.1, from coordinate 17,892,057 downwards.
GCCGCGTGAATTTCATTGAATTTGATATGTATTACCACGTAGGAACGGTCGAAATCATAATTATTGAGTTATATCAATTTTTATGCTTTGATAATAGTTACAATACACGGGTCATTGATTAGGACAGGACAAGCAATCCGTGACTGATTTTTGTGTTGTTTAATTTCCATGGTCAAGCGTGAGAATTGTAAGCGGACGGGAAAAATGGACGTGGCTTGAGAATGAAAACGCGTCGTTTGAACTTTCGTATTATTAAAAAATTGTGAAGTTCAAATTCGAGCATTTCAAAATGTATAAAAAATATGTCGGTAAGTGAGCTAATAGAGAACCTTAATGCATTCGATGTCCAAGTTTTTGCTGACTCGCCAAACAAATCAAAATATTTTGTTTATATTTTCAGTTTCATGACACGTGTTTCAATCTTTGCAGACGGGTTTAAACATAGATCATGATATTTGAAGACTGATGCATTTATCAGAAATCTGAAAATATTAACATTGTTAAGCAAAAATGTATCTTTCTTTAAGTAATATTAATAAATGGTTCAATTAAAAACGAGCAGGGAACTGAAACAGGACAATTATTCGTAGCAAATACACCATAAAATTTGATCCATTAAATAAGTAGACTTTGTATATTATTGTTACGAAATCGGTTTTAAGCAGACTCGGAAATTAGTAAAATAATGTTGATTTATATGTAAAGTACACAACATATTTATTAACATAGCACTTTTTATTTATAACTAGATGTTGAACGTTCGTAATAGACTGTCTGCCTCACCGCTATCACGCACTTATATAGCGAGTTTTTTTCTCGAATTTTGCATGACGCCACGTTTAATGTCGCGCGCTCGGTAGAATATTCCAGAATGTTCTTTCCAATTGCTTCTTTCACTTTCGTTACGTTATTATCTATTATTTCATGGAGTAGAGGGGTGGCAGTTATTAGTTATAAATAAAATAAAGAGAAAACTGTAGAAATGTTCTCCCTTAGGAAGCAGGCAGGGTGTCACGCCTGGAATATATTCCAAATGAAGAAATTAGAAGACGAACAAAAACAATGTATACTACAACAGAAAGAACACAGACCAGACAACTGATATGGTATAGGTATTTTAATGGGTTGAAAGAGAGTAGATGGCCTATAAGAGCACTCAAACGCATTTCAATAAATAGAAGAAAAAGAGGAAGACCGGCTACGACATGGATAAAAGGCGCAACAGATGCAATGAGGGATGGAGCAATTTAGGAAGAGGAATGGAGAGAAATGGAAAGATGGCGATCGAAATGAGGGATGCGGCAGAGGCTGTACAACCCCCGGTTTCACATATATATTTCATCGAGTTTCTTAAACTATGCTAATACATTTTTCTATTGAAAAATTAAAACTCAATAAAATAATAGACAAATATAAACCAGCCCGCACTCGCAACAACTAAAACAAACAATCAACATTCCACCCGGCGTAGTTGTTAATTTATCACCATCATTACAAGTTAATTGATTAATTGACAAATTAATTCCCCTCTCGTCCCCGCACCCCCGCGCATTCGAAAATCGAAATCGGCCAATTAAACAATCCCGATTTTGAATTATGACCATCGCTTTTCCGGCATCGTCCTAAGCGCTTAATTGGCGACCCCCGAATTATATTTCGGTAAACTCCGCGCCGATAAATTTTATTTAATTGGAACGTCCGGTGTTTATATCGGCTCCCATTTGTGTGTGTGTGCTTTATAGATAATCATGCTAATTGAATGCATTTTGAGCGGCCGTTTCAAAACAAAATCGCACGCCAACGCAATATTTATTAGAAATTGTTGATTTATTATGTATTTTATGATTGGAATAAATTTGCGATTAATTGGTGTAACTGTATGTTATATTTAAACTGATAAGGTTGTTATTTAGAATACAATATAAATCGTTTTATTAACAAAATAATAATAATAATAATAATTTTGAAAATATTATCCATGAACCATACATAACAAGAGATAATTTTACGGAAAGAAGAAACAATTAATTTCGTTAGCTATTTTTTTGATTTTTAAAAATACCTAATGAAATAAATTTATTGCTTTTTCCGTAAAGTTTCTGTCTTGTTATGTATACATTCAACGCGAAAATATATTTCGGAGGGGAAGTGATCCCACTGCAGCCCATACCGCGTGAAACTATACTTGCATAATAATGTGAACGCATGACTCGCAAAGGATATTTTTAAAGAAATATCTATTTGTTTTAATTTTATAATTTAAACATTTAAAAAATCATATCTACACAAACAATATGTAAAACTAAGGTATACATTTTGTATTTATTAGAGACAAATAAATGAAAATAAATTATTTATTTATTTTATTAGTTAATAATTATACATTTTATAAAAAAAAAACTTTAAGAATTCAAAAATAACTTGGATAATCTCCCCTTGTGTATCCCCAAATAGTGTGCATTTTTTGGATTTTTCAAAATACACTCAGTAACTAATTTATTAATTTTTGCGCCATTGATTTTTTTGATTTGCCTATTCGGTAATTTATTTTTTTCATGCAATTTGACTGTTAAAATTTCATTCTTATATATGTTCTTTCTAGAACAAATGTTTTTATTACCTCTTTTTGTGTTTTATTAAATTTATTGACAATAATTGATGTTAATTGTTTCACAACATTTGAAACAGTTTTTAAATTTTCTCCGTGAAACTTTTTAAATATTTTTTTAAATTATTTTGCTTTCTATACCCATTTTAAATTAAGTTCTACCAGACCACCAAAATTTAAATGCACAATCTAAGTTATATTCTGTTAAGTGAATAACTTTAATAAAAAAATACTTTATTTTAAACTTTTTAGCAATCCACACATTGATTTAAAAGAGCATCACTTTCATTACAAGTTTCTGATTCTAGTGATGTATCTGTAGTTGTACCCGAACATTCACTAAAAAGAGAGTCACTGAAATCAGTTGATTTTTGTTGCGGCATATATAACTTGTGGAAGGATTAAAATCATCTTTTCTTCTGCAAGCATAAATCTAATTTTTAAGTAAGACTTTATTGTTCTTAGAAAAATTATAACCCGGTCTTCTTAGCTACATCAAAATTGTTGCAATTTTTGCAATATATAACAGTACATAGAGTTCCGGGCATTTTAACTAATAATTTAGAATAATATTATGATACTATAAATAATGAATTTTTAATTGTAATAAATACGTTCACAATTCTAATAATTAATTCAAAAACAATATCGAATTTAAAAACCTTCAATATTGGGCGCTAAGCGTTAAATAACGAATCCAAATTGCGATCATCTTTATGATTTAAAACTTTGAATCGTTACACTTTAATGTGTATGTATTATGATTTATAAAACGGAAAAGTTTAACAAAATCATAAATAAAATCGCTAATATATTGCAAGTTAATTCACTAAATCTTTGCTGTTAATCGTGCATTATTTTAAATAATGAAAATTCTCTTGATTGTGGTGGATGTGCCGGGAAAATTCGTGATTGGAATATCCGCATCTTCACATCGGAAGATGCGAAGAGATCTTTCAAATGAGGTGTCACTTGACATACCTTTCCATTTGAAAAAAAAAGTCGGAGGTAGCTGGGATCTTCCTGGAACAGATAAACAAGCAACATATACATAGAAATGAGGGCAAGAAAAAACAATACATAGCGTGTTTCGGGATTTTTTGCAAAAATCGCCTATATCGAAGTTATGAATTTTATTCCAGTTAAAGTCTCCACCCTGTATATATATCAAGAATGGCTAATTATAAAGATGCCAATTAAAAACAGTTTTAAACTATTTTGTGTATAGCACATTATTTTCACTTGTGATTGCGGTTTGGTAAATTCACATTATAATTATCAAATACCCACACCAAGAACATGCGGGAAGCAAAAAATGCACATAATTGAATTCGATTTTTTTTTCAATAAAAACTTTATATTTTCAATCAAAGTGTGCATCCATTATATCGATACACTTATGCCATTTTAGAGATAACTCTTTCATTCCTTTGCTGTAGAAGCTTGGATCGCGGAAGTTGATAAACTCTTGAAACGCAATTTTGACAACCGGTGCGGAATTGATTTTTTCTTCAGATAAAAAGCTGTATACATTTTTATAAAAATGATGGTCAGTGGTGAAAAGGTCTGGTAAGTACAGAGGATAACGGTGAGCTTTCAACTTCTTCAACTCCTGTGGCTTTGACACGGTTCGTACGGAATGTGGTTGAGCGTTGTCGTGCAGGAAAATTGGAGTCATTCAATTAACTAATTAAATTTGTTTTTGATAATGTCCACATTGTGAACGAAATGTACATCTAACGTGTAAATAAAAAGTGAAGAAAGGAATAAACCTAGTTTTAATTTATTGATATAAAACACTTCACATAAACTTAAACCAATTTATAGTAACTAATGTTGGCTATTTAATCGCAAGATTCCTCATCAATTTGTCTAGTTGATAACAACAGATATCCGCCGTGATCGATTGGCCAGGTTCTGTGAAGCTGTGGTGGATAACACCTGAGCCAGACTACCAAACAATGACCATCAGCTTCTTCTGGTGGATGTCTCGTTTTAGAAAGTGTTTTAGTGGTTCATCTTTGTCCAACTATTGCTATGAATGCTTATTACCGATTTGTGCCAAATGAGTCAAGATTATTTCCTTTGCAATGTATCAAATTATTGATACATTATTTCTTATAATTCACTGAGATCCACATGGCTTTTGGATCATGGCAATTTTAATATGTTCCAGATATGTCCTGACTAAGAGACATAAAGGGGTAAACATCAATATAGCTATATATATATATATATATATATATAAGGTTGCACTTATGGCTCTACAGAATCAGACAAAGAACTCGAGCCCGGTTCTGGTGTGCCATAACTCTCTCATGCAACTGGCAAAATGCAACAGATTAAGTCTAATATGGGTGCCAGGGCATGAGAGAATAGAGGGCAATGAAATGGCAGATGCTCTTACGAAAGAGCTGAGCAAGTTCCAATAGGCCGATCTGTCCCTTTTCCAAACAATTCCTAAAGTCAATCAAAAATAAGGGACATTGAGGCTAGAGAGAAACAACGCTACTGGAAGGAGCATAGAGGAGCTGAGACAGTAAAAATCCTCACAGGGTGGTCATATTCCACTACCAAAAGGGATTTCTGGTTACTCAACAGGAAAGACCTCAAACTACTCACAGGAATTCTAATAAGACATGTCCCAGTTAGGGGCAATCTGAAAAATATTGGATTAGTTGCTGATGAAACGTGTAGATTCTGTTTTGCGGAAAGGGAGACGTTATCCATCTCCTAACAGAATGCGAGTCTTTAGCTCTCGTAAGACAGAGGTTTTTAGGGAACTTCTCATCCACTATTGACGAACTAAAATATTTCAAGATTAAAAACCTTTTAGAGTACTTCAAAAGGATAGGTATTATCCTGTGAAGTAACTAATTAAATTATTTTGAATAAGGGGAGACATAAAATATCTTTAGGTCGAAGTACCACTACATCAAATAATAATAATAATAATAATTCACGTGAACTTTGGCTGGAATTCGCTTTCACAGTGGCTTTCAGGACGTCATTATCCACCTCAGTTTTAGGCAGACCACGTGGTTCATTAGATATGTCGAAATCTCCCAAACGAAATTTCTTAAATCAACGGCCTACAGTTGCATTTGTAGTCACTTGAATGACGAACACACTGTTAATATCGACGACTGCCTGCCGTGTTGTGGCCCCAGGGTGGAATTGATATACATTTTACATGTAAAACAAACCATGCCAAAATACAGCGTCTAAATGAGGTTATGTGCAATTGAAATTAATAACATAAACTTTGATCCATTTCGTACGTAACAATCTAATATTTTCTATTTATATGTATTTAGTTTTGAATATCATTTTATATGTTCATTTAAAAACAAAACATACTACTTGCAATTCTATTTTATACACAAAAAACGCTTATCTTATTTTAAACAAAAAATGTTCTTTAAAATTCGTACAAAATAACTGCATTCCAACACAAAAAATACCTCTTTACGTACGTTACCTAATTACTTAATTTAATTAACCGGAGCAAGGGACGTAAAGGTTAAATTAATCCGTAGAGGATCACGATGAATAGCACTAAACAGGAAGAGTTGTAAAGTTGTAAAATAAGGGGCCAGGAGAGAGAAAAAAAAAACAACGGGACCGGATATAAAGTAATTCGCTGTAAAAGAGCGCGCGCCGCGTAATGTAAAACTGCTGAATTCAATTTAAAATTGAGTGCCGTGTCTTCTCCTCTCTCCATTTTTATTTTTCTTCGTCTTCGTGTGTCTTGTTACGGTGCACTTTAATTCGAGTAGTTTGTCTTTATAGGGCGGAAATGAAAGAGGGATTGTGAAAGAGAGAGGCAGGAATGGCGAGAGAGGAATGAAAAGGGGCGATGCGAACGGTGTGAAACAAAAGGGCTGTTAGTTTAATTAAATAAATTTTTAAAAGAAGAAGAAATCTGATTAATTAAATTATGAAATTAAAATGGTAATTGGTTTTTGTTGTTTCAGAGGCGGATTATACCCTGGATGACTCCTTTTGGATCGACGAAAGTCCAACCGGTGAGTTTCATTTATTTCTAAATAAAAATAATAATCAATGAAAAAATCTGTTTTCTGTTTAATTTATATAAACAATTAATTTATTTAACAAAATCCACAAACCCACATTTAAAATTAATCCGCGTGTAAACGTTCCTGTTTGTGTTCCTGCGTGTGAATCAAGGGTGGATAGGGGTATAAAACAATCCCATTTCCGCTGCCGTCCGTAGGTGCGGGGAGTGTTAATTATCAATTCAGGTGACCGCGTGTTTTGAATTGTCCCGAAAATTTCCATTGCAAACGAACGCTCGTCCCGAATAAATTTCCAAATTCGCATCCCCCACCCCTCATTCAGCCTGCACCATAATTAAACGAAGACATTCCGCATCCCGGGACTATTTTGATATTTTGAAACTTTAATTGAATCACCGCTCGGTTTTGTTTAAACCAGCAATTAATTTGAATGTTTATTCGGAAAACCGCTTTTGCGATTTTATTTAGAATATGTTTTAATTTACAAAATATTATATTGCATTATGTTATTTGAATTATAACAAAATGATATAAGAATCATTATGTGATTTACATAAATTATTTCTACAATTTTATTTTTAATAACATAAATTTTATGATTTTATTAATTTTATCATATACATTCATTAAACCATCAACGTCCATAATTTCGTTGAAAATTACGAATTAATTTGCATTTAATTAATTATATATTCATAAATTATTATTCTGTTTGCGTTTTCCTTTTATTTCCTCTCAGTAATTAATGTTATTTTGCTTTTAGTCTATTATTTTACAAATATATTTCAGAACAATTCAAGCGAATTAATTCGAAATAACAGAACACGTAACCTCACAGGCAGATTGCTGAAAACTGTACTGGTTATTAATAATTAATTGTTATGTTTCATTCCGAAACAAAGTTGGAATTGTTGAAAATTGTGAATTTCAATATTAATTGAAATGTAATTAAATATAAAATTTGATTTAATTCCAAACAAATGAATAATTATTAGTAAATTGTAATTAATGATTATTAAAAAAATCGATTAATGAGCTTTTAGAAAGCTTTAATTTATTTTATAAAACCAGCTCATGCATCGATGTCATGCCCATTACGCTAGTATTTTATGTGTAACATAATTATTATATTTACTATATTTTGTCTGTTGATCTGATGTTAGTTGAATGCTTGTCAATATTTTTTATTTACGTTCGTGTATTTCTACACAAATAAAAGAAATTTAAAAAAAATGAGCTAAGTTTGTACCAAATTATTATTAATCTATTGTGTGGATTGGATAATGATAGATTAGCGAAAGAGGTATGGAGAACGTGCATGGGAATAGGGTTGAATGAATGGAGGAACGAACCAAGAAACATGTATGAAAGAGCAGGAGTGTCGGAGAATATTGTGAATGAGTGGTTGGAGAATATGGTAGATGTGCAGGCATAGATGGACAAAGAAGTGGAGATACAGGAGAGATAAGAGTGTATCGGGAGAAGCACATACAGCCCAGGGAATGCTACCTTTCATTCATTGTATGCCAGGGTGCCAGGGTACTTAAATAAGGTCACTATTATTAGTAAGTGAAGACAAGATTATCCTGGAACGAGCGCGATGCGGATCGGAAGATAGGGAAAGGAAGGTGTGGATGTGCGAAAAGTATGGTAGGTATGTGTTGTGCACTAGTGGGAGAAATACGTAGAGTCATTTGGGAGAGGAGTGTGGAAACACGAGAGTAAGAGAATGGACGAAAGAGGATGGAGCTAAAAGATTTTGGCGTGATTGAGTTGCTAGAAGGAGATAAAAAAGAAATAAATAGACTATAGTTTATTGTATATATTGAGTTTGTTTTTGTATGCCAATGAAGGATTTTTTTATTAATCCATTGATGAGTATCACTTTGTGTCTGAAATGTATGTCAGGTAATTCAAATACAAGTATGAAGGAAGATTATTAGTACCTTATTTATCAGTAATTTTGTATCGTTTTAAAATTTGAAAAATATGGATATGAACTAGAATATAATTTTGTATCCACTAAAATTTGGTTAAACACGCATCAGATTAATACTTATTAGCAGAAATTGGCGGGTAATTAAATGTTACATAAAAATATTATTATTTTGTTATGTGAAATTTGATTTAAATAATGAAAAAAACAAAAGTATACTTTTCTTCACTCTTATATAACACCACATTGAGTGATCATTATCAATGATTTATCAATGTATTTGTTTGATATTTCCTTTGAAATTATTAAAATTGATATTTTTATCTTTCGAATAATTCTGAACAAATTCTTTTTTTTTAAATCAAAATCAGCAAATTAATAAAAAATATTTTCTATACCTTATTGTATTAATTAAAATTCTCAAAAGTAAAAGACCGAATTAAAAAAATAATAGCGCTCTATTGTGAAATTCCATTCAGATTTTCTAATTCTCAGGAGCTATTAAAAATTTACACAACGCGCTTTTTACTAAGAAAATTATTTAAATTAGAATCGTCGAGTTATACTATGCCAAAATTGTAATTCTCGTGAATGAAACTGTAATCTTGGATGGAATGAATGAAAAGATGATTTCGATTTAAAAATTAGTTAGAGATTACACAGCCGCTCTGGGATTTTGAATCCTCAATGCTTATTATGGACCTAACTCACTTTTGTGAGGTAAAAAACAAGAATTGTATGCATTAAATTAAAGTTTATCTAATCAAAAATTATGGTTACAAAAGGATTGACAAGTGCGTTTTATACGATATGATAAAAGCAACGATATATATATATATATATATATATATATATAAGAATGGTTTCTTTATAACGATAAATATACCATATTGTTTATAAATGTAATAAATAATTAATGGTTTTAATATTTAGACATTGGTAGTTCATATTGTATGAAATAAATATGAATAAATTATTAAAAATTTAAAGTTATTCAATGTAATCTGTGTTTTATTGGTTGATTTTTAATAATTTATTCATATTTATTTCATGTAATAAATAATGCTTTTAATATATTTATTGGCTCGACTATTTTTATGTATAAGTATAGAAACCAAAATTTAATAATAATAATAATATATAAACATATTTGTTCACAAAGAATACATACATATTTTATTTAACATACAATACATGGAACAAATTAAAACAAATATATATTCTTAAGAGAAACGGCTATCGACCGGACGTCTTTCAGCCAGTCATTGTCTAGTTCCTGTTGTAGATTAAACCGTCATGATTGCTAACTGTCTATGCCTCGTCCTTCTAAATTTAATAAAATGAATTGATGAATAGTTAGTACTGGATGCTTAAATTTTGGAGTTTTTTTTTTGGTCTCGAGGAATACATACATAAGTGCTGGATGATGGGGGCAATTTTAGGGAGAAGATTTCTAGTCTTTCTTTAATGGCTGGGATTTGGCAGATTTCGTATTGGGTGGATTTTGAAGCGAGTTATTCGGGTGTCTGGTTTTTGTTAGCACTCTGAGGGTTGATCTTTCCGCGATCTGAAGATTTCTCAGGATATTAAAACGTGAATTGAATTGTGGAATAATAATAAATAATGCCTTTAAATACTTAAATTAAAACATATAATTATAATTTATTAGTGTAGGAGAAGTTCAATCATGTAGTTCCTGTTACTGCTCTTCCACTTAACCTACAAATTGAAACTTGATGCATAAAAAATGTAATGAGAAATAGTTATTTATTAAAAAATAAACAATACGTAAAGTTCTACTAGTTTCATTAATTTATCAATCTCAAAGCTGCCCAAGAAACCGTGTTGGTTGGTTTCTATATTTATACATAAAATAGTCGAGCCAATAAATATATTAAGAGTATTAAATTAAATCATTCTTAATCTAATTAAATCGATTACGTATTTAGGGTTGTTATCGATATAATTAATAATTTGAATTATATAGATAACATAACCTTAAATTTGTGCTGTTGTTTATGTGAAACAGAAAGCTATCAAATTTCTATGATTTGAATTTGATTCATGATGAATGCAACTAACACGTATTCATAGATTTAAATATGGCCTTTATTTAATCATACAAAATGCACATTTCAATGTTATTATGATCACAACTTTTGATTAAGTAAACTTTAATTTAATACATACAATTATTATTCTCTGTCTCAGAACAGTGAGTTAGGTCCACAATAAGCATTCTTATAAAACTTAATAAATTCTTTAATTTAATTTATTATAAAAGTACTCTTAAAAGAATATTACCATAAAAAATTCATCGTAATATTTATTTTCATGGTATTTTTATTTAGGTTTCTATATTTATATAAGGTTAAGTAGAATAAAATATTAATTTCAAATTTAGTAGTTTTTGTTAATGGCTAAATTTTTATTCAAGAATCCAACAAAAACATCCTTGAAGTAACACAAAAATTTTATTTTTTAAATATTATATTATTTTAAATGAATCATCCTTGCTGCTGGCATTCTTGAAGCCTAGCACGAAAGTTTTTTATCACCCGCTCCAACATTTCAATTGGGATTTCGTTAATCCCTATCTGAATATTATATTTCAGTTGTTTCAAAGTTTGCGGTCGATCAGAAAACACTTTTTACTTTAGGTCAGAAGCTGACAAATCCGGTCATCGTGCCTGGCAAATTTTAAAATAACGTGATGACGAAACATTCTACGCAGAATTTCCATGGACTCCCTAGCACTCTTGCTGAAGCCATATATTTCGAATGTTGATAACTTTGTGATGTAAGAGTAACAGTCAAGCCATTTCCAAGTGTGCGTACAGCACGAGTTCTTCCTTTCAGTTTTTCTCTGGCACATGAAGCAGTACTGTGAAATTTGTATACCCACTTTTTAATTGTTAATAGAGTAGGAAACGGATCTCGCCAATTTGAAAGAAAGTGACAACGAAATAGACGCTTGGTGGTTGGAATATTATGGTTATGCTTAAAATAAGCTTGAGCCACAAACGAATGTTGAATATATGACCAACGCTCCATATTCACAAATAAACTAATATTTATCGCAAACGTTTTGACGCCTGTTCTAAATTATCCATAAATCCAAAATTCGATATTTTTGTTAATTCGTATTCTAAGTTTGTATTCAATCTATTTGTAGACATGTATTCATATATATATAATATATACAGAGAGGTTTTTTATCAGTATACACTGCAGGTATACACTACCCCTTAGTGTATACTTGCAAAAACGCGAGTCAAACGCATTGAACCAATTAATGTGTGTATGTTTAGTTGACTATTTGGCATATGTGTATTCAGTTGCGTATTATAGGCAACTAAACACACATACATTAATGCATTTTACTTGCGTATTTTGCAGGTGTACATAGGGGAAATGTATACTGATAAAAAAATCTCTCTGTATATATATGTTTGAAATATATTATGTATATATTATGTAAAATGGATTTTTCATGAGTAAATAAATAAATAAATACATTTCCATTAATCGCGAATGCATGGCATATGATCTGAATATAAATCTCTTAAAGATTATGAAATTAATTAAATTTGAAAATTGATACTTTATTCTGCCTAACCCTGTACAAAAAAATATTCAGTCAATAATAACTCTGAATAGTAGATGGAATATGTCAGAGTTTTTGACTTCAGAACTTTGTTAGGAGTAGTTAGGAAGTCAACATACAAAATTCCCCAACTGTAAAGAAGGTCCAAAGGTATTTTTTTTGTTTTGTTTTTCAACTCTGATGCGGTGCATGTTGAAAATAATGAAATAAAATAGTACTAAAATGTAATTATAATAGAAATGATTTTATTCGCTTAGTCGCACTCGCTTATTCAGAAGTCTGTAATTATTCCACATTCCTAAAAAGATCCTCAATATTTCTAAGGGCTTTCTTTATAAAACAATCGAAAGCTCAAACTACTAACAACAACTTTTGAACTTTCGGCTCTAAATGTAAGCAATTATTCGACGCTATTAAAACTTTCCATCTACAAAAAAAATTGAAAAACAAAATAAATAACGCGAACAATATTTAATCGATGTCGGGACTGCGGGTGCAAGATAGAAGGACGCTTCTTCGTTTATTTTATTTTTCCTTTTCCTATTTGCGCTGTGGAGAAAGAGTGGAAGTTGCGAGGATAAGATTTGGCCGCGCGTCGCCGTCGTTGGAAGCATTAAAGCAATTTTCCCGGAAGTTTAAGTCTTAAATAAATATTGATGAGGGGAAAAATGTGAACGTCGTCGAAATAAATTGACGGTATTAAACGCCCGAGAGAGGTAAATTGTTGGATGGAGGAGTGAGAGAGAGAGCGGGATGGAGGATGAGGAAGACATCTAGCGGGAAAGTAAGATAACTTAATTTGCCCATCAAGGAGGGGGATATTATTATAATTCGCTTCTGGACTCTTTTGGGAGTGGAATAACAAAATATTTAAAATGCGAGTGCTGTGAGTGATGGGTACATTATATATTTTAAGTGTAAGAAGAGAGATGGAGACTTAAATGACGAATGATATTATAAATCAATAAAATTAACAATATTATATCTATTATTTTAATCTTCAAAAACAAAAACATTTTTTGTTAAGATAGTAAAGAGTATTCATTTACTTGGTCGCAGATATTTATAATAAACTAAATGTAAATTAATAATAATTTATAATATTAGTATTTACAATGAAATTCTCCTTGTTTAGTTTCATTGTAATTTGAATAACTGCAAATGTGTGAATCTTTGTTTCATTTTACTTAATTTAATATTTTATTTATAATACTAGAAAAAAGGATTTATTCACTTGGTCATAGTTATTTAAATAAATTATATTAAAAGAATTTGAAAATAATTAATGGATTATTCCATCTTTAGCTACTGTGACAGTTTTACTTATGCTAAAGAGGGAATATTAATTATTTTCAAATTATGTTAATTCAATTTATTTAAGTTACTGTGACCAAGTGAATAATTCCTTTTTTTTCTAGTATTATAAATAAAAATAAATTAAAAATGATTCTTTTGCTCTCTAAATTTTCTGACTTACGTTACGTGTGTACATTAAAACAACTATTACTAGGGCCTATACCCCTCCAGACATTGAATTACATGATGGATATGCTGTTGCATAGCAATAACATATTTTATAATGCAATAATGTTTGATTGGAGAATATTTAATACAAAGAATTTGAAAAGTACTTACGTAAGTTAGGTTAGGTAGCAGTAGTAGCCGTAGGCTCAATTAGTCCATTTAAGGTCTATATGTGGAAGTAATTGCTTCCCCCGTACAACCCTCTAGAACCAGTTGAAGCTCTTAATATAGTTGACCAGGCCTCCCATCTTGAGTGGTACTAAGTCTGTCAACCCATTAATGCGTAATTTTTAAAAAAAGTCACAGTAGCAAAAGAGAAAATGATTTATTAATAATTAATTTTCAAATTATTTTTATTTAATTTATATTTTGTTAAATTTGAAATTTTGAGATAACTTTAGTTAGAAAAAAATATATTAGACGTAAAACGTTTGCATAATTTTAATAAAAAAATCCTTTGTTAAACGTGAAAGTTTTACATATACTTTTTTGCAAGTAATCTCCACTAATTAACCAAATAAATCCTTCCTTGCCGGCAACAACAGCGACGGCAACAACAAACAAAAAGATTTCCCTGGAAATTACGCGCAATCGTAAAGTCTAGGCGTAATTAGCCCCACGTGCGTCTAAATTGGGGCAATTGGGGCCGCGCGCAGGGGTGGATTTTTGTCCCCCCGTCCTCGAGCCCCGGTCCCTCTGCGGGAATTTCCGGTTTTAAGCAACACTTAACCCCCGCGCAATGTATAATTACATTTTAATACTTCAAGGTGAGATGGAGGGGAGAGTTTCGGGCGGTTTCGGAGATTTACCGGTCGTAAATCGGGAGGGTAATTAAAACGCCAGCGATTTTATTTTTGAGGAGGGAGTATACGTGAAAAACAGGAGTTTTAATTATAATAAAATATAATCATAATGAAGCAAAAATTAGTTATTACAGAAAAATTAATATAAATACTTGTATCCAGTTTTATAAAATTCAGTTGACAATACGTGGAAATTAATCAGGGGTTGAATTAATCACACCAATCAATCGAGCTTGTAAATACATATAATAAGGTTAACAATATAAAAAAAAATCAAATGAAAAAACGTCGAATTCTGCTAAATAATGTAACATAACTAAAATAATCGGATAAGAACATAAATCAATCTGTTGAACAAAAATAATCGTCAATTGTATATAAATATCTTTCCATCAAAAAAACATTTCAGTTTTGTTTGAAAGTAAATACAGATCGATTGAATAAATTAATTCCTAATATCTCTTTAATTACTGCAACTTATAGAGTTACATAACATAAGTACGTTAAAGAAAAACTAACATCCACAGAAACAACTAACTTGTAGACAAATACCCACACAATGGACATCCATTAATATCTATTCTAATATTAACATTAATTGTAACTTCTTGGTTTACATTAATTTTATTATCATTTGGCTATTATTGTACTTTGTGTGTACATATCACAATAAAGAGGTTAATTATATTTTAATCAATCTATTTATTATGACAGGCATGCTTTTAATTAATATGCAGTTGAAATATTATCAAATTAAAAACACATATTCCACAAACAAAAATCTAATCCGCCGTTAAACCCGTCCGATTCAAAACCGTGTCAACGGGAGGGAAGGTACCTCACGCTGATTATCCACTAGCTCAGGTTGATTTAAAGACGAAGCAACTAACCTTTAAAACACAATGGGTTTTTAAATAATTTATTTACAAAAAAATTATCAAAAAAAAAAAAAAAAACAAAAACAGAGAGAGCAGTCACACAGTGTACATGTAGGTAGACCTGAGGTAGCGTCGGCGTCTGAATGGAAGCGGCGTTCAGGCGGCAGCTCGGCGTCCTGTGATCGGCGTCGGAATTCGGCGTCGGAGTCCGTGGGTTATTGCGTCGGGGTTGGATCCAGGGGCAGGAACAAACACTACCCTCGTAGTGTTGACGTCGAAGCGGTTGTACTGGCAACCTAGGTGCTTGGCGTCGGTGTTGACTGCAGGAACGACGGCGGAACGGCTAACGTCGGCGTCGGGCTGAGTTTCCTGGAGTCGGCAGGTTCCTCAATTGGACTGGATCCGGCAACAGCAAAGGACACTACACTAGTAGCGTCGGTGTGGCGTCGAGACGATTACACCAGTAACCGTGAAGCTCGGCGTTGGTGGACTTCAGGAAGCACTGGTCCTGGAGTCGACTTCTTCTGGCAGGAACGACGTCTGGAACATCTGGCGTCTGCGTCGGTCAGAGTTTCCTGTCTCAGAGAGAAGGGTAAATTTCGAGGAACAAAAGTTCCTCATGAATCCACATGCTGTCCCCTGTACAGCACCAGAGTGGACTGAAGATCTGGGTGGATGCATCCCGTATTTAATCGCCGAAAATCGTCTGGAGTAGGGATGATTTTCGAGGACCACGTGGCCGTTGGCAAAGAATTCACTGGAAAATAACTATCGTAAACAAAATAATTATTTCCAACGAATTCTTAAATCCAACCGTTAAAATGCAATTTGAAAGAATTACGTTAATCTGTAATCTCTCTTCTTTCAAATTGCAACGGCGGCCCGTGTCCTCTCCCTGGGCGTCTTAATCTGCTGCTCGGGCCCTAATTGCTGCACGATAATCCGGAGGGCCGGGCGGTGATCTTCCAACCTCGGGTCAGGTAAATGTTGACCCGATGGTTAATCCGCGGCGGTCGGCAGGTAGAGTGCTGGCCAAAACTCATTTTATAAAAGAAAAAAATTAAAATTAAAAATTTTAATTTTGTTGACGACGATTAAAATTAATCGCCGGTAACAAACGGCCCCGTAAAATGAGTTTTGCCAGCTGGATTTCGAGATGTTGTTTGCTACTGTCCTGTTTACGCGCACTAAGCGTCCGGGGGGTATCACTATCTATCTAACTATTATATTTACACTTCACTAAAACTAATTTAACGTCCTTTCGCGGGGTAAATGCACTTTCACAGTGTCCTATCACTAAAATGTCCAGGGGGGCTTCCGTTGCGGTCGTGGGAGGCGGTGAGATCCAAGTCTCCTATCCAGGGAAGATTCCGTTTTCCAGGGCGGTTTCCAGAGTTCTCTAGCAAAGTCGATATGTAGTCTGTTCCGGTATCCAGGGCGAAGTTCACGATAATGCCATTTCAGCGTTTCATTCTTGGGCGAAATTCTTCTCCAGGGCGGCTTTCGTCGAGGCCTTGGAGCTAGCCGGGCTGCTTGACGAGTTCTGGACCATAAAATCCACATATCACACTTCTTGAATCTGGAGCAGGTGTGATCGTTTTCGGTGTGGGCGAATGTCCCGGGTCTTTCACAACTTTTGAAGGCAATTTGTTGTGGGCGATATTTCGGAATTTTTTCAACGTCGGGATGGATATTTGCTTTCGTGGATCTCTCGGGCATTACTTGAAGGACGATGACGGTTTCGGAGACAACGGCAGGAATCGAGGCAGCTTCTTCGCAGGCTTCCTCGTTCAGCTCGCATTCCTGAGCCAAGTTGTGTGGATACACAACGCGGGTTTCCTCGGGCGTCAGGTCTTCTACTTCTTCCCATTCCGCTTCTTCCTTCAACTCACATTCTGGTGCTACGTTATATGGATAAATAACGCGGGTATCCTCAAGCTTCAGGTTTTCAGCCACTTCCCATACTGCTTCTTCCGTATGGATCTTCGCATAATTTACGCGCTCCCAAAGAGGACATGGTGAGACCACATATGTGCCCTTTTTATTTGCGAAGACATGTAGCAGCACTCGCCGAAGACTTTCCCACGTTGTATAGCGCTCCTGCAGCGTCTTCTTCCACTTGATAATACCCGGTCCGTCCAGTCCGCTCAGGGCGTAGTCCAACTTAAACTTATTCGGCCATTTCCTGTGCCGCTCGAAGAAACCATCGAAGAACTCGAAGTAGAAATCTACACATTCTGCTTCAAATGGTAGTCTTTGGGACATGGTTTCGGCTGGCTGTCGGCCCCGTACGATCTGTGCTTCTCCTCCTCTTTGTGTTTTAATCCTTCAAAGGTTAGTTGCTTTCTCATGGGTGTGGGCTTTATTCGGCCCCACGTTGGGCGCCATTTGTCAACGGGAGGGAAGGTACCTCACGCTGATTATCCACTAGCTCAGGTTGATTTAAAGACGAAGCAACTAACCTTTAAAACACAATGGGTTTTTAAATAATTTATTTACAAAAAAATTATCAAAAAAAAAAAAAAAACAAAAACAGAGAGAGCAGTCACACAGTGTACATGTAGGTAGACCTGAGGTAGCGTCGGCGTCTGAATGGAAGCGGCGTTCAGGCGGCAGCTCGGCGTCCTGTGATCGGCGTCGGAATTCGGCGTCGGAGTCCGTGGGTTATTGCGTCGGGGTTGGATCCAGGGGCAGGAACAAACACTACCCTCGTAGTGTTGACGTCGAAGCGGTTGTACTGGCAACCTAGGTGCTTGGCGTCGGTGTTGACTGCAGGAACGACGGCGGAACGGCTAACGTCGGCGTCGGGCTGAGTTTCCTGGAGTCGGCAGGTTCCTCAATTGGACTGGATCCGGCAACAGCAAAGGACACTACACTAGTAGCGTCGGTGTGGCGTCGAGACGATTACACCAGTAACCGTGAAGCTCGGCGTTGGTGGACTTCAGGAAGCACTGGTCCTGGAGTCGACTTCTTCTGGCAGGAACGACGTCTGGAACATCTGGCGTCTGCGTCGGTCAGAGTTTCCTGTCTCAGAGAGAAGGGTAAATTTCGAGGAACAAAAGTTCCTCATGAATCCACATGCTGTCCCCTGTACAGCACCAGAGTGGACTGAAGATCTGGGTGGATGCATCCCGTATTTAATCGCCGAAAATCGTCTGGAGTAGGGATGATTTTCGAGGACCACGTGGCCGTTGGCAAAGAATTCACTGGAAAATAACTATCGTAAACAAAATAATTATTTCCAACGAATTCTTAAATCCAACCGTTAAAATGCAATTTGAAAGAATTACGTTAATCTGTAATCTCTCTTCTTTCAAATTGCAACGGCGGCCCGTGTCCTCTCCCTGGGCGTCTTAATCTGCTGCTCGGGCCCTAATTGCTGCACGATAATCCGGAGGGCCGGGCGGTGATCTTCCAACCTCGGGTCAGGTAAATGTTGACCCGATGGTTAATCCGCGGCGGTCGGCAGGTAGAGTGCTGGCCAAAACTCATTTTATAAAAGAAAAAAATTAAAATTAAAAATTTTAATTTTGTTGACGACGATTAAAATTAATCGCCGGTAACAACCGTTCCTCCTGCCGTTGCCGTTCTGTTTTGTTTCCTGCCTATCTCGCATCGTGCATAATTCACTTCCCGGTAATAATGGCGTGGCATCGCATGGCATCGCATCGGGGTCGACAGGGGCGGCCCTTTTGTGCGGCGCATATTACTTATTTATCGCTATCTCGCTGCAACAGCTTGTCCCGGTCCGGCGTTTGCAAAATTTAATTAATACCGCCCTTTTTCTAATAAAGGACACAAACACGCACACACCTGTGTGCACCTTTGCCGCCCCTAATTAATGGGATGCGACGGGTATGGGCGGGAGGGGTTCATTAAAAACCGGGGTTTCAATTAAATTAAGATTACGTAATGTTGCGTAATAGATTATGAAATTCTTCGTGGAATCGCGCGTAATAATTGGTTCGGAAAATGGCGAATCGTTTGACGTTGCAGGAATTTGATTGGCTTACGTAACAACAAATAAAATATGGGATTTAAATTTTATTGACCATTGTAATGAATTAAATATTTTTGATGGATTCGATTCAGCATAAATTTTATATTTACGAAACAAAATTAATTATCACAACTAATTTTTTCGTTGCAATCATTTTGAACGGTTTTTAAAATGATTAAATAATTCATTATTAATCAGTACTTGGTAAATGCTTTGAAAGTCGCATAATGCGAGTTATCCCATAATTTGTCATGTCTAGAATCAACATTTTTACCAATTCAATAGTCAATAGTTCTAGTCATATCAATGTATGGTTTTGCTTTTTCTAAAATTACTTTTTCGTAAATCTCTTCCAGGTCTTCGCCCTTGTGACATTCTTTTTTATATGCCTTGTTTTTTTAGTTTTTCGTTAATTATTCTTTTCCACGTCTTTCCAAGCCCTCCTTTTTCCACTTATGTTTTTACTTTGAATACTTCTCTCGTTGGCATATTTTCGTCCATTTTATGCAAACGTCCCTACCTTGCCAGTTTTTCTTATATTCTGTAACTCCTTACTTTATCCAATAATGTGACAGCATATGTTTTTCTCTGGTACTGCTCTACAACTTTTTAGTCTCTCTCTCGCTATATATATGGAGTGGGCCACAAATAACGTTAAATGTTTAACAAAGTTGGTAGCCATTTCCGGTACAATCAGAAGTGATAGAAAGTCAAATCAAAATATTTTCTATGAGAAGATCGCAATCGTGCAATGAAGATTTTTTTCAAAATTTTTGTCAGCAACCCCGAAAACTTTTAATGGTCGTTATTCGTATTTGTATTCTATTAAATTTCTTCCTTTTTTTTCTTTTTTTTTTTCTTGTTGTCATCATCACTCTCTGGCAATTTATCTTAGCTCTTTAACGATTTGTTTTTGGTCTCAATATAAGCCTTACCTTCGACAATCACTTCTTCATTTGAGCCAAATTTGTTATCATTTGAGCCAAATTTCTTTCCCTGGAGCATCTTTATCATGTCTGCATAAGGCCAGTAGTTGCTGGTGACCAAATCCGGAATGTATGGTGAGTGAGAAAGTAAAAGTCAACCCATGCTTAGTTCCGTTGTAAACTCTTCAGATTTTTTTAGTTTGGGAAATTATTATTCAATTGTAGAGAAAAAATATGAGTTTTTAATTATAATTGTTTTGTTTTCGTAGTCTTCGGATTTTTCTTCTTAAAACTTTGCCAAAGGCTCTCATCATATCAATATATGCTTTGTATCCAGTTGTTTTTTTTTTGCATTACTTTATTACTTTAAGCGTAAATACTTGTCTTATTCTTACGTATGACATTAAAATCACTAAGATCGGTTATAAAATAAAAGAGTTATTTGACTTTTTTTTTCGTTACAAATTCGAACCTTCTCCCACCCTTTATTTCTAGAGTGACACAAAAAGGTCTGTAGTATGTTTTTGGATGATCTCATCATGATTTCAAAAAATGTAGTTTTATGATTCTATTATTAGAACTTTTTGAGATAATCTTAAAAAATTGTATACTATTCACCCTAACGGGTTGTTCAAGGCGACTTTAAAACTAACAAGTATATGGCGTTTCAAAAGTTTAATATAATAGCACCGGAAAAAAATTTTTTTTTTCTATATTAAATTTTTTATGCTGCAAAAAAATCAAAGAGTCTAGCTTTATTTCAGTTCGAATCCACAGTTTGCAAATATTTGAAAAAAAGATGAAAGGCTTGGAAAGCAATATTTTCTCTTATCATCCAACTGCCATCTAATGGTATCATTGTTTTGAAAGTAAAGTGATTGACAATGAAAAAAATAATTGAAAAACGAATGCTTATTCTATTTAATTGTCTGCTTGTATATATTTTTATTAAGATTTTTATATGAAAGAATTGACTAAAATTCTCATTCTGCAACATATTAATATGTTGCATAAAGTGGCAAGTTATTGTAAAATGTTGCATAGAGTGGCTATCACAAAGTAAGTGACATACTTTAAATGTTTATATAATTTTAAGGAATTGAGCTTGCACCAAAAAGTAAGTGGAATCTATTTGCTTCAATAATTTGATTTCGTTGTAATGTGGAAAACGAAAAACTTGTTATAATAAGTATTAATACAAGTGCCAAACAAAATCAACTCAATTTAGAGAATTGTTCTCAAAATGAAACTCACATAAACGTAAATCTAAACGACTGCAAAAAGAATAACATGGATCTAGAATTAGTTTGATAGTGTTATTATCAATACAGAGTGGAGAGTGAATGTGCTATCAAATATAAACACTTTTTGATAACCCTGTACGTGGATTTAGATGAATAAGTAAATTACAATTATTTTTGAATCCCATCAAATAGCAAATTAATTTTCAAAAGCGGTAGCAAAATTCATTCCCCACGCCGCTTTGATTAATCGCCGCGCAGAAATTTTTCATCTTCCTCCCCGGTTAAGCACCCAGCGGGTAAATCTGGGGCGCCATTAGCGTTTGATGGGTCGCCATCGTGCGCACGTTACATCCATTCAATTACCATAGGGCCGTGTGATGCGATTATAATAATAAATAAGCTGGAAGGGCGGCCTTAATTTTAGGGGGGGAATAAATTATGCGTAATAAGAAAGTGTTTCTCGGGGATTTAGCGGGGGATCTACATGGAAGAGTGATTTTCAAAGAGAAATAACAAGAGAGAAAGAGACGGGGAGGAAAAAAGGAAAGAGAGAGAGCGGAATGGGATAAATTATAATGTGCGTTCAGAAAAAAAAAGAGAGAAATGGAAAGATTTACGAGGAGGGGATTAATCATGTTAGAGAAATAACGATAATCTCTTGCGGGTTTATTTTATTCTCGATTTATCTTCTGTTGTGGTTTTCTTAAAGTCCATTTCAGTAATCTTTATTATTGAAGTCCTACAAGAAAAAAATAACACACAGTTTCTGATTTTTTTAAAAAATTTCATTTAATCAATTATATTTATTGCGACTGTTAGATGGATAATTGTAAATTAATGGTATGAGTGTTTTCTACAATAAATATTGTAAAACTAAACAGTTCTTTGTTTTATTAATTAAAACTTTACTATCTAAAATTTATAATTTTAAATATTCAATAGTAATTTAATAAATTTCATCACAGACATTTATTATGTGATATTCCTAACATTTCGACCCAGTTAATATAGGAAATGCTCTAGCGTAGTACCCCGGAGGGTAAAACTGGTGGATTGACGCAGCGATTTAGCGAAGCCCCGCGGATCGGAAAGCCCGCGGGGAAATAAGAAAATGGCGCGCGCGCGACACATTTTTCCATCGTTCCTCTCTCCGGCGCGCGCGTTAAATAAAACACCGGGAGCGAATTTAAAATGCTGCACAATTGAGATTTCTCGTCCGGAAAGCGGGGCTTCTCCACGGGAAAGAGAGAAACGGGACGAGAGCCGCTGTCGTTCGGAGGTGAGTAACTAAAATGGAGAGAGGGCGGGAATTTACATAATTATCCCACTTAACCGGCTGAAATATGCAAAAGGAAGAAATTGCTCGGGGTCATAATATTTCAACTTCACTTGCATAGTTCATGATGGAAGGCGCCCTCCACTTTAGAGTTTGCATGTTCGGTTTTATATAAATCATCGTAAATCGAGTCGAAATAGTGCTTTATGTAAATTGGTTACCCGGATTATTTAAACTAAATTGAATATATGATTTATACATTTCATTTCAAATTATTTATTATTCATATAATTTATTTCTTAAAAATCCGAACATCCAATTGTCAGACTTCACACATTGAAAATAAAAAATCCTTAATCCTTTTCTTTAAAATCCAAAGAGCCTTTGATTTCATCTCCTATACAGGGTTGCCAGAAAAGATGTGATAATCTTCAGTTAAAGTGGTTCGTTAATCAATTTTATGTAGAAAAAAACTAAAAAGAAAAGTTTTTAAAATAAAAAAATAAATTAAAAATTAAATAAAATAAAACACAAAAATAAATATTGGGTAATTATTCAATAAGCTTAATGAGGTCATTAATATCGTAAATATGTGACTAAAATTTGTTTTTAACATTTTATGTATAATTGCTATTAATAATAGACTTATCATTAAATAAACATTTGTATTGTTTAGCTGGATGTTAATAAAACTAATTTTAATGAAAACATTTCAAAAATATTAGTGATTTCTAGTCACATATTTATTATATCAATGGCCTCGTGGAATATTTATTTACTTAAATTTTCTACTTGAAATTAATCAATGAACCACTTTACCTGAAGATTATCACACCTTTTCTGGCCACCTTGAATAAATGCCTCTCCTTTAACTTGCCTTTCTATGCATCATTGATGATTTCCTAAAAAATAGTACACGTCTACAACACACTTTCCCAACCTTTTTCACCTTAACAAGGTGTCCCTCAATGTGCTGCCCTCTCTACACTTTTACTTCACACTTCTATGTTTTTTTTTGTTTTTTTTTTTGTTTTTAAATCCATGAAACTCAAAAACATTTGTATCCATCAACAAACTTAATATATTCATAAAATTATTACTACGATCAAATAAAACACACCCTTCGCATTAGCTTCAATGTGCTGCCCTCTCTACACTCATCTACAACATATACATCCACGACATATACAATCCTGACCACGATATCTAAATCTCTTTATCTCCTTCAATGTTCTGACGACGCCGCTTTAATAGTTCACCAATTCACTCTTCTCAAAGCCACTCAATAAGAGCTGCTAAATAGGGAATCTCCATCAATCCCAACAAATCCCAACTCTTCATTCCCTCATTCCCATTCCTCTCACATCTTCATTCAGAATAAACATCAACAACTCCTCAATCCATCCATCCCCCATTTGTAAATACCTCGGTATTTACAAATTTGATCCAAAACTTTCTTTCAAATCGCACTCTCTACTAATTAAATCCAAAGTCCAGAATAGCCTATAAAAGCATCTCGACCAAGACCGCGACTCATGTTTATAAAATGATCTGTCGTTTCCTTCTGGACTATGGTGCAATCCCCTTCCACCTCCGATGCTTTCTACCTTAAAAACATCGCGGTAGCTGAACGATCAGCCCTTCTATCGCTTACCCAAACAACCGGCTGTGTAAAACCCATCCAACACACTTCTATATGACAAAACTGGCATAATCCCAATATCACAAATATTATCCCAACCATCCTAAAAATTTGCCACAAAGCCCGTAAACCAAGGAATTCTAAACCAACTGTGAAAGTTAGGTTTTAAGAGTTTTTGGTTTGGTGATTGACTTGTTTTTCCCTTTTTCCTCTAATAATGTGTGCATGTTGCATGTTTATTTGAAAATCGTCTCAAGTTGTGGTGTTATATTTTTGCTGAAGCGCAAATGTTGTTCATACGTCGTTAACTTCAACTCCGTCCTTTTTCCATGCAATAGACCGATTTCAATCTTCAACAATTTTAGTTTGAAATCTGTCATTAGTTTTATGATGTTATGTTTGTGTTTTATTATTTTCACTTCCATGATGTTTGGAAAATGCTATTCCTCTTGCACTGTTTCATGAAGTAGATTTATGACTTTAATTTTTATTTTAGTTTGAAAATGTTTATTTAAGTTAGTTGCCCAGGAAGCCATTATATTAAATTTAATGATTGAGTGACCTGAAGATCAAATTAAACTGATAAATGAAACACTAATAACCTTTCTTCACACTTCTATGTTTTTTGTTTTGTTTTGTTATGTTTTTAAATCCATGAAACTCAAAAACATTTGTATTCATCAACAAACTTAATATATTCATAAAATTATTACTACGATCAAATAAAACACACCCTTCGCATTAGCCAATCTATTTCACAGTATAATTCCGGCTCACTTTTCAGGGGGGTTTGAACCTTGCGGGTGCGGATTTGAAACATTTTCATTCCGTGGGAAGATTATCTCGGGCGTCTCATTTGCGGGCCAGAAGTGTAAACAGCACCCCAGAGGGGGGTGACAGTTGTCGCTGCTAATGAAACCGCGGATATAAAACATCCCGTCGGATTAGTCCAATCGCCCTACAGCGCGTTTCCACCCCCGCTTTCTTGAAAATGTGCTCACACAGAAAAAAAGGAGAACGCACGTCGTAACAACAAATTGAAACCGAAGATTAGGGTGCGGAAATTTAAGGCGTGATTTCAATTGGGCTGTTTTGGTTATTACGATTTATTTAAAGCCAGCAAAAAATCGTACATGATTATCAGCAATATTTTTTATTTAAACTGTTAACTGAGGAGGCTTCTACTTCGTTATACATCGTTATTAACATAAATAAAAACACTTAAACTTTTTTTGTATAACTGAGTTTTTTTAATGTGACTATAGTTTCGACAACTTTAACTTGTCATTATCAAACTAAGAGTAATTTAAACAAACAATTGGTCAGGTATATATACATAAATTACGGTTACAAGACAGCTTTGAAAATGGGGGTGTATATGAGGTCAAGCTGGTCGTTTATTACGGGAATTTCCGGATTATTTATTTCTTTATTGATTATTATTATTTAAGGGTGCGGTTTAGACAAAGAGATAGCTATATAAATATTGGCAATCACTAATTCGAGTTAGATTGCTGTTGCGATCAATGAACAATATTGCATTATACATTGAAGTAATCTTAAAATAAGTAGGAATTTGGTCAGATGAATTAAAAAGCATTTTAATGTTTAGTTTGTGTGAAAAATAATGAAAATTTATCAAATTTATAGCAAATTTCAAATTATATTTTTGCTAATAAAAACTTGTGCAATGAAAATTTAAAGGATTTCATTAAATTCTGCATTCAAATAACTTAGCAGACATGGCTTATTAATTTAATTATATCTTACAATTTTCTTTTCTAACTTAAACTAGTAAATTGACGTAATACACGAAAATTAACGATTTATTTTTTATTTAGACTGATATTTTATACTAATACGTATTCATATTATTAAATCCAAAAGAATGGATCTTTTTCGACGATTATTTCCATTTTACTATATAGCTATCTCTTTCCACTAAACCGCAAACTTAATGAGCTTTATTTTCTCTTTCCCGGCGCCTTCACCATATATAAATTTAAATAAAATTCCCATGTACTGGGTGTTCCATTAATGTTGGGAAATAGCTTAGACTTACGCCCCCTATATGATAATGCCGGAATTAATTTTCAATAATATATAGTTCATTGATAATGTTAGTTTATTGTTAATTATTAAGGGCAGAAAGAGCTATGGTTAATAGCCCATTAGGAATATATTATAATTTTTACTTTGATGGACACATCACCATTTTTTTATATTAACATAGATTATAAAGAATGTATTTTTTCTCAGATAATAAAGATTTAATAGTAATTGTTAATTAATAATATTTAATACTTCATTCAATTTTTATAAAAATTTTCATGGTTTAATTTTAAACATTTTATGTTAAGTGTACAGTAAGAACACTCTTGGACTATTCATTATATGGACTTATATTTGTACGCAACTGTATAAAATTGGATTGAAGAAATATTCCATTAGTGGAGCAAATACATACAAATAAATTTAGACTCAAATTATTGTTTCATCCACTAAATGAAGGCGAACGTGTCCTGTTTATGACAATCACAACACGAGATCCGCTCAACCGCGTTCATCAAGGCATACGCTGGATGAATGGTGGTTGAACATTTTATTAGACTATTATTTGTTTATTGTATGATATTTTATAAGCTTCATTTTATTTTGGCTCAGATTATTGTTACAATTCATATAATCACATATAACTCTGCATTTTTGTTTGTTATTTTATTTTCTTAGATTTCTTCAATTGCATTAATTAAAATTAGTGCTATTATTATTGTTGTTCTTGTTGTTTTTATTATTGAATAAGGAAACAAATAATAGAATTTTGATGATTTTTATTTTAATAATAATAATCAATAATATAACCAATTACAGGAAATATATATATATATCACAATACAAGACAAATTAAAACAATTTACAAATTTTTATTTTGTTTACACCAAATATTTGGTATAGAACAAATAATTTATTGAATCTAAATAATCCGATTGTTATAATAAAAATAATTGAAGAAAATATGCAATAAGTCTAAAGAAATGCGACAAAAAAATCAAGAACAGCGTCCTTTGGGGACACGTAAAAATAACCGAACATCATCCCCGTAACAACTTCCAGCGCGATTCCCAGGACTTTATTACGACACGGAATATTTTGAGACCCGCTTTTTTCCCTTCAATTCGTGCAATTTCCCTTTCTTCCAGACAGACTTTCATCTCCTTTTTTTCTATCTTTCTCGCGTGCGTTTTTTCTTTCCGCGCGCACCGGGGTAGGTAAAAACTCCCTTCGCCCAAAGGACTCGTAAAAAAGGTAATTTAATAATATTAAATCCTTCCGGGTGGAGCCGTAGTGTCCCGTTGAGAGGGAGAGAGAGGGAGGACATAAGCGGGGACCTAATGCATTTCCCAATCAAATGACATTCAGATTGGGACGGTTCGGGGAGTTGGGTTTAGCGATTTTTATTCCACGCGGAAAAATGCGGAATCGTCGACGTTTCGTGAATTTATTTAAGTTGCTGAATTTAAAAAATACTTAATGGGAATGCTATGCCTTGCAAAATCAAATATAATCAGTGCCAAACTAATAATTGAATTCGGGTAACTTAAATCTCGTCAGATTTTTTCTAAGCCATATGTTAATATCAGATACAATAATAGAAAATGGTTAATTTACTTGTTTTGATTTATTGTAATAATAAAATTAATCATGGTAATATTTTTATTTGAGTTTGTGGAAGGGGAAAATCCATTTACAGACGGAGTATTGGACTCATCGGTAGTCAGAGACTACCGACTAAAAACCCATAAAAATAAATAAGGAACAATTACTGATATTGATCACTAAAATTCGATCTTTTTCAATTTTCAACAGTACAAAAAAATCTTATACTGTAAATTATTAATAAACTTCAAACAACTACTTTTCGGACCTATACCCCGCCAAATTGAATTATGCAACAGATGTTTCTTCTTACATGCCATTGTTGAGTTAGATTGATTTTAGTTGCGTTTAATTTAAGTTAGATTTAATAAAGCTGCGCATTGCAACGGTTTAAGAAAAAACAATTTAATAAAAGGTCACAAGGCTACTCCAATGTCTGGCGGGGTACAGGCCTGAGAAGTAATTGTTTCAATAGATGTTTGTCAAAAACTTAAAGTGTAAGTAATTCGTGTAGTGTTGAAAAATGGGATTTTTTTTCGTATTTTCAGTAATTTGTTCTTTTTTAATTTTAATTTAAATAATTGCGAAAGTGTAAGTCATGAATCACCTTCGTTTTTCATTTTAATATCTATATTAGTATTATATGTATATTTTTAGTACAATCTGCTCTTTATCAATAGATCTTTTTCATAAAATTGACAAATATTTTTTTCTTAAAATAAAATTAAACGAAAAGAATTTGAAAATAATTAATTATTAATCAATGTTTTTTTTATTATTATTTTCAATTTATTTTTATTTAATATATTTTAAATAGTTATTATTATATATTTTCAAATTCTTTTCATTTAATTTTATTTTAACAAAAAATTATTTGTCAATTTTATAAAAAGATCTATTGATAAAGAGCACATTGTACTAAAAATATACATATAATACAAATATACAAATATTATGGCTGAAGTATTTGGTCGAAAGCCAATTTGTGAATTCTACATTAATTATAGATTATATTATATTATAATTTATAATTATTTATTTTCCACCCAACAGACAGCGATATATATATATAAATATTTCTGTAAATTCATAAATTAAGATGTTTGCATATACATATGTATATACATAAATAATACTAATCAAGAAAACTTTACATACTTACCAACAATTTTCTTAGAAATTAATGATTAATAGAAATTTCCAATAGAGAGAAAAACAAAAAATCTTCTGATAGATTAAACAAGGCGTCTGTGCTTATCTATTTTGTTCGGATAACCCGAAAATTGCCAGCATTAATTAACCAGCCTTCCTTAATTCGGGAATCGGCCTCCGCTGTAATCCCGCTTTGCGCGCACGCGGGACCAAGGAATTCGGGAAAGTGATGAATCGCTGGTTTAACAGCCGCCGTGTGTTCTTGCGGGGAACGTGTGTTTGTGTCTGTGTGAGGGGATAACTAATTTACACGCCGTGCCGTAAATAATCAATTACGGATCCGCGCGTGGAAAGTTTATTAATTAAATAATTGAAGGGGATTTGCGAATCGGGGCGGGAACACTCTCACTAAAGCCCTCCCTTTTTCTTAACCCCCTCGCTTAATTCGCATATTATTTAAGGTGGGATAAGTGAAACGCATGTTGAATAATTAAAATGTGATTGTTGGTGAAGATAGTCCATGCAATAACTAACGGCTGCGTGTAAAGATCCTCTTTCCACAATAGTAATGTAATGTACTATTTTCTTGTAGAAATAAATTTTATTGGCTTGCTCAAATATAAATAACCTTATATTACAACCACTACTAATACTCCCGCCCCCCCCCCCTTTTTATCTTCATTACCCTCCTATTATTTCGCATATTATGTAAGAAGTGAAACGCAGGTTGGATAATTAAAACATGATTATTGAAAAAGATAGAACACTCACGCAATAATCAACGGCGGTGTGTAATGATACACTTTTCACACTTGTTATGTAATGTACAATTTTTTAGTAGAAAATGGTTGTATTATTCACTGATTGCCTTATAATAATTAACGGCTGCGTGTTAAGATCCTCTTTCCACCCTAGTTATGTAATGTACTATTTTCTTGAAGAAATAAATTTTATTGGCTTGCTCAAATATAAATAACCTTATATTACAACCCCTACTAACAAAATCCCCCCTCTTCTTAATCCCCGAATAATTCGCATATTATTTAAGGTGGAATAAGTAAAACGCATGTTGAATAATTAAAATGTTATCGTTGAAAAACATAATCTACGCAATAATTGCGTCCAGATAATCTTTCCACACTTGTTATGTAATATACTATTTTATAATAGAAAACAGATTTTATTGATTTGCTCACACATAATGACATTTTTGTCCCTTTACAAAATTAGGTATTTGGCCGTTTTCTAAGTGCTTACGTTATCGAAGTAAAAAATCTGAGTAGCCAAAGAGAAAATAATTAAAAATAACAAAAATTAATAAAACAATAATAACTCATTTTTATTATTATTTTTTTAATAATAATAAAAACTTTAATAAGGGGTAGCACAATTATTAGCCATTCATCTTTTACCAAACTTCGTCTACAATCCGCTTTTACATTTCAATTTATTTCGTATTATTTTAATAAAAATTTATAAAACAATAATGGTTTCACTGTTATTTTACTATAATTATTTTACATTACGTAGTATCATTCAATCATAATAATTACGAACATTAATCACATTTATTAATTTTAAAACAAATTATATAGATATATTGTCTCGAAAATCAGGTTCGTTTCACGGAATGGGCAACGCTAGAGAGAATTACATAATCGTTGTCCGTCAATATCCCACAGCGGATCGATCCGCTTCAACCGAACATCCGTCCCTTATCTGTATCAGAAATTATCATCCATCCCTTATCCGATGGACGTATTGTCGGAATCTCGGATGAATGTTAATTCCACGAAGGCCTCAAACACAAGGCAATTAACCCTTGAGGGATGCGAACAAGGGATGGTGTATATATATATATACACATCAAGGGGTTAATAGTGGAGCTCGATGCGATATTGAGTTTCTAATAAAAAGGGAAAAAAAGAAAATGTGGGGATTAACATAAAATTGCCTTGTTTTATTTTGTGCGAGAGAAATATTTTCTCTTTAACTAATTATAAATTTATTCTGCACTGTCGGATAATATATAGGGCTCATTTTGGTAAAACCGGAAAATGTAGAATCTTAAAACAAAAATATTGAAATGAACATATTGGTTTCTTAAATTACTATCCTCATTTATCACTTGATAAAGCAAATTGAAAAAGTTCATCAATAATAGTTCAATTTGCTTTACCAAGTGAAAGTCAAACCAATATGTACTTTTCAATATATATATTTTTTTAAGATTCTACCTCTTAATTTAATAAACCTTCATCAACCTTGATGTAGGTTTAAATTATTTTAAACCGTCATTAATAATAGAAGATACTGGCAAACATTTTAATACAATCGATTAATTGTAAGTCCATTTACTTTTAATGTGCATTGTCGGTAGGACACCCTGTATATGTGACTCTTGATTTAATTTATTGAATATCATTCAGTTAAGCTTTTACAATTGTGAAGTAAAACATTAGCAAAACTACCTAAGGTTTAACTCTTCGGTAAGCGTTAAAACCTACGAAGCAATTTTGAATAAATACAGTAAATAGTTTTAAGCGAGTTACGTGAAAATTGCGTAATCAAATAAAATAATAAAATATTTACGGAATTGTTACAAACATTTGGTTTGTTTCACAAAATATTTTAACACTTATTTATTTACTCTGTTTATATAATAAGTCTTCATTTTTTCTGTGCACTCTTGAAAATGCTGTAAAAAGCGAAACTAATTATTTACTCCTCAAATAATTAAGTAAGTGTTGAAATATTTTGTGAAACAATCAAACCAAGTCTTTTTATTAATTCCGTAAATATTATTTTAATAATGTTTCATCAAGTGATAAATGAGAAAGTAATTCAAGAAAAATTCTATAAACTTCTTTTATAAGAATACATAAATACGATTTATATATTCGTCTAAATGTATATTTGGTGCAAATAAATATTCACTGAAGACAAGTTAATAGCGTTTTAGTTATATTCTTAACATTTTACATGACCTATATATGCACATTATGTTAATCTTTTGTTTATTAATTTTAGTTTTAAGAACATAAGACATAATTAGTCTAAAAATTTAATCCTATAGTAAATTTATATTAATGTAAATATTTGTATTTTCTATTAACATAAAATAAAATGCGAATGGATGTTATGTTTATAAGTAAATGCAATTTAAGTTGAACATTTTATATTTAAGCTTCCATTAAAAGTCCCATCTAGTTTTATAGAAATTTTTTTCTTAAAAATAGGTTTTTCGCTATTGTAATTCCGGATTCAAACATTGGCCACACACAATGTCGGCATTACAAACGCACACAAGAGAACGTGCAGGCTGTTCCCTCTTATATATTTCTATCCTCGAAGGATGTCTATTTATATATACACTAAATATATATATCTATATATTGAGCCCCGGAGGGTCGAGGGGTTAAAATCCGTGTACGTCTGCGAAGCGATGCACGGGAATTTATCGGAGCGTTTGAGCGTGTTCGACGTTCGAGGAGAAAGGTCCGATGGGCAAATGGATTCTTCTTTTTCTCCCCCTCCTCTTTTTTGCCCCGCTTCCAACCCTCTGCAGCCAGTCAGGTGGATACAGCTCCTGATAGCATCGGAATTGAGTTGTATTCCGCACGGATTTTGATAGCCTTTACATTTACGTGTTTAATGGCACAACACATACACACACGTAAAGCGTTCCTCATTGCATAATATAAATTTCCTCGTCGCTTTACAAGTTATACACACGTGAAAGGCGACTGGGGGAAATTCCTATACGGTTACGTAAACGGAATTTCGATTTAGACACATAAAAAATAGGAGGGTGTTAACAAGTTATCCCGGCGCATTCACCATTTATTAACTGTTTATAAATATTGTATACCGCAACTTCAAAACAAAAAAAAACATATATTTATTATTAAATAAATATATGTTGCTCATTCAGTGTGTGATATTAATTACACACTGAATGAGCGGTCTGTGTACAAAATATATCTGGTGATTAAATGCAACTTTTTGACTTGCGTTACGTAAGTACTTCAAAAAGAAGAAATATAAAATTTTCATCATAGAAAAAAGGATTAATTCTCTTCATCATAGTTATTTAAATCAATTAAATAAAAAAATATGTGTCAAAAAAGATTTTTCCGGAAACAATTAATCGAGATTGCCCATGGCAATCTTGTCCGATTGTCAACGTTCTTGTCAATTATTTCCACCGGAGATCTCAACGTGACCGTACGTTTTATTGATTAAATTTAACAACTTTGTAATTATATAAAGCACCGCTCTACTGATAAGGGACGAAATCCCGAAACATTTGTCTGCAGATAGCGTTATATAACGTATTGTTTTTTTGCGTTTTTTTTTTTTAATTCAAAAATTCTTGCATTCTACAATATTTTATTGTTATCCAACAGCAAATGTCCATTGTTGGACTTTTGTTTTAAGTACTTATGTAGCATAAGTAAAAAAATCACAGTAGCTAAAGAGAAAAATAATTTATTAATTATTTTCGATTTCTTAATGTTATTTTTGTATAATAAAATAAATTTATGATTGCTTATTAAAGAAACATTGTGGTGTTAAAATGAATATTTTTCAAAAATCAAATACATTAATAGGTAAATGGGTAGCGCTATTATTAGCCATTCTTCTTTTATTTAATTTATAAGTTCCTTTTTTAAACTATATTTACATGTAGATATTTCTACAATTCATAACTTTAACTTTATTTTACGGAATTCTCCATTATAATTGATTACATTATACAATAATTTACATATTTGTATATAATCAGGTAAATATTCCTAAACTATTAATAATAATTAATAAGTAAGATAAGTGCATTCCCAAACGGTTCAAAGAATTGATTCAGTGTTGCTTATGACCTCACATACTAACATCAACAGGTATATAATTACATAATGGAAACAAGTTATTATTTTTTAAAATTTTATTTAATTGTAATAAATAATGAAATAAAATAAAAATAAAATAAAAAATTATATTGAAATATAAGAGTCGTTTATATAAACAAAATTAAAGTGTTTACGTTATTGTAATAAAAATTAGTTTTATTTATTATAGAATGAGTAGCAAATAAGCATTATTCCCCATTGATCATTATTCTGTAGTGTTTGTTTTTTTCCTATTCACACGTCTGTTACAATTCAACCCTTTTGTTTATTTATTTGTTGTTATTCTGGAAAGAGAAACTTTTGTAAAGCCCGTCGATGTGCGGCATTCAATTTATCACGTGTATCTAGCGTGCGGGAGGGAGGGGGGTGGCTAGGTGGGCTGCCGGCGGGGGGTGGTTGAGCGCACGGGAAACGGATGATCTAATACCTTGTTCCGTTCGACAGTGATGTATGGCCGCCATTTTCCCGCCACTAAAATGAGTTTATTACGGAAAAATGATACCTGAATGGACGCCCTCGTTTGTTTCCAATTTTTCCGTACCCGTTTTATATACGCGGCTCTTTATTTTCTCTATATCTCCTTCTCTCTCTGCTTGTATGTGGACAGAACTGTAGGTATTTATCTGTGTCCCTGTGGAATTTTATTTTCGTTTGTGATGGTTTCAGAGATTTAAAAAAAATGTTTAAAACGAATATTTTAGGAAGTTGTAAATCCTAATTTTATCAACCAAACAATAAAGCTATTAAATATATGCTGTTAGTCTCATTAAAAATAGATTTATGACATAAAATAAAATAATCGATGGTTGAGGCTTTTACATGATGTAACTCCACAATGGATTAATAAAACTTTATCTTGCGAAGTTTTTTCCGCCTAAACTTGCTGACGTTGTTCCAATATTTAAAATTGGTGATAAGAAGTGTCCAAATTTATCGGTCAATTTCAACTATATCAGCGATTCCAAAGGTATTTTAAAAGTTAATAACATATTTTTTTAACAAATGCTCTTCAATCCAATGCTCGTTTACGGTTGTTCCTCCAAACAGCATTCACAAGGGATTGTCCTGATAGGGACGGTCCTACATTCGAAAGACAAGCCAACAAAGTAGATACCGGAGAGCGTTGTAGTAGAAAGATATAAAATATAATAAATAAAACCCTATCGAATATAATACTTAGTTAGTTTTAAATTTACTTCAGAGAGTAATCAACAACGCATTATTAAATAAAAATAACCAACTCTGCTTTCAAGAGAAATTATATTGTTTTATTCATTTTTATCTTATTTCCCAGCATGCAGGCTGATTAGGTTAGGAATGTGTGTACCTCAAATCCAACATAAACCAATTGACATTGGTTTTTTGGCCACCAAGAAAAAATCTTCTACGGCACAACTCAATCCACGAATTCTAATGTAAAATAATCTCCGTGCAGTTTTAGAAAATGCACTCGATTTATATATTTTTCTACCGCTTCACTGGCTCACATAAATTCCACTGAAAACACTCAGACAAAACACACAGTTGGCAATGGCAAATGCCAACCGCGTATGCAGAAAATAACCGCACCGTATCAACAAGTTAGTCTCACACTGGGAAAAAGTAAATCGACCGTTTCATACCGTTACACCTTAAGGAATCGACGAAACCAAATTGCTCCTAATTAGTAGTTATAGTATCGAGTAAAATGTACCGAATTTTCTCTTCATTGACTTTCGTTTTTAATCCCATGTAACTTACAACTGAGTGGACTGTTGAAGCAAAAATAAAACGGCAAAATATTTGTTTAGTACAAAATATCACCTTTACAAAGAAAATAACTTTGAAATTGTTTGACAGATACTTTATGAGATATCGATCACAACACTGATTAACCATAAAAATAATGGATTTCTTTTTCCTCAACCTAAGATAATTGGCCCAGCTAAATTGAATTTGACTGTATAAACATAACAAGTTTTGACAAATTGAAAGGTTGTTTTACAAGATAACATGTAAATAATATTGTCATACATAACCTTTAATTTAGCGGTATAATGCTAAATTAAAGAGTAAACATTTTCACATTTATTAATTGCAATATGTATAATTTTGTTGGGCGCTTTAGGTTAGGTTTTAATGGCAACAGCCTTCAGACTGTTCACTTAGGTACGTAGGGCCCGTTATGATACCATAGAGATAAAGATCCTTCCCCCTATACAACCCAATTTGAGCAGTTGATGAACTTATCAGATCATTCACCTTTACAGATGAAAGATTAGCCAACTGCTTTAAGTTATTATGTATCCAAATGATATGCAGTACGAATTATTTAAGAACAGAATAATATATGTGTGTTGTTCCAAAAATGGTTTCTGCCAACCCATCAGAAATTTCAGACTCGGTTTTCCCGTATCCAGAAACAGAAATGAGTTTTATCCCAAAATCCCATTTTATATAAATAATTCAGTTAGATATTATGATTTTATAAAACTAAACCTCTAAAACAATTTGGGGAGAAAGAGCTCGATTAAGACTAACACCTACATGTATTGTAAATATTTAGGTTATATTGTTTTGTGTTACTTGAATTGTACATCTGTCTTTATTCAGATTAAAGATATGAGTATACATTTCTTTTCCCATTTATTCCTGCAATAGTTATTAAATTTCAGAATGCAGATGTGTGTACATATACAGGGTGTTTCAAATTCGAGTCTCACCACGGGGATCTCGCTTATTATAAGAGATAGAGAGTAGGTTTAAATTCGGCACTTTTGCAGAATTTCATGCTGATTAATATCCCGTTGAGAAAACTGTGCTAAATTTATTTATTTTCAAGAAAAATGAAAAAAACTGAAAAACGCGATTTTTTTATTTATATCTTCGTTATTTGAAGCAATTAAAACATTTTTTTTATCTTTTTTTAATCCATCTGTATAAAACTGACTGTCATCAATATTTTATTAACGGTTTATAACGAATTAAAAACCTTAACATTAATACATTTTTGGTATTGGTATCGAAATAATATTTATTCGTATTTTTTTATATTTGTATATAATTACATGAAATTACAGTATAAATAACCGAATGCATCGAAAAATAAAATACACATTTCAATCAAATTTTAATTAAAGCTTCATTAATCGAAATCAATATTTAACAAATATAGAAACTTAATCACCTAAAATAAATAACCAAAAATTAATTCCTCTATATCTCAACCTTTTTTTTTTCAAACATAATTCAGCCGATGAGAAAAATCAATATCGCCCTGGTTATTTATTGAAAAAACGACTCAATTACGCGGGTAAATATCGAAACGGGGAAACCCTCGGCCCTTGCATATTGTTTCAATTAAACGAACTGCGATGTTTTCCCCGGTCACGGAATCAAACAACAAACGCGCAATTATTACACACGAGTTTGTGTTTGCAGAAAAATTATTATGTAATGCAAAATGTTGTCGGGCTAAAATCAACAACCTATTCACGAAAGAATTAACAATCAAAAAGCAATCAGAAAAAAAGTTGGAATTTGTTTAAATTTAATCTATTTTAAATGTTTGTGCAGGAAAATATGAAAACAATTTTAATAAAATAACAATCTAAAATAATTAAAATACTTTTAATTTTAACATTTGGATAGTATTGATCGGTACTATATAGTAATTTAATTTCAATATACAAGGTGTACAGAAAATGAGTGAAAACCTTCAGGTAACTCAATTCATTAATTAATTTTTAATATAAAATCCAAATAAAAAAATGTTGTATGGTTCTTCATTGAGGCTCACGAGGTCTTCGGAATTTTAAATATGTGACTATAAATTAGTATTGTTTTTTAAATATTTTGTAAAGAATCAATAGCATTAACAATCAATTAGACACGTGTATAATTCCATTGATGTAAATGATTAATAAATCGGTTATTGTTACAATTTTATAACTTCATCAGAAGCATTCTTTTAATGAAAATAGATCTGGCAACGACGCACGCTCGTTTGTAAAAGAAATCCAGCGGATGATGTAGCAGTTATAAACAGGATAAATGCACACTTGTTTGATCCAGCGTTGTCAAATGTATAGTTCTTTTAAGTGGCCCGTGAGGCTTAAGAAAGGACCGTGTGACTTATTTTCGTTAATATTTTTATCTAAAAATTAGTCAGAGTCACGCTACCTAAAGCTTTTCACTCATTTTGTGTACACCTTGTATATATCCGATTTTTTAACTTAACAATTTTAAAACTGATATATTGCGCAAATAATTGTTGTTATTTTCTCTTTAGCAACAATGAAATTTTGACTTATGTTACGCAAATACTTGTAAATGGACACTTGCTGTTGCATTACAATAACATATTGTATAATACAAAAATCTTTTATTTGAAACTATTCAATGCAAAGAACAAAATATTACGTAATATAAAGATATATGCAGACAAGTGTTTTCATTCCTCATCAGTACAGATCTGCATTACATAATTACAAAGTTGTTAAATGAAATTTCAATTTCAATTTACTTTATTAACGGAATCTCCATTTCCAAATTACAATTATAATTACATATTAAAAATTTGTATAAGAAAAGTGTGACGCTCTAAAAAGATTATAAAACATATGTATAAAAAAAAGGCAAATTACCAATCACAAATTACGACAAAATACAAAATAAAAATAATACGCATCAAAATATTTATTTATCAATCCCAAACAGTTCATTGTGAAAACAAAATGCAACCGGCTTATTCCTATCTTCAAGTGATAATAAAAAATATAGATAAAAAAAATAAAAAAAAAAATATGTAATTAATCAAATTATTTTTTTTTAAATAACTATGACCATGTCAATAAATAAATAATAATGATTATACATTAGAAAAAAATAAATTTTGCAAAATAAATTAATGTAAATCAAAAAAAAAAAATTCTATAAATTTAATAAAATTAAAAATAAAATGGATTTTATTAAGATTCCTATTTTTTAAATATCTTAAATTTTCTTCAAACGCCATAATAAATCCCCTAAGTCTCACACAAACTACACACCTTCTATCCTCTCCCACCCCGACACTTTTTCCTCGATTTCTTCTCCTTCTCGTTGCGCCCGATTGATCATAACCCTGCATTAAACGGGGCGTTAAATTAATATTAATGTCCCCCTCCCCACCTCGATTTTTTTCCCTTTATGAAAATATGTGAGTTATCGACGGCTCGAATAATTTCTGACCCACATCCATTGTGCCAGCGCAGCGAGAAAGTTTTGGTGAAGCAAAAAAAAAATAATAATAAAGAAAAAGTTTTTATAGTGCCGAGGAGGAAAGAAAGAAAGAAAAAACAGGTGGGGTAGTAATTACTATCCCCCAGGACGGACAATTCCGGTGTTGCGTGCGTGTCGGAAAAAAGTTTCGGGCGGGATTTTATTGTTTGCTTCCTCCTTGGGGAGTTGGTTTAAAGTTGTTTTTTTTTTCAGTGTGTGCGCTAGCGCTTGACAGGGTTTAATGTTAGTGTTTGTGCTTGAAAATATAAAAAGTTTTCAATTTGTAGTTGCGAAGCATTTTAGATTTGTGGATTCTGAATTATAGATTTTTTTTTTGTTTTAAATGTAAAACAAGATATTCTTTTTTCAGTTATAATGAAATTAAACAAGCAAAATTTCTGGCAATGTTCAATAAAAATTTTCCAACTGCGAAAATTACTTACATTATAAGTTTTTGACGTAAAGAATTAGCAATCAAAGAGCAATCAGAAAAAAAAAATGGAATTTGTTTAAATTTAATATATTTTAAATGTTTGTGCAGGAAAATATGAAAACAATTTTAATAAAATAACAATCTA
This sequence comes from Philonthus spinipes, assembly GCA_963082785.1. Classification (NCBI taxonomy): domain Eukaryota; kingdom Metazoa; phylum Arthropoda; class Insecta; order Coleoptera; family Staphylinidae; genus Philonthus; species Philonthus spinipes. Next base: position 17,852,035 of record OY720307.1, on the reverse strand, counting down.
AAATAATTAAAATTCTTTTAATATCTATTGAAACAACTACTTCCCGAGAACTCTTTCTTTTATTTTATTTAATTCTTTTGTAGTGCTTTTAAGTTGATATGATTCGTCATTATAGTATTCAATTCTAACCCTTGTAAAAAAATGCATAAAAATATAACTAACATTTTATTCCAGTTTTGTTCACTTGCTTTATTGCATAAAAATATTTGTCATGTTGTTTTAATTTATTTTTCTTAACAAGTGTGTTTATTATTTATGGGTTATAACCATTATACTATTGTTTCTATGATCTTGTTTAAAATTATGTTCATTAAGTAGAGTACGTGTAAATCTATGAATAAAGACGTGGAATGTATTATATTTAATATTATAGTGAGTATTACAATTATTAGTAATGATTATGCCAGTGAAACTGTCTTTCCTATAAATTTTAAATATTATATATACGCACATCTTTATTCAGAAAATACAGATAATTTTAACAATATAACATAAATAATTACAATACGTGTAGGTATTAGTTTATCTGGGCTATTGATTAGAGGTCTTTCTGTCTAATGAATTTATGATGAAATTAATGAAAATCTATGCTAGCTAGTTGAACTATCCTGTTGATTTGCGCAAATGAATTGATGAATTGTGTAAGAAGTAGTAGATTATCAAAATTATTGGCAAATGTTTTATTTAAGGCTAATATACGCTGGAATATGGGTCGGATTTGGTGAATTTATAAAGGTATTCGTTGGAAGGATTGTGAAATGGGTTTTAAATATTATTTTATTAACGAATTTTTGTTAAATCTAGAACATTTATACTTTGGTACATTTCTATTTACGCCACTATTTTAATTTTTTATTGTTGAATCGGTGTTGAAATCAATTTCCTTAAATAACGGGAACAGCAAAATCGGCACTTTATTTTTGGCGCGTGCATACCGGAAGGAATTGCAGACCGTGCATCATGCAGATATCGCCGGATTTATATCCACGCAGATAACGAAGTAAAATCGTCCCCGTTTGTTTTTTCTTTGCTCCTTTTTCTTGCGCCGTTTAACCCACGAATAGATCAAGCGCAGCGGAAAAAGAAATAAAATTTCGGAGAGGGGAATAAAAATTCACGTTCCAGATTAAAATGTAAAAAGGGGGAAATGGATAAAAATATATTTATTTATCTTTTTATTATGGGAAGGGATATGCGGAAGTTTTTTCTAAATTACCTAATAAAATATGAAAATAAAAAATAAAATACGAAATGTAAAATCAATCGGAAAGGGGAATGTTTTTAATCCATTTTAATATACCATATGATCGAAAACGTTACTTATCTTGTAAGATTCCATTTGATTGAAAACTATATGACAAAATAGGCTGCAGACTTTCCAGGGAAATGCTACGGTATCCTAATGAACGATCACCCAATCAGTACCTGCGGCTATCTAGAGCAAACTTATAGTGACTGTAGAAGGTGCCGTGGAACATATCGTTTAAACTCTTGGTGGCTGGTTAAATAATAAAAAAAACTATTCTGTCACTTGTTATTTAATTACGCATCGCAGCAATTACCATTATTGAATAAGTTGAGTTCAAATCTCAATATATTCCGATTAATCCCGTAGATTTTGAATATGAGTATCTTATTACAGACACTTACAGTCAATGCTGACTTTTAAGATATTGTGCAGACACTAACTGTCTAATAGTTCCTAACCCCTAGTCTCAAACATTATGTGTAGTAAAGGGTGCGGTTTAAATGAAAGAGATAAATATTGGCAATCACTAATTGGAGTTATATTGCTATTGTGATCAATGAACAATATTGTATTTTACATTAAAGTAATCTTAGAATAAGCAGGAATTTCATCAGATGAATTAAAAATTATTTTAATGTTTAGTTTGTGTGAAAATCAATAATGAAAAACAATGAAAATTGATCAAATTTATAGCAAATTTCAAATATTATTTTTTGCTAATAATAAGTTGTGCAATAAAAATTTAAAGGATTTCACTAAATTCTGCATTCAAATAACTTAGCAGACATTCTTATTATACAATTTGCCTTCGTTTGACTTCTATAATATAAAAATTATTTAAAATAGAAAACATCATTGGACGTTCCTTAGTCAGTAAGACGAATGAGCGGATTTATGACTAGTAGACTAAAATTTAAACTAAACCGAGGATTTATCCAATCTCATATCTTTTTTAAATACATGTATAAAGATAGGCTAGTGCCTACTAAAGATACAAGCCGAAATGTCGGAGTGGGGATTACGAATGCTCGTGAATTCAGTCACCGGCAGACCGTTGTGATAGAAATATCTCTCGCTCGAATTCAATTATATGCCTTATTTGTAATTATGTCATATTTTATAGTTAATATTATATTTTTTTATGCATTGATTTTTAGTTATTCATTTTTAAAATATATTTTTGTGTAAAATAATAATTTATCATAACAACTGCATTAGAACATAATTGTTACAATGTAACCCGCTTGTACTAGAGTAGTGTCTATCAAGTATACAGGTCCGAATCGAAATCTCGAAGTCCAACGTAATGGAAAGATCTTCTGTTCACAATAATTTATTTACCTATTTTGGAATTTTCATATAAATAAAACAGTCTTAATTAATGACCATAAGTCTTTAATTTTTAATTGAAATATTTATTATCACTACATTCGAATTTAATTGTTGCAATTTAACCGCTTGTATTAGAGGAGTTCTCGAGACGAGCAGGCACTCTAAAGCCAAGCATACGTATGCATCTGGAATGCTCCCCACTCCGACATTCCGGCCTGTATCTTTAGTAGGCACTGGATAGGCTACTAAATAATAGCTGCCATTGATTCACCTAAAGTTGATTCTAACCTCTAGTCATTTATTTATCGCAAAATCCGGCGTTAGATATACTAACGATTTTTTCCGGTACAAAATTTAAATTTATTTTGAAATTCATACGATATGAAATATTAACTGTCTAATACACAATGCTGCAGGGATTTTTTCCAGGAAGTAAAAGTTTAATAAAGTGAATAAATTCCTTTCCATGGGCATAAAACATTATTTGAAAGATACATGAAATGCTTTTAAAATGACAAGCAACAACATTGGACGCATCAACAAAAAAAGACGCAATAAAACCCTTATAACATATTGATAATAACACAAATATATATTCAGCCGAATATTCATAGAAATCGGGACAAATTCACCGCGCAAAATGTCGAAATGAAATTCTCCCCCGCCGCTGAGTGACATGTGAAGCGGAGCGAAGCTTCCCCCCATATGTTTTTTTTGCGCTTCTTCCACATGCATGTATAACGCACAGAAAAACCGCGATTACATTTGACGGGCCCGCAGAGAGGGTGGGGACTCGGAACAGCCACCGTTACATTTTAACAAGGGCGGATTGAAAAGGTACGGGGAAAAGTGGAAAATTGCTTAAAACGGTTCCCACCAGCGCGTATCATCCGAGCAGACACACGTGCATGAAAAATGTGTATTGTCTTTCGTTCCTTTTTCACGTTCCGGCTGAATGAATGACGTTAAAAAAAGGGAACGACGGATTCCACGCCACTTTTCATGCGCGAAATATTTGATTTTTTGTTGTTGTGGTCTTTATCTCGCGATTTGTGGAAATATTTAATACCCAAGAGGTTAGCTACAGTTAAAAATTTTGAAGAATATTTTTCTGAAAATTTCACCATGCGAAAATATGGTTTACGGTTTACGATTTCATGGGAGGTGCGCATGTTACGCAGGCTCCTTCTTTCCTTTAGGGTATCTTAGAACATGTATCAGCACAGCCAGCCTACCTCATCAAGATAGGCTAGCAGTGTCGAGGTAAGTAGATCCCTAATTTTCGCCATTTCTGGCCATTTCTTACCCAGTATGGTTTTTCTGCTGGACTTTAGCGCTGGGCAATATCCAAGGATATGTTCCGTGGTTTCGTCATCCAAACAGCACCCTGTAGAGTTTGGTCATTCTACAAGCCCCAATTTGTTGAGGTATGCTCTAAGTCTGCAGTCTCTGGTCAGAACAGCTGTGATACGTTTTAAGTTCTTTCTGGACAGCCGCAGGTATTGATTGGCTTATTTTTCAGAGTATTGTTCTTAAAGTGCTGAATTCCAAGGATCCAATTTGGTCCCAAAATTAAAAATATTTTTTTCGATCAATGAAAGTATGGACAAATTTTTTTTATTAAGTTTGAGTTTTTTTTTAATATGCACACTTCTATGGATAGAAACAATGGGAACATCATCGGCGAATACGAAATGTTCAATATTTTCTCAGAACTTGCCAAACTCATTGACATATAACAGAAGTAGCTTTAATCCCACGATGATCCCTTGTGGCACCTCTTCTTCCATGTTTACGTCACGAAATTTTTCTCCATTTTTTCAACTAGTTTCTCTTTTTTACAACATTGTCAAGACTGAATTACAAAAGATACTTATGAGCTTATACATAATAAGATTTCAAGATCGGGGAGTTCCAAATATCCTCGCTGTTACAATAAAATTAAATAAGAAAAATTACTGGCAATCATCAATAAAATTTGATCATTCCCTTTTTACTTTCCCCGGACCCCTGTCCAAGGGAAAGTATTGTGATGGTGAAAATTTTCGAACCGCCAATTTCAACAAATGTGCACGTTTTGAGGTCCCCTGAGTCCATTCCATCGAGTTTTGAAAAATGTCTGTGTGTGTGTCTGTGTGTCTGTGTGTTTCCGCGATAGCACCTAAACGGCTAAATGGATTAAGCCCAAACTTTATATCTAAGCTTTATATAACAGTGGAATGATCTGAAAAGCTTTTGGTTAGAATCAAAACTCATTAAGTGCAACTTTACTCTTAGCAATTTTTCATTTTTTAATTCTGATAGAAAAATGTTTCAAATAAAAGTTTTAGATCTTGGAAAATAAATAATTTCTGTTATAAAACTTTTATTGTAGGACCTCTGGTTTTCATTTTATAAGCATTTATCTGATAGATTCCCTTAGAGATTTTAATTATTGAAATAATTATTTTAATGACAAATAAAACGTCAAAGTGCCGTCAAATTCAACTTATCATTCACAAACGCCTCCAGTTTGCAAAAATGAAGAAGAGTGTGGAGGGATGATTTTAACATATTGTAAGGTAAGAAATAACACACTTAATTACAATATTCTTCTAAATACTCGGCTTTAACTTTAAAAGATAACAATCATTTTTTTCTATTAATCATTTTGCTTCCCTATTAAATTTTCTATCAGAAACTTATTTGACCGTATTCACCGGGGAAAGTGCCATGATGGACACATCACCATTTTTTAATTTTATTGTAATTTAAATAACTGCAAAAGTATGAATCATCTCTGTTTTATTTTATCCTCATTGTCATTGACGGGGCGTTTCCCGGCTTTAAAACATTTATTTATTTAAAAACCTTGTTTATTTCTTGGGCTTCCCTAAGATTTCAAATAAGTACCTTATTACTAGTGATGGGCAAGCTCGATCAACTGAAAGATCGATCAGTCGATGATCGATCAGTTGAAGTATCGAGCCGCTCGATCAGAAAGATCCAGCCGATCAAACAAATCGAGCCGATCGAACTGATCAGAAAAGATCGAGCCGATGGCGCTGAGCAGAGGGATCAAATAGATCGAGATTGAGTTGATCAGAACACCCTTAAAAAAATCTTGATCGGTCGAGCCGCTCGAGCAGATTAAAAAGATCGCGCCGCTCATCTCATAGAGATCGAACGGCTCGATCACCTGCAAGGATCGAGCAGTCGATCTTTTTTATCAATTCTGCCCATCACTATTAATGATGAATGTTACATTTTCTAATTATTTGTATTTATATATTTTACTATTGAACGTAAAAAATTAACCCATGAAGAAATATTTAGTGATAACGATTTTAAATGAAAGGTCAAATAATTAATATTTATGTATTTACATAATCCATACCTCGTATCAATCATCATAGTAATTAATGATAAAGCGCTGTCATGAGATTCAATGTGCAATTGATATATTTTGTACGCCACTGAATCGGTTCTGTTCCCAGATAAAATTATGACTTACTTAATTAACCATATATATTAAATTTAGATGAGATACTATTATCTTATAGCGACTTGATGTATTTAATATTGGTATATTTCTCAGTAATAGGACTTTATTCTGTTGTAAAATAAAGTTTTTATTATTATATATAATTTGCGCATTTATAAGCTGAAAGATATTTAAATTGAAATCTCTACTAGTTTCTCTGTGCACTCTTGTCAGAATTGGATTTTCCGTTGGAAAACAACATTTAATCAATCCACCCTCATACCGTGCAATAATTTCCATTCATTTTCAAATTTCCACCGTGTTTACGCCGTGATTTATCCTTAGATTTATTCAACAGGTTTGTACGTGCGCTGTGCGGTCACCGGAACAAGCTAATATCCGCCAGCCGTGACATTTTCTCCAATAATTACGTTTCACGAACATAGTTTAGGCAGCACACCGCAAACTCACCGCCTCCATTCACCCCCGCCATTTCTATCTCTCTCGCTAACTCGTTTAATCGTTCCTTTTCTCGCACACTAGGTCCATCTTTATTTCAGTCCGTGACCCGTTTATCCGTCAAATCGGATTTAATTCTGGTTGTTATTCCCGGAAATTGATCGGAAATTTGAATAATCCCGCGGGCGTTTTCAAGAAAAACATTACGCGATGGGCGGATTATGGATTGTCTGCAAGATTCGACTCACCAGAGGGGATTATTCTTATCCTTAGTTTTTTTTTTTGCTTGCTAATGGTTTCTTTGTATGGATTTATGTTCTTGTTTTGGAAAGTGTAGGCAGGCAGAAAAAAAAAACTAAGAATGCAATAAATTTGATAAGTTATATGTATTCGTCAATATAATATCTTTTTTAAGAATTAGTTTTTCCTTGTATTTCAAATCAAAATTATCGATTTGCTCAAATTATATTTTACGCCATTGAAAATACAATATACATTTAATAAATATCACTGTTCATTTATTCCATTCTATTTACGTAATAATTATATTTCCAAATAAAGCACACGTAGTTTTTTTAACTTTAACCAAGTGAAAGAAAAACCGCATGTTTGATATAAAAATATATTAATTACTTAAATATATATCTTGAATGGTGAAGAGAGAATTTAATTCAACAGATGTGCACAGTGTAAATGAAACAAAATTCGAAATAATTAAAGAAAGAAATAAAATTTTATAAACCATTACAGTTAGAATTTATTTTAAATATCCCAATTTTTTATTTATTTAACTATTCATTTAATTAAGGACTTCTAGTTTGTGTAATAAAAAATACAAGGATAATATATGTACAATTGTTAACTTAAATTATATCAAATAATAATATATAATTAAAAACAAAATTTTGATATTGTTCAAGCAAAAATGCATCTGTTCGCTTCGTGTTAATACACAATAAATTTAGATTAAAAAAATAACAAAATAGAAATATTTATTGTATAATTCGTTTGCTTTTATTTCAATTATTATTAGTTTCATATATATTGTTGCATTTCCATATTATTTTGTTATACTTAAATAATATTTATAAAGAGTAAATTGTTATTCTTATCCATCACACGATGATCGTTATTTACACGCCGCATTCCTTTTTGTACTTTGTATCCTTACAAGAATCGACCATCCAAATTATTATTTATACATTGATATTGTTCCAAATAAATACACAAACATATACTACATTTTACTTTAACAGTGTTTATTATTGATCCTAAAACAGAAGTAGTTTAACAACAACAATATACTATAAATTAATTAATTCCAGTGTTGAACGAGAAAATAATTCCATTCGAATATATCCTGTTTAAATTCCAGTATTTAAACAACTATAATAAAGTTCTTTTTACATTTATTTCAACTGCATTCATTTATTCAGAGAATGTGATTATTTATCATTAATAAAAAAAACAAATGTTTACACAAAACCCGATTTATTTATATATTTGCGGAAAGTCAGGCTGATTTGTTGTGAAAATTCGCTACAAAACACTCTAATTATTTTTTTTATCTAAATTACATATGCACACAAGAAAATAAATAAATAAATCAACAACCGCACGCATTTATTCAAAAGCCAAACCGCGCGCACGCCATATTTATTCACCCTTTGTTTGGTTATTATTTTTATGTTTCGCTTAAATCTAAATTGCAAAATTGTTAATAGAAACGTGCGTGTGTTTTGCGTTTACATTTATTTGTACATTATTTAAAAACAAATTCGGGACGAAAATGATTGTAACGCGCTCATCAATATTGATTGGATTTTTGCTGAAAAACGGTTTTATTTTATTTAAATGAAATTCGGGTTTTTAATCTGTTTAAACAAATTGGATTTTACTATCAACACGCTTACGAATGATAACAACGGCGGAAATATTTTTGGAAAATGATTTTTTGTCAGTTTCAATTAATTTGCTTCACAGACTGAATTAATTCGAAAATAATGCGGCAGAAATAATATGTGCGGTTTTGGGGGGATTTAAAATAAATCCCCCCAAAACCTATGAATCTATGAATAATATCTACTAATTTTGAAGGTTTCAGTTAATAGTAAAAAATGTGCCGTCTAAAATAAGGGCAAAATTTGAATGTTATATTTAATATTAAAAAATCAGGCATGTTTTTAATACTAACAAAAAATAATTTTAATTGGACAGAAAGACCTCCGGTCGATAGCCCAGGACAGACAAATTTTTATTTTAATGTATATACTCAAAGTTTGTAAAAATGTAATTGTCTGAATAAAGATATTTGTATATATATCATTTGAATTGTTACATTGAAGAAAATAATCAAGAGATTGAGGTTGCTAAATCTATAGTAAAAAAAATCAAGATTAAGATTTAACCATGGTATATGTCCAGAATATTTACACAAAATTAATATAAATCCCGATCTAGAACATTTACTATTGAATTAATATATACTAAACGCGTAAGGCCAATGTGTACTTGTTATAAACTATTTGTAATAGAAAGAAATATATTGTTGAAGTCAATATATAAAAACTTAATTCTTCCTTTCAACTATAAGACTACATCAGACTCAAATAATAATATTGTTATATTTTTTAAATAATAAAATTGAATATGTATTTTTAAATAATAAAAATATAGGTTAAGTTAGTCTTATTAACCGAGCCTTAATGTTGTGTTGTCTCTAAAAGCCATGATGAGCCCCTTGGCAAGAAGAGTATCCTTTTTTGTTTATCCTCATAGGGTCTTAGGATTAGTTTTATGTAAGAAAGACATATTTTTTAAAGGAATAAACTAATAACATACATTTTATTTTGGCTAATGGATGTATTCCAAAGCTAGGCAAAAAGCCATAGTAATTAAAAAAAGAAGTAATAGTCAATATAAAATTGCAATTTATTCAGTTGGAATGTTGTTTAAATAAAAAAAAAACAAGAAATTATTATATATTATTTTTACAAAATAGGCGCCTCTAAAAGCCTATTTTGTAAAAATCACTTTAAATAGAGAATAATAATAAAAGCGGTGAGAGTTTCTTATTTCACAATTTCATAAATAAAGTAAGGAGTTCTTGCAGGTTTTGGTACTATTATAAACCACATAACTCGTAAATACATATATATTAAATCAAGAAGACATTTGTAATAATAAATATAATCTAAAATTACTATATATTGTGAATTTAGTTTCAACAATTTATATTTGTCATTATGAAAATTAAAAAAATAAATATGAATTAATTATTGAAAATCTTCTCAATACGACCTTTTATTCGCTGATGATACCGCTCTTACCACCTATCCTTTCACATAGTCCTAAAATCCCTCCAAAAATCCTTCAATGCCGTCCAAGCCTGGTGCTCCAAATGGCGGATCAAAATAAATCTTTCGAAATTCCAACTCTTCATTCCATACCATAAAATATCTCCTCGATCTCCCACAATTTCTATGAATAATATCACAATTTTCCCTTTCTATACATGCAAATATCTAGGCATCCTCTTTGACTCCAAACTCTCCTTTATACCCACATCCTTTCTAACAAATCCAAAACACAAGTAAGGACTTAACATTTTAGGTCTCTTATTTATACACAACAAGCCATAAGCTTAAAAACCGTAACCAAAATTTATAAATTATTTTGCCGGCCCTTACTAGACCACGATACAATACTCTTTACACAAATCAAACCACCATCTCTATACCATATTCAAATTGCCAAAAGATCCTCTCTAAGAATCCTATCAAAACTCAGGCATCCCTTCCAATGAATACTTCTATGAAACAATACAAATCGATATCACGGCGCTTAATAAAACTATTCCAAAAATGTGCAAAGAATCTCCATAACCAATCCCTTCTGACAAAATTCTGTATTCATCGAAATTTAAATATCTCCGTTTCTCAACATTCGTGAAATCATTAGAACTCTGCATGACAATTCAGCCAGCTAACATAGATACTTTATTGCAAATCACCGTGAATTCAGACAGGACAGAAAGACCTCAAGTCGATAGTCCGGACAGGCTAATACAATATTTTTTTCTTGTTGTGTAAATATAAAAGCTTATGTAATGGTGTTGTCTCAATAAATATGTTTGTATAGTATTCAATTCAAAATCTTCGAAATCAATTTAAATCATCATATTTTGGTCCCAGGAACTTGAGGTTAAGTCATTTCCCAACATTAATGAAACACCCTCTATATTTAATTTACTCCTATGGCGGAAATAATTTCATTACGAAATTTATTATGAATGCGTGGAATTACCGAATAATTAATTAACTTTTATTGGGTAAACAAAACCCATTATTTATTCATTATTTCCATTGCTCAAATTAATACATAAGTTAAATTATTAAATAATAATTTATTGGGAAAATGGTATTGATTTTATACTATTATACATATTTAATTATTGATTAAATAATAAATATTTATAATTATTGATAAGCATCTAATATATTCAATATAGACACATTAATTTCTTTATAAGTTAATAAATTATTAATGGTAAAATTATCAATAAAATTAAAATAAAAGCTAACTAAATCGAATAACATTAAATTAAATCTAATTTTAATAAACGAAACAATTTTAACTTTGTATAACTTGGATGCAAGTTATATAAACAAAGCAAAAATAAATAAGAACTGAATTACAATGTAATAGCATCCTCAACAATTGTATCAAATTTAATTAGCAGCAAAGAGTACAGTTTTAACACGTATTACATTTGTAATATAAACCAACTTAAATTAAATTAGATATACAATTATAATTTATTAGATAAGGTATAAAATGTTAAGAAACAAATAAATTCTCGATTAAACGTTTCATTGTGGACTCATCGAACACTTGATGAAACGTATTTTAACACTGATTTAAAATATTAAATAAAACACTTCTTTGTTTCACTTTCTGTTTATTATATAAACTGACTAGTACTAAGATTGGCAGTTGAGCGGTATGCGTTTTATATCTAAGCGATTAAAACTCTTGATTATTATGGCGCAAAGAGACAAACATGTCAAGCGTTTCTAGGTTGTCATTCGTTACATATAATCCTTTTTCAATTGCGTTTTTGATGTAAAAAAATCTCCGTACTTTAGTTTTTTTTTACTTTTATTTATAATATGTGGTCTTCAAAAAATTTATAAAGTACTACTGGTACCGTATGTAAGTATACTTTGCAAATTACTAAACAAAATCATTCCAAACATCACTAAATACAATTCAAAATTCTCAATCAAAAACTCATCTGAATTCGTCAACATCCCTAAAAATCTATCTGCTCCACCCGGTGCATAATTGATATAACTTGACGACAAAAGCTTATTCACTTCCATATCAATCAATAAATTAAAACAGATAATTAAAGACAAACCACATAACTGCTCAGAATCTTTACTTGCCAAGACAGAACTATAAACCCTGATAAACACTTGCTTTAAACAAAATTATTTTAAATTTAATAATATAATATAATATAATATAATATAATATAATATAATATAATATAATATAATATAATATAATATAATATAATATAATATAATATAATATAATATAATATAATATAATATAATATAATATAATATAATATAATATAATATAATATAATACACTGACAAACACAAGGTTTGCCAATTGGATCACCACTATAACCTCTTTTTGCCGAAATATATGGACCACTTTGAAGAACATATCCTAAGTGATGAATAACAAAAACAAAGAGAAGCAGTATAATCAGTCAAACTGACTACAATTTTAGTGTACGTCTTTAAGAACACAACAAATCTATCATAGACAATCAACAAAAGATAGGATTCGCAAAACACTATAGAAAAAGGCCACTTTTTTATTCTTCGAAGTTCAAACCATTCTAAATTATAAATAAAAGTAAAAAACTAAACTACTGAGAAATTGATCACATCGTAAACGCCATTGAAAAAGGATTATATGTAATAAATAACAAGCTGGAAACGCTTAACACCTTGCTGCTTAACATGTTTTTCTCTTTGCGCCATAATAATCAAGATTTGTAGTCCCTTATATAAAAAATACACACCACTCATCTGCTAAACTTAGTATACTCTTGTGTAATTACAAGAGTGTACTAAGATTGATAATGTTCGCATGACCGAAACTAGTTAGTTTATATAATATCACTGTGAGGAAACAAAAACTAAGCGTTTTATTTAGTATTTTAAATCAGAGTTAATTCTCGATTAGTTTCGGTTTATTATAATAAGAACTGCAAATGTTTATATATTAGAAATATTTATATTTTTATATATTAGAAATATTAATAATATTAATATATTATTAAATATATTAATATCTATAAATTATTTAAAGACATCTGAAATATTTAATATAAAAACATTAATTTATCTATAAATACATGTGAAATATTAAGTATAGAAACAGGAATTTGTCTATGAATTATTTATAAACATTTGAAATATTCAATACAGCAAAACTAATTTGTCAATAAATCTCTCTTCAACAAAACACCCGCGAGGTAACTTTCCGTTTCTTCAACTTTTCCTTTTTTCGTTCGCTTCATCAATATATTCGATTATATTGTGTCGTCTTTTTCCCGCGGGCCACAAATCACGAGTGAAATATTTTAATAATATTTTCCATAAAGCGATTGTGATAAGTTTCTCCTCCATTGTGCTCGATTTTCGCGCGTATGTGTGTGTGTGTGTGTGTATACATAAACAGCGATATAAATCATGGGAGGACGCGCTCTGAAAACTTTTCAGTCGCCCCACCCCCCTTCAAATCCTTACATGTTTATGAAAAATATGTATAACGGATTACCCGCACGGGCGTGCCAATAATATCGGGAAAATGCGCTCCGCGAGGAGGAATTTATTACGAATACTTTTAGTTTAATAATAGTGAATGTTTAAAAAATGGCGATAAGATATATTATTCAAATAGTTGCAAGTACTAATAGGGAAAGAGTTTTTCATATATATAAAACAAATCTTTATTCAGTAAATTATGAATTTGAATGTTATTTATTTAATATACAGACTGGCCCAAAATTAGTAATATTTTAATTATTTAATTTTTTAGTTACATATTTAATTTAGAAGGTGTTCAAAATGTCCACCTTCGACATTGATGCATTCCTGAGACCTATCCCCGAGAGTCTCACACACAATGCGACACAAATTCAAGTTAGAACGAATGTCCTAAAACGAATCATCGATGAAATTCTTAAACTGTTGTACTGTGGCGGGTTTTCTGGAATAAACCTTATCCTTTACTACTCCCCAAAATGAATGAAAAAAAGTGGTGGCCACTCAATACTCTCCCGCTTCCCCTTCTAATGATGCGGCAATGCCAAATCCAGGTATTGACGGACCGACAACGAATAATGCGGTGGGGCCCCATCCTGTTGAAACAACAATTCTGCAAAGTCGGGCCGTGTTTGCAGTTGTGGCACCACAACTTCGATCAACTTGTCCAGATACATGGGACCATCAACGGTTCAATAAAACATCGCATCGCAGGATATACCACCCCATACTGTGACGCCTGGCTGATTCAATTGCGTACATACAATGGCATATGGGGTTTCTTTGCTATACACGTTAGTGTTCTATTTTATCTAAACAATTACAATCATTTTATTATATATACTAAACGCATAAGGCCTATGTCTACTTGAGGGGGTTCCCGGGGGGTGAGGCGGCTGAATTAACAAACTAAACATATATAAAAACTATTAAGCAAACAACAACAAAAACATTGATTATTATATAACTAATTTCAAAATAGACCATCTGGGAAACCAGACGGCACGAACTTTATGGACGAGTTGAAATTATTATCATTTTGCTCATCTGAACGTTCGTTTAAAGAAAAGCACGTTTAATTAAGTAAACAGTTCAGGACGGGCCGAAACAACGCCGTGTTAATTTAATTCCTCATTGAGAGCAAAGGAGAGGAGAGGAGGGAATAAAGCGTAAAGTGCGCCCTAAATTCGCTTTGTCGTCCTAAATGGCGTCCGGAATAATCAAAAGCAGAGAGGGTCAACGATTCACAGAGCTTTCTTGTTAACGCCCGTGTCCCATTACTCTACAAAACTGAATTTCAACCACCGATGAAACACTGGAAACTATATAAGAAAGAAATAGTGTTTTGTTGCAAAAAGGACAAAAAATGGCGGTTTTATTTATGTTTTCCTAATTAATTCTAATTTCTTAAAAAGAAATAATAAACAGTAATAGAAGTGTAATATTAAATAACGTATAATCGTACTCTTTTAAAAAATGTAACAAAATTAATATATAGTACTTTTTTTAAATATACCTTAGAATATAAACGTACTCATTTTTTATTACTCATATTTTTTTATTAATATCTAACACAGTGTCGTCTTTACGTTCACGTTCACGTTCCCGTTTTCATTTGCGGCCGTCAAAGTAGTGGCGTCAGGTGCTTACTTATTGAAACGCCCAGAACCGCTCCGGAGATACGGAAAGAGACAAAAAATTGTACATTATTGAGGAAGACACATACGCCGGCGGTCCTGTCCGGGGCCGGAGTCAAACGTCCCGGATTAATTATTTAAGTCTGCGGGGAGACCGGGAGAAAACGTATTGGCCTATCTAGCGTTTGTTTTCCTCCTCTTTGGCTTTTGAATCATTGAACGCGTCGGAGATTTATTCGATCACTTTGCGGGTTTTATTCCTCCGTTCCGTAGTTTCAAGCCTAAAACGATTAATGTTTTATTAAGCGGAAAGAACGAAACAAAAAAAACAACAGAAACACGCACAGATTCGGGTTTTATTAAAGGGGGATGAAATGGAAACATTTAATTCGTGGATTAAGCAGGATATCTAATAGAGATTGTGGTTTTTTTCCACCTCGTTAGCGAATGCAGGAAATGAAAATATTTTGCAAGCCCATCAATCATTATAGTTAAAATTTTATATTCATAAATCTTATATTTGGTTCTCATTAATCACTTGATGAAACATTTTCACAATATTAGTAGGTTGATAAATACACTTGATTAATTTCACTACTTATTTTATTTCCTCCGATTAGTTCCGACTCTCGTCAATATCGAGGAGAGTCATACTCAACAAAATGGGGGTTGTGTATCTAACACAACCCCCATTTTGAAGAAGTTTCAAGTCGCTAAGCGATTAGCTTTAAGAGTACCAATGAAAATAAGACATCCCCCTTCGTAAAGTAGAAATTCTGAAAATTTAAGAAGCCCCACTTTTCGAACAAACGAACTTACCCTTAATATCAAACGATTTCAGGCTACTCAAAATTTATTTTTTGGTAATGTAGCTATTTTTAAAGAATAAATCGCTAGAAACTTCATCCTTCTGGTCCGAAAATATAGTAATCTTGGTCGAATCGTAAATATGTTCAAAAGGCCTACCTTAAACCATCACTATATGGTTACTTATTGTTAATTTCGAGAAGCTATTCAAATGCCCAGAAATAATTGAAAATTATTGTTTTCGAGAAAATAAATAGTCTTATTACTTTTAAATTTCATTAAGGGTCTTTCCGATTTTTTTTATTTGTCAAGAAAAAAATAAAGGACAAAAATATAGGAATTTCTGGATAAAGGAAATTTTAGCGAAAATCAGAAAATTACTAACTCACTTTATGTTACACTAAAATATAGCTAAAAAAATCAATCATGGACTTTAATAATGTGGATGTGTTTCAATTATTATTAAGTTATAGTTAAGTATCTTACACGATACAGTGAGAATAAAATAAATTCAGCATTTCTCTCATACTACAACTGAATAATTCTAGTATATAATATTAATTTTTTACTTCTTAGTTATACATTCCTCTGCGTATAGGAAATAAAATAACATCTTCTAACTCAAGAAATGTTTACTGTTTATGACGGTTTTTATCAATTATGAATATTCACCAATTATATACTCCTAATGCGTTGACAAAGATTTTATTAAATTGAACCTGGAGTTAAGTTCAATGAAATAAAATCCTCACTTTAATGATTGCTGAATTACGTGAAGATGAAGTATACTATTTAATGAATGATTTAAGGAGGCCAAATCATTCATTAAATAGTATAGTTCATCAAATTTTAATAGTTCACAAAATTTAATATAAGCAGATGTACATTTCGATCACCATTATCAATAAAACTAGTTTGCAATTGATATTCATAATGTACATCTGCTTGAAATAAATTTTGTGAAGAAGGGAGATGCAATCTTGCATTAAATAGTAAAATTGTTATTATCTGAAATCTATAAATCTCAAATTGTATCTGATTGTTTGTGTGAATGATAGTTAAATCTAAGAAGTTGATCTTTTTATTTAACTCAATTTCTAAAGTAAATTTTATGTGTTGGTTTAAAGAATTAATATATTCTAAAAATGAATTTAAGTTTTCATTAGATAAAAATAATATTAATCCAATTATTAAAAAAATTACTTTTTTCTTTTAAATTATGTATCGATCAAAATTATTTTCAATTCAATAACATTTATTATAAACAGAATTCTGGATTGGCAATGGGATCTCCTTTAAGTCCATTAAAATTGTTACTGTTTATAAAACTGGTATAGGGTAAAATTAAAAAAAGCAAATAACCCTCACTTATGTATATCACGAGTAAATATTACGCACAGAATAGTTTCAATTTGCCTTAAAAGAAAAGTAAATTATTTAATTTTTCTAGATATTATTTAATAACAATAAACTTTATTATGTTAATTTTAATTGTAATTAAGTGTCTTCTCGTTGTTTTTCAGGAGAGGTGGAAAGACTCCTGCGAGAGTACATCCAGAACCAGGAGATGGTGCGCAACATCGGCAGCCATTACTACCAAATCATATATCCGGTGCAGCTGCGCCAGCACAAGAAGATGGGCATCTCCACAAGGGAGATAGGGTCGTCTAAGGTACGCAAAGCGAGGAGTACGGTATGTCATATGCACATTTCACCCCATTTTATAAATTATTACTGTTATTACAAGAAATATACAGACATAAAATTTCGAAAAGTAAAGATACGAAATAAATGACAAGCAAAATTAATTAAAACATTTATGCAAATTTAATATACCATTTGTAACTGTATAATTTCGAGTTTACGTGACGTGTTATTTCTTTTATAAAAAGTGAAGTAAGGAATAACAGTCTTTCTATTTTGTAATATACCGTTTTCTCATAACTATCACAATCTATTTAATAATAAATGGAAGATGGTGCCGTCTTTTGTCTAATTTCTAACTATTTATAACAAAATAAATCTGCGGAACTAAAAATTGTACAGTTTTATTTTCATGTTTAAAGTGGAGCTATTGAATCTAATTATAAGTTAAAACTCATTTTACTCTTTACTTCACTTGTGATGTAATAAGTATACCGATTTTTAATCTATTAATCCAAATAGCATCACACGCTATTTCAAAACCAATAATTGTGGTTGAATCTATTCTTTAGTATACTTATTAAATTAATGACCAGTCAATTTCAGATAAAAATCAAAGCTGTACTAATAATTGAATCAATATATTCATTTTAATTTCCCAATAAAATGTTTTACGACTTTTGTAACTTTTAACGTGCTATTTTTATTTGAATCAATAGAATTTCTTGAAAAATGATAAACGATGCGAAATTATTTATTACTTTTATTGACTGTTACTTAATTTAATTAAATTTTGTTATTTAATTAATATAAGTATCTGAAATTGAATTTAATAAATAATATTGAGGGCTATTCCGTATGTAAAATATTAAATCTAACATTGCACATTATTTTGTATTGTCGCAGTCTAAGCGAGGTTCATAAATGATACGTATACGTAGATTATGAGTCCGAAATGTAACGTATACGTTAATTCAACATTTTGTCTTACGGAATAACGCCGAATATTTAAAATAGTTTAAAATTTACTATTTAATGAAAACGAAATTAATCAAATGAATAAATTTAGCATTTTTTTATATAATGAACTTGATAACATGTGATTATAATATACAGCCTTAGCCAAAACTATTGAGCAGGTATGGAATTTTATTGTTTTTGAGATACTATTAATTTAAAATAAATTTAAACATTTTTTATAATATCATAAAATATTCAGTCATCATTCATCTGGCGTTTAGATAACTGGAGACCGAAATACCTCGCCAGACCCGCGTGTTTTATTTGCAATGCTTTGATAAAAATAGTTGAACGGATGGTGTGTAACGATAAATAATCTGATAAGAATTTGTATAAAATTGTTTTTATATGTAAAATCCCAATGTATAAATGGTATACATTTTGAATTGAATCAAAAAGTTATACAAACAAAATTAAAAAGTGATTTATATATATTTGAATTATATATAGAACAGATCGGCGGAAACACTTTTCAGTTTTCGCAATATTAACCTGGGGTTTCTCTTGCTCATGTATAAGCTACACTTGCACGTGTTTTTCTACACCAATCTCGTTTTTTTCTTTATTCTTTATCAATCAATCTTTATGGTTTATTAAAAATTATCATTGGAACATCAACGAGGTACGAGTCTAAATAACTGATAACCATATTCGCAATAGCACGGTTTTTTTTTTGTTGACATGAAGACTTCAGTTGGGGCTAGGATTAATGGATTTAACTAATATTTGGTAAGAATAAGTATTATCTTAAACAAAATATTATTTAAGAAATTGCTACAGAAATTGCAAACATAAAAATTTATATGGAGCTCAATATTTTTAGCAAAGGTTGTATTTATACACTGCTCAGTATTTAAACTGGTACATTTATATAGGTTAGGTTAGGTAGTAGTGGCAGACGTAGGGTCACTTAGGCCATTCAAGACCCATTGTGTTACCACATAGGTGAAAGCATTGCCTCCCCCTGTACAAACCTCCTGAACCAGTTGTAGCTCCTAATGTGGGTCTGTCAACCCATTAATACCTGTTATTCCTAGGAATTGTTCTCTAATTCCTTCCAAGGTGGGGCGCTGACCCAAGAAGTGAAGAACGGTCTCTTCTTCCTTCTCATCTTTGCAGCCACTGCAATAGTCCTGATGCGTCATTTTCATAATTTTCCTGTACAGATTATTAATTAATAATAATAATTAATTATTAATGCGTTTTCCTAATTGACAGTGGCCAGTAATAATCTCTACCGTCATCCTTATATTGACTATGCTTAGCATTGTCTCGTTATACACTCCTATAAAATACAGTGAAAGTAAACAACCCTTCTTAGGTGTATGGCATGACTTCCTACACAATCAGGGTCGTACGTAATCTGTCATTTAGATTGGAATTTATATGTGAATTTGACAGTTGCGTATGACTGAAACGTTTGATCAATTTCAGGAATAAGGCCCCAGAAATATGTTTCGGAATGTAGACAAATGGCTTATGATATACATCATATCACTATCAATAAGAAACAAGATGTTCTCCGTTTACTTGATCAATAGAATTAGAAAGAAATATAATTCATTTCCTGGGGTTGACAGACCTCGTACCACTCAAAATAGGAGGCCTACTCAAGTACATTGAGGGCTCCAAGTGATTTTAGGGGTTCGGAGCTAGGAAATCACCTTTACTTACTATGGTAATACAACGTACCTTTATGAACTAAGTGAGCTAATGGATGCCACTACAACCTAATCTAACCTAAGTTAAAAGGTGTTGGTTAAAAATTAGTAAATTCTGATTTAATGTTGAACAGTGTGTACATTTAAATGAAATTCAATTAAATTCTTTAAAATCAAAGTAATCAGCTGAAAATAAAACTGCACCCTTTTCTATTATCGACAAGTCGACTTTGTATCTTTACTTTTCAAAACACAATTGGAACGAAAAGAAAAAAAAAACTAACAATAAAAACAATTTCAATACTTACTTGCACATATTGGTTATTCATTTAACATCACATACAATAAAATCCAATTTGAATAATACTATGGGCTAGATCGAATATTTAATTACTATTATATTTTTACTTGAACCGTTCGATCATTACTCGAACTTTTTGAATGACGTGAATTATTCACAATTAAATAAAAACACAATTTGCCCAATGATGCCACTGTGTGTAGCAATGTTTCTCAATAAAAAAACAGTGAAACTTTAATACTATTTTGTTTTTATGAAATTTAAGAAATTTCAGTGTACAACACTAAGATATAATTTAAGTTAATTAAATATATGTGGAAAGGAAACATGAACCCATGGCCGACAGATTTAAAGCCGAACACACTCGGCTTTAAGCATGAACTAACACAAAATCCACTTATATTTAATTAATTTAAATTATGTCTCAGTGTTGTACACTCAAATTTCTTCAATTTCATAGATATAAATATAATTTAAATGTCAATTTAATTATTTTTTTTTGTTTTTATTTAATTGCGAATATGCAGTTTCATCAAGTAACAACCTCAACTATTGATTTTTTGTGAATTATTCAATTGGCTCGAATTGTGTGAACGGTTCGATCAGTTTTGTCTTTTAAAACTATTCGATCAATTCAAAATTGTCAAACATTCCGAACTAAATTTTGTTTTAACTGTACGCTTGAGGTGAATTATTCACTCGCCGCTAATTATTTGAATTGTTCGGATGATTTCGTCAGTTATACGGTTCGGTTATTTCAAAATAATCAAACATTCCAAAATAAAACTTGTTTTAACTGTTAGAATGACGTAAATTATTCGATCAGCACAAATTATGCGAAAGGTTCGAAGAGTTTGGTCTGTTTAGCTCAAAATAACCAAACATTCCAAACTAAAATTTAAATTTACTGTCCGTATGACGTGAATTATTCGATCGGTTCAAATTGTGTGAACGGTTCGAACAGTTCGGTTGTAGCTATTTTATTATGCTTTCTATTAAATTAATCGTATATAATGACAAAAATGAGTAAAATTCTATATAATATAGAATATTTCAAAACAACAGGATCGTACGAACACTACTAGATATTTGATCTAGTCCAACTATAGTATAAAGTACTGCTTAAATGTGTAAATGTATGCAAATGACAGACACGTGATTTCAAAATATTAAATTAAACCAACTGTAATCCCAGACTAAATACAGACAACAATTGCATGTAAAATATGTTACTGTTATCATCAGTATCGCCAGCGAACATATAGTACTTGAGTTCAAAAAATAGCTTTATTAATAATAGGAATATTCTAAGTGGCATGTCAATATTTGCCTCACTCACTACGGTTAAATAAATAGAGAACGTCCTTACTATCTATGACAATCAAAAAGGTAAATCAGATACGACATGTCTCATACGGGTCGGAGTATTTTTTCTTTGAATAAAACAGAAAAGAAAATTAAAATCATCATTTTTTTATTTTCATTTTGTAAATGACAGATAGGGAATTTTCGTTGCAAAAATCATATTGTCCACATATGCACCCTCACACTGCTGGCACTCTTCAAACCGTGAAACTAAATTGATGGCGCTAAATAATTTATTCATTGAGTAGAATACTTTTTGGAGCACAAATTACTTTCCCTTCTTTACTTGATGAGGTTGAGAAAACTGATATTTGCTGGTATATTACTATATAGGGTAAGACACCTGTAGAGAAAGTCATGTTCAACAAGATTGATCACGCTACGATATATCATTCTCGAAACTGCTGCCATTTCAACCCGGATATTTTGCTTCAATTGGTCCAAATTTTGCGGCCTATTTTCAGATATCCCCATTAAAAATAAAAATCAAGCGGACTCAAATCCGGACTCCTGGAGGGCCATCCAGTGATACCTCTACGAGAAATGATTCTGTTCTAGCAAAGCGTGCATAGCAAATGGTTCCATCTTGCTGAAACCATGTTCTATGATTAAATCCTATAAATTATTGGATTTGTGGCACTAAAAACTGCACTGTAATGCTAGGAGTTGACGGAACCGCACGTCCTCGTCGATGTTCGTAGAAGAATGGACCAATGATGCCCTCATCCGACATTTCAGCCCAAATAATAATTTTTGGGCGATGTTTCCGTTTAGAATTCACTTCGGCCCAGTAACGACAATTGTGTTTGTTCACGTGACCAGATTTTATTTTATTTAATCGGCCGACGAATGTCTAGCGCGTCTCTCGAGCGCCTTAGCCGCGGGTATTCCACGAGCAATCTCTAGCCATACGATAGTTGGCACTTGAGATCGTCGTTTATTTGATCTGGGACAGGTATCCAACCTGCCGAGACTAACCATTCAGGTCATTTAACAAAATGTTTCCGAAGTTTGAAAACCTCTGGATTTCAATCGCAAAATTTAATCGTTGATAATGGTCTGTTGGTTTTAATTCTTGAATATAATAAATTTTGTAAGGTCTAAAATGGAAATCCTTCCTTACAATTCTTTGTAAAGACCATTTTCGAACGTTTAATTCTTGACTTCGTTTGCGAATTGAAGTTGTAGTGTTTTCTCGAAGAAGCTCTCGCATGTTCAATTGTTTCTTGAGTACCAGCTGATCGTGGCTGACCCATATGGTGGGATATTATTATATTGCCGGTTTCCTCAAACATCTTGACCCGATCGTGTCGTCTTTCGGTTCTCGCCGTACATTGAATTCTCTGCGGTAAAGCCGTTGAGCCTGGACGACTCCTGCAATACGCACGTACACAAAAAATCCGATACTTTCTTGGATATATTTGCATGGCCAATGAATCTCCAAACAATAGTCTACTACTCTATACATATCCCTCGCCCGCTTAATACATCATTTTGTCAACAGCGCACATGCAAATACCCCCCACCCTTTTGGGACACCTTGTAGTTTTAAAGCCAAATGAATTTATAGGGCCTATAAAGAAATTCAAGGTGTTATAGTCTCTAGCAGAAAAAAAAACGAATAACAAGAGAGTCTATTCAATTGCCGAACTAATCATAATCTGTGCGTTAACTAACGGTTCGTTACAAATTGTTTAATATATTTAATATTAAATAATTGAGTAATGTGGAAATATATGAGTTTTGGGTTCAAGTGAAGTATTAAAATGAATAATAATACACCAGTTGTTTTCTTATTCATTTTTATTTAAAACGTAAGAAGTACATTTCGATCACAAAGTGGTCATTATCATTGTTATTAATAATAACCACTTTGTGGTCAAAATGTTCATCTGACGTGTTAAATGAAAAGGAAGGAAAAAAACTAGTGCGTTATTATTGAGTTTGTGGAATATCAATACCTATTGCAACTAACGCAGATAGTTTTTGCAAGGAATTTAATTGCATAACAAGATATTTAATAGCTTCAGAATAATCTAAATCGCGAAGACTAATTGTTGCATTCATAATTTTTATTCGAGAGGATGCTGGGATAATTACTATTTTTCACTATTTCCGAAAATCTGGTGTAAGGTGAAGATTATGACACGATCCGGCACCGAATTTTCAATGGACAAGCATGGCAGTTAACCAGAAGAAATAATAAGACAAAATAAAGTATACCATAGGTTTCGTTACATTTAAACACAAGGACTCTTCATTCGCCTTTGTATAACATACATATAGGTGTTTTGTATGTCAAAAATAAATAAAAAAAATTATGACAATTATTATTAATTACAATTATTATGAGCTATTTAAAGAAATTTACAACAGTAGTCTGGTACGTAATATAAAAGAGAGAGAAATATCTTTGCAGAAATCGATTGGACAATGAAAAAAAAAGTAATTAAAAAAACCCTGGTGTTAGGTTGCGATTATTTTTTGGTGGCTGAAACTCATGGAAAAAAATGTACTTTCGAACAACAGTTTCAGGAAACACATAAAATCAAATATTTTTTAAAAATAAATATACAGAATTTGAAAATAATTAATAAATTATTTTCTCTTTGGCTACTGTGACATTCTGACATAATATTATTGCGCAAAATAATTAAAACTATTAACTTAGATTAAAACAAAACAAAGAAATATTTTAAGAATAATATTTCAGAGTTAGCTTGGCTCTACCGAATGCCTTAATTATTAAATAATTTATTCGTTGGGTAGAATATTTTTTAGAGCAAGAATTACTTTCCCTTCTTTTCTGGATGAAGTTAAGAAAACTGATATTTTTATTATCTATCTGCTGGTATATTAATCTATATAGCGTAAGACACCTGTAGAAAAAGCTATATTCAACAAGATTGTGTTCTGTGACGGGATCGCTATCCTATTTAAATATGCTATTATGGATTATGTATCGGATTTGTGGAAATATATTTTTGGGTGTTTTTTTACGCATATGATTTGGATCTATTTAATCTTTTTTTGTATTTATATACAGAGAGTTTTATGTAACAGCGCACATACTAGAATGTACTCAATGTAAATTTTCCTATGTTCGATTTGTATTGGAACGCTTCAAAGCATTGGGTGCGATGTGATTGACTACGATTTCTAATGGTAATATATATATACAACAGTATAATGAACATAATGTAAATATACTAAGTTAATTATTAAAGAAATAAATGAAACATATGTTTATTTTCAAATTGTATCATTACAGAGTGAAAATAGCGTCAAGGTTACTTAAATAGTTATATTCCATCTATACTAATATTATTGCTTACATATTACACACTACATAATATTTATCCTAAAAACATTTATTTTTCTTAACCTCCCATTTATGCCTAAAAGTTATAAAACTATACTTATTCTTAATGAAGCGCTACATGCTTGATGGAACTTATTACTAAAATTATGTAAAAAAACAATCACTCTTGTTATATACCATGTTTTATTTTTATTACTTTCCTGACATATATTTCAATCTTGATTCGAAATCAATCAACAATTTATTCATTCATACTAACAAGTAGGCACTGGTCCCGCGAAGAGAACCCTGCTTTTTACGAGGGCGTCGGCTATTTCGTTACCCTCTATTCCCTGGTGACCGGGAGACCACCATAAGGGTAGTCTGTTTCCCTTCGCCAGCTAATTAAAGGTTTGTTTATATTGCCAGATAACCTTGGAGTCAAAGCTGTTGGCTTTTAGACTCGCTAGGGCTGCCTGGCTGTCTGAAATGATAAATATGCGTTTGCCTTTGAAATATCAATTGCCATAATTTCGGCTTGGAATATATTTGGGATCTCGCCCAATGCCACCGACTCCCTATAACCCCGGTTGTATATGCCAATACCTGTACCATTTGCAGACTGAGCTGTTTTCTTGTCCAGGATATCTCCTAAGTACTTAACCTCTTCGGATAACTCAAAAACCTGGCCATTTAGCGTTAGTGCTTGCAAGGTCAACTTCCTTTTCTTAGTAAAAGAAACAACGACCGTCTTGCTGGGGTTTACATTCAGCCCCTACTTTCTGTACCATCCACTAATGATGTTATAATTAACGCCACATCGTCTGCATACCCAGCCGTCTAGATCCCGTTCTACGTTAGCTTGTTAAGGAGATCGTCGACCACCAGACACCATAGCAGAGCTATCACCCTGTGGGCAGCCTCTGTTCATGGATACTGTTTGGGACAATCCCCCCAACGTCGCGGTTATACTCCGACCGATTAGCATATCTTGCATCCATTCTTTCGTCGAGGTGGTGGTTGATGTTATCAAACGGCCCTTCTATGACAATAAATATTCCCAATGCAATTTCCTTATCTTGTAAGGCTGTCAACTCGTGAAGAGCTCCCACTGTAGACTTACCTGGTTGATGGACATACTGTTGCCTTTCGAGCGGGCACCTTTTTAAAGGGCCGTATCATATGTAGTTGTCCACAATCGTTTTCATCGTCTTATACTTATTCAGTAATTATTTATAAATTCTCTTAATGAGTACGGGTCGCATTCTTGGAGATGGTTATTTAATGCATGTTTTAAAAGCTTTGTACCTTTTTTTTAATATTTTAATTTCATTGGGTAAAGAGTTAAGTAACTTTAAATAAAATGAAATGAAACAAAGATGATTCACACATTTGCAGCTATTTAAATTACAATGAAATTAAGCAAGGAAAATTTGTTGGCAATGATCAATAAAATTGGATCAATCCCTTTTTCCAACTGCAAAAAATACTTACACTGTAAGTTTTACAAACATCTTCCGGCAGGGTAAATGCTCGGGAAGTAGTTGTTTCTATAGATGTTTGTAAAACTTACAGTGTAAGTATTTTTTGCAGTTGGAAAAAGGGATTGATCGAATTTTATTGATCATTGCCAAAAAAATGTCCTTGTTTAATTTCATTGTAAATTAAGTAACTTTATTGCTGCATAGTGTACTCCATATTCTGTAGTTTTAAAATTTGGGTTTGGGAAAGTCATTTGTTCTGGTTGATATTTATTTAATTCGTTGTCGTAATGAAAAGAGGTTTGTAATTAGTTGAAAAGTTTGAATATGTGATTCTTCTAATTATTTTCTTGTGTCCTCTCGCTAATAACTTTAACCACGTTATTGTTAAAATCAGTATATTCGCTGGATTTCAATTTCTATAAAATTATTTTAAATTATTTATTTTTTTAACACAAATACTATTCATCCCCTTTGTCTGTGTGTATGTGTTTGTGTATGTCCTCTCGCTCATAACTTTTGTTAATCAAAAGTTTCAAGTGATGAACTCGAAGTTTCCGTCATCGGATCTTCATCCAATAATAAGGAGGCGGGCTTCTCTTTGACTTTATTCGAAAAGAACTTTGTCCGCGCGACGAGGGAAGCACTAAGGGGTTTGAGGGGGTGGCTGATTGATAACGGTGTGTGTGTATATGTGTGTGTATCTTTCTGTTTGTTCAATCGAACACGCCTAGTTGGGGCTGCTTATTTCACCACTAATAATTGTCAAAAGCTTTCGCGCGAGTTTTCTTATTCAATTCAGTATTATGCTTAAAAAATGTCGAAATAATTTATTAATTATTTATTATTAATTATAATAAGCAATAAAAGTTTACACTATAAAACTATAAAAGTTTTTTTAAGTTTCACAACATTTATTGCTACAATTGTTTTGTCAACACAGTGGCATCATCATTAATCATCTGCCTAATGATGCCACTGTGTTGACAATTATCAACAATACATTTTGTGAAACTTAAAAAAACGTTATTTTATTTACAATCATTGAATTTCATCAAGTAAAAGCTTCAACCATTGATTATTTAATAAAACGCTAATTTTGATTACATTAATAAAAGTAGTATTTTTAATTATAAATATTTTCCAAAAGTAATACGAAACAATTTTGCTGTTAACAATTTCATTTATTGCGAGCAATCACAATAATGGCGGAATTATTATTATCAGTGTGATGGAATTGTTATCCACTCGCAATTATAACAACAGCAACGTAAATAGTGGAGCAATCTCGTCGCAGCGAATATTCATTTTAAATGTACGGTGAGTACAAACTGAAATTCAAATTGAAATTGTCCGGATATTTGTTTGTGTTCCATATTTACTAACATTAGAGCGGGATTTATATTTATGTTTCATATGGTATGATGGTGATGCCTCAATTAAAAAGCCACAAAGTGCCGGGGCAAATAATTTTTAATTAATTTCGTACACTTTGCATTTCATCAAAATATGTATTTTTATTTTAATTAATAAATAGTATTGTAAAAGTGATGAAGTACCATTACCATTTCCGAGAAATATTAAATGTGCTGAGTATGACTTAATATTTCTCGGAAATTGTAATCGATAGAAACTTCATTATTTTTGCAATGCTTTTATTAATATCTTAAAAACCTTATAAGTTTGTCAGTTCTCTTGAGGGTGTATGGGCTCCGAAAAATTGTGTTTGTTAAAGGAAAGCGTGCTTTGCACTGGCACTTTGTCCCAATTGCTGTAGAATTTTAATCAGTATTTGTTAAATTAAGTCTATAGAATGAAGAGATAGTAGAAAAAGAGTATTTATTTACTTGATCACAGTTATTTAAATTAACTAAAACTAAATTTGAAAACAATTACCTTACACAATTAAACATTTTCTCCTCTAAGTCAAAAATCACAGTAGCTAACAACGTTTGGACTATTGTAATGGTCTGCCAATTGGTCATCAACCAATAGTCTTCTCACCTTATTTTGTGTTTTCGTTTCTGTGACGATATTTAAAATTATTTTTTTCTGAAATCTCTATATTTCGCAATTTTATTTCACTAATCACCCATAATGTGACTTAATAATTATTAGATTTTATTGAGGGATCCATAAAATGTAATAATTATACTTTTTTACTTTCGTCTTAATAAATATAGGGTAAGTATTTTCACCATACCGTGAAACAAAAAATTAAATCGGTAATAACAACTAATATTTTTCATTTCACAATTATCCTTTTTAAATATTATTTAAAGTGGTTGCGTTTTTAAAATTTTATTTATTTTTTAAAATTATATCACCTCACCTTATTGATGAAACTGTGAGGTTGTTGTGTGCAGTAATGACACGACTGAGAATATTGATCGCTTGTTGCTTCCTCCCCCTCCGCCCTTCCCTCCCCGCTCCCCGACAAACTCCAGAACTTCTGCCTCCCACATCTGTCCTTCATCTTCCTCCTCGTTCTCTCCCGAGCACCTTTCGATTATTTATAGCCCTGATAAAAACATTAATAAAAATTCCCTTAAAAAAAATGGGCCGGCTCTTGAAGGGTGAATTACACAGAAGGAATACCGGCAATAAGATAATATAGCTTAACGTAAAATCAATAGATTAAATAAAAATGGTTTTATGATAAGACTTAATAAAATTAATTGAAATTTCAAATAACTAAGAAAATAATATTTTATTTAATAAAATTAATAATTTTTCCTCTACTCCTCATATATTAGTTAGGTAATCGGGGCTATTCTTTTGTAAGAGAAATGTTAAGTTTAACGTATACGTTATTAATTATCTTCATATTCTATGTATATATATATGTTACAAACGCTGCTTAGATTGTGATAATAATTATCACAATCTAAATTATAATAATAAATA
This sequence comes from Philonthus spinipes, assembly GCA_963082785.1. Classification (NCBI taxonomy): domain Eukaryota; kingdom Metazoa; phylum Arthropoda; class Insecta; order Coleoptera; family Staphylinidae; genus Philonthus; species Philonthus spinipes. The sequence continues at coordinate 17,822,554 of OY720307.1, read as the reverse complement.
AATATGTTAAGTTTGACGTGTACGTTATTAATTATCTTCATATTCTATGTATATATTTATTATTATAATTTAGATTGTGATAATTAAATGTAAATTTATTGTCTTTTGAAAGTGTAGATACATCAATGGTATATTGAAAGTCTATAGCTTATCTAGTCTAGATCTATATATAGACGGAGAGTTTCATTTTGCTAGATTAACATACAAAATATTAATAATACACCATTGATATAAATGGGCAATTAATAGGTACTGTTATTTTGCAAATGGTAGCAATCATCAACAGAACAAGTAATTTTAAATAAGTATAACAAATAATTAACTTTTAAATTTTCCAAATTAATACTAATTATAAGCGAAAAGACCACTGGTCGATAGCTAACTAACAGATATAAATTATACAGTGCGTTCATAATGAAAGGAACAAATTCATTTAATCTGCTGGTGATTATTTTCGAGAAAACGCTCGGATAGGTTGATTAGAACTTTTAACTACGCATATTTTTAACTAAAAATTGTAAATACAGGTTGTCTCATAAACAAATTCGGATACAAAGTTAGCTTTTTTAAATGGAATACCCTATATATTATTAAAAATTAAGATTCTTTGGAAAATTCTAGATAATTAATAATAATTTACTTTGTATCGGTATTTATTTATGGGGCACCCTATATATACAATTTTTAATAAGTAAGATACGCAATTTAAAATACTAATCCATCTGTCCGAGCGTCTTTCTCAAAAATAATCACGAGCAATTTAAACAGATTTGTTTCATTCATTGTGAACGCACCGTATATTTACATATACTGTATATTTAGATATACAGTGCGTTTATAATGAGAGAAACAAATCTGTTTAAATTGTTCGTGATTATTTTGTAATTTTTAATATTTATTTCGTATATTTTCTGTATATATCAGCTAATAAAAGTTATTATAATTATACTAATTACACTTCTGCTTTTGCCAGCATTTCATTCTTCAATTACAACGAATAACGAGCTCCAATTTTTTAAATAAAACGATTTCTCTAGCGATGTAATATCACTTATTAGATCCAGCGAAGATGTAATCAGGACTTAATTTGCCTGATTAGAGTCCCTTTCGCCCTGTAATAATTCATTCGGCGTCTCTTATTAAATATTTCACCTTTTTTCGCCGCCTCCGCCGCTTTCCGTTTCTGCGCGATAAATAAGCGAGCAACAGATTTAAGCGTGCGCTTCGGCGCGAAGGGCGGCTCGTAAATATTCGAGTGTTTAGCCAAAGTTCGTGTTATGAAGCCATAAAACTTAAACGATGTCTTAATAAGTGCTCGGAAAATGGATTTACGGAATGCGAGGAACGTTAGATTATATTACAAAATTATATTTAACTAGATATATTTATTTTCGTAATAAAACAGGCTACCTTAATATTGATCAGAAATATAACGCTGGTAATACATCATTATTGATGATAATCATTTAGATTCATAAAACACTTTCTTCATATATTTATTCTTAATATTGATTGAATTTAATTTAATTTAAATATTCACCAAAAAAATAATTGTTACAATTTTTAGAGCAGTGCGCGAAACGAGCAGTACTCCAAAGCCAGGTATCTGGGGGTCATCCCTACTCCGACATTCTGGTCTGTATATTTAGTAGGCACTGATTAAAACCAAACAGCTTCTAGAAATCGTTGTTGCCACAATAACAAATTCATGTAGAGCTCAATTTCGGCACTGTGATTATTTCTCTACGTGTAGTATATTTCGGCATATACGTGGTTTCCAATTCATTATTTATAAACTGAACGTCAAACTACTGTTAAATAAAAATTAGGAACTTCAGCTTTTGTAAACGCTATAATAATGATCGCAAACACAGGTTTAGGAAATACACCTCTAGAAGTACTTATTATAAAAGACAAATTTGTTAATGGTTTTCAATTTTTTATTACTTTCACTACAATTGTTTCGCTACGCTGTAACTTCTTCAATCGAAGTATTTAAATTGTTAAAAATTATGAATTTTCAAAAATTAAGTGCCTCATGAATCATCGACCTCTAGTAGTAATTCACGAACAAATAAAATAGGCCCAATAACAGCATAATGAACCTGATAACTAGAATACAGTATAAAATAATTATACAATTAATAATTATCATACTCTACAATTGTTTTCGTTTTTTATTGTATTATTTTTGTTGAGATATAGTCTGATAAACTGCTCAGGTGAATGGGAAATAATCGCTAATTCGCACTCTTTCGACAAATATAGTTGTATTGCTTTAGGCAACAGCCAAGCAATATGACTTCATTTGTCGAAATTGTGCAAACTTGCGATAATTTCTATTGCACGAGAGCAATTTATCACGCTATAGCCTAACGAAATTAATATAATAAAGACAAATGCAGAGTATGGTAATTATTAATTACTGTATACTGTATTTAGCTATCAGGTTCATTATGTTGTTATTGGACAGATAATTTCCAATGAATTTGTGCAATTACTGGTTGATTATTTAGACCACTACTATTCTGAATTAATTAATAAGGTTTGCATTCCTGTCATTGAAAAATGTGCTGCACTATTGCACATCACGAATAAATAATGTAAAAAAGAAGATTGATTAAAAAATAGACATATCAATTTACAGCTGACCTTTCCTTTAAAAGGATTAAAAGAAAACTGTTACAGTGCGATATTTCAACCATTCTAAACGTCGCGTTTTTCAAACACGCTGCAATCCTTTCAGCGTTCCGTTTATTACACACTACCCGGTTAATCCTTATTTAATATCGAACTTTATCGACGCGACAAATTAAAACCGGGCGCGCTGCGCTCTCTCCAGGAATTAAAATAAAACCCTAATCCCCGCGCCGTTCCCCGAAGTGCGATTCCGCCGTAAACCCTTTCCTCACCTTTTATTCCGCCGGATCCGGGATTTAACAACCTCCCCGTGACAAAGTCCGCACTTCGTGTACCGTACAGAACAACAGGTGCCCCGCTTCCAGGAATGATCGACAGCTTAAGTTAAGCGACGACGGCTTCATTAAATCGGGTTTTATTTGGAGGAGTTATTGTTGGCGCGATTTGATCGGCTCTGACGGGGATTAATTTGAATTAAGGAAAGGGATGGTGATGGTGATGGGGAATGGGGGGTTTTATTTTGGGGATGAATTTAATTTGAAGTTGTGAAGTGGAAATGTAATTATTTTCAATTAATAAAGAAAGATTACTAGAGAATACTTGTTTATTATTTGATGAAATTTATATATACAATCATCTTTATTAATCTACATAGTAAAATACAATATAAATTATTTTATTATTTTGAAAATGTCTATCGACCATCGATCATTTAGTCAAAAGTCACTGTCTCGTGTATCATGTTCTCCTTTTAGTCTTCGATGAAAGATTAGGTGAATATATGAATAGTGGATTCAGAATGGCGAAATTTTTGACCGATATTTACGTTTCGTTTCAGGCAGAGTTGATTTAAAATATCTTGGTTTATGGAATTGGTGCAATTTATAAAAGCACTTCTCTTAAAATCCCTTTTATTATATACAGGGTGATTCTTGACTAATACGCATAATTGGGAGGAAATATAGTTTTTTTTTAGGATTATATAATGGGGCTGTCGATAATGAATCGCTGGACGGATTGATGAAAGTTTTATATTAACAGAAAAATTGCATCGAAGGCGAAGAACCTCTAACAAATTAATTGTACCACACCAATAAGTTCACGGTATTTCCGCAGTCGCTTGATCGAGTTCTGGTGTCAAATAGTTAAATTCAACATAGTTCTTAATGTGTACTGATAGGAAATGAAAAATAGTGTAAACATTTTTTATTATTAATGAATTAGTGAATTAATTAAAGAATTATTAATTATGTTCAAATTGGTGAACTTGTAAAATTATCGTGTAATATGTGCAAGCTCCACTTCAAAGGGTTCTTCCTATTCGAATATGATTTTGCAAGTGGCTTTTACATCAAGCACATCCGAATATTCCTCAAAATATTTTAGTTACGAAAGAGGCAACTTATATACGTAACGGTATGAACAATTCTTACAATACGAATTTGTGGGCGCCATTCGACGAACCAAATATCAACAAACGATTTTCAGTGAATATATGTTAGAAATGTGAAAGGATTACTAAATGGGCTAAAGCGTTTAACTTGTGATGCTTATTTACATTTTTAGTAAGAAAATTTACCAACATTGCTGGAGGAAGTTAATCTTGACGTTCGGCTGTGAATTTGGTTACTTCACTACATTTTGCGTTAGATGTAGGAAATTATCTTAATAACTTTTTTCCTTGAAGATGAATAGGTCGTGAAGGCAGTACTGCTTGGCCTCCTAGGTCCTCTGACCTAAATCCCCTTGACTTTTATTTTCAGGGACACTTGAAAAGTTTGATGTACTCATCCGAAGTGAATACTGAGAAAGCGTTGCGCAATCGCATACATGCTTCTACCGAGTTAATTCTGCAACATGCTAGTTTACGTCATGCGTGTGGTGACGGATGGATTAGACGCGCTCAGTTATGCATTAAAAACAGATAAAGGCGCTTCGAACATTTATTGTGATACTTCAGTTTAAGTTATATAATTAATTCGATATCTCTGTTAATAAAACAAACTTTTACTAGATTTTTTTTAATTTCCCATCACTACACATCACGAACTATAATTACTCTCAATTATGTGTATAAGTCAAGAATCACCATATATATATATATATATATATAAATATTTTAATTGAAACAATTACATACATTTTTGAAACATTGAGTAAATCAAGGGATCTTTATGTCCTCCCATTTATTATTATTATTCTAGAATAATAGCAATCAACAGGAGAAATCCTCCAATGTGAATATAAAATTCAATTTTTTTGCATCTTCAGTTTACCGCTGTTTATTTATTTATTATTGGCACAACTACAGACATAAAATAAATACATTTATAAATATTTAATTATAAACTATTAATCTAATAGAAAAAAGTTACAAAATAACATTAATATTAGAAATTAATATTTTTGTAAAGTTTGCAGTATTCATTTGAAACAAGACTTCGCATTTAAAATATTAAAAATATCGAGCAAAGGATCTATTAACAGACATTAATTATAAATATCACACATGAAAAATACAGGTAAATTAATAAAATTATATTATTCTAGATCAGAATTTTCCAAGCAGTGAACCAGGAGAATAAAAAATATAAATATTCTTTCTGGATTAATTCCTAAAAATAATGATTCTTTCATTTACATCTAGAGCCATATATAAATTGGATCAAATGCGCTGTTTTTTTACTGATAAAGCTGTCTTAATATTATAGTTTTTATATAAATTTATATATATCTATATATTTATATATATAGTGTTAGAAATATGTGATTGGCAACTAAAGGGTCTATAATAATACCTAAAATGTTTTCTAGAATTTAACTTAAAATAAACTTGAATGTGATACAAAACATTTTTTAGTCAAGTTTATTCAGAAAGATAAAATTATTCTGCAATAACAGCTAGGATGTTTTATGAGAACGTGGTCTATCAAATTCCTAGTGTTACAAAATAATCAGTAATGATTGCAGATTAAGGGGAATCGGTACAGCTCTTTGGTGTGTTTCTGGCTCAGTAGATGGCACCGCTTTATATGGGACTTATAATGTAAAAGTTTTTCCGATATTTCTCGAAAACTGTAGTTTGTAGGGGAAAATGAAAATCACCATCGTGTTTAGCGCAGTTACGAGCAGTACGCATGTGAAACCTTTTTTTCCTAGAATTAAGTATTTGTAAGAAAATAATTAAACAAAATATTTAAGGCTAACATTCCCGCCTGTGTTAAATAAAGACAAACATGAAACGATACCAATACATTTTTGCGAGCGAAGAAAGAGGATAGATAATTGAATCGTCGTCGTAGTTTTTCAACTTGTAATTTATCGCACTCCGTCGCCTCCGATTGGATACTGACGCCTCGACATGCATTTCTAGTCCACGTGGACTCGTAAATACAAAATATAAACAAACAAACATAGAAAGAAATTGAATACGCTGATTTTGGAGCTGATAAAAAATCAATGAAAGCATCCAGCGGCATAACGCTGATATTTATTTACCGATTTGAATGAATTAAAAAATAAAATCAATGTCGGTTTAAATACTATAAAATAATAGTAATTATACATTTTTTCAAAATTAAGTTCACTGCCAAATAATAGACATCTTTCAGTTTTTAAGGGGAAACTCCATAACCGCGTTTATGAATGACAAGTATTTCCAGCGGATCTCGAACAATGCAAATCGTATCAAAAAAAAAATAATGCATTGATTCCTAAATAATCACGTATATTCCTCGGCGACAATGGACAACTCTCACAGTTATATTTATACGCATTTTGCAATTAGTTAGTGACAACTGTTATATTTAGTGTATTTTTATCTATTACGAATTGAATTTGATTGCAAAAAATATGGCCAAAAGGTACTCAGATTCAAAATACCCTAAAAAAGTTAACCGCAATCTGTATCTAGACCGAAACAAAGTCTAAATGCTGGTCTATTACAATATTTTAATTCAAGGTAAGTAAATAAAATCAATTGCGTTAGAGGTTTTGGTCTTACAAAATTAATTTTCGGGAGTTGTATGCTTTATTTCAGTAAATGTGCATTTAGAATTGAGTACATTTTATACAGAGTGAGTCACCGAAGTGACTGCCCTCGATTTCTCCCTTGTAAAAATTCAGCATTAATTTATTGATAAAATAAATAGAAAAGAGTAGTTAGTCACTTGGTCATGGTTATTTAAATAAATTAAATAAAAATGATTTGAAAATTATTAATTAATTATTTCCACATTAGCGGCGGGATATTTGCCCTTGAAGTTGTTGTTTTAATTTGCATTTGTTTAACGTACTTACGTAACGTAAGTCAAAATGTTACAGAGCTAAATGGGGAAATAATTTATTAATTATTTTTAAATCATTTTTATTTAATTTATTGATAAAACTTTCTTGAGAATAGAGGGCGGAAATCATATCAACTATGTTATTTCAAATGGAACACCCTAAATATTATTTTTTATTCGTTTCCTCTTTAAATTATCTTAATATTAATATAACATTATTGGTAGTTTTGACTAACCATTACTGCTGAAAAAAAATTCTAAAAATTCCGACAGTTGCATAATAGTTGGTATACTAATTATATTTTTTTTGTGTGTTTTGAGATGGAGAAATTAAATTGTTTATATATACTAATATAATAATAACTAAATGTGAAATATTTGTATACACTATGCAAATACATAAAATAATTTTAAATATGTGACTTTTTTCAAACGGACATATTTATTTAAATGGCACCCTATACTTTTTTTTGAATTATCATAAAATGATGCAAATATTTCATTAAACATACTAAATGCCTATCTTCTATACTTATTGAAGTATTTCACATTTTGTAGTATTTATATGACATTTTAGCAATGAATTGAATAGTTGGACATGAAAAACAATAGAAACGAAAGTAACTATAAAAAATAAAAGAAATTGAAAACAAATGTCAAATAAATAGTATTTTCTATTTAAATTAGCGTTATTGAAAATCTAAATGTGAGTACGAAATAGAGATTGATCTTATATATGAATTAAAATTTTAGTTTTAATAATAATAAAAAAATTGAGTTGAAAATAAGAGGACAGGCCGATAACGAACAGCATCTAAATTTGGAGTAATCTGTAAAAGGCGATAGAAAACAAAATGGGCTCCTCTCATATACAGTTTACTTTATAAGGAGCCGTTTTCAAATGAAGCCACAGTCTACGGACAAATAAATGAAAAAAAAATGCCTTATAAAAGTATGAAGAAATGACCAAAAGTTCCGTGCGGCATTTTTATCGATGAGACGTATGGTTTTTTGGGAGCATCTCCAGATGGACTCATAGAAAATGGTCGCGGAATAATCGAGGTGGAGTGCCCAAAATCGACAGAAAAAATGACCATTAAACAAGCAGCAAACGAAAAAAAAAACTTTCTTTTTGGATACAGATTTCAAATTAAAAAGTTTTCACAATTATTATTACCAAATCCAGGGCCAGATGCATATTGCAAAAGCCAACTTTTGTGATTTTGTCGTATGGACAAAACAAGACCTGTCAATTGAAAGAGTTGTCAGAGACGACAATTTTTGGAAAACAAAAGTTATTGATAAATTAATATTTTTTTAGAAAAATATTTTATTAAAAAAAATTATTGATCCACGGGTATGTAGGAATATGCCTATTAGAGAGTAATATTGAAACATGTGTGTGTATTTTCGCTTTATTTTAGATTATAAAGAACTTTAAACATTTTATCTGAAATAAAATTATATTTACGCTTTATTACTTACTTTTATTTATTTTATTTTTTTATTTGTCTTAAATAAAATTATATTTACACGTTATATTAAAATGTAACGAATTTAATTTTACAAACATTTTGTCTGAAATGAAATTTCGTCACGAAATTATTTCTTGTAAGTATACCTGGTGTTCGATAAAAAAACGCCCAACGTCATAGCCGATAAAATATTTATTAACCGAACTATTGAACAAAAAACCAAAGCCAATGGCCGTTCAAATACTAAGAAATACGAATATAACATATATCACGTAGCGTGGCTCCTTTGTTGCCGAGGAATATGCGTTATTATTTAGGTATTTTTGAAATTTAACATATTGCAAAAAGTACTCCACGTGTATAGTGCTCCCGATTATCTGAAATCAATGCAATTTTTCTTTTTTTTATACGATTTGCTGTGTCCGAGATCTACTGGAATTACTTTTCATTCATAAACGCGGTTATGGAGTTTCCCCTTAAAAATTGAAAGATGGCTATTATTTGGCAGTGAACTTAATTTTGAAAAAATGTATAATTACTATCATTTTATAGTATTTAAACCGACATTGATTTTTTTTAATTCATTCAAATCGGCAAATAAATATCAGCGTTATGCCGCTGGATGCTTTCATTGATTTTTTGTCGGCTCCAAAATCAGCGTATATAATTTCTTTCAATGTTTGTTTGTTTATATTCTGTATTTACGAGTCCACGTGGACTAAAAATGCATGTCGAGGCGTCAATCTCCAATCGGAGACGACGGAGTGCGATAAATTACAAGTTGAAAAACTACGACGACGATTCAATTATCTATCCTCTTTCTTCGCTCGCAAAAATGTATCGGTATCGTTTCACGTTTGTCTTTATTTAACACAGGCGGGAATGTTAGCCTTAAATATTTTGTTTAATTATTTTCTTACAAATACTTAATTTTAGGAAAAAAAGGTTTCAGATGCGTACTGCTCCTAACTGCGCTGAACACGATGGTGATTTTCATTTTCCCCTACAAACTACAGTTTTCGAGAAATAACGGAAAAACTTTTACATTATAAGTCCCATATAAAGCGGTGCCATCTACTGAGCCAGAAACACACCAAAGAGCTGTACCGATTCCCCTTAATACCAAATACGCTTGTTGGTACAACTGATCATATGAAAAGAAAATTGGCGTGGCAAACATTTTTTTTTTAATTTTTACAATTTCGATTAAATATACAATGTAAATTGAAGTAAGTTATGGCTGCGATTTTACGCCTAATAAACGACTAACGATAGAAGATGTAGTGGTTTTTACAAAATGTGTCTGTTTATTTTATTCTAACTTTGATTTTTCAACCTAGCGGCAAACATCTGAACTACTAGATACTGTTCCACAATAAAAATGATAGCGTCGAACTAATTTGTTCTCATTGACTATTTTATAGGATTAAGGAGTATACAAATAATATATTATGATTGTATTATTGTATTAAATATGGATATTAAGAGGAAGACTTTCCACGTATATTTAATATAGATTAAATTTATTTTTGTAAATTTAATTAATTTTTGAAAAAAAAAATCACTTTTTTTGTTTTTAAAAAATTAAAAATTATCTGATGTTCATCAGTAAATAAGCTATATGCCTGTATTTAATGTTTATTTTTTTTATAATTGTATAAAATTGTTAATCCCTTAAAACGGAAACGTATTGAGGATCGCAGCCTTAAGGTTTTGTGTATTTGAAAATAATAAACGTAGAGTTAGCATCCCTTTTTATGACAGATGTTGAAAATAATGGCCTTAATTTTCTGGACAAATATTAACTTTACGTTTTAATTTTCAAATACGCGTTCAAGATGCTCTTGACATATATTTCTTATCTCTTTTTCAATTGATGCTTTAAGTTCGTTTTTAAAAATCGAATGCATGCGCAAAAGCAAAGTGCTAGTGTCAAATATCGTTACTCTTTATTCATTTTTCTTTGGCATAAGTTTGAAGCGATAAAATTCCCCAGATTTTGCGGCGGGAAATTTAACAAATCTGCAATCATTGTTGATCACTGTGTATCTAATTTAGTTTAGCATATAATTTGTTTTTATTCCTTTCTTTGATGAACTTGTACCAGAAATCCTCTCTAATCTCTTTTTTAATTTCCTTTATTTTTTAAAAAGTTCTAAAATTCTTCTAAAATGGTATTTCAATACCTAAAGAATCTACCGAATAAGTTTAAAACTGGAAATAACGAATTGCCAGTTTTTCTTCTTACGGACTGTGCTCTTATTCTCTGTAATTCTTTATTTTGAATAATTTTTAACGTATCCATAAAAACATTTATATTTCTTGGTAAATTAAAAATTGCGTCAATTTGTCCAATATCTAAAATAATTGATTGATAAGGCTGATAAATGTTGAAAGTTCATCTTCACTTTTATATAAATAAAACAATTTATAACTTTCAAATATATTGTAAACTCGCTACAATTGTTTCGCCACACTGTGGCTTCTTCAGGCGAAGAGATGATATTTATATAAAAGTCAAAATCTAAAAATTTTGTGTGTAGGATAAAGCAAATCTAAAGAGTTACTATTAACGTTTTTGTTTACTCGTCGAGGTTTTTGCCTTTTTTCTAGTGCACTTTTTCAGTGTGCCCTATCAAAATCATATTCACGTTCCATAAAAATGTGAACACCCTTCGACCGAGTGTGAGAAAATGACACTGAGTCGGGGCGTGAGTTCTAGTATAATATGGCGGACAAAACAACGAGTCATGTGATAGACTGTGCTGAATTATTGGAATATTCGTTAAATCTATTTACTTATTATAAAGGAATATGAATTCTCGCCCATTTTTGTACTATTTTCGTCGCATCTATAATGAAATATATTTCTCTCATGTCACTCGGCGTAATTGTGAACGGGTTATCTTTTGAAATCGGCTGCTAATTCATATTTTGCGCATTTCACTTCTCGATGTCTGTGCTGAATTGCACACAGTGTTTGAAAACCGGTGCGATGCAATACGCCATAGCTAAAATCTATCTATCTATCTAGAATTCTCTGAGAAAACCAAATATCTAATAATATATTTTGTGTTCCATTTCAAAAATAAACTTTATATCGGCATTTGTTTATGGAGCACTCTGTATTTAGAATTTTCAGTTAAAATGATGCGCAGTTAAAATTACTAATCGACTTGTCCAACATTTTCTAAAAAATAATCACGAGCAGTTTAAACGAATTTATTACTTTCATTGTGAACGCACTGTATTAACGAGGAATCTGAAACAAAGTGTCTTCATTTGATTTCATACAAATATCGAATGGCTGAATAAAGCAACATTTTCATCCGTGGTCAGAAATAGGCTGGGAACCACTGATCTAACTGGTGATGACAGTTTTCACAAAAATAAGATGAAGTTGGTGTGTAACGAAACATAATTTCAACTAAATAAATCAGGAATTCTAAACAAAGTGTATTTTCATTTAATACCTTATCTGTGGTCAGAAATGGATTGGGAACTACTGGTCTATATGGTGATGAAAATTTTAACAAAGATAAGATGAAGTTAGTGTATAGCAAAGCAATTTTTGCAATGTCAACTAAATTAACATTCAATCTGAAAAAAGAGTTTTCATTTAACATCCTACAAATATTGAATGAGTGAATGAAACAATATTATCATCGGTGTTTATAAAATGATTGGTAGCCACTGATCTAAATGGTGGTGACAGATTTAACAAAAATAAGTTAGTGTGCAGAGAAACAATAGTTGCAGTGTGATCCAAATAAAAGTGAAATCTGAAATAAAATGTAATATTATGGAAGAGAATATCGAATGGATACATGAAGCATAATTTTAGTCGGTAGTCAGATAAAGGGTGGGAATCACTGGTATAGACGACCACACAGATTTGACAAAAATAAGTTAAATCAAATAACGAATGACTATTTTTATGAAGCTATTTTGGATATAGTTCAATAAATTCTTTGAAGCATTCATCGATGCAGTTATGTCAATCCATCAATAGAAGTCCAACTAAATTCCATATTATCGTTCGTTCAACATTTTTTTATTGATGCATTTGTGTAAATCCTTCAATAAAAGTGCAAATAAATTCCATTCGGGCGCAGCTTATACGCCCGGGACGTTAATTGGCGACGAGTATTTAATTATTAGCCGGAGAGTTCCGGTCGAAAATAGGCGACGACAAAACGGTCCCCACTATATAAGTTAAATTAGAGCGTACAGTTGAAAGCGCTTTCTAAATACAATTACCAACAACACACCGGTGGAACGTGCACTTTCCTAAAGTTCCCCGCTCCGAGTCTCTCCAGAGGTTTATTATTTTCCAAATTCGCCCGTGCAATTTATTCACATCGAAATTAACGGATTTCTAAATGGGGAAAACGGAATTATCTCTCTCCAACTCACAAAAAAAGAAAACACAGAAAATGTCGAACAAGTTTAAATTGTAAGGACGGCGCGGAATTTGGCCGTGTGAAATCAGCAGGGTGTGAAAAGAAGCAACCCGCGAATTATGATATCCAATTAAGTTTGAAATTCACCAAGGGGGAGTATGGGACATTTATACTCCCGCGTTTTGTATTTTGTTTTTGTTTTCTTTTAGCGAGGTATCGAAGCGTATTTACACCATCTACACCCTACCCCCGCGGACACAAAAGCATACCACTGAGAGAAACACGCGGGGAGGGTAAGTAGACGAACAAAAGGGGGCTGCCATTGTCTCGCTGACGAGGAGGCGTCGTTTTCTTTTGTTTCGTTTTTTCGTATTTTGATGGGAAACGCAACCTCCTAATATCCACCCTCTTAAAACTCCAACCTTCTGAGAGGAGGAGAGGAATAACACGCGATGCAGTTTCGAGAGGATGTTTTGTTTGGGAAAATCGAGGGGATTTCTTTGGATGCGAAAAATAATCGTAACGGCTTTAAACTTGAATTAAGATAATTTATTTACTAGATTATTGCCTGTTTGTGGAAATCCGGTAAAAATTGAATGCTTCGAATTTCAGGAATTGGTTGTAATTCGCAAAGAAACTACCCTAGAGTTTTTTTGAGTCAATCAATATTTATCAGAGTGAATCAACCTATATTTATATCTATGAATTGCAGAAATTTTTAATGTACAACATTGAGATTTACATTAATTAAATATAAGTCGAAAAGAAACATTTCTGATGAGATTTGAACCCGTGTCCATCGATTTCTAGCCGAGTGCGTTACCACAAACACATATGATATCAAATCTCTATTCAATGCTTCAAGTTCACTTCAATTCAATTTATACAGACATTCGTGATGATATCAATTTAATTAACTATATTTACAAAGTGACAATATTCTTTCATTTAATAATTAAATAAAGTATCAATCCAATCCATATGTATACCTGGTCGAAGGTAAAACGAAAATATTTTAAGAAGACATGAGAGGACGAAATTATCTTTTTATATAATTTTTTTTTTTGAAACATCTAAAAATATAGAATGTTACATTACACACGAAAAAACTTTATAATTTAATAATGTCAATAAATTCATATTTTGTGTCAGATAAAATAATCGGATACATAAAAACTAACAGGAATAAATCGCTCTAACGAAAACTTTTCGGGGCCGAATTACGCTAATTCACACGAACGCGCCGTAATTTTTCCCCGGCCCGACTTTTCACCGTTAATTATAACTTGCGTAACGCTACAAAAAATAACACAGAAGCAAAAAAAAACGGAAACTTTCGGTATGGAATTGCTGACGCAACGTTGATCGCTCGCTCTGCGAATATTTCACAACGTTTCTAGTTTTTAATTAAACAACTTTACATTTTTTGAGTGGAGTTGATTACGGGGAGCTCGCTACGTGATAATTTCGCTATGAATACAAGGATAAGGTTACTATTATATGAAAAAAAAGAACAAATTGATATTTTTAAAATTTTAAATAATTAAATAATATTTTTAGTTCTTGAGACTGCTATTTTTTATGCTTTGTAATTCAATTTTAATAAATGAAACACTTCTTGATTTGTTTGCATAACTTGGATTGTTTATTGTTTCCTCTAGTATCGACAGCAATAGCGTGTCATTATAATAATAATAACGTATTTATTCAATATTATGATATATATGAATTGTAGAAATTTAAATGTACAACATTGAGGTATAATTTGAATTAATTAAATATATAGTCATAAAGAAACATCTCTCATGGGATTTGAACCCATGTCCTGCATAAATGGAATATAAGTGGACTTGAAGCACTGTATGAAGAGTTGAAATCACAGGTCTCCATGTTGTTCCGTAACGAACTCGACCGGCAATCGGGGGACATCGGTTCAAATCCCATCAGAGATGTTTCTTTTCCACTTTATATTATATTAATATAAATTATACCTCAATGTTGTACATTGAAATTTCTACAATTCATAGATATAAATATAAATTAAAAGGAGTATCAATTTAATTTAATTAATTATGATATATATTACAAATTAATACAAAATTTAATACAAGCATAATCATAACATTGAAAGTGGCGAAGTTCAGCAATAACAATGTAATATTTTGAACCTTATCGAAACAAAACGCTAAAGTTGTTACAACTACAGTCAAAAATTAACAATACAAGTTACAAAAAGTAATAAAATGTTTCATTTAATTAATTTCTTCTCTTCGCATATTTTAGTTGAATTATACGTATTAATAAATCAAATTTAAAAGCTGGGGTTTTATACTTGGTTAAATATTAAAAATGAAAAACGCAACTATGTAAAATTAAATAAACAATTAATCCACGACAAAAACAGCGGTTTGAAAGATACATCGCTTATCTTGTAAAAAAAAAATGCAAACATATCTAATTATTTCCACTCACACACATACACACCCATACAAATTTAATAATTCCGCATAACATAATTCACTTTAACGCTCTATTTGCGTTACGGGGTTAATCTTAATTACGCCGCGGATTTACTTTACGGCCGTAATTTTTACTAATCTGTTCATCAGCGTAAAACGCGCCCGCCGGCGGAAATTATTCAACATTAGCCCGAAATTTTCGACAAATACAAACTAAACAGGAAGCGCGCCGAAAAAAAAAATGGCGAGGTAAACATATTGTCACGTTAATTCGCGGGGAAATGATTAATTAAACAGAGGCCCCTCGATTTTGTCACAGCGTGCGGTCGTCTCGTTTAATTGGATTACCGTGATTTATTTTAACAAAACAAACAAGAAAACAAATGGAAACATCAAAGCTGAAAAAAGGGGATTTTGTTTTAATTAATGCGCCTTGATTAATTGATTTTGGATTATATTTTTAATTATGAATGTTACAGGATAAGGACGAAGTAAAAAGAAAATCGAAAGTAATTCATTACAATCAAAGTTATGTAAACATTTAATATCAAATATATATATACAGAGAGCTTTTTTTATGAGTATACATTTCCCCTATGTATACCTGCAAAATACGTGACTCAAATGCAGTAATATATGTATGTTTAGTTGCCTATAACACGCAAGTGTACACATATATACCAAATAGTCAACTTAACATACACACATTAATTACTCAATACGGTTTGCTCGCGTTTTTTTGCAGGTATACACTTCCCCTAATGTATACTTATAAAAAAATCTCTCTGTATATATATTCAATATTAATAACGATATATGTTTTATTTTTCTAATATTTAAACATTAATAGTTTATTTTATAGAAATAAATATGAGTATATTTTTAAAAATCTGCCAATAAAACAAATAAAAATGTAGATTAAATTGAAAAACTAAATTTTCTTGATAATGGGCTAATAATTCAAAACTAGTCGAGAATTTATAGTAGATATAGATTTTTTATAATTATTCATGTGATATATTTATATCTAATCTTTATTCCTAAACATTAAATATATTAAAATATATAATGTTTTATTCTAAATATTTAAATTTATTTCCAATTTTCATTATTCAATTAATAAACAATTAAATAATTCTTCATTACATTTCAATACTTTTATTTCACAATAAATAAATTCTTTATATTCAAGCAAACAAGCATTCATTAAATTAAATTTATTCTGCTTTTAAATTATATGTATGTCTATGAATTGTAGAAATTTCAATGAATTTAAATGTAATTAAATACAAAGATAAACGCAAAAAACATGAATTAAAAGTTGAAAGTAATGGCAAAGAAACATCTCTGATGGGATTTCAACCCATGTCCCTCGATTTCTAGTCGGGCACTGAATGGAGATTTGATATTACAGGTCTTTAGTAATGCAGTCGACTAGAAATCGGGGGACATAAGTTCAAATCCCATCAGAGATGTTTCTTTTCCATTTATTTTTAATTAATTTAAATTATATCTCAATGTTGTACATTGAAATTTCTACAATTCAAAGAAACAAGTATTAATTTTATTTCTGGAAAGCCATTAGTGATAGTGCAGGAGATAATAAATATAGAAAGCTTGTATGAACAACAGAAAGGTGGAGTAGAACGAAATAAGCGAGCGTTTTGCTGGGATAATTAAAAAAAAACTTAACCCTTGTTTAAAAGTTTGAAAGGAAGGTATTGAGGGCAGTTATTTAATGGTGGGTTTTTGGAATGTGGCCGAATTAAAGTCAATATGCATGACAAAGAGGTCGAAAAATGGGTAGTTGGCAAAGATGTGGTGGGTTAGTGGGCGAAGGAAGTAAAGTGAGAAAACAATAAAACGGGCGCTACTAAAGGGGATTCAATGGTAAATTAAAGCGGCACAAAATAATGTAATGAAAGGATGAATAAAGGACGGGATTGTAGTGGGAACAACGTTTGAATTAAATACGAATCAACAAATATTATTTATATTGCATAATCAAGTGTAGTGTGTACCTTCATTTTGTATGAAGCATTTTACAAAGATAAACGTAAAAAACTTAAACATGAATTAAAAGTTGGAAAGGATTGAATTGGGAGGATTATGTGTGAATTTTTAGAATGTGGCCGGATTAAAGACAAAGTGCAGGGGAGAGAGGTGGAAAAGTGGATGGCTGACATAGATGTGGTGGGATTAGTGGAGACGTAGGTGAAGGAAGAGTAAGGAAAGGAAAATGTAAAACGGACGCTACTAAATAGATTTAAATGGTAAATCAAAGTAGCAGAAAAGACAGAAAAGAGTGCAGCAAAAGGAAGAGCAAACGGCGGAATTATTGTGAGAACAATTGTTGAATTAAATGCCGAGTTTATAGAACTTAATGAATACGTGGAAATCATGGAATGGATGAGATGCTATCATGATTCGTAACAAGTGCTATCATGATTCGTAGAGTAGTGTATGTGAACAAGAACTGGGTCAAAGTATTGAAGAAGTTAAACAGACACACTAGTAAAGGACATAATTGCAGTGGTTTAATGCTAGGATGAGGGAGTTGAAAAGAGGGATAAATAAGCAGGAAGAATTAATAAAGCGAGCATTTCAAAACGAAGTGATCAATGTTGACAAGAGGATGGAGGAGTCGATATTGGAGGAGGAATGGAATATATTAAACGTGCATACATATGTCAATTGGAAAGGAAATAAAATTTACACCGGGCAACAGAAATTATTGGCAGTAGACTGTATCAAAATGAAGGGGGTAGATAGGAAATAGTGAGAAAAATGAAGGTGGAAGAAATACTGGGGCCAAATTATCTACCAAGAGCGATAGATATATGGACGAATATGCAGAAGGAGACAAAAACGTGTGATCATATTGTATGATGATGCAGTTCGATGCAGATCACTATTGCTGCTGGATTTTGTCTTGATTAAATTTATGTTTTTAGTATAAGGTATAGTCCTGAGATTTTTTGCGGGAGGTGAGAGATGCGATGTTAAAGTTGATATGTGGATGATATGTGAATGTTTTGTTTTCTTCTAAGTATATTTAATTTTGTTTATATTCTTATTTATTTGTATTTTTTATAATAGAAACTATTGACAAAGAGCACATTGTGCTCGAAATGTACACATGGCATTAAAAAAAAAACAGAAACGAATAATAGAATAAAAATAAATATTATATCAAGAAAACTTCAACGGAAATATTTTTTTTTTAAATGAGACATTCAAGAAAAAAACACCAGATTTCATCCAACCAATATAAATATGGCAGAAAGGAAACTAGTTATCCATGCAAAACTTCGAAGATACTTGTTAGTGAGTATCAACAAATATCTTCAAAGTTTTACCTAGATGACTAGTTTTCTTTCCGTTATATATCCATTGGTTTTGTGTAATCTGGTATTTTCCTATTGAATATCTGATCGAATGATTTTCTTCAGTTTTTTCCTCTATCATGGTGTTCCTCAACAATGGAATGTTTTTCTTTACACATTTGGTGATGTTTCTAGCGACTAACGTTATTTCCTTCCATTGTTGAGATCCATTCCCGTTCGCATAATGGTTTCTGAAGCATCATCTTCAATTTCTTGATGTGGTGACTGGTTTTCCCATTTGATCGATTGGTTTCAATACAACTCGAAGTTCTCTCAAAGTGGGACACACCCTGGTCAGCTCTTTGCTTATCGCACTGAGAGTGTCTTGACAGGATTATATGTATTTCAGACTCTTATTGCCCAAAAGCCAGTAATCTATCAGGTTGCAAAGTTAACATATTAAGCTATTCGATGTTCGAGGGTTTTCGGCTTTGGGATATGTGGCATGATAGCCGGGTTGGATTATCTAACGGTAATTGTTATTAAAATACAAGAGGTTGTTAGAGGTCTTTGCCCTATTGAACCGAGTATATTGAGGTTAATTAAATTCATGGGGAAGTTTGGTTCCTCTTCATGTAGAGAATTCAACGTTATCATGGAGTATCGTTAATTCGAACTTGGAGAATTGGGCTTTCGCCAATTGACGGATGTACCGGCGATTGAATGTGTGGGAATGTGGATGTATTATTGTAGAAGGAGCAGCAGAGAGGGATATAGTGGTGGAAGTTGGTGGACGAAGAAAAACATTAATAGAATGGGCGAAAGATTTAAGAAAATCAATTGAAGTGGGGTGGAAACCATGAAGCAATTGAAGGAAGTGATAACAGGCGGAGAGGAATGTCCATTGATGAATAATGTTGGGCGGCGAAGGGAAAAATTAGGAAAGAAGTGAAGGAATAAAGAAGTGAAGGGTGAAGAGATTTGGGTGAGGAATATAAGAACGAATTATACTAAATATGTGAGGAAAAGAAAGGTCAAACCATCAACTGAAACTTATCAACTTATGCTGAAAGGAAATTGTAGAATATTTTAAGAAAAGGAAGAGTAAATAACTCTATAGGACTTTGAAAATGAATATTTGAAGAATTGCAGGGATCCACTAGTAAAGGATCGGAAGACGAGGTAGAAGACCTTACAGAAGAGAAGATAGAAAAGGATTTTGAATAGGTGGAACGGTGGGGTTGGAGTACCTAAAAGGGGAAAAGGATTTGTATTGAGGGGAAAGGAAGATTGGAAGAAGTTCTATTTACGAGACACGAAGAATTAAAGAGCTGATAAACCTGATGTTGACGAGAGAAAAGCGTATAGTGGAGATGTGGTCAGTGAGAAGTGTGCCCGAAATAAAAATATGTAGATGAAATGACAGAAAATTATTGCGGTATAGCCATGTGTGTGTGTGTTGGGTACAATATACTTTTTGGAGTCCTCGATGCTCATCAACCGCCGTTTTTTTTTTTTTTTTTTCGAATGAAAGAAGAAAAGCAACACTTCCCACAAATGACAATTATTTAGAATAAAATCAAACATTTTCACACAGCCAAAAGTATATGACGCAACAACAAAATCACTAATATGTCAAAGCAGTTTGTTTACCATATGTCTAAGCTTTGTTCATGTCGTTTTGGTTATGTCACAATCGACCAGCACTTACTATTAGAGCCATTTCTTGAAAAAAAGCGGGAACTAATAATATAATATGTACCGACAATCGACAATCGACAATCGGCTAACGGTCTGCTTGCCACTAGCTGATAACAAATTTACCTTTAAATGGTTAATTATATTCAATAGAAAATAATCGTTTATTATAAAGATTAAGATTAATTATTTGAGTGATTAGCGTGACATTCAGTTTTTTTTATTTTATTTTTCTTTATTAAAAATTAACAACGCATTGCTGACTTGTCCCGGATAAATTCGGTACGGTCCGTCCCTCGTTTTCGGTTTTCGATGATTAATTAATTAATTTTAATTAGATCGGGAACGAACTAATCTTGATGGATCAGCATCGTGATTCCCTAATTCCGACCCCAATCTGTCTCGGGGTCCGCAGGGTCGCCCCGAAATTAATCTCTCTCGCCCTCCGTCCGCATTTCCTTACTTCAGAATTCCAGCCCTTATATATTGTACATATAGTTCCACGCATTTATGTTATATACGTATATAAATAAGTTTCGGTGGAAGCGCCCTTGACGGATCCCATCTTGCCGTCTTCTGGGAGGACCAACTTTTTCAATCGGATGAAAAAATAATATAGAAATAACTGAAAAAAGAGGGAATCCATTGGGGAATGTTATAATATAAACTTTAGTCGAATGATTTATGTAAAATATGTTCGGTTGTTTCAATTGCCATTTTTATAAAACTCTAATGATTTAATTTACAAAACGAAAATATCAGAACAGCCATCATTATATAATTAATGTAATAAAATAAAAAAGCTAGTATAATAGTAATAAATAATCTTTATTTACAAGCACAATAAAATATCTATATATAGCATAAAATATTACAAGATACATTGCAAAACTATATTTGACATAAGATTTCAAAGTTTAAGAAGTAAAAATCGGAATTCATTCCAATTTTTATCGTTTTAAAAATTATTTTCACTGTATGTTTTTAAAAATATCTATTGAAATCACTACTTCAATTGGAAAACACCCCAACGGATTATTATTGAGAATAAAAGGATTTAAATTTAAATTTTAACTTAGTTTGCATAATAAAATTTAAGTCAAAATTAAGTGACAATTAATTTGTATAACGATTAGCGATCAATAAAATCAGGAATATCATTATTTTATATTTTTATTCTCCATTAAATGGATTGTTTAACCACCATTCATCCTGTTTGAATAACTGGTCAATCGGACCTCATCAGACCAGTGTATTCCATATATCTTGATGAGAGTGGTTGAGCGAATGTTTTACTTACCAACATGAAACATAAATTGTAACAATAACACAAAGCCAGGAGTTCGCCTTTCTTTAAACGGCGTTTGTTTGGTTGCCTGCGTTATAGAGGTCATATTACAGTCGCCGGCGATGCCACTTAGAAATTAGGCAATAGATGACGCTTTGCACTACTGTTATAATTTATTTTATGATAAATATGAATGCTACTCAATTTAATTTATGTGTTTTTTTTTATTTTGTCGGTACAATTACAATAATTTATTAATATTTATTATTATTATATGAACTACCAATATTATTTAGATATGTATGTTATAACAAAAAACTTGGTTTTTGTTTCACTGAATAAATCTTTATTAGTTGTTTTTAGATCAAAAGATCATTATCAAAGCATTTACAGGTGTATACACCTAGTCAGCTAATAAAGATAAATAAATAAAGCTATAAATCAATGAAAGGCGATTCGTAACAACATTAAAGATATTTGGAGCTCCCCCATCGCGACAGCCCTTCTGACCAGATACTACGTCATTCATCATTATCAATCTTCTCTATTTTTTATATCGGCATGTTTGTACTTTTGATTTAATTAGTTCCTTGAAAATTATTACTCGTCGAAATCAGTCGAAACTCAAATATAAAATTAGTGAAACGAACAACCAAGTGTATTAATTAAAATACTTCCTGATTATTACATAAAAATGTTTACCATATGAAAATTTTTAATTTAATTCAAAAAAAGAATTATTCATTTTTTATAGCACATGTATTATATTATATTACTTAATATTTTTATTATTACTTGTAAATGGCAGCTGTAAATAAATCATTTACTTATTACAACACACATACATAAATAGTGCTAAAATATGTTTCACCAAGTGTTAGGTGAGTAAACAATCATGAATATGAACTACCAATGTTTAAACATAATAAATAATAATTATTATTTTTGTTGCAATTTTTATAATAAGTTTATTTACGATAAACAATTTCTTCGTGATTTTATTATTATTTTTACACCAAAACTGCTATCATGTAATTAAAAACAATGATGCAAATATTTTTTAACACGATACAAAAAAAAACATAACATGTGTTTTACAAACAATGACTACAATCATGTGAATATAAATTAATAAAACTGATCGATACCGATAACAAAGGTCCGAAATTCGTCGAGATTGCCGAAAACAAAAAATGAAAAACTCGAGCGACCCTCGGGGAAATTACAAGCGCTGAAATGTCCGTAATTTTTTCCGAAGCGTTGCTTTATGTTGTTTTTTTTTTGCCTGTTTACGAAGTGTTTGATTGACGCCATGCGGCGTAGGCCCTAACTGCATTAACGCCCTTAACGCTTATGTACATTTTTTCCCCGCCCGAACGCTTCGGGAAAGAGGGACGTAAGCCCCTTTTCGAAACCGCTTTCAAACGTCAAACGGAAGGAAAAAATGTTGTGTACTAAACAAAAATAATATTTTTGAATGAAATGAATGTAATGGAATTAGATTATTTATTTTTAGAATTTCGCAAAGGGAATTCAAACATGTTCTAAATGCTTAATATTGTTTGAAGAGGATTTATGCGTATATTTATTATAATAACTGGAATTTTACGGAAATAAATAATACCCACAGAAAATTTCTGTGAAACAAAAACCAATTGCATTTTTTTACCCTAAATGATAAGTGATAAATATGTTTCACCAAGTGTTTGATGAGGTAACAATAAAAAAATATAATTACATTTACTTTCAGTAAAAATGTAATATAATAAAAATAATTTGGAAGAAAGACCTCTAGATGATAGCCCAGACAGACTAACACCTATATGTATTGTAATTATTTATGTTGTATTGTTTTCTATTATCTGTATAGCTTGAATAAATATGTGTGTATATATATAAAAATAATAGATAGATAGAACGACAGTCGATTGTTATTTTCTGAGGCTTAAGAATTTTTAAAGGATTATAATAATGTAAATATTATGGGAATGTTTAATGTCATTCTCAAAAAATAAACATTTTCCTATTCATAATGAAAGTAACAAATTCTTTTAATTTGTAGATGATTATCTTGTAGAAAAACGTTCGTATAGGTCAATTAAATTTTTAACTGAGAATCTTTTTTTAATAATAAAGTTTATATACAGGGTGTCCCATGAACAATGTTTTAATGAATTTGTTCCTTTCATTGTGAGTACACTGTATGTAAAAATAATAATGCTGTACATTTAAGGAAATACGTAAATATTGGTCGCGTTCAGGGAATTTTTAGACATGTAGCGCTACAGCGCAAAGCGCTTGATGTTCCCTGAACACGTTTTCGATGTTAAGGACGCTCATGAAAATATGGCGGTTATGTTTACAGCTGCACGGCTTGAAAAGCGATCAAGCGGAAAAAATATATGCTTTACCGCTTGATAAAGCGCTACAGCGCCACACATAAAGCGGTGTCGCTGAACGGTACCGCTTAAGCGCTACAATTCCATTGTAATTACCGTCAAATATGACTATATTATAAAAAAAATCGCTGGTTATTAATAATAATTTAAAAATAGTATTTATTAGGCGGAGAGACCACTGGTCGATAGCCAATTAACAGATATAAATTATACATTTGATTTGATGATATTAAAAAAATAAGGCGAAAAAACACTGATCGACAGCCAATTAACAGATACAAATTATATATATGATTTTGTAACTTTTAATATTTATTTAGTATATTTTTTTGTATATATCTGTTAATAATATATATTTTTAAATGTATAAATATTATATATAAATAGATATGTTTTTTAATTGCACATATTGTAAATAACATATATTTTCTTTTAAATGCTGAGCAATTTCTTATTATTATTTTTCTTTTCAGAGAGGCCAGGGCGATGGTGGTTATTCGGGACCCGTGCGAGGATCAGGACGACAAAGAGTGAGTGAATAATAACTTTACGCAAACAACCGACAAAAAATCCCCTCACGTTTCCTCCATCTCCACCGCGGGAAAAAATAAACATAATGATAAAACATAATTACAAAACGAGAAACGAATAATTAAATTTACGAGCGCCCGGCTTATCTATGAACGTGGGAATGGAAAAAAAGAGGAGGCAGGCAGAAGGGGATTTATTTATTTACGCGGTTTTATTCCCCCGTGTAAGATAATTTTATTAGATTATTGCGTTTTTTGAATATAAATATATAAAACTTGAAACAGTTTTATTTTTTGCCAACGGGATGGAATGTTTTAATTGTGGTAGATTTAATTAAACTCCATATATAAAAATAACATAAAGAGAATACCACTGAGCAAAATTACTTTTATTATCTTGAATAGCTTTCTCACGTAATATTTGGTGAAACATGTTGAAATACTTTGGTATTAGGAAAAATAAAGAATTGTTCTTCACCTGAAGAAGCCACAAGGTGGCGAAACAATTGTAGTGAAATACAAAATAAACAATTTTTGAAAGTTATAACAAACGTGTTTACTTTAAAGCCACCTCGATTAATAGTTTAAAAATAAAGAACCTTGAAAAATAGTTATTTACACATAAGTCATGAAAGTGTTTGATTGCAAGTCGCGAAGGCTACTTGAAGAATATGAGGACGCAATGAGTCCTCTTTAATGCCTCCAAGTCATGTGATCACAAATATTTTTCAAACATTCCACGCTGTGGAGATTAAGTCATCTTAAATAGTGAAAGAAGATTTAAATATTTGTAAATTCTAATTGCTTTTTTGAAAACGAATAATAATAGATTTAATTTTGATAAATTTGACTAGGACTTCGAACGGGAACTAATCCAAAATACCAAACTCATGTTTAGAATGGATGAGTTACTAAACATAGATGTAATGATTTTGGTGGAAGAGGAAGAAACTATTATTAAATTAAAAAAATGTATGATTCCATTTTTATTAGTGATGGGCAAAGTCGATCTTTTATTATTTCTAAATTCAATATATTATAATTTTATGAATGTTACTTATTATAAATATATCAGAAATAACTTCCCATTTATTAATAAACATAAATTTGAAGTTACTTTTTCGTTTTAAATACTTAAAATGACACATTTAGTAATACTCGATTACTAATATTATTCGATTTTGCCCAACACTAATTTTTATCCTATTCTGCATACTTTAAAACCTCGCAATATTAATAATCTCTACTTTTATATTAATGGTGAATGATATTAAACTATTAATTAACAAAGTTAAACAATTTTAAATTAGTAAACGTTTGTAGAAAATCGATTCGCATTAAAGAGAGAAAAATGTATGTTTACCACAGTGTCCGATTTCATGCCGACTCTTCGGGGGTGCCCCTTTGCTGATCCGACTTGTGGACGTAAGGAGTAGGTCCTTGTTTAAATTGCACCATTGTGATTATTTTTGGTACACATAGTTCCCGGAATGGTTACGGGAACAATTTGTATATTTTTGAACAATATGATTGTACATTATTCCTAGTTGTTTTAAATAATCAACGTTGTAGGTTTTTATTGCAAAATATTGTTTAACTATAAAATATATTTAATGAGTACATATTTCCATTAAATTAATTAATAAAATATATTTACTTCTGTAACATTAGGTAGTGCAGTTTTAAGTACAATATTTTAATAAAAATTGACACGATATTGTTTATTTATATTCCACAAGTATTACATAATATTGTTGCTGAATGGTCACTTTCACTTTCATCAAATTATATATTAATTGTGCTTTATTTACAATATTGTATTTTTATAATAAACAATATTATATTTCTATAGTGAACATATTTATTGGAAATTATCTATTCAATTAAATTTATATTTATTGGTTTTAAAAAAATGCAATACAAGTGAAAAAAAAGAATAATATTGATACAATTTATAAATATAAATAAAAAATGTTCTTAAACAAAACACTATATAACCTTAAAAATAAAAAATCACATTCTCATAATCAAAACACAGAACAAATACAGAAAACATAAACGTATATAATGTCGTGACATGTATAAATAATCACTAGTTATTTAATTTAATTTATGTGAAGACATTTTAATCACAATTAAAAATACTTGTTATTCCTTATGTTAGATATACATTTGGAGTGCTAACGTATAAAAATAAAAGTGAAGTAAGGAATTAAAAGTGTTTTTAATTGTGATGTATAAATAATGTTATGTAATAGCTTAAGAGCTATGGTTAAATAATGTATAATAAAAAATAATTGTATAATGTAATAATATTTTGTATTCCTTTCTTCACTTTTTTATTTTTATCACTATATGTACATTTCAAGCACAATGTGCTCTTTTTCAATTGCTTTATGTAAAATTGACAAATAAAATGCTTGAAATGTACATATAGTGATATAAATAAAGAAGTGAAGAAAGGAATAAAAAATATTATTACATTATATCAAGAAACTTCACGTACTCACCAACAAATATTTTCAAAAAATAATTGTGTTACAGATCAAACTAGGTAGGTAACAAAAATATATATTCTTCAAATATTTTTACTAAGAAATAACATTTCAAATATTTTTTTGTTTGTTTCAAAATACAATAATTTCTGGTTATTTCTTACTACATACTGATTCACAACACAAAACCAAAATAAAGAAACGCTCAGAATGATGAAATAGAAGTTAAAAAAATTAAAATAGAAAAGACAACAAAAAATGTGGAAAAGATTAATTACACTAGAGTAAAGTCATTTTAAAAACAAAAATTTACATTTCACAACATGTAGCAACATATGTTTCCATTTAGTCGTCATTTGAATCATTTGTGCTTTGATATTCTTCGCCTTAAACTAGTGTTCCGTTTTATGTACATATAAATGCTTCCGGAACGATTTCAGCTTATTAAATATACAAAGTATACTTTGCAATAAAAGTAGAGTTTTCTTTCAATAAATGATCAGATTTTAAATGATTTAATAATACAATTATCACTGAGAACTTTGTATTGAATTTTAAATAAACAAAAATATACATTTTAAGACAAAAGTAAAAACTTTATAAATATAGAATCAAGTATTAATTCATTATGACTTATTCAAAATTACCGAAAAAACCCTGTATATTAAAAATATATTCAGTTTTTGCGGTAATTTTGACTAACCCTGTATGATGTGATGCAAATATAATATACATATAAATATGATACAATAAAGAATTTACGGAAATAAATAGTACAAATAGTTACTGAAAGCTTAACGAAAAAGTGTAGTATACATTTTTTAACAGCTTGCTTGCCATTTCGCACAGAATACATCACTAATTAAAAACATGTACTAAATTGAGAATAGATACAAAGACAATTAATAATCATACATTAGGCATTCCTGTATAGCATCACTTTATACTAGTGATGAGCAAGATCGATCATTTCAAAGATCGATCAGTCGAAGTATCGAGCCGCTCGAGCTGATGAGAAAGATCGCAAAAGATCGCAAAAGATCGAGTCGATCGCAAGGACCGAGCCGATCGCAAGGATCGAGCCAAACGCAAGGATCGAGTCGATCGTAAAAATCGAGCTGATCGCAAAGTTTAAGCCGATCAAGCTGATCAGAAAGATCGATCTGATAACGCTGATCAGGAAGATCAAACAGATCGAGTCGATTAAGTTGATCATAAAACCCTTAAAAAATCCTCATGGAAAATCATTTCCTTAAAAAACTATGCTGTTTCCACGTATCTGGAAAATTACAACCTCTCTCCAAAATCACCTCTATAAAATTATTCCTTGAAAATCATATAAAATCATCCACCGCAAAAAGCACTCCCCAAAAAATTACCCACATTCCAACTAAAATTTACTTGTTATTCATATTAAAACGTATCTATAAAATCACAACTCTTCTTAAAAATTACCTCTTTGAAAAACCACCGCTGTAAAATTATTCTTTTAAAATCAAATTAATCCACCTCCGCACAAAAAAAAATTATCCGTATAAAGCACTTTAAAAAAAATTACACATCTTAAATAACATAAAGAAATCAGCAACGCCGCAAAAAAAATGTGGACGTCGACAAATCGTCAATTGCGCTCTCTCAATTAAAGTGAATTACGAAAGAATTAAGATGATTGATTTTATTACAATAATTGCGAGAAGAAATAACATACTGAATTTGTCATTTTCTACATATTACCGTATTTTTACTGTACTTCTGTTTGTTAAATTACAATTATTTTAGTAAATAAATTAATAAAGGCTGTCTCACTTTGCACAAAACAAAATAACTTAAAGAAATGGTGTGATTAAATGGTCGATTTTACCTAGACCGATCATCTCGAACCGAACTGCATTAGATGACATAATATTCACTCCGAAAAGTAGTCCGTCAAAATCGAGCCGCTCATGTAGATCGAGCGGCTCTATCACATGCAAGGATCGAGCAGTTGATCTTTTTTTATCGATCTTGTCCATCACTACTTTATACATAAAATTATTTACCTTCAAACTTTGTTGTAAAAATTTCTAGATCCCAGTCGACGAGTTTCATATTCACGTAGTCCTCATGATAAGTATCAATGAAAAAAACTAATGCAATGGCTCTAAATATTTTGTATTAGGGTTCATTGAATCTTTGGTATTCTTTTATATGCTATAGTATGAATTGGATATAGTTGTTCCAGCCATATCACACAATATAACATTTATTCACTTCATTTACTCGTGGCACTTCATTCGATGCAGGTTACAACACATCCGATTTTTGTCTTTTTCTGACCAATTGCACAGTCAATCATCAAGGCATTTACGCTGGTGTTTCGTGTGGTTATATGCTGAAATAATGTGCGATAGATATAGAATTAGTACGTTACTATACATACGTAATAGAATCAGATGAATGATACAGTTTTGACGCGAATTTTATTCACAATTTTTATGAAAAAAAAAAAATACAATTTGTATTCAATTTACACATAGATTTTTCAACTTTGTACAATTTGTGGGTAATATCTAGTCTATTCTATAATATTTTGTTTTAAAAAGTACACATTTGTATAAATTTTGTATCATACCTGTTGAAATTATATTTACAAGGCTGTTTGAACAAAACGATACATAATTTAAGATAAGCTCAGGTGTTAAAATAATAATACAATTGTTTAAAATAACTATACAATAATTTTTGCACAGCGTTGGTATAAAATTTCCATTAATATTTTTCTCAGTGTAATATTCGTATCATTCAATCTGACTTTAATAATATGTATTCCGTTGTTTGATTAGTAAATATAAATGAGCTTATGATTTTTTATTCACAAATGAATAACTAATTGATTATTTAGCTACTGCATTTTTTTACTTGCATAACGTAAGCACATAAAAAGGACTAAAATCTATTGAAAAGATAGAGCTAATACCCCACCAGACATTGAACTACACAATGGACATTTTCTGTTGACAGCATTACAAGCATTGTGCAATTCAATGTCCGACAGTATATTTTCCCGGAAAGTAGTTATTTCAATTGGTGTTTCTATATATCGAAACATTCGATTATATCAATTCTAATAGCCCAATTACTAATTTATATTAATTGTTTAAATTTGAGTTTATGTGAAGTAATAGTTATTGATAATGAGTGCTTGGTGAAGTAAGAAATAAAAAGTGTTTTAATTGTCACTAATTTATATACAATACGTTTTGATTTTAGTCTCTCTGGGCTATCGACCAAAGGTATTTCTTTCCTATTTCACACATTTTCTCTCTAATTAATATTTTTTTCATCTCCTACAACTTACTTTATTTTCCCACTTCATTAGTTCAAAGATACTTTGATTAAACCCTCTAATCGTTCAAACAAAAAGGACAAAGTGCGAATCACTTTTCCCGTGCGACGCAAACACCTTAAATTACTCACAAAGCGTTTCAGAACTTTTTAAAACACCCCGCGGGCGTGTTAATGATGGCCGCACCGAAAACCCCTGTGCGTGCGCGAGTGAGTGTGTGTGGGTGCGAAAAAAGGAACGAGAGGAAAAAAGCGGCGCTTTCCTTTATTCTGGGTGGGGCGGGAGCGCGTGTTCCCTCAAATATATTTCTATTTATAAAGCTCAGCAGCTGCTTTTGATGTCGCGCGGCACACAAGAAAGTAATTTGTATTTCGCGAATTGTGAATCGTCGCCAGATTGAAAAATACTTTATATATGTATGTTTGTGTGTGTGTTGTGTAGGTGTAAATGTATTTCTATTATGTTGATTGTTATCGCTGGAGGAAAGACAAAGGGTGCAGGGATATTGCGTTGTTGGGAATAAAATGGAAATGAAATGGTTTTTTTATTAACATTTACAGTTGAAACGGAAATAATGTATAATTTAATTGAACTGACTAAATTAAAAGCAGCAAATTATTTTTGTTTATAATAAAATATTATAGCACAGCAGAAAGATCTATGGTCGGGAATTATATAACAATTAATTAAGTTTTATGTGACATACTTAATCAATTATTGATATGATGTGTTCTTGTATTATAGCACATTAATTTTAATTATTTTGTATATTGCAGCAACCTACAATTTAGTTAACATTTTAAGGTTTTTTAAATAGCATACTTTTAAAATATACATTTGTCTTTTATTCGCGACAATTGATTCACGCGCTTTTGCAGCCCCTTCAGGCGATTGTCGCGAATAAAGGACAAATTTATATTTTGAACGTAAGTTTAATTAAAAAAAAAACTTAATATGTTAACAAGTATAAACTTTATATAAATTATCAACCTCAACAATTAAGTTATTAAGCTACAAAATTGTGAACTTATGTATACTAAATTAGTTTATCAATTGGACAATAAAATTTGTTTATTTATTTATGTTAAACTAAGTAAATAAATTTGTGTGGATGTTAATTAATTGTATAATTTATTTAAATATTATTTTTAATCTTAATTCTATTTGCTGTATATATTATAGTTGACCTGTGGTATAGATTTAAATCACCATTTGTTTGCGGATAAATAGTGTGTGTGTGTACTTCTGTCTGCAAAGTAAACATTCATTCGGCGAGGAGTGCGATTTCGGAAAACGGTACGTTAATAATTGTGCGACAAACACACGGGGAACGGATGAACTCCTGATATTTGCCCAGGCCGTCCTCGGCTAATTCCGAACGCTCTCCAAACTCAAACAGAAGGGGAGAGTTTCTGCCCTGGACTTATTTATCTCCCAGATTAAGCGCGGCCACACCCGCAATTAATAATTTGATGAATAATCAAAATGCATAAAGCATTTATTCCGACAATCAATTCCGTCCCTTTTTTTTCATACTACCTTTTAACGATTCACGCTGCGAGCCCGGCGCATTCACCATATGTTCGCGCGACACTCGCAACAACATGTCTTGTTTTATTATCGTCTCCGCAATGTAAACTTGTGTGTGTGTGGCTGTTGTGTATATGGAGGAAAATGAATCCTCTCGAACAATAGCAGCGGCGAAGTTTCGTTCGGGAAAAAAAAAGGAAACGTCGTCGGGAGACATATTTGCATGTGATTGCGGGATTTAAGTAGAGACACCGAAACGCCATTTGCGCCACCATAAATCCCATCTGCGGGAATATATAACGGGAATATCAAAAGGGAATAGCGCAGATTACTCAAATAAACTCGATATTAGATGGGGGAAGTTTTATTTGATGTTGTTTACCAATTATTATTAAAATAAACTTTAAATTAAAATAAACTTTCTTAATTGACGAAGTTATATTTTCGTTTTGATAGTTTCAAGAACCCGACATTCAGTGGCGAGAAATTCATATGTGCAGTTATCTTAATTGAAGTTCAATTTTGTTGCAATAAACTGTTCCACCAGAAGGGCTTTTGCTAGCATTTAATGTGAAACAAACCAATGAAATAAAACACTTTGTTTGTTTCTCAAAAAAAAAAAAAAACTCTAGCTAAATCTTACTAGTGAATTAGTTTATTTTATACAGTTATTATTATCGAGGCGTATACGTTTAAATTAATTTACAAATTTTATAAAGAAGAGCTGTACTAACGAGGGATAGATCACGAAATACATGCCTGCAGATAGCCTTGTATTACTTAACAAATTTTGCTCTTTATATTAAATATTTATTTATTATCCAAAAGATTAATAACAGAATAAATTATAAAAAATACAATTATAGTGCAATATAATACATTCACAATACCTTTGTAATGTTGCACTGGATAGACTTTATAATGTAATGATTCAAATTAAAAATTGTTATTTTATAAAATCATCAAATGTTCATTGCCTGGTGGGGGTATTTGCCCGAAAACTACTTGTTTCAATGGATGATTTTTTTAAGTTACGTTATGCAAATCAAAAAATTACAGTAGATAAAGAGAAAGTAATTGATTATTTAATTGTGTAAATTAATTGTTTTCATATTTCTTTTCATCTACTTATTTATATCTATCTATCAATAGTGGATACAGAAAAATCTTGTACCGACTAAACTCTATTGTCAAATTTTATGTACTTCAGGTAAACATTTCTTTAAGAAGCTAATACCGTTAATGAATCATAAATTTAGCGTTTAATATTTTTCCCATCTTATTTACACAATTCTCCCCCGTTTTTAATAGATTAAACTACACACTTAAATAAACACGCTTTCGAGATCCACGCGGAATTTTCTATTCAGAAACTCGAAGCGCGTATTCATCTTATTATTCGTATGTCTTCACCTGTTTGTAGACGGAAAAGACGGGGGATTGTAATTCTATGAACATAGCAGAGGGGGAAGGGCTGTAATAACATTATTAGCTCTGGAATATTCTTTATCTCCCTTTCAATGCATTGTATTTATTGTGCGCCCGCGGTGTACTCAAACAAGAGATAAAATATTCCGGGCGTACTGAATATATTTATTTGTGCTCGTGTCTAATGGGTAAAGATACGTGAGAAACAAAAAGAGTTAGATACTATATGTTTTTTGTGTGTTTTGTTTATAATATAAGAAGGTGTTTTGGAATTTTATTTGAGTGCAATGGATAAGTTAATATTATATGTCCAGGATGTTTCACGCAATTATTAGGTTGAGATATATAACGTACGAGGGAGGTCCAATAAGTACTTAGCCTACAAAAGATTTTGGAAAAGTGGTGATTTATTTTTTCAACATAATCTCCTTCTTACTGGATACCCTGCACCCAGCGATGCTCCAACTTCTTTAGCCCGTCTGAAAAATACGTTTTCTCGAGGTCTGCAAAGTAGCCCTCCGCTACTACTAATCATTCGATTCAAATTTCTGTCAAGCGAGTGTTTTTTGTTTGTTTTGAAACAAAAAGAAATATGAGGCCAAATCTGGAGAATACGGTGGATTGGGTAGCAGTTTGTAGCCCAATTCGATCAATTTGGCCCTGGCGACGACGGAGGTGTGAGCCGATGCGTTGTCATGGTGGAAAAGTACTTTTTTCTTCGCCAAATTGGGCCGTTTTTTCTGCAATTCGGCGTCGAATCGTATCAATAATTCGGCATAGTAAGCCCTGTGACCCTTCTCCAGGTAGCCGATGTAGTGAATCCCATAAAACGATAGCTATCACCTTTCTGGCCGATAGAAGAGTCTTCGATTTCTCCAGAGCACGTTCGCCGGGTGAAGTCCTTTGTTTCAACTGTTCCTTGGTTTCTAGTACGAACCAGTGGATCCACGTTTCGTCGACGGTCACGAAACGTCGCAAAAACTCCTCTGGATTGCATTTAAGCAGCATCAAACACTGTTCTGAAGTAGTCTCACGGTTGCGCTTGTTGTCTGTAATGAGCAAACGCGGCACCCATTGAGCCGACATCTTTCAAAATTTCATGCAGGGTATGACTCACGCGATCTTTTGAAATACTTACTGTTTTTGCTATCTCGCGCACCTTCAATCGGTGGTCTACCAATACAAGATATTGGATTTTTGCCACGTTATCCTCCGGGGTATCCGCTTTTGGGGTACTTGGACGTGGCTCATCAAAAACTAACGTTCGGCCACATTTTTCCATAAAACGGCTAACGACCTGTTGACTTTCTGCCTAGATTTATTTTTAATTTGTTTTCTTTTCTGTCTAAGTCAATGAATTTGCTGATTTTTTATTGTCACGATCGCTACTATCCGATTAAAACGAATTGATGTAGAATATTCATGAGGAATTTGTATTTAGAAGCGTAATTAAATTATGTATTTCACTTTTAAAAGAATTTTAATTCTAATCAATCACACACTAAAATATCGTTTTCGATCACTAATTAATTTGCGCGATTTGAAATTTAGTGCACGCCCTCGCTCGCGCAAAAAAAAGTTAAGTGAGGAATTTTTATTTCGGGGGGAATTCAAACGTGTTATAAATGCTAATGCCCCTCACACACACACACACACACATACGTATGCAGGGCAATGAAAAAAGTCAGAAAAAAAGAATAAATCGCGCACGGAATAACAAACGAGAGGGAGTTTTGTTTTCCGTTTTAATTTGCAATACGTTTTGTGCAGTTTTTAGTTGTAATCGACGTTAAACGAACCTTTTTGTTTGTTTGGTCTGTGTGTGCGTTTTGTCAACGTGGAAATGGAAAATCGTTAGTTTAAAAAAAGGTAATAAAAATGGTAATCCGTTTATTACATAACTAATAACTTTATTATACAATAGATTTTTTACGGTGTCGCGTAGGGAAATATAAAATAATAAAATGGTTCATTGTTAAGGCTTCCACTTCGTTATACATGATCTATTATAAATTAATGTTTTATTAATTTACAATATATCATGTACAACCAATTAACAATTAACCATTTTATTATTTGATTTAACTTTGTTTGTACAACTGAAACTTTTAGTTTGATAATGACACGCTAATGTCGAAACTATAGTCACTAAATAAAATTGTATTTGTACAAATAAATTTTAAGTGTTTTATTAATTTATGATGAAACGGTTCATATATTAAGATATATTTTAATAAAAACAGCATCAAAAATTCGAATAAATATTCATCAAGTTCCATACGGATTTTCTATAGAAATTTACTATGATGATTGCGACTGTTACTATATGGTTTACCAATTATTATTAAAATAAACTTTAAATTAAAATAAACTTTCTTCATTGACGAAGTTATATTTTCGTTTTGATAGTTTCAAGAACCAGACATTCAGTGGTGAGAAATTCATATGTGCAGTTAACTTGATTGAAGTTCAATTTTGTTGCAATAAACCGTTCCACCAGAAGGGCTTTTGCTAGCATTTAATGTGAAACAAACCAATGAAATAAAACACTTTGTTTGTTTCACAAAAGAAAACTCTAGCTAAATCTTACTAGTGGATAAGTTTATTTTATACAGTTATTATTATCAGGGCGTATACGTTTAAATTAATTTACAAATTTTATTAAGAAGAGCTGTACTGACGAGGGATAGATCACGAAATACATGCCTACAGATAGCCTTGTATTACGTAACAAATTTTGCTCTTCGTATTAAATATTTATTTATTATCCAAAAGATTAATAACAGAATAAATTATAAAAATACAATTATATTCGATTTTCTATAGAAATTTACTATGATGATTGCGACTGTTACTACATGGTTTATCCTGTAATTATAATATTTTTAAAATGTGGGTAATTTATGGAATTTCATTTAATTTTTGATCGGATTATCTTTGATATAGAAAACTAATAAAAAATATATTCCAGTATTGTGAATTACGATATATACCACAGTAAAAGCCTAAACAATTAATTCGTTTAAAATTAATATATATATATATATACATATATATACATTACAATCATAAACCTCTAGTTAAGCCTCAGAAAATAGCTATCGACCAACGGTCTTTCTGCCTAAAATTAATATTATATACATTTTTTATATTCAATAATATTGATTTTTAATTTTTTATATCAAATTTAAAAAGTGTGAATTTCTATTATAAATAAATATTTTTTTTTCTTGTTTTGTACATAAATACTAATGCTTATATTGAAATTTATCTGCAACAGAAATGTATAGTAATTATAAATTCTGACAAAGTGACATTCCTTTGGTTTAGTTATTTAAGTTTGGCGGTTATTGTAAGTATTAAAAGGTTAAGTAGGTTGGTATATTGAATATAGCTAAAGTTACGTTAATTATTGCAGTCGTAAGAAATATTTTTTAAGGTTAGATTTAAATTTAGTTCTGTCAGTTGTCTGTTTAATTCTTGTTGATAAATTATTGTACCATTTTACACCTGTCATACTATTTTTTTAGGATATCAGTAGATATATAACATCCTTATTCAGACAATTTTTGATACTATTTTCTTTAGAATATTTACAAGTCAAATAATATTTATTGTTGATCTGTCTGTTTTACTGTTTAATTAAAAATATTATTATAGTTTCATATTTATATATTTTAATTTGTAAATTAAATTTATTTTTTGTAGCGTTAACTTAAAACAATTTAAACATTATTTTATATTACTAAATAAATTTCGTTAATTTCTTTAATTTAATTACATAAATTTCAATCCGAAACTAATTAATGCAATTAAATTAAACCAATCGATTTATGTTAAATATTCGGGTTGGTATAACATTATTATTATTATATTTCACAGCAGTCTCGCGCTGCCTGCATTAATCAGTAGCGTGTCGTGCAGCAGCTGCATGGATTAACATGACGTCGCGTTACACACTAAAGTTCATTTAACAAGCAATCAACGCGGATAATTTAATTTTATAACGGCGGCGTCGCCCCCGGATTAATCGCTCGTGCGATTTTCTCACCAATCTGCGAACTTAATAATTTAACTTGGCCTACATTTTTTTCTCAATGAAACCTTACACAACTACTCATAGTTTAGTAAAGGTATTATAATTACTTTTAAGTTATATTTAAATTATTTATACCAACATATTTATTCAAATAATTACATACTTCAATTACAATAACATTTATATACAATAAATTGTTCGTTGTGGAGACTTTAATTAATAATAATACATTTATGTGGTAGCCTCTCTTGGCTATCAACCAGAGGTCTTTCGTCCCTGTTTTGGGAGAATTATAGATCAAAGGATTCACCTGTGATTTTAGTTCTTTGGTAATATCTTAAATTGATAAAAAAATATTCACTAATAGATAATTTAATTACTAGTGGATGTTTTCATTATTTCGTTACTTTGTCACAGCTATCTAAAATAGTTAAATGAAATCTGAAAATTCAAATTGAAAATAATTCATAAAATATAATTTATTTTAATAAATAATAAATTATATTTTATATATAATATAATTTATTTTAATAAATAA
The DNA here is from genome assembly GCA_963082785.1 of Philonthus spinipes. Taxonomy (NCBI): domain Eukaryota; kingdom Metazoa; phylum Arthropoda; class Insecta; order Coleoptera; family Staphylinidae; genus Philonthus; species Philonthus spinipes. The sequence goes on along the minus strand of OY720307.1, from coordinate 17,784,695 downwards.
TAAATTATATTTTATGAGCTATTTAAAATAATTAAATGAAATCTGAAAATTTAAATTTGAATTTTGAAAATAATTCATTAAATATAATTTATTATTTATTAAAATAAATATAATTTATTTATTAAAATAAATAAATATTTTATGAATTATTTTCAAAATTCAAATTTAAATTTTCAGATTTCATTTAATTATTTTAGATAGCTGTGACAAAGTAACGAAATAATGAAAACATCCACTAGTAATTAAATTATCTATTAGTGCATTTTTTTTCATCAATTTACACTTGTCGTAATGAAATTGATTTTTTTTAAATTGAATAATAATCATGTTTTATGTACAGCGTTATCATAAAGTAAGGGATATATTTGAACGCATTATGTACTTTCAATAAATTAAAAACAAAATGTAAAAAAAAATATTACTGAAATAATGGTTTTTCTTACTTTCCACCTTTCATATCGCAATTGTTCAATATGAGTTTCCAACCTGTGGTATATGGCATTTCCAATCGTTTTGATATCGCATTCGCACTGAAAAATTCCTTAAATAAAGTTTCATAAAAATACTGTAGAGGTTGTATTTTTATGAAATTCTTTCTTACTTAAGGATGTTTTCAAATAAAAATTTAATTTTCATATAAAATTTCAATTTCATTATGACAAGTGTAAATTGATGAAAAATATATATTCACTAATAGATAATTTAATTACTAGTGTGTTTTCATTATTTAGTTACTCAGTCACAGCTATTTAAAATAATTAAATTAAAATTTGCAAAATTTGAAAATTATTTTTGAATTTTGAAAATAATTCATAAAAAAGATTCATTATTATCTTTTATAATTATATATTCAATATATTGTAAAATGTCTTTATTAATGATATATTAAAGAAACAATTACAGTGTTAAAAACACAATTTTGAATAACATCAAATAATTTTCTTCAATTTTTTTTTTTTTAATTATCACAAACTCCATCATATAATTTATTTCAGATCTAATTCTCAATCCACATTTAACATATAATTACAATTTAACCAACCGCAAACATACCGAAACCCTTCTCCTTACTACACAGAAACCACCCCGTCCCACCCTCCATCCCAACCCCGTGCATCCATCATCATCCCCTCACTTTCCGCGTCCGCATCTTGTTCCATCATCATCTCCAAATCCCTCTCGCTCTCTTTTCTCTTTCCACTGTTGGTTTTGGAGGACGCAAAGTGCGGTTCCGAGCCCCCCGCAACCCCCTTTCCAGGAGGGGGGTTTGCTTTGATAAGTGCATTTCGGATGGAGCGACGTGAACGCGAATACGAAATCGGAATTAAGTTCTGTCCTCACCTCGCCGGAGTTCCTCGTGAAACATTAAAACGCGCGAAACTCCATTTAGTAAGCTTAAACATGTTTGGAAATAGAGAAATGCTGATTCTTTTTGCGTTTGAGTGTTGATGGTGTGGGATTTGTTTTATTTTTTTGCAGCGTTTAAATATCGTTATTCAGAAGTAAATTGGTAGATAGAATTGTTGGATAAATTATTTATTTTTTAATAGTTGATGCTTCTACTTTGTTTTGCATTGTATAAGATTATAAAATTGTATACTGTGTTTTAAAATTTTTATATTTGGTGATTATTCTCTCAATAATTTACACTTAAAACTTTTAGTTTGATAATGAAAAGTGTAAATTATTGAAAATATAGGCACTCAATATAAAATGTTAAAATAATTTATTTTTAAGATAAATTATTGTAATTGGCGGAAATATCTCTTTTCGATTGGCAATGTTAGAACAAGATCATGTTTTATGTATGTACGTTAAGCGCCAACGCGACTATAGCCTGAATGCAGTCTCAGACGTGCTTCATTTTTATTGTAATGACCATTTCATTTACACTAATAAAAAATTCTTAACTTTATATAAACTAATTCAGTATTATTTATCGTTACTATAAATTACAATATTTAACAAAGTAGAAGCCTAGACAATTAAAAAAAAATACATTTATTTGTATATCAACCAAACATTTTAAAAAAGTCAACGCTACTTTATCGTTATAAGAGGAAGCGCACTAGAATAGAATAAAAGTAAAAACCCTATCCTATCTCACACAACCCTCCATTCAACTTTAATCTCCATCCAGAACCGCGCGCTCAACTCTTAAGTTAACAGTCTTACAACTTTTTAACGACTGCCACGACTTTCTTAACCCGGAAAGATGCGCTCGGGTAGTTTATTCTTATATTAAAATCGGCAAACGAAAAAATAAAAGAAGTAGAAAAAAGGGAAGCATCAATAAACTGGCAATCTTCTCTAATTTATATGAAGTTGAGAATTCGGTTTTTGGTAATAGGAACATTACAGTTTTATTTATTTAATTATATTAAATTACAAAGTCTTTCACTTGTGATTTTTCCCATGTGAGGCTTAGCCTTTTTTCTGGACTAATGAAATATACTATTAAAATAATTAACACATTTGACATTTTTTATAGGTCCTGCTTTGTATTGAACAAAATGTTTGCGAGCTAAATTGCAAATTTAAAAGGAAATGTAACATTGAAGCAACGTACTTCGTAAGTCCGTTTTATTAGATTTGAATTAAAAACAATAACTCATAAATTAAATAAAAAGGTTTAGAAAATAATTAATAAATTATTCCCTCTTTAGCTACTTTGACTTATGTTACGTAGGTAATTTAAAAAAATGTGGAATAAATTCTTTGTTACATTATTAACAATAACACTTAATTTCTTGAATACTATTCTCATTAATCACTTAGTGAAAAGATTTTAACATTATTTTTTTTTAATTCTATTGTTATTGGCTTGAAGATTGAGGTTTTGATTGATATTGTGAATATTATTTTTAGAAATATCAAACGCAAATTATAAAATTGTTGATTATTACAACTTTTTAACATTTGTTTTTTTCGAGTCGATTCACTCCCGCATATTAACGTCATTGTGTTCCATGAATTTCTGCGAGTTAACAGACCTTAATGAGACATTCAGGCCGCCTCAAAAGCGTCCTTAATATCAAACATTAACCGAGTGAAACATAATTACACCCCCTTTATACGTACGTAGGGCCCTTTCGCCCTTTCGCCCTTTCCGCCTTTCCATCGTTTCGCCTTGAATTACAAAAGAGGCCCTCTCCCCCGAACCTGTCTACTACTACGTTCGCATTCCGTCCGGTAATTGTACGTCTATTTACGCCCGATGCGCGACTTTATTACAAAACGCGAGCAGAACGAACACACACATGAACCCTACGCGTTTTCTAATCGACTCACATAAGGACTAATTAGGAGGATGTAATGAATGATAATTTTGTTTATTACGTTTGAGTAACATTTAATTAGTGTAGATTAAATTATGTTACATTATTTTATAATAATTAAAATAACTACATTTATAAACATATTATTAAGAAAATAATGAATTAATTTTCCTCCAATAAATGTTATCAAACATAAGACGACGCAAGCGCCATCTTTTGACTAATTTCACTCTAGTCTAATGAGGTTCGAAAAATCGAAATGGCTTCCATTTGTTATCCCAAGTATTATTAGCATCAGTAATAATATAAATCGATATCTCTTTAAGCAGAGCCATAACTACCTTTCATAGCCTGCAAAATAATTATTAAGGCCCCAAAGTATTGATAGTCGACTACGGCGTTAAGTTTAGAAGGAAATTTCAATACTTGCACATTTTTTTTGCTGCTCCAGATGGGCTCTATGGCTTTCTAGCCGCAATGCGGGCTCGAGTGCCATTAAAGTTACGCCACTGGCTTTGAAAATGTTACAATACTCATAATTTTTCAACTCAAAATGCCGGCTTTATCCTGGAACCAGTCTCAGATGAGCCTTATATTTATCCCAAGTATAATGAGCATTATTAATAATAAATTAGTTTCCCATCAAAATATTTTGTCAATGTAATAATTCATCATGATGCATTCCTTATGTTAAGTTTTCAACAACACCCCATTATAAACGCAGCCTTAGTATGAATCTATTCTCAGCCGAGCTTACATTTTTATCGCAAGTATAATCAGCATAATTAATAATAAATTAGTATCCCTCCAATAGATTTTGTGAAAACTGAATGTAATAATTCCTTAACATGCAAACTAATAAGTGTGCAACTTTCACCTGACTATGAACGCGGCTTTAGCCTGAAACCAGTCTCAGATGTGCGTCATATTTATCTGAAGAATAATGAGTAATTAATAATAAATTAGCCTCCTTTCAATATATTTTTTTTAACTAAATGTAATAATTCTCTATCAATCACAACCTAACGTGAAAACAAGTTTCTTTTTTATTACTTTCCTGGAACCCGTTTCTAAGGGAAAGTATTGTGATCGTAAACATTTTCGAATCGCTAATTTCAACGGATATGCACGATTAATCTTCTTGATGTTTATGTTGAAGACTTTAATTATTGAAATAATTATTTTTATGTCAAATAAAACGACTAAATGCCGTCATATTTCAGTAAGTGAATCTTTTGTGAACGACTACAAACATGTTATAAATATTTTATATAGTATGGGAAAATTTGTAAAAGGTAAGAAATAACAAAATAACTTCTAAATATTTGGCTATGACTTTAAAAGACAACAATTTAAATTTTCATTTAATATTAAATGTTCATTCAAAAACATTTAACTGAATTCACCGTGGAAAGTACCATAATGGACACATAATAAAATAATAAAAATTAAATTACCTCTAATGTTTTTTTTTTTCAGAGATAAATGCAATAATGTCATATCATCAATCTTGAGTTCGCAACTTACGCCTTACTATGAACGCGGCTTTAGCCTAAATTCATTCTCAGACTATCTGATGTTTATTCAGCATCATTTATCACCAATATTATATATTAAGGAAAAGAAATACATAATGTTAGCGAGGTGCAATTGAAGCCCCGGGGCGACAGCGTAAGACCTACAATATACTTAATAAAAATCACCCTCTCTCTTTCTTGAGGTGTATATCTCATTTTTTACTCAAGTATAATTACAAACACACTAAATTAACAAAATCTTTATGTTTTTATATTTAACCTTGCATTGACAATTCCAGTAATAATGCGTTCAGCATATGGCCAATTGGCGCTTTCAATATTATGTCAGGGATCCCGCAAGGTTCACTCTTTGGGCCTTTGCTTTTTAATATATTTATTAATGGCGTTCTCAGTTGCTTTTTGTCGGCCCATTGTTTGCGGATGACATGAAAATTTATATGAAAGTTAGTTCTCCTGAAGATGCTCGCCTGCTTAAAAGGTGTTTGACTCATGATTCCAAAATAACCGACTAAATCTCAATCTACGAAAGCGTCATGACTTATCGTTTTCTAGATGACAATTGATATTAATACATGACTATTATTTATTGTATCAATCAATTTTTACGGTAAAAAGTGTTGTTGTTCTAGGCATAATTTTTGAACCGACTTTATCCTTAAATAAATATGTTTATTTAAGGATAAAGTCGGTTCAAATGCTTTTCGCTTTTGTTATAATTTGAGCTTCATGTTGCTATTTATAAGCACAGTACAACATTCGTTCAACCAATGTGTTCCATATACTTTGATGAAGGTTCGAGGTATATGGAACACACTGATTTTATGAGCACCGATGAACTGTAATGGCCATCACCAGCTATCCAAACCATATGAATAACGTTTGAGTGATCTTTTTTTTTAATTTCATTAACAGATCAAGTTAGTTTTCATTTAGTGGACGAAACAACGTTTGTTTAGTTGCCTACCTTGTAGACACCATATTACATTCGTTTATGATTCAACAGATGGCGCTTTGTACTACTGGTGCAATTTGTGTTATATATTCACTTACTTACTTTTGCGCCTGGAGATAAATGTGATACTTCTCTCCCGATTTGAATATCAGAGATTGATACTCGCGATTGTGTAATAATTTATTACTCTTAAATAGAACTTATCAAAACTGAATATAATAATTATCTATAATGCACACTCATGAGTTTCCAATTAAACGCCTAACTATGAAGGCGGCTTTAGCCTAAATCCAATCTCAGGCGAGATCCATTGTTATCTCAAATAAAACAAAACTCTTAATACAATCCTATGTATATTCAACATGAAACTAACCTTTATACAAATCCATCATATAAATTCTTGTTTTATTATAATTGCGTATTATACTATTGTTAAGATTTTATATTTAATATTAGGGCTCAAAATAAATTGAACAATTTAATATAAAATTCATTAAACGAAATAATTTAATTACCCGGCGCTAAAATTATTTAATTTAAACATTATTAATTAAACGCAAGCATAATTGTTGATTTTATATATAATTCGATTACAATAATTAAATATATATAATTTATTTTTAATAATATCTGAAGGAAGGAAGGAAAATCAGTTTTATTGTTTGTTCAATCGCTAAACACAAATCTAATTCAGGACCATTTGAACAAATTTATTAATATTTATATATCTAAAAGTCATTGTACTGTAGATATGATTTTTAAAAAATATTTATTTATATATATATACAATCATCTTTATTGTGGTATTTACATATACATATATTATACAAAATATTTGATCTAAACTTATAAATGGCTATCGACCTTAGGTCTTTCAGCCATATTTATTTATTTTTATAACAAATACATAAACTAAGTAGGCAAAGTACATTAGAAAATACTTACATAAAATGTGCGTATTTGATTCGAGCGTAAGTTGTTACACTTTGCCGAATTGAGGAGAAGTTAATCTGTGGGGGCCTCTTCTCAGCTCCTCCGATGGTACTTTCCACTTGGTCAGCGTTATTGCAGAACGGGAAATGAATTATAATAAAAGATTAATGTAATTGGGGATTATATCATCTTAGAATAATAATAACGGTTATAAAAATATAAAATAATTCGTATTATATAAAGGTAAAAGGGGTTATAGGATAACACATATGCATTATGATCCATAAACTATTTATTATTATTATTATTAATTCTGTTATTAATTATGCCCATTAAAATACTCTCCCCTCATTCACATCTTGTATGCGTTGTTTTTTCACCATCTTCATAATTGGGCGGCTCGCGATTTTAAACGGGCGTTTCGTGACGAGATTTTCAAAGTTTTAATAATAACAGAGTCGCCCGTAAAAGGCTTAAAAGGGACGCCCTTTTAAAGTGAGTGTATTGAATTCCAACCCCTTTTTCTCCCTTTTCTTTTTCACTTCTTTTTTTCTCTTAATTTTAATACGGAAATTATAATTAAATTAAAATCCCCTTTGATGCGTGAAATGAATTTTCTCCTTTGAGCTGTGATTCACCATACTCTTATTTTATTCTGGAATCGGTTTTTAAATTAACTTGAGCTAAATATTTTTAATAGTACACTCACCGTTATTAATATTTAACTGAAGCTAATTAAAAAAGCTGATGCCAGAATAAGTAATAAATAAATAGGAACATAATTATGAAGAGAATTAATTAAAATTAATTACATAATATTTTTATTTGCTGAAGTAAATACTTGCCGTTTTTTATTATTTTCAATGTATACGTTTTTTATTATTAATATTATATAATTAATAATAATATTATATAATTATTATAATAATATATTATAATTCTACAGATTATTGTTACATATGACATTGTCTTTCATATTTTGAAAGACATTCTTGAAAGATGAAATTCCGTAGATAATTTAATGTATCTCAAAGTAATATTATATTATCAATTTATAAGAAAAGTTTAATTTCTTAATTTTAATTTATATAATATAACTGGAATAATTGTCATTGTGATTCTTTTTATAAATCCATATAATACACTCTGTTCTAAAATTAAGACGCCTACAATTTTAGAACGGAGCGTATTTATTTTAATTTAATTTCCCTTGCATCACAATACAGCTGGATAACCAATATAATACAGTTTCGATATCGTTTATATTTTGTTATTTTATTAAATCAACGCGCCTTAAGAGTGCTGACAAAAATAAGACGTCTCTTACCCCCCTCAAAAATCCTTCTCTCCTTTAAAAATTATCTGAAATACATTCCATTAAAAACCTATGGAAGTTTACGGAGAAATTTGTCCTTTGCCTTTTTAACTCTGACCTCTAAATCTTATATATTCCTTTTAACCCTAACATCACTTACAAACCAGAAAAACACTACATCATCTCTATTCCATTTCATTTCATCGCTGCATGACAATGACGATTATAGATTGTATTTTTTGTGAAAGTCATTATTCAATTCACGAAGTCCGCAATAAATCCCATTAGCAGATGATCCAATTTATATATTATAAATTGTTTTACCCGATTAGGAGAAAGACGTTGTATGTGTATCAATAAAGATTTCTTCATATAATAAGAAATTCTTATTTCTGATTGTAAGCGCCCTCCAAAAACCCTGATCTGCGTTTCAAATTTCTACGCGCTCGTTAATGTGACGTGTATCATTGTAACGGAATATTTGATAGCCGAAACGGAGCCATCATTAAAAATAAATAATGGATCAATAAATTGATATTCGTATTTTTTTAACGAGAATAAAATGGATGAATGGAAAACTGGAGCATCAATTTACATAATATGTTATTGTATGTATATAGTTGCTAATATTTTTTAAACAAGACTGTCATTGCATAATGTAAATGAAATTTATTTATACGAATTGTTTAAAATTAAAAATGTATTTGTATAAAAAATGAATAATTCATATTTAAAATAATATAACGGTATATACATTGACTTCTAAAAGGCACTTGCCACAATCAATCACAACTTGTTAATTGCTAAACTCCGTTCGGTTTGTTGTTAAGGGAGTATACTCATGGATTCGTTCCATTACAGACAGAGTGCAATATGTACGCATTGCACAGAATATTTCAAGTGCTTTCAAAATTGTGTCAGGGATCCCGCAAGGTTCACACTTAGGGCCTTTGCTTTTAAATATATATATTAATGGCGTTCTCAGTTGCTTTTTGTCGGCCCATTGTTTGCGGATGACATGACAATTTATATGAAAGTCAGTTCTCCTGAAGACGCTCGCCTGCTTAATGTCAATTAAAAGGGTTTTGACTCATGATTCCAAAATAACCGACTAAATCTCAATCCACGAAAGCGTCATGACTTATCGTTTTCTAGATGACAATTGATATTAGTACATGATTAATATTTATTGTATCAATCAATTTTTACGGCAAAGAGTGTTGTTGATCTAGGCATAATATTTGAACCGACTTTACCCTTAAATAAATATGTTTATTTAAGGATAAAGTCGGTTCAAATGCAAAAATGATGTCAAAATCGTATCAAATGTTAGGTTATATAAAAAAATGATACTCATGAGTTCAGAGTTGAGTATTGCTATAATATTTGGTCACTATACACAGCTATTTATAAGGAAAAAATCGAGCAAATTAAAAAAAATCATTAGTTACGTTTCTTTTAAATTTAATTTAACGGGTTCTTATGTTGAAATTTGCTCATCATTAAATATGAAAACATTAGAGAAACGTCGTATAAAATCTGACAAACTTTTATTTTACAAAATATTTTCAATTTTATAGCATGCAACTCTATCATTAAATTTAACCGTTAAGTTTTTGATTTTCAAAGGAATTTATTGATTGCTTTTTCGGGCGAATAAACAAAATAAAATGAGAAACAGCTGCGGAGCGAAACAATTGTTGCTAACAATAAATTTTATTGAAAATCAAAAACACTATAATATCATTTAAAGTTTTTATCGATTTGTAAAAAACACAATCAACAAAATGCAATGCAACTTCAAGAAAAATGCACTTACTGTCTTTTCTTTCTTAAAAAAGTAAGTGTTTATTCAATGATTAAGCTATAAAGCATTTATTACGTAGTAACGTTCGAAACCATCATCATACTGAGTTTTAAGATGATGTTTTTTTACGATTTCACCTGAAGTAATTATGTAACATCTGTGTTTTTTTTTGATACTGTATATTTTTTATGTTAAAGAGGGTTTCTTAAACAAAATATATAAAAGAGTTTTTTTTCTTTTATTTTTATGAGGTTTTTTATACACACAATTAAAAATAAGGGTTAATGTGTAATAATAGCTAATGAAATCATAATAAGAACTTAAAAGTTATTGCTTATTATATTTTTTATCGAGTAGTTTCAACAAGATTGCTCAAATAACAGAAATGTCTGTTTTTGTGTAATTAAAGGGTTGCTATTGTGCAGCCCGATTAAAGAAAGGGTTAATGTGTAAGGGCTGTTTTCATGTTTTTTTCGCATAATTACATAGTAGAAGGGTTTTAGTAAATTTGTGATGCCCACATTGTGATTTAACTCCCATTTACAACCCCACTAGAACTTCCATTCCATCCATCAACGCGAACAACACAAAACAATCCCGTTTTTATCCGCCAGCAACTTTCCGAGGAAACAAATTTTATTAATCTCCACCCCCACCCCTCGCAAACACATACATGAGCGGCGCGAAAAATAACACACCGAACCAGAACTTTCCCCCGAATTGAATTCCGGGAATATTCCGGAGGAGTGCGCGTGGCATCTGTAATAAACACCCATCGGTGTTCGGCGCGGCCGGAGTTAAAGATTCGCCCTCGTTTTCCTGCCCGGCGGGGGCTGAAACACCCCTAAAATTCGCATTTATCATGGTAACCTTAATTCATCACGGGGGCCAGTGGAACTGTTTCGGAGCGGCGCGCTGCGGGAAGGAAGCCGTGCATCATAAGTTTAGTTGGCTCCTCTCGAGTAATTTAGACGTTCTCGGTTTGTTCGGCTCAACTCGACCGTAATAAACTCAAAACTCGCCCACTTTCCACTTGCTGATTAATTTTACATTATTTGCTACATATATTAACACAACGTTTAAATTTATTCCCACACAAAAGATTATTTTTTTTTAATAACACAAAAATAATAACATAATTTAAAAACAATATATTACGAGATAATTGAAAGATTCGTTTTTTACTTCACTTTTTTATAAAAAAAATGAAAGTGTTCAATTATCTATATAACACTTCACATAACAATGGATAAAACCAGTTGCACCAGTGAATAAAAACAAAACGTCACATTTATTATTATTTATCAAATCAAATTCTTCAATTTAATCTAATAACACAACCTATAACCAGTGATTATTTTTATTTTCAACATTATTTTTTTTTAATTCAATGCACTCTACAGAAGAAAAGTTTTCGATCATATGCAATTATTCCAACAGTAATCAGTTTTATGTTCACTTAGGAATTCGACTTAAATTGAGAATATAATTTTGTAATCATCTTTATTATAGAATTAAACATTAGGTAGGTACATTTTATATAATATTCTTAGTAAATGGCCATCGACCATCAGTATTTTAACCACGAATAGAATTATTTTATCCAATAAGTTTTTTTTTTAAATATGAAATTTCAAGATTTTTGGATGTGTAATAAAAGTTGTGTGTTTTAGTTTAAAGTACAAATCGAATAAAAATTTTCGAATTACCCTTTAACCTAAGCTTTCAATTTGTTATGATTAATATTTCTAATATTAAAATGTTGACAGTAAATATTAAAATAATGAAAATGATTATACAATTATTTCATAAATTTGAAATGTTATAAATATTGTACCAAAACTGTAATAAATATGTTTAAATCATCTAGTAATAAGCCAAAATTTATTAAAAATTTTAAATTATTGAATTTAATCTGTGGTTTTGTTCATTTTATTTTTGATAATTTATTCATATTTATTATTTGAATTGTTGGTTATGTTAAGGGAAATGTAACTGCAACCTATTAACTCAGTTTTGTGTGGTGATCACTGATTAAACACAGATTTTTGTTCTTACAGAACTGATAATAGGTACTTACAATGTAAGTTGACAATCGACTGCTAATATCTCAATAATTGAGTGATAAAAATCCCTTGCTGTTGAAACAGGCCTGCAACACCCTAAGTATGATTAATATGATCACGATTTAGGCTAAATCGGATTGAGCATGTGTTTAGGGTATCCAACTATAGTTTATTTGATTTTTGGTGGACGCGCCGGAACAAAAATTCTAGTAGCCAATGCCATTAATCAAAAAACCTTTAGTTATACTATGACAATAGACTGTCAAAGTATCAATAGTGACAAAAAGGTAAAAAAAATATCACTGAATTATTAAGGTTGTCGCAGTCGATTGTCAAAGTATAAATATAGTTTTATCCCGGCGGTTCCACCGAAAATCAAACCAACTATACACTAAACAAACACATGCCTTGTTCCATTTAGCCGATAGATAAGTCCGCATAATGCATATTTATTTATGAAGCAAGAAGGAAAGAGTAAATTTATATTCGGATGATTATTTTTATTAAATCAATCAACCTTTTAATAAATCCAAACATCTTTCTTTTCAAATATATTCTCATTTAATAATATTCCAACTTAATTAATGAGATTTTTCGAGCTGATTGGACGCATTTAACAAAAGAAAACCATTTTCCGGCGCTACTTCTTCATTATTAAACCCCCTTTTTCCGTCGCTAATTAAGAAGCACCGGAAGTGCCCCGAATAAAATCGAAGCTAATTAAACAATTGCCGTCCCCCGTTTACGCTAAATTGCTCGTTCATTAATACACCTGAAACGCGATGCAAGATACCGGGGGATCAGCAACGAAAAGAAGAGAAGACCTATTTCCGTGGGGTGAATTAAAAGTGGCCGTCCCTCTTTTTTTTGCGTGGAAAGGGAGGGAAAAATTACGCCGGCCAGTCAGTGATTGATACGCGCGGTTGGATTGTATTGCGTTTTCGTGCGCTGAATACGATTTTCCCTCCCTTCCGTTGATTTGAAAGGTTTTTATCGCGTGGAAATATGGCGTGATTTCCTTTACTAATTCCTCGGGGAGTTTTGGAGTGGGAGCAACAAGTTAAGACGGAATCTGAGTGTCTGTATAAATCATTCGTTGGAATCATTACAGTGATAATAAAAAAAAACTATAAATAAATCATAAATCTAAACGGGCTTTGATTTATTTATTTATTTGCACCAGATATAATTTCCCCCAGGATAGCAGAATTTTCAATTCTTTAACACCGCAGGTAGTTTATGTTGTTTTACTACTTGGTTTCTCATATATTTTTCACGAGTAATGCACTTGTGATTTATTATCCAACACATAATATAAAAAGCTTAAATTATTAATAACTGCAGCTTGTACTCTGTCACACCTTCTTATAATTAATCCATTGGCTTGCAGCGGGACAATCTGTATCAGCTCAATAATTCAGCTGATTTGCCACTATTAATTAATATAAACATTAAATTAAATATACAAAAATGACTAAGACTTTTAATCGAAAGCAAATTTGTGAATTATACATTAATTATATATTAGGGCCGTTTTATTCAACCAAGAATTCTCGCAGAAAGTTGTGCGAGAATTATATATAAAATTTTCGCTATTAATCTGTATATAAAATATTTTTTCCTGTTTTACACAGCAAATAATTATTGTGGATATAAGTGACGTATACTACAATGCCGCTGATAACTAATCAATTAAATTATAATTACAACTTATTTCTGCCAGCCAATGCCACTGAAAATGTAAATAGTGTATTTTATGAGATACAGAAGGATGAATGAGAATATTGGACGAGGTTTGCTACAATTAATAAAATTTGATTATCTTTTTAATTGTAGCAAAACCATATATTACCTCGTCCAGTATTCTCATTTATCCTTCTACAAAAAAATATTTATTTACTAATTATTAAAGCTTTTTCTTCCTAATATGTCGTTATTCATATAATGACAAATATTTTCATTATTTAAATTGTTTATATAATAATCATAGAAAAAAGAATTTATTGACTTTTAAATTCCTACGCAATTGCGTTTTCTGCGTATTGCACTTTTTCAATCCGTACTGTCAAAATCGTTTTCTGCTTATATAAAAATTAGAGATGGACAAAGTCAATCTTTTCGATCATTTTTGTCACTGCAAAATGAAGTTTATGACAATTTTCTTAATGTTATTTATAATATTAATATTGGAAAGTTTTATCTATAGATTAATAAACTCAGTTTTATTGTTATTTATTAACTTTAACTACTTAAAATTGGTTATTCAGAAATATTCGATTACTAAATTCACTCGATTTTGCCCAACACTAATAAAAATGTGAAATCGCTCCTACAGAGTGCAAGAAAACGACATTCGGGGAGTGAGTGCACGAGATCCACTGCAAAAAATGGTGGATAAAACAACGAATCATGTGATAGCTCGTATTGTATTGTTGGAATATTTATTAAATCCAAGTACTTATTATGAAAGAATATGAATTCTCATCCATTTTCAGTAATCTTTCTTTTTGTCGTATCTATAATAAAATGTACTTCTCTCGTATCACCCGACATAATAATTGTAGACGAGTTATGTTTTGAAATCAGCTGCCAAATTAACATATATTTCGCGCATTTCACTTCTCGCTGCTAGTGCTGAATTGCACGCAGTGCAATATGTCATATCCCTCATCCAGTGCGCACTAGCGCGCCCTGATTCTATGCAAACAGAAAACACTATAAGTTAAAATTTGATGTAGCTAAATAAAAATTAAATAATTATTTAATAGTAAATAATTATTATTTCAAATTGTTTTTTTATTTAATTTTTTTATGTATTATTTTAATTATACTTATTTTTTTGTTTCTTCTGAGAAAGTTTATGTACCATAACATAAGAAAGAATATTCGAACGAAAGTGAAAACATTATTATTACTACAGCAATAAAAACCGAAAATAGATAAAAACCCCGTGTTCGCTTTCCTTTCCTCTTTTCCCGTCCCTTTTTGATTCCCCACATATACTTTTTACGACTCGCATAAATTCGCACCTAATTTTTAAACGTTCCTTTTATGCGCCACTCCTTTATGGCTAAATAAAAATCTTCGCGTGTGTGCGCGCGTTTATTTACGCACGCGCGTGTGTTTATGCGCGTTATTTTGAATATTAAGCGTCCGCATAAAAGTGAACGCGTGTTTTATTGGCGGGGTAATTCTTTTTTTTTTGTTCCTGAATGGCCCTGTAGTGGATTATTTTACGATCGGACGGTTAATTCTCCGCCCCCGCAGCGCCACACTATGCGGATTTACGGGGGACGATGTAAAGATAAAAACAAACGGCCCTCGTGCGGTGTTATGAGCGCGCGATTGGGTGGCGATAATTGGTTGTAATGATGTTATTTTATTGCTGGAATATTTTGGTTTTTTGTTAGTTTCTATTTTTTTTTTATAATAACATTCAAATCATTTCATATTTCTTTTTAAATATTGATAAAATTGGTTTATATACAATTTACTGCTTTAAGTTAAAAAAATCTCTAATTTAAATTAAAATGATTTGAAAATAATTAATTATTTCCACATTTAGCTCTGTAAAATCTTGACTTACGTTGCGTAAGTACTTGCGTAAGTACTTTAAAACAACTACTTCTTGGGCAAAAACCTGGACTGTGACCAAGTTAATCTTTTCTATTTAACCTCTAAATTATTACAATTCTAATTTATAACTTATTTATAATATTGACTAAATAGCAATTTATTTAATTCATATTTTTTATTTGTATATTTACAAAATGTTAGTAATGGTTAGTGATGAACAAAATCCACAATTTCGATAATCGAATATTCGGCACTTAACTGATTATTTTAATGTAATTCGATTTAATCAATTTATTTTGATTCAATCTCACCTATCAAGTCTTAATATAAATATTCAGGCATCCTTTCTATATATCTCAGTAATTATATCCTTCTCGCTTTTATTGCTATTTCTATTGATAGTTCTCTGAACGTTTGATAGATTTCACTATTTCTGTCATATTCATCTTCTATATTTCTTCTTCCTGATATTCTTCTGAGTATCTTTCTTTCCCACTGTGCATCCTTTTTTGTATTGCCATGTTGAACACCCATGTTTCGCATGCGTATATTGAAGTGGCTCTTAGCATGGTAGTGTATATTCTAAATTTTGCTTTTATTGATAGCTGCCTTGATCTGAGAATATGGTTTACAGCACCGGCACTTTTATAATCCTTGTTTATATTTCTGCTCTTGCAAAGTATACTACGACTTCATAAAGGCTCGTACCGAAAAGGGATTAGAGAAGGATATTGCTATTGCTGGGATGGCCCACTTCTCTTCATTCCCCTATGAAAGCTGAATATGTGAAACCTACCAAACTTATTTAGGCCCAAGAGGAACACAAAAATCAAGGATCCTGTACCTACGTGCAACCAAGATTCTAAACTGCTTTGGCAGGGTCCGTCGATTTAACTACGTTGGCAGTAACACTGCTGCCAATACAGCCACTGGTAGCAAAGACCAACACTTGAAGGAAGTCAACAAGCTCCTAGAAGAAGCGATAAGCACTTTCAAAGTATAAATAGAAAACAGTATTCATTCACTTGATCACAGTTATTTAAATATATTAAATAAAAATGATTTGAAAATAATTAATTAATTATTTCCACATTTAGCTCAAAGTAGTTATTATTCGGATACTCAAATTAATGAATTCCGTAATTTCTTTAAATTTTATATTTTACAGCTCCTATCTTACTCTCAAAAATGTTGTTCTGCTGTTTGTGCGCTATTCTCATTACTTTCCACTTTTCTTAGTAAAGTTGTAGTCCCATATTATGTGCATTTGTTTACTAGACTTCTCGTTACATCTTCTAGTTCGCTTGCACTTCTTATAACAATAGCCACGTCATTAGCATATGCTATTAACTAACTTCGAAATATAATGTTACCGTTTCTATTTAAGTTGCCATTGCTTACTATTTTTTTCTAGTATAATGTTGAATAGTACAACTGAAAGGGAGTCTCCTTGTCTTAATCCTGCCCTCACATGATATTCTGTCAATGTATTTCCTTTTATTTTTACTGTGCTTGTCGTCTGTTTGAGGGTCATATAAACTAAATTTATCAAATTAAACAAAAATAATTAGAAAATGAATATGAATCAATTATCTTCACTTTATTGTTATTGCTATGCAACAGCAAATGTCCATTATGTAATTCAATGTCTAGAGGTGTATTTACCTGAGAAGTAGTTGTTTTTAATGTAAATTTATTGTTATTGCTATGCAACAGCAAATGTCCATTATGTAATTCAATGTTAGAGGTGTATTTAATTGAGAAGTAGTTGTTTTAATGTAGATTTGTTTTAAAGTACTTACGTTGCGAAAGTCAAAATGTCACAATGGCTAAGGCAAAGATGATTACTTGATAATTAATTATTTTCAAATTATTTAATTTATTTAAATGACTGTGAGCAAGTGAATGAATACTCTGTTTTATTAAATTTATCAACTTCTGCGACAGATTAATTAAGCTCTTTCATAGCTTCAATAAGTTTATTTCTTTTGATCGAGTTATATGCTTTCTTTAAATCCATGAAAAGTATCACTGCCGGAATGTTGTACTCGTTCAAAGCTTCCTTTATAGTAAATATTTGGTACATTGTTTCTCTGCCATTTCTAAATCCGACTTAATGTTCACATAATTCCTGATATACTATGATTTATAGTTTCTTCTTAATTTACGTTGTGAGAATATTCTTAAACCGTGTCTAACAAGAATAATCCCCTGGAGTTGTTACACAACAATCAATCTCCTTAAAAAAATGGGACTATTGTAGAGTTTTTCCATATTTTTTTGATTTCTTCCCTTTGTCACACTTGATGTATTCACTGATATATTTTATTAATGATTTCTTCTTCTCCATATTTCAGATTCTCTGCAGTTATTCCGTCAATTCCTGGGCTTTCATTATTTTTAAAGCCTTTTATGACTCCAATGATTTCTTTTTTGATGTTATGCTATAAAAAATCCAATTTTATAGTAATAAAGCAAGAGTTTGGTCATCACAAACTGAAAAAATATTTTATAAAATAATATCAAACCAAGATTTATTTTTACTTCTCGATTAACTCTAAAAATTTGATATTTCGCGATTTTATTGGGAAAATATATTCGCATATTGATAATCATTAATATGTTTTTATTAACATTAATGGGGCTATTTTTTAAAACAATTAATTAATATTTAAATATTTTTCAGTATTTTATTAAATTGTTCAATATACATTAAAAAACATAAATTAATTAATGGTTTTAATATTTAGACATTGGTAGTTCATATTGTATGAAATAAATATGAATAGATTATTAAAAATCAACCAACGAAACACGGATTAGATTGATTTTTTCATATTTATTTCAAACATAGATTAATTCTATATAACATATATAATTACAATACATGTACATTTTAGTCCGTCTGGGCTAAAGAACAAAACTTCTTCCGCCCTGCCATGAATTTATGATGATGTCGAAGAAAAAAATCACACAAATGAATGAATGATGATGGACAGATTTTTGTATTTACGACAGTTATAAGGGCTATGTAAGGAATAGTAGGCTATCAGGGTTATTAGCAAATTTGTTGTGTGTTTTTTTTTTTAGTTTGTCTCAGTTTGGCGAGGATTCTTAGAGACGATCTTTCGGCGACTTGCAGGTTGCGAAAGAGAGATCGAATTAGGCGTTTAGTTCTTATAAGAAAATGTAAAAAGTCCAATAATTATTGGATGATTGTGGGAAAACTAATAAATATACGTCTATTGGTCTAGCGCAATATTATTCACCAAAGTCGAATTTGAAAATATTTATTTAAAAAAGATCACAGATACCGTTTTCAAGTACAAGGACAATTTAATTTAACTAATATCAGTGCGGAATAAATACTTGTAGCGTACAATTTCGGCTCACAATATACATACATACCGAATCATAATTATTGAGATATTTATAGTAACAATAACTTTAGAAAAAATTACATGCCTATCGACATTTGGTCTTTCAGTCGGCAGTCCTTGTCCTTTGTCTCGTATGTCAACTGACATTATGTCTGGAGCTTTGTATAGGGGAGATCATCTATCTGCTTCTATTAATAAAAACTTGAATTATTATTATAGTATCTTTTTAATGCTTTTAAGACATACATGAGACATAAGACATAAAATGTTAAGCATTCGTCGCTTATTCATTGTAAAAATAAGTGTTGATATAAATGGTGAATGCGCCGGGTTATTTCTCAAACTTTACAAATATTGAACCTTATGTTTGACGTCACAAACTTATATCTCTGATCAACTTAGTGCAAGACAAACAAACAAGCATATTTAAGAGTTTGGTATTGTAGGCGTTTACTTTGTGGTACACTTTACATAAAAAATATATAAATAAAATAAATGGTAACATACTTTGAACACTATATTTATTAAAGTAAAGTTGTAAATTATTCACAACTTTACTTTAATAAATATACTTTAATATAGTAGACTTAGTCAATAAATCATAGTTGTAGTCATTATAAAAAAAACAACTATTGTTTATTTACTAATTACAAGTTTGTTGAAATTTGTTAGAACGTTAATAAATATAGTGATTTATTTTTGATAGATAGAAATAATCCTTATTTATAGAACATATAAATTTACATATTTACATATCAATCAATACAAAAAGGCGAACGGTCTTTCCACCTGATTTATTTAATTTATATAAAACAAACAATTTATAATGAAAATGCTGGAGAACGAAAGCCGTTTAAAACGGTTGATTATTTTTTTGTAAATCGTTTAATTCAATGAACAATAAAAATAAATTAAATGAAAACAATTCAATATTACAATCCTATATTCAATTGACACTGTTAGATACGTTTATTGTATTAAAATCGCACTGACAATAACAAAACAACAACTAAATCGGTTTTGAATTAAAAAAAAATAACATTTGTATTAAAACAAACAGCTTACATTTCACAACTTTTATAAAAAAATAAAGCGGTTCTCGATTGTATAGCCACGCTTTCCAAAATTATTAAAAACCGCCGAAAAAAAATAATCCCCCACTGCGCGTCGAGTTTTCTAGAACGGACGAAAAGCTGTGTGTGTGTGTGTGTAGATAATTCCACACATCGGAAAAAAATTAATAATACGTCGGATGCACGCGCGGATAAACAGGAAACTTTTCCGGCGTGCGCGAATTAACAAACAAAAAATATATACACATAACACGAAACAAAGTATAAATCAACCCCGCACGCAAAAAATGGAAAGATAAAGGCCTAGTTTTTACGTGTGTTTTGTTGTTGTTTGACGGCAGCGCGCACATTCACAATCGGGACGCAATTGTGATTCCGTGGCTGTGATGCGGGCGGAAATATTTTCGAACAATGAATTAAATCGGTGACTAATGAATCAAAGCAAGGTAGAAAATTATGTCCGGGGGTTTGTACAGGGGAGATTATCTATCAGCTTCTATTAATCAAAACTTGAATTATTTATTGCTTCCAATAATTCTAATTCAGGAATTGATAAATTGCGGGTTGTTACATCTGCTTTGTTATTTTCCTGTTAAATTGATTTTGTGTCTATTTTTTTTAATTAAAATTTCAACGATTTTGTAAATCCAGAAGGATTTTTTAGCGGCAAAAGGAGAGCAATTTATAATTTTTTATTTTTCAGAAAAACTACGTATATTATATTTGAGTTGAGGAGGAGACCGATTTATCGATTTTGTGCGCGTTTTTCTTTAAATTAAATTTCAATGGTAATGAATAATCACGCGTTCGCTAACCAGAATGATTTTTTTGGCAGGAAAAATGAAGTAATTTAAATAATCAGGTAAAGTTAATTAATGCTTATACATATTTAATAATAATAATAATAATAATCACGCGTTCGCTAACCAGAAGATTTTTTTGGCGGGAAGAATGAAGTAATTTAAATAACGAGGTAAAGTTAATTAATACTTATACATATTTTTTTCATAATAAAAATTTTATTTAAGGATGAAAAATCAATTATGTGTTTTTGTTATTTTATTTATTTATTTATTCAATATATACGGCAGACCATTTACAATTTAGCTTAATTTTGAGAAAATTTAGTTGGGAAAAGTTAAACAAAATTTGTGTTGAGGTTTAATTTATTTTTTTATTATAGTTATGGATTTTAATTTAGTGTAAAAAAATGATCACCTCCCCTGGAAGAACAATTTTCAAAAAAAAAATGTTAAGGAGGCGGGGTGGAGAGAATTTTTTGTAAATTATAGAAATTTGTTAAAAAATCATGATAAATTCGTCAAAAAAACACGAAATTTGTCAAAAATTGTGAAATTTTGTCAAAAAATTATTAAATTTTGCCAAAAATCGTGAAATTTCACCAAAAATTATGAAATTTTGTTAAAATTATAAAATTTTGTCAAAAAATCATGAAATTTTGTCATGACAATTCATTAAAAAAACAGGATGTTAGTTAGGAAGGTATATATTTTGAGGTAGCAACATTTATTAATCGCTATTAACAGTGCCTACCAAATACAGGCTGAAATATCGGAGTGACGAAATCGAAATATGGTAGTCTAATCGAAATCCACACAAGAGACTTCATTCGCCTACAAACCATCGTGATGAAAGCATCTCCCGTTCATAATCATTTCTCTACCTAATTTAGAATTTTATTTTTACCTAAATAAAATAATTCCTATTAATGAAAATGCCTTCAATTTTTTAATAGAAAATTTAAATATTTATCATTAAAACTAAATGCACAAATAATTGTTACAATTTAACTGGCTTGCATTAGAGACATACATCTCGAAGTCCCACCCACTCCGACATTTAAGCATATATAGTTAGTAGACGCTGCTATTAATCATTAGCGAGTTGTAAAAAAATCATTTATGAATCTGTTGAAGGGGTCAATCGGTCCACCCCCTCCGTTTTTGTATAATGTTAACTTTATTATCATACTTTTAAATAAATTGTGGTCTTGATTTCATTAGCTAAGTGTTCGCTAAAAGCTAGTTCTCCTGAAGCTCTGTTAGAACTAGTTCCCCAACAAAGTCTGTTAGTGGAGCGGTTTGATGGTTGCATAATTCGTTAATGGAACGCATTATGAACTGCCTTAATATTGACATTTGTCTTCGAGGTTTGTATAAAGAAGGCTAACATCTAAATAAAATGCACATTCTCTTTTTATGTTTATTATAATAACAATATTGCTTAATTCTTCAACACTACTTTAATAATAAACGTGTTTATTGCTAATCATGACGATATTAGCTTAAACTTAATCATAATAAAGGAATACACTTTTTAAGCGGTGTTTGGCTTAATAACAATAACGCAGTTTCGGGTCTAAGAAAATCCAGCAATGTTCAACAATATCACATTTATGTACAAGCTCTCGGTTGAGGGTGCAATCACCCTTAAGAGCACAATGCTCTTGTAATTTATTTATTTGATAGATAAATAAATAAATAAATAATGGCAGACAGAAAATACCGACGGTTTGCTAGCCGTTTACTAAAGACAGCGTATAATATATTATAAAAATGCTATTGTTAATTTACTTTATATAGACCGTTCCGGACGTTTCCGTATTTAGAATAAAATTGCTAAACTCACAGATAAAATAGAAAAATAGAGTTTCCAGTGTTTGATTCTTAAAGAATTCAACTGTATTCCCATCCAAATTAACGTCTTTGTATCGTTTGAGACCGCTAGGAAAAAATCTTAAACTTAATAAATATTTTTTTTCAATATATGAAATGTTTGCCATAGCAATGGGTTTAAAATGTAAGCATCCATCCCTCTTAAAGAAACCTCCGATAAGCTGCGCAAATGCTGACAAAACTTGTTATTAAAGCTATGCTTAGCGCTAGTGTCATAATTAGTTAATTATGACGTTAGCTATGAGAAAAGAATACTGCCCAATGTATTATATTTACAGTGGGCTATCGCTAAATATTTTTCAAATACTCTTCATGTATTAAATGAAATACAATGTATTAATTAAGAATAAGGCTTGTATTTACGTCGAATACACATAGTGTATATGTTGTTTAATCGAAACTAACTAATCTAAGTAACATAGACTCCCAAGACAATACACACACACACATTGTAAGTGTAATTATGCCTGCACAGTTACGAATACAGACAGAGATAAACTGGAGAAGAGAAAACGCCGAGAAACAGAATTTAATATCGGGTTAATTATCGTGCAGTTTCTCGCTGTATCATCGCAATAATAAGGAACGATATCCATAAAGGAAATATTTAGCGAGTTTTGGACCCGATGAAGTGTGCAATATGGGATGGAAGAGGCAGCGTATTCACACACACACACACACACACACATGTAGACTCTCCAACCCCCAACGCGCCGCATTCAAAAGCGTATTACAGATGTTATCTGGGACATGATTAAGGATGCATAACCCGCACACATAACTAAGCTAAGAGTACGTGTGTGTTGTGTGTGTGTGTAATATTTCATATGATACGAGATAAGTGCGAGTATGTGTGTGTGTGTTAGGTAATACACTCGAGCTGTTTGGATGATATTAGTTGCTTTGATGTAATTTTCGATGCTGAAACGAGTTCATTTCGAGTACGCGCCCGGGTTTTGTTAATATTTACCTACCCCAACCCCGCTCGATAATTTCCCGATAATCCGACGAACACAACGCAATAATTAATATTCCCACATATATAAAACGAACGCAAAAAAAAATTAACACAACGAGTATTATTACTACTGCATGCGGTAAAAGCACCACTGAGGGGATTACCCGCCGTATAAATTCAAAACCCGGGCAGTAAAAATGCAACTCGCCCGCGCATTTCCATAACAATACGGAATGGAAAACTTAAACTTAAAACGTGGAAAAGTAGCGATCCACGCTCAGACGTCGGAGAAGCGATCACGTACTTTTCCCGGGACCCGTCCATTATGCATGCGCGGTTATTTTATTCCGCTCGTTCATTCATTTATTTATTGTCCCCCACACCCCTACGTACGTGAAAGGCTCGATCGTAAATGAAGTTTTATGCGGGGAATCTTTTACTTTTTCATTTAGCCACTTTTGAATTCAAATTGTATACTTTCAAATGGAACGCTCAATAAAATATTCAAGCTAAAAATATAATCAATTTTAAAATGCAATTCAATATAAATTTAAATTATTGATTTTATATATATTTTTATTATATATATATAAAATCTTTATATCTGAGAAATATGTTAAGTTACATTACAATATTTACATTACAATCATAAACCTCTAGTTAAGCCTCAGAAAATGGCTATCGACCATCGATCTTTCTGCCTTTTTTTATTATTTTTTCATATTCCATAAAATACAGTAAAATGGAAATAATCGATTTGAAGAAAAACTTAGTTTCTGATATTTAATTATATTAAATATGTAGTAGTGTAAATAGCCATTTATTATTAATTAGACTGTTATTTTTTTACGTAACAGATAAAAATGCAATTACATATCTATACATAATGTAATTGCATTTTTATCTGTTACGTAAAAAAATAACAGTCTAATTAATAATAAATGGCTATTTACACTACTTGTAAATAAAACAACAGTTTTTTTTTAATTTCACAAAATTTATTGTAGAGACACAGCTAGAATTGTTTCGCCAACACAATGTCATCATAAGGCAAACGATTAAAGATTTCACATTTTTGAAAATAAAAGGATCATTGATAACCTGCCTGATAATGCCACTGTGTTGGCGAAACAATTTTAGCAGTGTCTCTATAATAAATTTTGTGAAACTTAAAAAAACTGTCGTTTTATTTTCAAATAGTGTTTTATGGAGTTTCGCCAAGTAAAGGGCCCAAACATCGATTAAATGGCTTTTTATTATATATTACTCCAATTCATTAGTCCTTATTAAAGTATAATGAAATTAAAATGCGATTAATGTGAAGTTATTTTATTAGAGAATTTAGTGAAATCCTTGATTTTTCAATTTTCAAATTTGTAGTCTACATTTTTGTTACCAAAAATTAATATAAAAGTGACGTATTTTCATTGATTTTCAGCAAAAAAATTAATAAAATACATTTTAATCCATCTCAGGAAATTCCTGCATGCTTTAGGATTACTTTAATGTATGATATAATATATTCCGTTGCTGGCTGAAAGACCTAAGGTCGATAGCCATTTATAAGTTTAGATCAAATATTTTGTATAATATATGTATATGTAAATACCACAATAAAGATGATTGTATATATATTCCGTTGGCCAGGAAATTAATGTTACAAGAAATGGTGACTGCCTATAAATATATAGCTGTGTCTCTCTACTAAAACGCAGCTTTATTATAAGTATCAGTTGATGCTTCGCAAAGAAAACTTTCCAACTTGTACGTAATTAACTACTTTCTGTGCTCGTTTTATAAATTGCAAGTTTTATCAATTAATTATTTTCAAACAAGCTTTTTAATTATTACGGATGAAACAGTTTTATACATTATAATTGACATTAATGAAACCGTTTTACTTAATTAAATTTAAGTTATATATTACTATTGGCAGGAAGACATACATCTATATACAGACTATACAGATAATTTTAACAATATAACAATATAAATAATACAAAACATGTAGGTGTTAGTCTGTTTGGGCTATCGACCAGGGGTCTTTCTGTCCTGTCATGAATTTATGATTAAATTAAAGAAAAATCTATGATAGCTAAACTACCATTGGCCAATTTGTTGGTCACTCCTGGCGAGTAACTGCGCGGTCGGAAGAGTCCGCAGAGGGTGAGGCCTTATTAAAAGAAGACATTTCGAGTATGTGGTAATACCCAAAATGCAAATGAAGGCTGCAACGCTTGCGTTTGGAAGCAGAATATGAAAACCTTAGTGATCGACGTCGGCCTGTAAGCAAAGGCGGAGCATGTGAGATACGCGAAATTTCAATTTTTGAATCGAAAATATTTAATGCAAAAAAACAAACAAAATAAAATAAATGTTACGTAATATAAGGCTATCTGCAGGCAATTTCATCTCTCGTTCAAACTCAAAAATCGGTATTTTTGCTGAGAAATCACACAAAAATCAGGAATAAATCCTTAGTACTTCCAAACACAAATTTGTTAAAATCCGTAATAAACCGTCTTATTTCAAACCAATCAACGGAGCTGATTACAGTGTTGCATCTTACGTTGTCACTTTAATACGAACCGTTAATCAGGCAGTCTCGGGTTACCCGTTAAGATATCGAGTTCGATCATTGTTTTCTTTCGCGCTGAGCGCCGAGTGTAAATTAGCACGTAGCACGTAACTCGAAAGTTATTAGTTATCCCCGTGACGCCCCTCCCGCGATGCCCTCCTTCGCAACATCTCCGGCAACTTTCGAGATTGTTATTAAATTCTAATCAAACATTTCACGTTCAACCGGCATCGCTAATGTTCAACGTGTTCCGTTACACAGACGAGAGGGGGTGGGGGAGGCGAGCCGCGCCCGGATCGAAATTCAAAACTACACAGACACAGATACAAAGGGATGTATATAGAGGTGGAGATAATTACATACACACACACGCGCTTATATAAATGTAGCGAAATCTATTTAAGTTTAGAAAGTTAAAGGGAATTACTCCGTGGTTTCGTGTAATTGGGTTTCGAGGCTGGATTTTTAGTTACAACAAAAAATCATTTATCAATGTTAATTTGTGTATGCTATGTAAAAAATGATTAAAATCAATTTTATAAATCCATTAATTTATCCCATCAATCGATCACTGACAAGAACGTTAGTAATCCTGGCTCTTAAAACATAGATAAAAACTGGATAAAGTTACATTTATAACACATTCAACATATTGTTACAAAATCGGGTTTAATGAGACTCGGAAATTAGTAAAACAATATATATTTGTTTATTTAGAATACACTTAACACATTTATTAACATAGCGTCAGTATTTATTTATAACTAGATCTTGGGCACTCGGACGTTCGTGATAAACAGCTTGCAACACCATTAGCGCGCGCTTATATAGCGTGCTTGTTTCTCTAATTTTCCAGAACATTCCATGACGCCACGTTTACCATCGTGCGCTCGGCAGAACTTTCCAGAGTATTCTTTCCAGTTGCTCCTTTCACTTTCATTACAATATATTCACTTTTGCCCCTAGGGGAAATAGTTATCACGTTTGAATCTCGAGAGCAAATGTGATGGTTCTCACCCAATTTTGAGTTAATTTACACCACAACCAAAGAACCACCCTTTTGCTACCTGTAGTAAAGACGAAGTCTATTACAATTGAATATATTCGGTCAGTAAAACAATAGAAATAAATAATTTTCAAGTCTCATCCGTAAAATATAATCAAAGAACACGTGTTGTATCTTAAACAGATAAATATATAAACATCCAGCTTGGTTTGCTCATTCGACGTTCGTGTGTTTCCGTCGTTTTTACCGTTTGATGATGGCTATTACAAAAAAATGCGTAAAATACTTATAATTTAAAAGTATCATTTAATAGTGATATTAGAATAATTTTTATTAGAATAAAATATTTTATAAATAATTATATTTTTATAGAGTCTGTTACTTTTTAAAATTTATTTTTATTTTTGTTATAAACAACCATAAATAAAATGTTTAACCGACAAATCCTCTGTAAAATATTTTTTGACAATACAGATAATCAGATTTAAAATATATGCACTATTAAGCGATATTTTTGAGTTTATCATAAATTTTGGATACCCAAGACTCTTAATAGACAAGAATTTTATTCACTTGTTTGGACTTATTTAAAATAAATTTAATGAAGGGAATTGTGGAAACATTTAATTAATAAAAATTAAATACTTCTTTCTCTTCGGCTGCTGCAACTTACATAACATAAGCAAGTAAAAACAGGACAAACTTAAGCAACTACCTGCCGGGCAAATACCCCGTGAATATTGAACTACACAATGGATATTTGCACGATAACAGACTTTGCAATATAAGGCCATCTGTAGAAGTTGCGGTAGATAAAAAGAAAATAATTATTAATTAATTATATTCACTTTTTTTATTAATTTCACAATTATAAAAAAATATATAAAAATCAGTGAAAGAATTTGACAATGCTTAATGTACAGTACTGCTATGCAACAAACAAATATCTATTGTGTAATCTAATGTCAAAAACTTACAGTATAAGTAATTTTTGCAATTGGAAAAGGGATTCATCGATTATTTTTTTTTTGATTGCTAGAAATTTTCCTTAATTAATTTTATTGTATCATTAATTATTCCTTCTTATCTCAATAAGTATGTGTTGATTATCCTAATTTCCACTCTCTAAAAAAAAATGTGATAAAATATAACTATATTTATTTATTCCTTTTTTACTTAATAAGTATGTGTTTATTATCCTAATTTCCGCTCGCTAGTAAAAAAAAATACGTTTTTCTCGATAATTATTTATTTACTATCCTAATTTCCACTCGCTAGTCAAAACCTACAAAAACAACAGCAAATATTCAGTAACACATAGAACCAATAATCTTTTCAAGCCACCCGCTAATCTGTACGTGGATTTAATGAATGAACGAGGCTTTTAATTAAACGAGAAAAAAAAATATATTTCAGTGCGACACGATGAAAATTATTATTATTCCCCCCGTATGCGTTGAAAAATTCCGTTTGTAATCGCGCGGCCGCAGCCGTGCAGGATTTATCGCGCCCACAACAAACATTGCCGCCCTTTCCCCGCACCTTCATACATTTTTTTGAATTACACACTGAAATTATTCTCCCCATTGGACACTTTAAAAAAGAACAACATAAAAAAAAACGCACACGCTGTTCTTTTGATTTACTGAGCTCGCACGTGAAACTTATCTGAAATTATGTTTGATGGTTCAGGCTACTTTCTCATACTTCCTTTTTAATTTTTATAATAAAATACATTTAAACGGCAGAAAGACCTGTGCTCGATAGCCATTTATTATTTATTTAATCAGTAATCAGTATGTTTTTGTAAACTTAATTGTTAATAAACCTTGTTATATATTTAAACTTTATTTGTGCAACAAACTATTCTACAGTTTCAGCATATAGACGTTGTCCCCAGAAATTTGGAATACGGAGATTAAATTAAAAATTACTGATTATTTCCCATTGGTCAGTCAATCAAAATATATGACTCAGCTATGCAAAAAACGAGCGTGGTAACTAAGTGCCAGCTAATATAATACATTCACACTTAGTACTACGTTCGTTTTTTGCATAGCTGAGTCATATATTTTGATTGACTGAATACATATAATCAGATTTAAAATATATGCACTATTAAGCTATATTTTTGAGTTTTTCATAAATATTTTATACCAAAGATTCTTAATAGACAAGATTTTTATTCACTTGATTAGACTTATTTAAAATAAATGTAAGTGTCATATATTTTGATTGACTGACCAACGGGAAATAATCAGTAATTTATAATAAAATAGGAAATGAAAGTGAAACAACGGTATTAATTAATATATATTAAACGCATAAGGGTGGGGCGGTTTATCAATTTAACAGGGTTGCCGTAGAGTCCCTATTATTTGGCTCCAATGTAAGGTCGGGTCATGAGGCGAATCTATTAGAATCCGCAGCCAATCAGATAAACCGTTTGACCGCTAGTTTTAATATTACTATTTCAACAAAAAAATTTTAACGTAACAAGTAACAAATAACTACAATGTTTATTTTATTAAATGTTTGAAAACATTTCCTTATTGAGCCAAACAATGTCTAAGACGATCATAACATTCTTCGCATGTCTTGTAACGTGGCAAGAGTAATAATTTGATTTGCTGGTAGAATTTTTAATCTGAGGTCATTCACGTTGTTAGCTCTTTGATGCTGATAGGTGTAAATTGTTTGCTTTATATTTAAAAAAAGAAAAAAAAAATCATTTGGCGACAAATCAAGAAATCCTGGTGGCCATTTTATGTATCCTTTGATGCTAAAAACGCGACGAGAAAATATTGCATGCATTATGAGCAGGACATCCTTCGTTCTGATGCAGGCCATATTAATATTCTAAGCCTTCTACTACTGGTATCAGTTGGTTCCAAATACTTTCGGCCATTTAGATTCCGCTCAATAAAAAATGGTTCTATAATTGTGTCCCCCAGAATGCCGCTCCAAACATTAAATTTTTAAGGATACTGAGTTCCTAATTTATTTTTCGGTACTTGTTTTCTTGGGATGAGTATCTCACTACCAAAAGATTATAACGACCATGTAAAGTTGATTCTTCACTAAACAGAATATTTCGAAGAAATTCAATATTATTGTTTACTATATCTATTGCATCTTCACAAGATTCCATTCAACGACCATGGACATCCGTAAAAACCTCTTGTGTTGTTTTAACATTGAAAGTCTTAAAACCATTCCTTTTAAGTAGTCCATCCACTTCTGATTTTCTGGCATCAAATTATGAATTTTCTGCAAGAGCTCTTCTTCATAACGTGCCATTTTCTGTTATCATCTTGTAAACCTTAATTTCGTTTTTCCGTATTTGAACTACTTCAGTATGAGGCTTCCGTTGCTTTGAGCATGATGGATTTACAGAACCAGTTTGATCAAACAAATATATAACATGGAAGACCGAATTGGTGTTTAGTATCACATCGTATGCCAAAACAAACAAACTATTTGTGATTTCATTCATGCAATAACCTTCATAAAACCATTTAACAATTTGAGTTTTCTGTTCAGTAATGTTTGATAAAGCCATGAGTTTTTACAAAACCGTTTTGACAAACCAAGATTTCATATATATGTATCATTATGAAAATCATTATGAAATATTAGTTTGATGTGATGTGTATGTATCAAAACTTAAATAAAATAGTCTGTTATACATACAAAGTTTAAAATGTTTTCTTATTGAAATTATTTGAATTTAATTTAATTAATCAATTGTATAAATTTAAAATAGATGGCATCATACATGGAACACACTGGTCTGGCGAGGTTCGAAAGACCGAAATGACCATCACCAGTTATCCATACGCTTGATAAATGGTGGGTGAATATTTTATTAAATGAATTTCGTTTCATCATTTCATAAACAGAAAAACTTCGCCTTCCTTTAGTGAATGGAACAACGATTCTCGGTCGTCCACCTTGTAGGCCCAAATTGTTAACGATGCCACTTGAAATTAGACAATAGATGGCGCTTGCGTTATCTTTCCAATTATAAGTATAACGTTTATAGTTTACATTATTGATAAAACTGAATGCCCAAATTAATCGACTATTGAAGTAATAATCGATTAATTTAAAAAATTAAAATGCTATGAATATTTAATTTGAACATAATAAATTGATAGACGTGGCATTTAGTTGTCGAAATTCATATTTATAATCGATACTTGTTCTGTTACTCTCTTAAAGGAACCAAATTTTCATATTGGGGAAAGTAAAACACTTGTTATATTTCATTTCTTTAATAATGATCCGAAAGGACCTAAACACGTGTCAGTTACCTGAATATAAAGAAATGGAACATAACAATTGTTTTACTTCTTCTAATCCATATTTAACTTAAAAAGTTGTATAAATCGTAAATATAATTACTAATATTGACTTTTCAATCTTAATGATTCAATCAGCATTTGATTATAAATAATAATCGATTATTTCGTGTTCGATTATTGAAGTATTCGACTTTGCCCAATACTTGTTTAAATTGTGCAAAGAAAGAAATTTGAGTATAGCGCAGTAATGGACGAAGAACGGGTCAGGAAACTCAAAACTAAAATCAAGAAACCAAACCCGTATTGTTTGTATAGTTTACGTCATTTTTATCGACATCCCGCCACATCTATCAAATTTACTATCTATCCAAGGTTTTATCTCTATTAAGCCTTGCAAAGTTGCTGTCGCCAAACTTTCGAGAAATTTCGAACACCCCTGGCGGTATCGACCGGATGCGCCCTTATTATGATTGAACAATAAATTTCGTCGTTCGCCACCCGGATGGGAGATGTTTTTGCTAATTGTAAATATGTATGTAGTTTTCTAGTTTTAAGTGATTCTTTGTACATACGTTGAAGGGAACAGATCCCTTACATATATCAAGCAAGACATTCAAATCACTCAGTTGAGTTATATTTTTACCCGAAGTTGCTAAACTGGACTGCTTACAACAATCCGTGGTGTATATACAAACATCTTTATTCAGACAGCAAAATTACAATTCTTTACAAATATTTACATTTACAATACATACAGATACTGCCCATGACAGACTACGAACCCAACAATTAGTAGTCTGTGATGGGCTATCGACCGTAGGTCTTTCTGCCCTCCGTGGTGTATTTAATATTAATAATAATATTATTAATTACCTAACAGAAACACTGAAGTCCAATTACAGGATAATACACAATAATAATAACACAAAAAAGGAATGTTAATACAAATATAAATATAAATATAAATATACAAATGAAAACAATAAAATATAAAAGTAAAAATTACAAATTTGTAAAAAGAACTAGTAGTGTAATAATGTTGATACTACCGTATGACAGAAAATATCATATTCATAAAACCGTTCGTTAAAAATTCGACACATTGTACTAATAGGAAAACGTAAACCAGATTTATTGGATACATCCACGAATACACGTACAATCTCGTTTATTAGTTCACAATTTATGTTTCCTCTTATAATTAAGTCATGCCGTTTATTTCAATGAGAGTTTTGTTCATAGTTTTCTTCATTACTCTCAGCAAAGCCTACCCATATCATTTTTTATAACAATTATTGTTTAACCTTCCTGCTTTCGTGCTAGTGTTATTCCATCCGCAATTCATAGAAACTGTATCTCTGGCAGCATTTATTGTTTTCCATAAAATATGTTTTTCATTCTGTGATATTATTTCATATATTTTTTTATTTTGCTGGAGCGCGATTGATCTATTATTTTATATTCTAATATTATATATATTTATATAATATGAGGGTGCTACCTATGTTCAGAAATTATATTGAAGTGTTTGTTATACATTTTTTAAGTGATACCCGAAAGAAATTTAAAAGTTTCTAACGCCAAACAGGACTTATGATTTTTTGTCCAAGCGTGTCGAACATTAGAAAATATTAGTGAAGTGAAATGTAGAACATCTTCTGCAAAATAAATGAAAAATAATTAATTTACATCAATTTCAATCCACCAATATATTCTAATGTTCGACTCGCTCGAACAAAAATCATAAGTTTTGGAAATAGGGATTAATCGAATTTTATTGATCATTGCCACAAATTTTCCTTGTTTAATTTCATTGTAATCATAAGTTTTGTTTGGCGTTATAATCTTTTAAATTTATTTCGGAAATCACTTAAGAAATGTATAACAAACACTTTAATATAATTTATTTTCACTAAATACCTTTTAAATAATATCTAAAAATATTTTTAATATAGATAGCGCAAAATTGCTATCTAATGCTAATTTTGGTGGAGGTTTCATAAGAATATATGTTACAAATATTGTCAGCATGGCAGAATTTACAATAAAATATGTTGTCAATTATCTCTTATCTACAAAGCATTGATATTTACATTAGTAATGTATAGTTTTCTATAAATGTAGAGCATGAAAGCTTAATCATTATTAATACTGTCAATAAAATGCAATGATGTTTGCAACCTCAAACTAATGCTCCAATATATAGCGTTAATATATCGAGCGTATAACAAAAATCGACGACAAAGTTGGCATTGGAAATCTAAAGGCATGTCTGAACTAAAATCACACGCTCACGAGTAAAGTACTGGTTGTCATATTGACAAGTCAATTGTCATGTTGACAAGTCAGTTGTCAATAACCAGAATTTCATGCGTGTGATCTTAGTACAGACATGACTCCAGACTTCCAACGACAACTTCGTCGTCGATTTTTGTTTATTTATGAATTACTAAAACAAAAGCTAGACACAAAAAATTAACAAAACAAATAACGTAATCAAGGAAATAGTTCGCACTTACCTAAACACCAGGCTAAGTTAAATATATTGGAGTTAACAAATGAATTAATTCGTAATCCAAAAGCTGTCGCAATTAGTTTAATAATACACCTGAACAAACCACGTATATAAATGAAAATGAATGTCCTGTGCGAAGAGGATTACTGATAACAATTAGAACACTTTAAATTGTGGTCAAATTAAATTATGCTAGAATAGAGACAATCTTTTGTTCTGAGAGCTACATTAAATTACATCACAATAGTTACATGATGTACAATCACCTACAAAATGGTAAACTTCAGAAAATGGCAATCAATCGTTAATTTTTCTCTCTGTTTCTGACCACTTCTTGTCCTTTTACTCAATTGTCATGATATTTGTCAAGACCTCCAAATTTGATTAAATGAATTGATGAGTTTTTAGTGAAAGTGGGCATATTTAGAATTAATGTTTGGTTTCCGAGAAATGCAGTAATACTTGATAATAGGAAGTTTATAGGAATTGGCGACGAATTTTATAGCTCCAATGATATTTGAAAAATAAAAATTCCTGTATTCTAATATAATCTAAAATATATTTTTCATTTTTACTAATCATAAAGTTGAATATTTCAAAGACCTTTATAAATATTTATAAAACCAAAATAACAAAGCGCGAATTAAAACATCCTCAAAAATAAATAAATTTCCTTTGTTAAAATCGCGATTCCATAAATCCCACTTCAAACGATTTGAAACTAACCATTTTTATTCAAATAGCGTTATTGCCGGCTTGTTTTCGCCCTATATATTTCCTTTAAAGCACAGTCATCGGTTTTTCATTAGTATCCCTCTTTTCGGCGCTGGGCGGAATTACACTCCCTTTTTTTATTCTAATTTTTTTCAGTTCCAGCCGCGCGCATAATGACTTCCAGAATTTCCATTGTTGTGCGCGCCGGTGAATGCGTTAAGAAATCCGATATTACATTAAAATCGCATCGAAAACAAGGAGGATGGTGGGGGAGGGGGGAGGTATGTAGGTCAGTGCCTTGATATTGGCCAAGAAGCCGGCTGTCGATAATAAATTATGGCGTGAAGAGAACAAAGAGAAAGGGAAAAGTTGAAGAAAGGAAAAGGGAATGAAAACAAGGGGTTTTGTGTGTGATGTTATAAAAGAGTTTGTTGTTTGTTTTTGTTTTTAAGCCTTCACTTAAGATTCTTACTATGTAACTAGGACATACTGTTAAATATAATTCTGTGTATTATATGTTTGGAAAACTTTGGAAACATTAATTAATAATGTTTTTAAAGTTTACCAAATATATTTAGTTGAAAAAATCAAGTAGGATTTAGAACAAACATTTTATATCTATGGATTTAAGAAATCTCAATATACAACATTGAGATATAATTTAAATTGATTAAATATAAGTGGAAAAGAAACATCTCTGATGGGAGTTGAACCCATGTCCCTCGATTTCTAGCCGAGTGCGTTACCTAAAAGTTTATATATACACACATATTTCTTCAGACTATAGAGATAATACAATGCAATATAATATAAATATTTACAATACATGTAGGTGTTAGACTATCGAAGTGTTAGACGTCTTTGTGGATTCAATTGTATTTTAGAGTAATATTAAATAGAGATTCAAAACGTAAAACATGAAAATAATTTTATTGAATTAAATATATTTCTGATTTTTTATTGCATTAATTAGTGTAGTTTCAGCAAATCCACTTAACATTATTATTATTTAAATTACAAAAAAAATGTGGCATATATTAAATTGTTAAAGTAATCTTAAGTAGAGGCTCAAAACAATAATAAATACTAAATTATTTTTTTAAATAAAAATGGTTGTCCGTTCTTCTATTTATTTTAATTATTATTATTAAATTAGATATATTTCAGAAACTATGTTTCCTTCTTCATAGTTTCCTATGATTGTATATTTAGTAGACACTGTCTTATTCCACAATATTTTAAAATATTGCACTATATGTAAAGTAAAGAAGTTATTAAAGAAAATAAATCACTTTTTGTTACTCATTTAATTTAAAATATTCAAGATATATTACGAATGTTTCCACAATAACGTATTTATTCCATAACCACCAAAAACGCGTACAATACGCTGAATTCCCAAAAACAAATTTACACGAAGCATTAAATCGGAAGTTTGGTGAGAAGTTGAACACTCGTTCTGACAATACGCCACCAGCGCGACAAGTACACGTGTTTAAACTGTGGAACGGGGGGTGGCTCGGATGAGGACAGAGAGGAAATACTGGAAAGCCATTAGTATAATTTACCGGGCATTATGTGCACTTCTGCGCCAACAATTGTTACACACACACAAACACGGAGACACTGAGAGACATACACGGAGACAACAATGCGTTCTCGGTGAACTAACTGCATCTGATGTGGATTCATTTTCGAAACGAACCTGGGATTTATTCCACGTAGAAAGCGTGAAGAGGGAAAAGATGGGTGTTTGCTGGTTTGATATCTGGGTTGGTTTTTAATTTGTTGTGGGTTATCAATCGGGGTAGAATTTATAGAATTGTTGAAATAGCCAAGAAAACATGGGGAGAAATAATTGTTTAATTTTTATTAATACATTAATTTCAACGTATTTTTTTATTTTATAGTAAAGAGAATGTTAAGAATGTTGTTATTCCAATTATTCTTACTTTGATTGATAATTCACGACATTCCTAATATTTAAGTACAACTAAATTTTTATTATCTGATAAAAATAATACACTGTATATAATCTAATATGATTTAATAAGTAAATATTTCATAATATATTCTCAAATAAGGACCATCGACCATAGGTCCGTCTGCCTTTCTAATATTCCCTTCACTATTATCAATTTTATTAATTCCCACTCCGATTAATATTTCACACGATTAGGAGTGGAATTTAATAAAATTGAAAATAATGAAAGGAATGTTAGGAATGTTGTATTTTTAAGCATCCTTATATTAATACAAATTTGTAATACTTTCTAATATATATATATATATATATATATATATATATATATATACATAATTTTTATTGACAAACATAATACAACATCTATTTATAACATAAAATAGTACAATGTATATAGTAAAAGTCTGCCAATTGGCTATCTACCAATGGTCTTTCCACCATACTTTCTTATTATTATCGAATACAACATATTGATATCCTTTAATAAATTTAAAAAGTTGAACGATATCATAAAAAAATACCTAATAAATCACCTACCTTGTCATACTTCAAAAGAAAGAATTATTTCGTTTTTCGCCATTAAATTTATCGCTTACTTATTTATACAAAATTACATCAATAACATTAATTGTACAAAAATGCGGCTGACATAAATGCAACACAGAATGCATTCCGGTCAATCGAAAGACGATTACCGGTCGTAATGTTATCCATCACTGTCACCGCATTAGGGCGCCATTATCGTTATTTTTAACGGCTAAACGCTGAAACGCGGATAATTACACCCCTATCTCACCCCACGGTCCCGGCACACGTTAAGTTTCACTTTTTACTAACATGCTGACACACATTTATCCTCTCCCCATTCTCTATTTTTTTTTCTAACTGGATTTTCTTACAGAGAAAACTTTCCCTTGATATTGTTTTCATTAGTAAAGGAAATTACTTTGTGTGAACAAAAAATGCGTAATTCAGAAAATAAAACGTATAATTTAATTTTATATAAGAAATAATTAAACTTTCTTAAATTACCGAAGCAAATACATGTGAATTTAATTTAAGTGAACTTTATGTTGTATTAAAACACTAAAACTAGCTTTATTTATTTTGAAATTGGTGGTGATTGTTAAGGAAACAACTAAATTTGTGGTTGTGTTTTATAAAGTGAAATTGCGCGAGAGCAAGCTACTGAAGCTTAAAGTCGTTTAAATCATTTACGACGCTAGTAAAGCCTTTTAATATAGAATGATACGACAACTAAAAATCATTCACGCGACTTTAATATGTTTTTATTACGAAATTGGAATCAAAAACGCAAATAACTTTATTTATTTTAACGTGTTAATTAATTTACAATACCATTTAATTTAACACAAATATCGGTGATTAATTAGTATTTATCTTTGTTCGATTACGCTGCTCGCTGCTGACTGACTTAGCAGCGCCATCTTTTATGCGTTTCGTAAAGCTTGCAATGACGGTGTCTACGAACATTCCAAACGATTCTCTACTTGACATAGCGAATATTTTTTATATATATAATTTACCCTGTTTTTGTTCCTATTTTTAATTTTAATTATTCTATATTGTTTTTCATTATATTTTATTTTTATTATTGTTAAATGTTCATATTTTTATTTGTTAAATTACTCTGTAAAAGGCTTCTTTGTCTATTGGGTAATTAAGTTTATTTATTATTATAAAACCGTAGCTAGGAGGGCGTCGTTTACATAAAAATAATCTGGCCTTTATAAAATTACGAATATTATTGCTCAATTAATAACTCAACTCGACGTGACGTGGAAAGAAAATTAAGTAACTTAATAGATTACTTTATATTTAAATTATTTTTTTAAGGGTGGACGCGCTGGGCTCAATTGTCTATTAAATTTCATTGGCCCCTCATTAATCCTTCTTAGACATTTTTACACAATTTCTTGCAGTTAATATCATGTCATCTTATGTTTTCTGCACTTACATTCCTGGTATATTTTTTGTTATATAGATATTTTTTGTATTGTAAATAATGGATTAATAATAATAAGTAATAAAAGCCCTTGCATATAATGCACATGGATTGGGCTAAAGAATTAAATAATATCTAATTTCGTAACCTTTCTTCACTATTTTTAAATACGTATATGTGATTAATGCTGCTCAGTGGATGAACTGGAACGCTTGGTAATTGTTCTTTTGTTATTTTTCTGTACGTTTACAAATAATAATAGTGACGAAAGTGCTTTACATGTTTTAAAAAAAATCACGAAACTCACCGATAACATTTTTTATCTTCTATTTAAATTGTTTCGGCCTTGCGACTATGACAATTATAATTTATAAGGAGATACATCGGAGTCTGGTGTATCATCAGAGTCTGGTGTGGTGGCTCTAGTGCGGGATATATAGTTTAATGGAATGACTTCCTTCAGGGAAAGGGTCTTTACCACGGAGTCCACCTTTTCATAGAAATTTGTTTCATTCTCTCTAGGTCCTTGAATGTTCAGCAAATTTTCGGATTTCGACTTGCTAGATGGTTGACTCCGGTGTATCTTCGATGTTAATGCTATTCAATGGAATCCAATTGATTTTTTTTTTAAATCACTGTAGACCGTCCTCCCTTAGTGGCGAATGCGAATTACCGACGATAACATTCTTTTATCGCAATTTAAATTGTATTAGCCTTCAAACTATGACCATTTAACTTTTTCTGGGCCAAGCCATGCGAAAGGCATCGGAAACGCTCTGAAAAAAACGAAATTGGAGTGAATGAAAGATTTTTGTAGACATAGCGGCCACTTGCCGTGGGATTTCCCGACATAGAAATGTATTTCATCCACCAAGGTGACTTAAAATCTATCGATGTTCAATATATCGTATTTTTAGGTGATGTTGTGTTTACGTAGATTTTTCCTAACGTTTCTTTTGAGAACCACAACTGGAGGCAGTGTCGTTCTTCCGAAGTGAGACACTCGTCGGATAACACAAATCGCTATCTTTTGCCTAATTTGAAAGTCAAGTTATCAAGTATTAGATGCGCAACTAAGTTCCCGCTATTTTCCAAGAAGAGGCTCCAGTAGTTAGTGGTGGTCGGTTGTGACATAACCAAAACGTCATGAACCAAGCATAGATACATGGTAAACAAATAGCTTTGACACATTAGTGATTTTGTTGTTGTGTCATATACTTTTGGTTGTATGAAAATTTCTGATTTTGTAGCAAATAGTCGTCATTTGCTTTCCCTTTTTCAATAAAAGAAAACGGCGGCTGAAGCGCATCGAGAACTCCAGAAAGTTTGCGGAAATGCTGCTCAGAGTGAAATAACGTGCCGTGATTGGTTCCGTCGCTTCAAAGATGGTGAAAAACCTTCGAAGACACTGAATTGAAGGCATTGCTCGATGCAGATCCGTGCCAGATGCATAGAGAGCTTATTTCAGCATTAGGAGTTACCCGCCAAGCCATTTCCAAGAGATTACATGCGAACAATTTATTCTAAAACATGACAACGCTCGGCCTCACATTGCCAAACTCGTTAAAACCTACTTATAAACGCTCAAATGGTAAGTCCTACCCCACCCGCCATATTTCCTAGATATTGAGCCGTTCTTGTTCCGTCCGATAGCACATGATCTGGTTAATCAACAGTTCCGCTCATATGAAGACATCTCAAAATAACTTAATTCGTGTACAGCCTCAAAATACGAACTCTTCTGTCATGATGGTATTCGAACTCTACCAGAAAGATAGGAAAAAGTCGTCGCTAGTGATGGAAAATATTTTGAATCAATCATTTGTAACCATTATTTCACAATAAAGTTACAGTTTCATAAAAAAACAACGACAA
Source organism: Philonthus spinipes (assembly GCA_963082785.1). Taxonomy (NCBI): domain Eukaryota; kingdom Metazoa; phylum Arthropoda; class Insecta; order Coleoptera; family Staphylinidae; genus Philonthus; species Philonthus spinipes. The sequence goes on along the minus strand of OY720307.1, from coordinate 17,744,178 downwards.
CTTAGTTGCGCATCTTATATTTTACTTAGAATACACCGGTCTGATGAGGTCTTTAAGACCGGAATGGACAGTTATTCAAACACTAGATGCTGGTGGTTGAACAAAATTTAATCAATATAATGTTTGTTAATCAGTGGAGCTTTATTTTATGGAATAATGTTGAACGCAAAAAATGAAGTAATATGAACGGAGAAATTGATTAGTTAACAAAAATTTAGCTAAAATAAAGGATTAATTTAAAGCAATCAAAAACTCTTCACGTTGCAGCAACATGTTAAGTGCAGGCACTCGAGTAAAACATCCATTTGTAGGTGTCTAGATTAAAGGAAAGCATCTCCAATTCTCGGCTAAAGTATCATCACCCGAATTATGAAATCCGGCGATGATTTTCCAATCGACTGAAATAATTCCATTCCACCCTCCGCGAATAACAAGAATCCTCACCAGGAAATTGCAAACGTCTAGCGGATTCAATTAATAAGTCGGAAAGTTAATGAGGCTCGAGAAACCGAAACCCTCCATCCGCCCCCCACGCGCGCCTCCCCCTTATTAATCGAACGTTGGGGTTAATTCGGATAAACCGCCGAAGAAGTGGCACCGCTGACGGGCCGTAAAGTTGGGCGTGGTGCTCTTCCTGTCCCGTTTCCCTCTCGCTCGCGCGCTCCGTGGGCTGCTGGGCCTCTTTATTGATTCGTCATCAGGTTGGTTTTCAATTAAGAGCAAGTGGTTACCAGGGGAACGGCGCCAGCGTCGCGACGCGCGCCCCTCCGCGGCTGCCAAGGGGGGAGGGGAGGGATTTTCGCGATTCGTTTTCAACCTGTTAACTCGAAATTTTCAATAATAAAATAATGTTTGTGTGTGTGTATGTGTCTGCAAGTGCTTCTCTTAAAGTCTAGCGTTTGTAATGAAATTCAGGACTTGTTTCTGGGAATTCATTTTATTGAAACCAACAGACACAACGCACACAAAAAAAAAAACGCGAGAGGCAATTACAAATTATACAAGAAATAAATTTTCAAATATAAATTCTTGGATGTTGGATCAAAGCAAAAAATCTAACAAAAATTCAATCACTTTAATATGAAATATTTTTCATGAAAATATTTAACAGCTAATGAATATAAAGAGTAAGATAGCACACTACTATCTTTCATATTATTTGTTTTTAGAAAACAGTGGAATTAATAAATCGCAAAGCGTCCTTAGGGCCTGTTCATAGTGAGACTCTTGACTTCTCACTATAAACACGTCCTTAGAGCCTCTCGATTTCTCACTATGAATACGCCCTAAGGACGCTTTGCGATTTATTTATACTACTCTTTTTGAAAGTCAACAGTCGAATTTTGACTCCTTATGCCGTATTTATAGATAAAGATTCAAAATTCGTTAAATCTAGAGTCTATTAACCAGGTTAATTAATACATTTTAAATTTGATTAACCTTGTGTTATCGAATATATATAGCAGCATTATTACCTTTATAGTGGGCACCCAAGAGTTTACAGTCGAAATTCATGAAATTCAGAGGCTAAAATAGATAATCACAAATACGTACATATAAAGGAATTTTTGGCTTAATTTTTTGGATTCGCGAATTAATCAATATTGACTCTATGCTCTTAACTCCACAGTATTAACACGGCTTAAAATCTTCACAGTCTTCTACTTTTCGAATAATTGATAATTTACTTGAAAATCAAGACAACCTATATTTTATATTCTCGCATTAACAACTAATAAATGTTTAGAGTAAAAAATAAAACAACCAAATATTTTCCATATTTGTCTCCAGACAATTCTGGTAATAAAATAACCTATTTAAGGCGTGTTCATAGTGTTAGTCTAGTTTGAAGTTTAAATTCATCGAGTCCAGAGAATATAAACAATAAATAATCACGACCGCGTACGCATATATAAATTTATAGTGATCGATATATTTGAGCTCTACGCCCTCTCATAGCGTAGAATCACTATCATAACGATAACCGGCACATCTATCTACTCTTAGATTTATTTAGATATTCAGAATGCATATGTGGAAACGGAAAGTTTTCACACAGAAGAATTGTTTAATTTTTTTTAACGAACGAATTATTTTTTATTTTATTTTCGAACCCACAGATGATGTATTGGTAATTAAGTTTGACCAAAGTTATCATGTACAATCGACGCAAACCAAATGTGAACGACAAAATTTAATTGTCGTTCGTCGCGATTAAAATTGACATCTCTCAAAAATTATATTTATGCTCTTAATAGTCCCTCTCTTTATAATAATACTGGCCAAGATTACAGGAATGTATTTCAGTAACAAATACAATGACAACCAAAGAGCATTCACATTTAGATTACGTCGACTGTACATTGTAAATTTTATCAACACAATTTTGAAAGAACAACGATGTACAGTCAACGCAACCCAAATGTTAACGTTCTTTGTTTGTTATGATATTTATTACTAAAATGCATTCCTGTAATCCTGGTTTTGGCCAGTTGTATTATAAATAAAATACAGTATAATCCGTCAATGGTCTTCGATGATCAATTTCAATTTACTTTATTAACGGAACCTCTATTTCCAAATTACAATTATAATTACATATTAAAAATTTTATAAGAACAGTGTGACGCTCTAAAAAAGATTACAAAACATATATATAAAAAGGCAAATTACCAATCACAAATTACGACAATGATCAGCAATGTTTTTGAAAATCAATTACACAATAATCAAAAGATCAACATTAAAATAACAAAATTCTTAAGAAAATCTAATTTCCCAGAAGACATTAATTTATTTATTTGATAATCATGTTCAGTTATATTTTTATATTTTCACTTTAACAGCTAATAAATGTCAAAAGTACGGAAAGCACGTGTCTTGTTGTGTTTTCTGGTAACCTCTACTGCGAAGCAAGGAATTCTGAGGGTTTTGCCATCACTGGAAACAGTGCTTTTGTGGCAGTAAGTAAATGTAATAATTTACTTCAAAATAATGAGCAATATTTATTTCCTGAAAATTGTGGCAATAATTTAGCTACATAATTAGCGCTATGCTTTAATAACTGAATACATTTTTTTATTTATTAATTTAAAAGAAAATCAGAAATAACTTTGACAAACTTGGGAAATTTGTAATGGAAAGATTCAGCACAGAAGATTAAAAAAATATTTAATTTTATTTTGAAAGTCACTATTCGATTATTCAGACACAAAGATCATATGGAAATTTCTTTCATGTTCTAAATGTACCTGGCGTCCCAAAAATTTACTGATTATTTTTTTTAATGCAGTAGGTTAAGAACAATCCAGAATAGTGGTTCCAACAAGATGGAGCCACAGCTCATACAGCTCGTCCAACTATGGCTCTCCTGCGCGAAATTTTTGGCAATCGAATTATATATTTCTATAGGGCTTGGTATAAGCCAATAAATCAAGAACCATCCGACAGCTTAAGGCCGATATCCGATAAGAAGTGAGGGTGCTGAGCCTTGAAATTCTAAGAATATTAATGGAAAATACTCTGGAAAGAGTACGTCGGGTCGAAGCAAACAATGTCAAAATGTCAAACAATAAAATCCAGTGTTTCTATGGAAGTAAATAAAAGAAATAATCATGAACAATATGTAGCTCTAGAAAATTGTGGCAAAAATTTAGCCATTCTCTTAGAACATTTTCATAGTAAATAGTTAAGAGCCTAATGTCAAAGTTAGTCAAATCTAAATTGGTATATCCAGTCATTTTGAGGCAGTGTGTAAAAGAAATAATTTACTTCAAAATCATGAGCAATATTGTAACTGTGGCAATTTAGCCAATTCGTAAGATAACGAAATTTTTCAGAAACAAAAATTATGCGAAAAGCACGTGTCGTGCTGTGCTTCCCGGTTACATTGGATGGGATACATAGATTTCTGGTTGTCTTGCAAACAAATAGTGTTTTTAAGGCAGTGAGTAAAATAAATAATTTATATTAAAATCATGAGCAATATTTAACTCCAGAAAATTATGGCAGTAATTTAGTTACTCCCTTAGGGCGTGTTTATAGTAAGGAGTTAAGAGGCTAATGATAGAATTAATCAAATCTGGAGTCTATAAACAAAGCTATAAAACTTGGTAATACACACACAGGAATTTTAATATCTCGTTTTTTAAAATCTTGTTTGGAATATTCTTAATCCTATGCCCTTGACCTCATACCATGCGGACACTTTCAGAAGGCTATGTTATCACTACAATGTTCTATCTTCGATTCATTGATAAATCGGGAAAACATGAATATTTTTATTTTAAGTACTACGTAATTGTCCTCTAAATATATACAATGCGTCGTCTAATTGCGAATAATAAAAATCAACCCTATGCAAGGCGTGTTGTTAATTCTTTCTGACCTGGGCGGATTATTGCAAGGTTAAGCGCGACATTAAATATCGAAAGTAAAGTAACATCAAATTAATTTCCATATTAACTTCAGAAAATTATGTGTAGTCTCCATAAGGCGTGTTCATGGTAAGAAATCCAAAGCCTAATATCAATTATCAAATCCAAAATTTATATTGGTATAAATCTTAGCATCACTAACAAAAATGTATAGTCTCGTTTTTTTTTTTTGACTGATTTTTTTAATCATGATTCCACACAATGAAAACTCTTCTTCGATTCAATAATAATTTATTTCATACACATGACAAAAAGGTGTTGAATAATCATGAGCCATGTATTAAATCCAAAATCTATTAATAACAATATAAATCTCAGTATCTATAATGCGGGCAAATACCGAAATTTGAAATATATTTTTTTAGAATGATTTCGATGAATTATGATTCAAATACCTAAGATAACTATATTACTATTATAGTTATCTTCTCCTCAATTCATCAGTAATTTATTTAAAAATCATGATAAGTTTTATTATTAAATTTTCACTGCTAACAAATGTCAAAAATATGATAACACTCAACTATTCTCTACATTAAACTTTTAAAAACTCAACAGTAATACAGCCTCCTTTAGGCATGTCCATAGTGAGAAGTAAAGATGAATAAGTCTATAAACGAGATTATAAGAATTAGATCATAACCTCGATTGTGGATTCTGAGTTGGATGAATGACTTTAGGAACTTGACCACACACTATGAATACGTCCTAAATGGGCTATTTTATAGCTCATCGATTAATTCAATATCAGCATGTAGCAGTAATATAACACCCTAAACGCATTTGCTGCCACTAAATATGTTTGAATGAATCAAGATTGACTCCGATCGACACCAATGGCAGCGAATGTGTCAAAGCGTGTTTATAGTAAGGGAGCTTTTAGACTTTTAAAGTCAACATTTATTACACGATATAAACTTTTATTTTAAGCATAGTTTATGGCCTTGTTTATAGAATGTGGATTCGATTTATTCTAGCTCTAGACTCTTGATCATACACTATGTCGTGTTCCTATATGTGATTGTAAAATGTAAACTTGTAGGGATGTTTTCAAATACTAACACTAAGAGATGTTTACTCAATAGACGTCAATGAGTAAACTTCTCTTGGTGTTATTAAAACACAAAACACCCCCGCAAGTTCATATTTTACAATAATCAAGAGCCTAGAACTAGAATTAATAGAATCCAGAGTCTATAAACGAGGCTATAAGCTATGTTTTAAAGGTACTAAATTATCACCACAGATTTCTTCTCTTCGGTTAATTTAATATTAGCATTTTAATGTTAATGCATTTTTTTAATATTGTAGGAAATTCTTTAAATCTCGTAAATTAAATAAATTTTATTATAACGTAAAGAGAATAAAACATCCTACGATATTACCAAAAGAAAATAAATGGTGTCAAACTGGATGAATGACGCGAAAATGGTTAACCAGGCCGTATTCTCTTCCCCTTAATGAGATTTCGTCCGATATATTCTTTTTTTCAACGCCCCGCTCAGAGATTCAATTACCCAACAGGGAGGGGGCGGCGAAAATCCCCCGTGCGGCGGAAGAAAGACAGAGGAAAAAAGGGCGACTTGCATGTCTTTGCGCGAAATTGGTTTATCTCGGCGTCTTTAGGCGGCATTATCTAATTTTCATTTAGGAAAAGTAAGTTCGGTTTTCCCGGTTAAACGGGCGAGGAATTCCCGATCCTCTTAAAGAGCCCTTATAAGTATTCCGGACGTATAGGGGAGGGTCCTTATTGTGGAGTTTTTTCAGGTAGTGACAGGAACTGCCCGGGGATAATTAGGGCCCTTACAAAATACACGCTGGGAATTGATTGAAGTACGTGCGTATTCACCTCCGTTTCCTCCTCTCGAATCCCTCTCTCTCTCTCTTTTCCCACATACAGCTTCTCCTCGTTTATTTTTTCTTCTACTTTCGTATTGAACGGAAAAAAATCATTAAGTGACGTAATTCCTATAATTCCATTCCTCGTTTATGAAAGAGAGGACCTTCAAATGGAGAGAGATAACAATCGGGAAGTTTTGAAAGGAAAGATAGAAGCTCTATAAAGAAGTTTCTTTATTTCCTTATATAGCTTCTCCCTTTCTTTGAATTGTGTAGCTTTCCTTTTCTTCACGGAAGAATATTGACAAAGCCATGTAATTCCATAACTTAAACAAAAGAGTATATACGAAATTAAAAATTGGAATATTTAAAAGGAAAGAAAGAAAAAAAAAACGATTGCAAAACTTTATGTCTAGTTTTATTAGTTATCTTATTATTATTGCTGTATGAAAATTAGTTTCTCTCAATTAACAATTTGTAATGAAAAATTACATAATCGGATTAAGTTTAACATATACGTTATATTTTAACCTCACAATCTGAAATTTCATATCAATTATAAAACTCGATTAGATAGTGGCGATGAAGAATTACGTGTACACTAAATTTAAAATTTCGCAAAGTAATAACCCCAAATATTTACTTTCTGGAATTGCAAAAATGTTAAGAGAGTTTCTCTGAATTTTAACAATTTGTATTAAAAAAAATATATACTGGAATTGCACAAAAATGTTTTACATAATAATCTTTCTTTCTTAATCGTATTCCCTTTTATCCGTATTAGTTGTCGAGGTTACATAATAATCATGATCTTAAAATATGACAAAAACTAGACAACGTCTGAAAGAGCTTTGATTTATATATAAATTGTGAATTGCATAACAATTATATAAAGATAATTTTAAATATAATTTAATTTAAAATTAACTTAAAAATAAATATAAATTAATAATAGAAAAGTGTATTTATTCGTTTGGTCGTATTTATGTTGACTCAATATAATAAACCTATCATTTGCATTCACTAATTATTGGGCTGCAATCGCTCATTGTTTTTAAAATTGTTTCTGTGAGATCAGCTTCCGGTATGACATCAATTTCCAAAAATGTAATAAAATATTTTTTGAAGCTTACGAGATCGGGATTGGTTAGCAGTCCCTGTCAGATATGTACGTCACTTACCTGTCTTGAATGTTGTGAAATCAATTGGTGAATTCATGAAACATTAGGCTGGGGAATTTATGTTTAGGATTCATAGTTATATTGCGTGGAAATCATTTTTACAAACGTAAATATTATTTACGATACATATTTGTAACTATATTTCGAAATTTCAATCAACCAGAAGTCATCCAGACTGTCCTTGTTTTGTTCTTGTCATTGCCTGCGTACTAATCATGATCGCTAACGTTATTATTAAAGTTCGTATTATTTGAGAAAATGAAATTAAACATTTTAGAAGCAGGAAATTTCCAATTTCGAGGAATATTGTAGGTTACTTTTGGCAAAGTATAGGAAATTATTTTTATTCACTTCATAATAAGTAAATTTAACCATATTAATAAATATATGTTTTATTCTAACTATTTAACTATTTAATATATATATATATATATAAATAACCATTAAGTCCTGATTTTGTTGTGTTATATTTATTTTTAATTAAAAGTGGTTGAAAATAAATAAAGACCGAATCAATCCACCTGACTAAGTGTCCATCCGTCTGCACGAATTCCCGTAGAAACAAAACAAAAACGAGAAGGGCGGGACTCGAGGAATGAGTTGTGTAAAAGGGCGCTGGATCAGCAGTATGTCACCGTAATGGCCGCTGTGTTGTGTTTGTTGGTGTATTTTTTGCGCGTGAGAGAGAGAGGATGGACGGAAAGTTATGGGCCGACATCCTCCCTTTCACCCTTAAGAATGGACGGGGTGGAGGAAAAAAGGAAGGCGTTTTTTTTTGTTAAAGTCGAATTATTCCTACGTGGAAATTTGGAAAGGGAATGAATAGTGGAGGAAAATAGGAAGAGGGAAAAAAGGGAAAGGATGGTGTTTTTTGTTGTTGTGGAGGTCGGATGATTCCTATCCCACTGCAATCCTTCTTCTGCTTAACGGGGGGTGGGGAAACTGTGGAAGGTTAGGATTTATGGGAGGGTTATGAACAGTAAGAAACAATAATACATTGGGTTTCAACGACAAATAATATAAAAGTCTTATTGGAAAATAATAAATAAAACAATTAATTTCTTCCCAATGCAATAGCAAATATACATTGTAAAATTCAATTTCCTGCAAACCATTTACCCAGAATGTATTCGTTTTATTAGATATTTTTTTCTAATTCTCGAATAACTTTCTCATATTGTGAAACAAGTAAAAGTATTAATAATTAATTTTAAATTTAATTAAAAATGGTTTGTTTTATTATATATTTTATTTTCTCTCTCTCTAAACTATCGATTATGAAATTCATAGTTTAGAAATTTATTTTCTCAGAAAGTATTTGTTTCAATAGATATATGTTTTCATAAATAAAAACACTGTTTATTACATTGTTTGTATAACAATTAATTTATTCAGTGATCATAGTTTCAATACATTAACGTAACCTTTTCAAACCATGAAACTCAAGCGCGAAGGGCCTTTTACCAGAAGTGCAGGCGGGTTTCAAGAAGGGAAGGTCTACAGTGGATCAGAAAGCTACTCTGAATTGGCTAATTGAGAGAGAGCGTTGGTTGAGGTGTATTTGATGTTTGTGGATTTGAAGGCTGCGTATGGCTCGGTTGAGAGAAAATTGTTGGTAGAATGTTTGAAAGGCAAAAGAGTGTCAGAGCAGATTGCAAATTGGGTGAATGTGGTGTACAAGCAGACACGTGGTGAGTAGATAAGTGTAGTCGCGAAAAGGGGGGGGGGAGCTTAGGGTGTTATCACCAACCCCCAACAAATAACGTTTTATCAACGCTGTAACAACATTAAACCATATTATGTTGATGAAACATCACTAAAATGTTCAACGGGGATACATCACTATTTCTTTGTATTATTACTTGTATTTGTATGATATTTTGTATTATTTTAAATGGTTTACTGTTAATAAAATTATTATTATTATCCAATATATCATATATATTTGAAGAATAACGATTTTTCTTAATTTATATTTATTTTCTAAATATTAATATATTATCATTTCCAAAACCAAAAACTTAAACTCCTAAATGCGAGAGAGAGAGGAAAAAAGGAGGATTCGTGGGAAAAGCGCCGAGATTAATATGCGTTTGAATATTAAGAGATTAATTCCGGGGCTTAAAAATCGCGCCCGCGCGCCAGTAATATTAAATAATGGAAATTTTAATTTAACTTTTTCGCAATTCGAAATGCTGAAGAGCGAGAGGCTCAGCGAGGGTGGAATATTTTTGCTCTCTTTAAGCGCGAGAGATTTAACTTTGTGTTTTTCGGGGGTGGCGGCGGAATGCCCCCTCCCCTCTCACTCTCTCTCGTAATTATTCCGGACTTTACGAGAGAATAAAAAATCCAATTAACTGATTTTAATTGTATCCTCCGCTGTTTAGTCGGAATTTAATTGGAATATGTTACGTTTTTTTTAATTTATTTATGAAGGAAGTAAAGGGGGAAGATAGCAGGAAAATGTTGAGATTACAAGAGCTTTTTTAAAAAAAAATATGTAAAGGGTTTCATACTTAAAGTTACAGAAAAAAATAATTAAAATGTTGCCAACAAATATTTAGTATATAGTTATTATCGCTAATATAATTATATTAGCGATAGATTAAATAACAAAAAAATATTATATAACTGCAAATATTAGCATAATTTGAGTAAAATTTAGAGGTAAATTTGACACACAACATTTTACAAGGCATTCTTTGTGTAAATGCTAGCGCCTGTGGTCATGCAAATTAACTAATAAAGATAAAAAAATGTTTTTTTTAATTACATAGGAATTCCCTTTGATGCACATTCATGTACCGTTTAAATTTATTTTTAGGGGTGCGATTAATAAATTCATATTAAGGAAATACTATACATTACAACGATCAGATGTTTTTCGGATTTACTTTACCATATTCTGTCTTTAACATTTAATGGTAATATTTTATGTCTTTGTCTATTAGTGGCATTTTTTTATTATATGAGTGATGAAAGTAATTACCTTTTTGTGCTTTAGATGCATAAGTGTGTGAAAATTTCAGGAATGAGAGGATTAGAGGCAAATTTTACACAAAGAAGCTAATATTTCTTGTTATATAATTTTTCTTATTAAATCCATCGTTAATATCATTTAATAAATATTTAACATTTAATAAAATCAGGATGTATTTCAATTAATACACTTGATCGTTCGTTTCACTAATTTTATATTTGAGTTCCGACTAGTTTCGACTAAATATAAATTCATTGAAACGAACAAACTAGTGTATTAATTAAAATACATCCTAATTATTACATAAAATGTTTCACCATAGGATAAGTGAGAATTTAATTCAAAAATCTAATAAAATCGCCTATATGATTTAAGTACGTAATTTCAATAATTTAAATCAACTTAGAAAGTTAACTTTGAATTTTTAGATCATACCCTATTAATCCTATTGTCAAGAATGGTACGTTTTAATAATCCAAAGTTAACATCGCGACTTTTTAAGTTGACTTGTATGATTTACTATTTGTTGCCTTTAAATTATCGAAATTTGGTTTTGAAACAAAGTTTGAACTTCAGGAATCTATTTATACAAAAACTAGACTAAAACTATTGAAATTCTCTCTCTCTTAATTCTCGTTTCTATCCCAATCGATCCTTCCCCATCTAGGATAACAAAGCCCAGGTTGTAATCCAGTTGTGTATTATTATTGTTACAGACGGGCAAACACTTCCACCGCACCTCGCTTCTCATTAAGGCCTTCAATCACAAGTTCCGCCTGGATCTCGAGCTTAACACGTAAGTAAAACACGCCTTTCCGCAAAGACAACATTCGGTTTCGTTCAATTAAAACCCAACGGAAAATCGCTCTCGATCGAAATTTGTTATTAATCAAATAAAGTAGGGGATAAATTAAACCTATATTCAGTTTAAGAAAATGAAACAATAATGAATACAATATTTTAATTTGTTATTAATCAAATCAAGTAAGAGGATAATTTAAACTTCTATTCAGTTTGAAAAACAAATGAAACATAAATGAATAAAATCTTTTGTTTGTTGATTATTTTATTTCATTATACGTGTTAATTTAACAAGATGAATAAAATAGCTTTATTTAATAATACTCATTATTTATACGTTATTTTATTTTACTTAGTTGTAAAAAAGTTGTATATAATACCAAACAAATTATTTATTTTATATAATATTGAATTGAAAATGTCTAAATTAGACAATGAAAGTAACTTACAGAGAATATACATTTAATTCTAGGTAATAACAGTATGTTGTAAAATTAAACTCGGCGAATGTGGTGAGCTATGGTGATCCTTAGCGAAAAAAAAAATACTTAGAATTACTTTCAAGTAAAATCTAGGTAAAAAATATTGGTCTGTCGTTATCCTAATTTTGAATTTAAACAATACAATGAATTTCCAGTAATTTCAATTTCAAAATAAATAAATTACTTAAAACTCAAAACATCTGTTCTTTACTGTTGATAATTTATAAAGTCAAAGTTAGGCAATGGAAGTAACGCATGACGACTTCAAATTTTCATTTAGGCAATGAAAGTAAGCCACTATGATCATCATGTAAAAAAATCGGCAACAATAATGAGTTATGGTGAATAAAAAAGTTTTGATTCACTTGGTCACAATTATGAAAATAATGAATAAATATAAACAACAATAAAAAAGAACGTTACTCAATTTAATGCTATCTGCAGAAACGTGTTTCAGGATCTATTCCTCGTCAGTACAGCTTTACACAATATAAAAGTGTTTAATTAAATTAAATTAACTATACTCAATCAAATTAAATCAATTATATTAAATCAAACTAAATCGATTTAAATGAAATCTAACCAAATTAATTTGATTTGATTTTGATTTAAATTTAATTAATTTGGTTTTATTTAATTTAAATCGATTTAGTTTGATTTTATTTAATATAATTGATTTAATTTCATTAAGTATATAACATCTCTAAATTGTTAAAAGCAAAGCTGTACTGATGAGGCATACATATAACAGTAAAACAGTAAGCTAAAATGATCTTAAATTTAAAATTAGGTAATAAACGAGAGTTGCGGCGACTCTTATCTTAAAATTCGGGCAACAAGTTAATGCTGTAGAATTCTTCATCTCAAAATGAAGCAATGATTATAAGATTTATTGAAGTCAAATCAAAAAATAAGAAAATAAAAGTATGGTATAGAGATCTTAAAGGCAATAACAATGGTCTATAGTTAAGATAGTCTCAACCGAGGCTATTCCATACGGGAAATGTTAAGTTTAGCTGTGATGATAAAAAATAACGTAGACGTTAAATTTAACATTTTCCTTACAGAAAAATATTAGGCCATGAGGTTCTTTAATTAAAAAATAGGTAACTGTAATAAGCATCAGTAATCTTCTCGTGAAAATGAAACAATTTCAATTTACTTTATTAATGGAATCTCCATTTCCAAATTACAATTATAATTACATATTATAAATTTTATAAGAAAAATGTGACGCTCTAAAAATATTACAAAACATATGTATAAAAAGGAAAGGAACCTACGGCTGCTTTAAAGCAACAACAGTGGACTATAGTTATCATAAACTCAATATTATTTCTAATTGGCAACTTTAATAAGCTTTAGTGATCTTCTGGCCAAAATTAAGCAATGGAAAGAACATACTGCGATTTTCAATTCAAATCAAATTCAGGCGACAATAGCGAAATTTAGTCTTCGACTTATTACTCTACGAGGATCTTTAGTTTAAAATTAGGCAACTGTGATGCCTTTGTGATCTTCTATCCAAAATTTAGCAACAAACGGAACTTAATGGGGCTTTAAAATGCAATTCAGTAAACAACAGTGAGCTACAGTTATGTTAGACTCAAAATTTGGCTATACGGATATTGAATTCAAAATTAGGCGAATGTAATAAGCCTTAGAGATCTACTAGCCAAAATTAGGCAATGAATGAAACTTATGGAAGCTTTAAAATCAAATTTAGACAGTGGGCTATAAAAATCATAGACTCATGATTAGGTTACGTGGATCTTTAATTGAAAATTAGACAACTGTAATTATCCAGCCAAAATTAAGTAATGAAAGAAACTTACTATGGCTTTAAATTCAAATTGCGGCGACAACAATGGTCTATAGTTAAACTCAGGATTGGGGTATGTGGATCTTTAGATTAAAATTAGGCAATTGTAATAAGCTTTATCTATGCGATAAAAATTAAAAAAGAGTATTCATTCACTTGGTCACAGTTATTTATATAAATTAAATAATCATGATTTGAAAATAATAAATAAACTGTTTCCACATTTAACTCTATAACATTTTGACTTACGTTACGTAAATACTTTAAACAAATGCACATTAAAACAATTAACAAGATAAAAACTGGAATTCCTTATGATGCATCTTCATGTTATGTTTTTTTTTGCGGAGGATGTTATAAATTTAATTTTTGGGAATAAATAAGTCTGTCTAATACTGTATGTATCTAAACTTGACGCGGACTTACCTTTGGTAAATAAATAAAAATAATTGTTGACCGTTAGTTACAAATTGCGCATTCAGAAAATTAATTAGGATAAGTATTTAAAAAGAATCCAGTGATGAATTCTCAATTTAAATACTTATTGAAAAAAAAAATACGATATAAAATTTAAATATTTTGAAAGAAAGTTAAATTAAATAGTAAAGATGTAAAACAATAACCAAGTGAAAATAACTATTCATCTAAAATTGTGTAGAAAATGTTTTACTAAGTGAATAATGGAGAACAATGTATGACATATTAAAAAAATATGTATTCATTTAATAGGTTGAAAAATACACTTTATTTGTTTCACTATTTTTCAACCTATTAATATTGTGATAATGTTTCATCAAGTGATTAGTGAGTACCAAATAAAAGATTTATGCATTCATTTTCCACATAATGGTAAATGTTAAATTTTATTTAGCGTAGCACCAGTTATTTTTAACAACCCCCCTAACTCACTCAAGCCTTTAATAAAGAAAACCCGAAACTCGCTTCTTCTTAACATCCGAAGTACTCGAGCTAGTGCATAAATTCAGGGCGCAACGGTGGAGCGCTTGTTAAATATAACAAGGTCCGTGAAAAGTTAGCGCGAGGTATGGAATAAATTTATCTTTTGTGTCTGCGTGTATGTGTGTGTGAAGGGATGGGGTTGTAGAGGCGACAGGTAGACTGCAAGAGGCGTCCCGGCGCCCTTCTTTTCCGTGATAAGCCGCGCTTTTACGACGGCGTCGGGAGCACTCGTCGGGGTAACTCGCGTAACTCGATGGATTCCATCAAGATATGATAGCCCTGACGTGATTAACTTGTTGGGGGAGGAGGTGAGAAAAAAGGGCGAGTGTTGTTTCAGAAATAACTTGTAAATGCGGCGATAAAAATTCTGCTTCGTTCACTTTCAATCATACGTAGATTTTATCAACGTTGGTGTTTCATAATTTATATCTTCATTGAAGTTAATTTCTTCAATGGTATCATGAAAATTAAACGTGAATATTTAATCAACTTTTATATTAATAATTTATTATTAATAAGATTATAGGCATTAAAAGTAGTCCCGAGACTTTTCTAAATTTCTCCTCTAGGCATTCTTTACCGTATAATATTAATTCTAATTCGTTCACAGAATTAGATGAGTCAAAAAGTTCATCTTCTTCATCCACAGCCCCTATGCTGGATGGTATACCATATCAGATTTTCCCGACAACTTCCTTCCAAAATTAAGAAGTATTAGTTGCATTTCATGCACGGTTTTCTCACTTATCACTTGATGAAATATTATTAGAATAATTTTAGATTAATTGAGGTTTCCTAAAACTATTTGTTGAATTTATATAATATGATATGGGGGAGAGCAGTCAACTCCTTAAAATGTAAATTGACAACTATTTTGCATCTTTTCAAACTTGGTAAGTACCCTACAAACAGAAGTTACTGACCAATATCTATAACCTGGTATGAATTCTAGAAAGAATACGGTATTTTGGTCATAATTTCGAAAAATCTACAACATGATTTGTTATATGGTATTAAGTGTTTTCTTTATCTAAATATTAATAGAACATTCCTTTCCTATTTAATTACGTTTAATAATAATTTTACAGAATTTTATGCATACTTAATATACAGGGTGATTCGGGAGGAAATGGAAATATTTTAAAGACAGGTCCAGGAAGCAAAATAAGTTCATTTAATCAAGTCCCATTTTGATTTGTTTCAGAGATATGTTTTTTCTTTTTGAAAGTTAATTAAGTTAAATTTTTAACAACATTGTCCTAGATACCAATTTTAAATAAAATATTAATTAGTAAAGTCATAAAAATGACAGTTGTATTTGTTTTACTAGAATATGCCTCAAATTTTCAGTCATAGAGAATATGCAGATATGATATTTGTTTATGCATTTTGTAATGGTAATTCTGTTCGTTCAGTATAAGAGTATCGTGGTGGCTTTACGAACGGAAGAACTGGCCACCGAGATCACCAGATCTCACACCCATAGATTTTTGTCTTTGAGGATGTATGAAGGCGTTAGTTTATGCTATCAAAGTGAACACAAAGGATGGGCTACTAGATCGTATTCTTAATGCTGCGACTTTAAATAGAGAGAAGCATCGTTCACTGAAACTGCTGGTAGCCAGTTTCAGTGGACGATGCTATTATGTGTCTATTTATAAACGCCCAAATAATTGTATCGGAGTGGGTGGTGGAGTTTTAGAAAATTTAAGGTTGCGGTTTAGTGGAAAGAGATAGCTATATAGTAAAATGGAAATAATCGTTTGAAAATAGAGCTATTCTTTTGGATTTCATAATATGAATGTGTATTTACATTTTTTATCTACCAAGTATAAAGTATCAGTCTAAATAAAAAATAAATCGTTAATTTTCGTGTATTACGTCAATTTACTAGTTTAAGTTAGAAAAGAAAATTGTAAGATATAATGAAATTAATAGGTCATGTCTGCTAAGTCATTTGAATGCAGAATTTAGTGAAATCCTTTAAATTTTCATTGCACAAGTTTTTATTAGCAAAAATTTAATTTAAAATTTGCTATAAATTTGATCAATTTTCATTGTTTTTCATAATTATTTTTCACAGAAACTAAACATTAAAATAATTTTTAATTTATCTGATGAAATTCCTGCTTAATTTAAGATTATTTTAATGTACAATACAATATTGTTCATTGATCACAACAACAATCTAACTCAAATTAGTGATTGCCCATATTTGTATAGCTATCTCTTTCTTCTAAACCGCACCCTTAATGTGAATTAATACTACTGTTTTGGTAGCTCAAAACATTTTCCTTTAATTTTACAAATTGCTTTTTTAAAAAATATCTCTGAAACAAATGAAAATCGGACTTATATATATGAGCTTATTTTACTAATTTTAGCTTCCTGAATATGTCTTTAAAATATTTCCATATCCTCCCGATTCACCCTGTATATTTAAGTCATTTTATTCTAATACAAATTCATTATACGTTTATGAAAAAAAAAAGCTTTAAAAGTTCAGTTATCACTTCCTTTTTAGTTCGAATAAAAATTAATTAACCCATTCTAATCTCCCATCATCAGTTAATAATCCCCATTAGTAGGTAACTATTAATCACAACTCGGCTCAATAATTTCCGTGTTTCGCATTGTTGTAAAATATGGATATCGTGAATAATTACGGTGATTATTATATTTCGGTGGGATACGTGCGATAATCCCGATGATAAATCCTCGGGGCGCCGAAACAATGGGCCGCGCATAAATCCAATTAAAGACGACAATGGCCGGCCGGTCCCATCTTATGTTAATCGGCGATTTATATGTATGGCGTGCGTGCGGCGTCGGAATTTACGAAATTTTCCCTTCAGCGCAAATTAATCCAAACCAAAAACATCCACAGCCATACGCTCAGTCTGCGATTAACTGGAATAACTAATTTTGTTTCCATGGAAAAGTATGGGAAAATTATTTGGTTAATCGCAAATTATTGGACTATGCACATGGACTTTAATTTTGGAATCAGAATTAATTAGGATCAGTATTTAAAATGAATTATTAAAGCATCCAGTGATGAAATTCGTAATTAAATACTTATTAGAAAAATTACAGCAAAATAATAATTAGCACGTACAATTTTTTATATCCTATAAAGTATATTAAAACTTTATAAGTGTAAACGGAAGCGACTAAAGAAAGAAAAAAACTTCTTCCTGACATTGTTTCGTTTGAACCTAATGACACCATTTTTATCATTATTATTTTGCATTGTTTTACATTATTCTGGTCAAAAAATGAATATATTTTCAATATTTTTTAAATTTGCAAATAAAATCCATGATATTCTAGTATATTAAATTATTAATATTCCATGTAAACATCGTAGTTCATCCAACCTAAATTGCATTTTTGTATGAACTCAAAAGCCATAAATATTTTTTTAATTGTGTGTAAACTGTTCATGACGAATGAGGATTATTTCAGTAATCGAATACGAATTAATCGATTATTTTAAATATTCAAATGACTTTTCATTGGATGGTTCAATATTGAAATTAGTCAAACAGATATGCATATTTCACGATTTCGATTAATTAATCACTACTAAATAATTTTAATATAATTTTCTATGGTAATATTTTAACTTTTAATTAAAACATGTTTAGCCTTTCTTCACAAATTAATTGTTTAGTTTATTTTTTTAATAAAAGTTATCATCATCTTCACGTAACACCCAATTTCATCTATAACAAATTTAGTTAGGATCCGCGATTAACAGACTGTACTTATTACGGATTATCACTAATTTTAGTATCAATTCAAAAAATGTAAAATTATACTTTCATTATTTTTTGCAATTTTCATATAAATCGATTATTTAAATGATCAATTTTTCCAATCACTTGTGTAAACTGTTTGCAAGTGCAATTTAGTTTCATGAATCGCACTTCGGGTGGTAAAAACTACTCCGCTACTCCCAAATAAACAAAATACTTTTTATTTATTTTTTTGTTATTATTTAAGAATATTTAATTGATGGGTTACTGAAATTACAGAAAATATTTTGTTTATTTTGGAGTAATTTGTGTATCTCGTTACTAAAAATAATCACAAAAAGAAATTAAACGAAATAAAACATATGAAGATGTTTTTGTTTCTTCGTATGTTTTGTTTCGTTTAATTTCTTTATTCTTCCAGCAATGGTTCAAACTGCGTTTCATATAATTCGAAGATATCGAATTTATATTTTCCGTTATTGATTCTGAATCATTTATCTGATAATTAGTACCGAACGCAATATTAAGTTACTTTAAATTAGAAAACTATATATTCAGTTATTGCATCTAATTTTAAGATATTTTTATGCTCCCATCAATCCTGAAATAAGACAAAATATTTTGATTGATTCGGGTGTAATTTATGCATCCGTTGCTTCTTAAAAAAGTCCTAAAAAGAAATTATACGAAATAAAACATCTCCGTAATTTTATTCTTCCAACAGTTAAAAATGCAATTCATATAAATAATTTCGGATTAAAATTAAATTAATATAATACCATCTTCACGCCGCGACTTCTTTCTCTTTTAATCCACCATCTTTTTAGACTTCCCTTTCACGTAGGTCCGGACGTAAAAGTCGCCGAAGAGGAACAGGAACAGCACGCTCTGGATGATGTAGATGATCAAAACGCCTTTCGGGTAGTTGCAATTTGTGAAGAGCATGTAAATATGCTGACTCATCAACAATCCGAATTGCGCCTGGAAAATAATAATAATAATTATTATTATTTATTAGTGCTTCTACAAAAAGATGATTTCTCTCGTCAAATAGGACAATGAGATGAAAATATAATGTAATAAATAATTAAAATCACTCTAAACTCTAAGTAAAGTTATACAAACATTTACACCTAGTGTCTAGTGTAAATGTTTGTATAACTAGTTTTAGAGTTCTTCAACATCTTTTACAACTGCTTCATTTTCGTAATTTTTTGAAATTATTATTCCCCTTACTTAAAGAAAGAGGATAATTAAAAATTTAATTTAGAATAATTTTTAACTAAATAATTGATACATTAGTATCCATTTTAATTATTTAAATAAAAATTGTTGTCCTTTCTCCTACTTATGAACTAAATAATAATAATGAATAAGTATCAGAATTTATAAACTAAATAATAATTTTATAAATTCTCATACTTATTTATTTTTATTATTTTATTATTATTAATAATAAAAATAAATAAGTATTTAGTTCATAAGTAGGAGAAAGGACAACCGTTGGTTTTTAAATAATTACAAATCTGCACAGGCAACATAAAGAAATAATCACATTATAATTGTTTCAACTTAAAGAAGAAAGTCTTCTTCAATTGAAACTGAAATTAATCGTTAGATAGATTCAAAATAAACACTCATAAAAGTAAAAAACAAGTTATTAAATTCACTTACAAGTTGTAGCTGCGTGATGTGTTTCTTCCACCATGCGCTCGTTTTGAAGTTTTTATCGTAGGCACAGAGCAGGTAGTAACCATACATGATGACATGGACGAAGCTATTGAAAACGATAACGTAGAGAGTCGCTCCGCCGCCAACGAATTTCAACCAACACCAAGAGAGAATCACCATGCCTCCGTGATGATACACGTGGAGGAAGGATACTTGTGATTGTTTCTTGCGGAGGATGAAAAATATCTGAAAACAAGATTAAATAATGGATGATATAAATTTAATATATATTTAAAACTATTTAATAATAATAATATATCTTTATTCCACACAAGTAACAGAAATATTTACATTATGACATTGATTTTATACATAAAACATGATTATCTTGTTTTGGAATTGGCTATCGACTAGAGGACCATTAAATATTTTATATGTTTCGTATAAATTATCAGATAAACGAATACAGCATTTAAAATTTATTCAATTCAAAGTAGATTTACAGATAATCACAAATTATCAATATTTTAAGTACAAGTACTTGTTTCATGCATTCCATTTACTATCCTTTATATATCTACATATATTCTTTCAGAGATGACTTCTAAGCCATC
This sequence comes from Philonthus spinipes, assembly GCA_963082785.1. NCBI lineage: Eukaryota > Metazoa > Arthropoda > Insecta > Coleoptera > Staphylinidae > Philonthus > Philonthus spinipes. The sequence continues at coordinate 17,723,631 of OY720307.1, read as the reverse complement.
CTATATTTATTATTCTTCTTTCCCTCTAAAGAAACTATACATGTTTTGAGTGACAGATGTCAATAATGCATCCAGCTTTGTACTTTGGAGCAAGACTCAGAAAGCGCTAAAATAGGGTGTTATCAGAGGCACGAAAAGAGCTATACGTAGCTACACAAATAATATGTGGTCAATATATTATGATAGGATAAGTGGACAATAGGAGGAGGGTCAATATTAAGGCCTGTGCTTTAGGTATATAATGAGATATTTAAACTGGACCAGAAAGCGTAAATATATTCGGTTTTGTCAACAATGACTTAGTTTTAAACAGATACGTGGTAAAATTGATAGCCAGCACTACAAAGCGAATGCAGAATGCCTGAATGGAATGATACTCCGACTGGAGCCCTTTATCATTACAAGATATTAGGATTCTGTGTATGACAAGATATAGATCCTCATTAACCACATCGGTTGAAGTATTGCCTTCTTCGATACTAGTAAATCTCATGCTATAGATAAGAGCTGAGGTAAGATAGGGTAAAAGTAGAAAGGATTCCAACGCTTTAAGAAAGAATCGTGGGACTGGTACAATGGTGTCAAAAAAGGGGGGAAACTTGTATAGAAGGAATGGACAGATGGATCAAAGGGCTCATCAAGAATATCAGCAGGTGGTCAAATATAACCATTTGATCACAATATCATTCCCAAAATCGGCAAAAGAATCCGCTTTGCGCTATATATAAACCGCGTAACAATATCCCCTCCGACAAATCTTAATTTCCCGAGGCAAAAATTAATCCTCGCAAACAGATTTAAAGGTTCGATATTTCATTATAAATTTTTCCCCCCCGAAGGGAATAACGACGATTAACGCTTTCTGGCTTCCAGTACTCGCTTTACTCGCCGGCCCGAGCAAACAAATCGCGGTTAATAATCGTAACAACACACAGTAACTATTTTTCATGTACACACAAACACATAAAGAGGGAAGGACGGGGGGGCAGAAGGGAGAGACGTAAATGTGCAATCCAGTTCAGTCCGGGATGTTGTAAATCAGAAATTGCGGGCCGGAAACGCGACGCGAGCGCGCGTTCCGATTTGAATTCGGATTTATGATCGCTCTCGGATTTATGCCTTTGGTGTTGTTGTTGTTTGCCTTGTTTTTTTTTTTGTGTATGTTTGGTATATGTTTGTTATTACTTTTTTTACTGTAAATGAATTCACGTAAATTGATATTTTAGTTAGTGTTTTAAATTGTAATTATAGCAATTTATTATTATATATACAGGGTGTCCCGTCCCGTCAATTGCTATTATGGTCTGTTTAATAACTAGGAGGAGTATTTTAAATTTCACACGCTAAAAACTTTAATTCTAATTGACTAAGAAAAAATAGTGCATACTTTTAGTTTGTTTTAATTATTAATATGTCTATAATTCAGTTATTTGTTCGATAAATGAATATATTATATAAAAATAATTATTTATTATTGATTTTTTTTATATAATATTTTAATATTTTTTTAAATAATATTTTATTATATATTCGATTTTATTTAAATAGTAATTCCGAAATTATTAAAAAAATTGTGCATACTTTTAGTTTGTTTTAATTATTAATACGTCTATAATTCAGTTATTTGTTCGATAAATGAATATATTATATAAAAATAATTATTTATTATTGATTTTTTTTATATAATATTTTAATATTTTTTTGAATAATATTTTATTATATATTCGATTTTATTTAAATAGTCATTCCGAAATTATTAAAATTTGCCGCCAAAAGTATCTAGTGACTTTTCTGGTGACTTTTTATAGTGTAAATTGGGCTTTGGCACTTACTCCTCCTACTTATTAAACAAACTATAATAAAACAAATAATATTTTGTTTAACTTTGAAGATGAATTATGGCTTAAATATTAACTTTTGTATATAGATAAGTTTAGTTAAATCATCATATTTTGGTCCCAGGAACTTGCGGTTAAGCCATTTCCTAGTATTAACGAGACGCCCTGTATGTATTTGTAGACATGCAAGGGTTATATTTTTGTTATTTTTCTATCTGCCTTACTATAGTACTTTTTTTGAAAATTAGAGACGCGTTGTATTCTGGTCGCAATTTAACAACGATATTAAAAAAAACGAAATTTCGTTTGGAAAACGGTTACCAGCTGCTAGTTCTTCATAAAAAATAATTTTGCTTGAAAATGTACCGAATAATTTCCATTCAAGCTTATTGTCTCATTAATATTAATTTCCATGAATACTTGTTACTTATTTCACCAGTTGAAACAATTTTTCTTCTCGATTTTTGTTCATAAAAACTTGTTTTTAGAAGAACGAGTATCGAACTGGTTTGTAATTGCAACAATTTTCATACTACTTCTTCTCGTTTCTGATGGAAACTTCTTATTTGAAGAACGAATGTCGAACTGTTTACTAATTCTACCAATTCGAGCATTCATTCTTCTCGATTTTCTTTATGAAAACGTGTTTCAAGATCGAATATCGAACTGGTGGCTATTCACCAATTTTAATCATTCTCGTTTTTTTCCATGGAAACTTGTTCAAAGAACAAAAATCGAACTGGTTACTAATTCCACCATTTTAAATTTTCGCTCTTCTCATTTCTGATAATTATTATTAGAAGAACTAGTGTCGATCAATTTATTAATTCTACCAGTCCAAATATTTATTCTGCTTTTCTTTTTTTATGAAATTTTCATGTACGAAGAACAAGCATCAAACTGGTGGCTAATTTCACCAATTTTTGTACTAATTCTCGTTATTCATAAAAAAAATATTGTTTAAATAACTAGATCAAGAGAGCACTTCAAACATTTATTCTTTTGTTTTTTTTTGTTTGTTTTCTTTCATAAATTGTTCAAAGAACAAAAATCGAACTGGTTTCAAACTCTCGCCCTTCTCATTTCTGATAAAAAAAATATTATTAGAAGAACAAGTGTCGATCTGGTTACTAATTTACCATTAACTCTGATCTTCCTTTTTCATTAAAATTTCTTATCTGAAGAACGAGTATTTATTGATTGAGAACTGATTGAGAAATAAAGCACTAATAACATTTCTTCACACTTTTATTTGAATTACCGAATGTACATTTCCATTGACAATGGTCACTTTGTGTCCGAAATGTAATTCAAATAAAAGTATGAAGGAACGTTATTATTGCTTTATTTATCAATTTAATTAAATCTCCACGTAACTCAAACAATCAATTTACTGAACTGGTGGCTAATTTCATTACCAATAACACTTCTTATTCGAAGATGCAGTATTGAACTAGTTATTAATGCTACTAATTTTAAACACCCTTTCGTTTTTTGTCATAAAAACTTCTTCGATGAACGAGAACGAGAAAATATTTCAAACATTTATTCTTCTCAATTTCTCTAAAACCTTGTTGTTGGAAAAACGACTATTCGAACTGATGGAATTAATAATAAGTTTTCATAAAAATTAATGATAATTATACAATAGGCTTGAATATAAATTATCCTTCAATAACTTTATCATTTTTCACTTGGTGAAAATTGTGAAAATGTTTAAGTAAATAAAAACACTATTAATTAATAATATAATTTTATAATATTTGTCATACAAACCAAGTGTTTTTTTAGCCCCGTTTAATCATGAAATATAAATTACCCTGTTCATTTTTCAGGGTGTGGTTTAGACTAAAGAGAAAGTGATAGCAATGAAAAATATTGTATTATACATCAATATAATCTTGAAATAAGCAGAAATTTCATCAAATGAAATAAAAATATATTTTAATGCTTAGTTTGTGTAAAAAAAAATATGAAAAAACAATGAAAATTGATCAAATTTATAACTAATTTTAAATTATATTTTTGCTAATAAAAACTTGTGCAATAAAAATTTCAACGATTTCACTAAATTCTGCATTCAAATAACTTAGCAGTCATTACCTATTAATTTCATTATATCTTACAATTTTCTTTTCTAACTTGAACCAGTAAATGGGTTATTCGTCCTTTCTGACCTGAGCTGATTATCGCCCAGTTATTCATGTCAGCCAGTGTCGTTGCAAATATAGTCACTTAGTTAACGATGCTTTCGTGGATACAACTTTTCGAAATTCTTCCAAACAATTCCCTTTTTATTCTCACTTCTATTGTAATATTATTACTATTGTTAAAAAAAGTCATATATTTCAAAATCTTTCATTAATTTTAATTTTCACTTTTATACTTACTGTGTCTAATAAATCGATGACTTTAACCATAAAGTAACACCACATTATCGACGCAGTATGAATGGCCACTGGTTTGTTCGAATAATCAACTGGAGCACACTTGAAGTCAAATGTTACCAAAACTTTAAGTCCCTGAAAATATTTTCTTTTTATTATTTGAACGAAAGATTTTTTTTTTAATTCACCTCAATCACAATGAAACCACAAGCTAAAATTTGCGCCGCGTTGTAAAAAATCATCAACCGATTAAGATCGAAGGGCTTTCTGTTCTTCATCCACTCAGGGCCACGATCCAAGATGATTAACAAGTACAACACCGTGATAGTCAACATTGGTATGGGATTTCGAAGAAGAAACCAGGTTTTCACGCGGGGATCTATAATTAGGATTTAGTTTTAGCTTAGAGTGATACACATGGAGTCAAGAAGAAAAAGGGAAACAAATTTATCACAGAGGTTTTCTTTAAATTAAATAAGAATGATTTAAAAAAATATAATTAATTTCAAATCATTTTTATTAAATTTATTTAAATAACTGTTGCCAAGTGAATAAATACTCTTTTCTATTGAATGTTAATTAAATAAAACAAATAGTAAAACAATAACCAAGTGTTTTTATTAAATATTTAAATCAGTATATACGATAAATCTTTTTAGGTTTTAATGGTACAGTCAAAATCAATACGACTAATATACTGGCTAATTTATTTTTTATTGAATTTATCCTCTTTCGAGGTAGATAGAGATTATAAATTGTGGACTTTTATCGAAATAAAATAAATTTATTCGAAATAAATTCGATAAAAGTCCACAATATCGAATTTATTTCGATTAATTATTCGAAATAAATTCGATAAAAGTCCACAATATCGAATTTATTTCGATTAAATTTATTTTATTTCGATAAAAGTCCACAATTAATAATCTCTACTAATAATGGGCAAAATCGATTATTTGAAGAATCGATTTATTTGAAAAATACAAAAGAAAATAAAAGATGAAATCCAAATTATCTCAAATAGTTATAGAAACAGCATTTATAATAATTCTGGTTGAGTTTTTAATCATATATTTCATAGAAACGATAAAATTTTCATACGATTATCAAAAATAATCGATTATTTCGTATTCGATTATTGAAATAGTCGATTTTGCCCATCGCTAATCTCTACCTACCTCGAAAGAGGAAAAAAATAAATTAGCCAGTAGTTAAATGAGATGCTAGTTAAATATACATACCTTTTCAATTGTATTTCACCATTTATCAAATAAGATCAATTGTATCACAAATATTTTTCCCATGGTTAAATATATTTCAAATAATTTCCCGACATATCTGGCGAATATAGTGAAATTCACTTGATATATCGGGAAATCATTTGAAATATATTTTTTCTTTATATTTTTGAACCATAATTTTTTTGCATAATAAGCATTTTTAGTTTATTACTAATATTAATATTTTTATGAATTAGACATAAAATGCATTTTACGAATCAAGGAATAGTTTTGTCAAATAAAAGGAAATCCATTGGCGTGAGGGAAATGTAACTATGCAATATGAAATTATTATAATTGAGAGACTAATTAAGATAAAAACAAACGTATATGATAATTGTATAGCAATATACATATTTATTATTGTATATTATACAAATTGGCCCAGTAAAGGTGTGAAAATCTTCAGCTAAAGTGGTACATTGATTAATTTCAAGCAGAAAATTTAAGTAAAAAAATATTATATTGTGGCTTATAACTCCTCGCAAGCCAATATAAAGAAATGTAAATTGGACAACAGTGGACCAAACAAGTGTTTAATATAATATTAATTATAAATTTAACAAATTATCACTTGAAGATAGGAATAAGCCGGTTGCATTTTGTTTTCACAATGAACTGTTTGGGATTGATAAATAAATATTTTGATGCGTATTATTTTTATTTTGTATTTTGTCGTAATTTGTGATTGGTAATTTGCCTTTTTTTATACATATGTTTTATAATCTTTTTAGAGCGTCACACTTTTCTTATAAAATTTTTAATATGTAATTATAATTGTAATTTGGAAATGGAGATTCCGTTAATAAAGTAAATTGAAATTGAAAATCTAGAAATACATAAGTATACATCAAAAATGAAAGATTAAAATAAATAGTCGAATTGATAACTATCCGTTTCTAAGCAAATTAAATATATACATTATCAGAAAGTATAATGAACTCACACAAACTTACACCAAAAAGATATGACAAAGTGAAGTGAAATTTAATAAGGCTACATATGAAAATACATAGTTGTTAGATCTATTTTTATTAAAAAATGCTTCTAAAGAAGTTATTGATTTGTTAAAATTTCCAATTTATTTATCACCTACGTCATTTAAACTTTACAAATGTGTAATTGATTGTAAGTTCATATTTAGAGATTTATACTAATATCCAGAGACACATTTAATATTTTAACAGTCTCGTGAAATGTTACGGAGAAAAATAAAATATTTTTTTATCCAAAATTAATTAACGAATCACACTACCTGAAGATTTTTCACACATTTTCTGGCCACCTTGTATACAACTGAAAAACTCTGCAAATATAATTATTCTTTTATTTAATTACCCGCTTGTTCTTCCATTGCGTATACATAGTATTTGTAAATTTCACTTAAAACCAGAGCCATTGCGAAGGAATAGAATAAAAATTAGGAGATAGTACGGTGCGGTGCTTCACATCACAGGCCGACTGATAAGAAGGTAATAACGCTCGATGCTTCCTTCATAAAGGAAACGCAGTATTAGCATACAATGACTTTCGTTATTTTATACAATATATCTGGGAATTTGCTAACAATATATGGAATTATTGTTGTGTAAAATCCATAAAAGAACGCCACGCGATTCCGTTCGTGTTTAATAAGCACTAGTCATTTTGTTGCACCGAAAGTAAATTAATTCAGTGGGACTTCGATTCAATGGTAATGACATGATTGTAAACGTGCTGGTGGTTTTTACGAATGAAACAAAAAAAAACAAATAAATCAGTGATTACAATATACGTGTGTAAACAAATTGTTGAAATATTCATACAATGAATTAAAAAAATAAAAACAAGTGATCTATAAAAAAAATGTGCATTTTTCAAATCATCACAACTTGTTGAATGTTTTGAGCGAACTTGTGAAGGACGAAAACGTTTAAGCAAGTACTTTAAAATCTTGAATAATAAAATCTTTCACATTTTTATTCCAACGTACAATATTGCTTGAATATCATTCTTGTTAATGACTTGGTGAAACATATTCGACTCTTATTTTCTTTTATAATTTTGCTCTTGATAATGCTTAAAAATCAAAATTAGTCGAGTATATAAAATACATTTCTGAATCAAACTGTGTGTAATTCAATAATGTTTATGATTATTGTTAAAATATATAACGACAATCATAAATAGAATTGAATTAATAAAAAAAATATTTTGTACTTTACTTAATTTATTTAATAATAAATATGTATTTTTCTTGAAAGAATAAGAATCACTTGGTTCTTATTCTTTCAAAAAAAAAACTTGATAATAATGGAGTCGCAGTATACTAAATAAATAGACACATTGTTTTATGAATCGAAAACTAATAACGCTATCATGAATTCATTTAAACTATTTTATACGGTGATTCTTAAAGTTTACTTCGGGAACTCATATTGGGATAAGTAAATTAATTAAGTGGGACAGTCTAGTTCATTTCAAATTCGATATAACATATCTCTGCATTGACACTTTCCACAGCTGTGATGATGCGTTATTAGGAAGCAGAGGGACGTAAGCCAGGCCTTTCACATAGAAAAAAAATCGCCCGGTGTAACATCGGGGCTCCTTGGTGGATACCGTATAGGACGCGGTTGTCGGCTGTTGAACGGCCTATCTAGTGCTGTGAAAGTGTTGCCTCCAGATAATTCCTAACGTCACGGTGCCTGTGAGGAGGTGCTCCATCTGTTGGAAGATAAAGTCCGCCCCTTTCTTATGCAATTGAGACATCAATCAATTGATCAACATTTGATGATATGTAGCTCCCGTTACTGTGTTTTCTTCAAAATAAAGAATGGATCATGTACCTTTGTGCAAGATACAGCACAGAACACATTCTCTATTGGAGAATTACGCAAATGCTCCACTAACATTCTCGGAGGTTTAGTCCCCATTTTCGGACGTTGTGTTTATTCACCTTACAACTTATGTGGAAAGTTGGCTCGTCGCAAAATTCATCTTCTTCATTACTTCGCAGCATTTCATTACAGAAAGCTTTATGTTTAAGCTTGTCATCTTCACGTAGATGCTGTACCAACTGCTATCTGTGAGGCGTCAGTTTTAGTCGTTTGCGTAAAACTTTCCACACAGTTGGTTGAGGAATTTGTAGTTCCAAACTTGTACGTGTTGTTTCCTTTTGTAGACTTCGTTGGTAAATAGCACGAACATGTTCCACTGTTTCTTCCCGATCTTTTGCTTTTGCATAATCACCCTGTCGTTTCAAATTCATTATACCAATCATAAATCGACTGTCTAGTATCATACAATAATAATAATACAATTTGTTATTGTAGCTTAGGTGTTAGCTGTATGGGGAAGGAAGGGGTAATTTCTAACGTCAAGGTGCCTGTGAAGAGGTGCTCCATCTGTTGGAAGATAAAGTCCGCCCCTTTCTTATGTAATTGAGACATCAATCAATTGATCAACATTTGATAATATGTAGCTCCCATTACTGTGTTTTCTTAAAAAAATGGATGGAGGATAGAAAAGGTGTAAAAATTATGATGATGTTAGGATGGGAAAGAGAGAGAAGAAGTAAGGTTTAAATTATTTAATGGTATGTGTATCTTAAATGAAATAGAAATGCCAATAAAGGTCTTTTTTATTTCTATTGTTGCCTCTTTGGCACTAAATCAGTTTTTGTAATCCATTGATAATAATCACTTGATATTCGAAATGTACAGAGTGGTGCCACATATGGAACACTTTTTTTTATTTTAAGAGATATCGAAAAACCGTTTTCGCGATCCTAGGTCAATTTTAATGATAAAAACAATAGCAATATATATATAACCGTTTCTGGGTGTCTAGATTTTCCAGTAAACGAGTAATAAAAATTAAAATAATAACAAAGAGCTTAAAATTCGTAAATCCGTGGGATTACTCGGACTTGTAAAACTCCATGGGGTCGTAGGCCATTAAATAAAAATTTCCAGTAAATTTATTCGAAAATAAAAAAAGAAAACGTGTATTTTAAACTTATACTCAATTGTACAAATTGCAAAGTTTTTCTACTTACGGTGAATATATATAGTTTTTGATTTATTTTTATTTCATCACTTAATTCACCCGCATCCAAAATAGTGACGTCATCTTACCAGTGAGATGATTAACAGCGTCACATTCATAAAAACTGAGTTATAACCGAAAGTTGACGAAGAGTTTTTTTTTAATAATACTTGTAACTCTGTTATTATTAAAAGTAAAAAAAAATAATAAAAACTTTTTTAAAGCAACATTTTATTCTGACTTCGTATACAGGGTGTCTCAGCGTGCGCGCCGAGTAGCTTTACGGCTAAATGGTTTATTTTTTGCAAAATCGGCTTTCACAGGCGTATGTAGGTCTATTAGGACCACATTTTAAAATTAGTTTCAAATATACAGGGTGTCCCATAAAAGCATGGCGTATCATAGTTATATTTTTTCTAATGGAATGACCTATATTTTATATTTTTTTCAGATTCTAAATCAAAAATAAAGTTAACTTTTATAATATATTCATATGCCTAAACCTAACAATTTTTGAAATATTTAAATATTTTTGGAAAAATTGACGTTTCGAAAAAAAATCATAACTCTCAAATGGATGAATGAAAACAGATGAAATTTTGTACCAGTATATTAGACTAATGGGTAAATATTTTAGGCTATTTACAGGAATTTAAAATCTTAAGATGTTTTGATAATCTAACGTAACTCTAGAAACACATTCAAGGTCAAATTTAATGCTTATTTTAAATGGCACACCCTATATCTAATAGCCCTATCTTGTAGGAAATTATATTGTCTTTCAAAAAGTATAAAGATATTTTTTACCTAAACCTAATAGTTTTCAAGGTATATGCATTTTCGTTAACTTTTGACATAATATTTATTATTCATAACATGGAAAGTCGATACAAAGCGCCATCTATTGTTCAATATAATATTTATTATTATTATTATTCCATAAAGGCAAGAGTTTAGTTATTGTTCATAAGACCCAACAAATGATTTTCGAGATATTTCCTAAATTAATACACTAATTTTATTAATTGTGAATATACTAATTGCATTATTTATTTACACATGTGTAAATTATTTGATAAAAACTTGTTAGAATTGTAAAACAAATATAACGAAATACATCAAATAAATTGACAAAATAGTATTAAAAGTAATTTATAATAAATTTTCAAAAATACTACCATCGAATACATAATTAAATTTTATTTTAAATGATATTTTGACATTTCTCAGCATATTAGGTATAATTGATCTAAATGTATTATTAATTTATTAATTCTGCTTTCCATGTATTCTTCCATTTCATTGCTTATTAAACCACCTTTTTTGATGAATATTCAATGGAATTAAACTTGTAATTGTGTCTCCTCATTATTAGTTACTGTATTCAAGGTAGTTTTTTTTTCAAATACTTCATACTGCCTACAGTTTTGAATGTATTTAAAACTTCCTCTACAGTCTTCTTATTAGGATGTCTTCCATCAGAGAACATTTTGTACACTAAGAGACAATCTTAATAACATTACATTATTATTAGAATCATGTTAATTCTTTCATTTAAAGGAACATTATTTTTTCAATTGTTAGTAATAATACGAATGTGTCAATTAAATTTGCGTATAAACAAAAGCCTATTAGAATAACTGGCAATAATAATTATTAAATTAAGCAATAGATGGCACTTTATGTTACATTGTCGTATTAAAATAATAATGATAATGACGAAAATTAACAAAAATGGATATATCTTGAAAACTATTAGGTTTAGGTGTAGAATACCTTTATACTTTCTGAAAGACAATACAATTTCCTACAAGATAGGCCTATTAGATATAGGGTGTGCCATTTAAAATAAGCACGAAATTTAACCTTGAATGTGCCTTTGGAGATATGTTGAATTATCAAAACATCTTAAGATTTTAAATTCCTCTTAATATTCTGAAATATTCACCCATTAGTTAGATATACCGACACAAAATTTCATTTGTTTTCATTCATCCATTTCAAAGTTATGATTTTTTTTCGAAACGTCAATTTTTCAAAAAATATTTAAATATTTCAAAAGTTATTAGGTTTAGGCATATGAACATATTATGAAAGTTAACTTTATTTTTGATGTAGAATCTGAAAAAAATATAAAACATGGGTCATTCCATTAGAAAAAATATAACTATGATACGCCATGCTTTTATGGGACACCCTGTATATTTGATACTAATTTTAAAATGTGGTCCTAATAGACCTACATACGCCTGCGAAAGCCAATTTTGAAAAAAATAAACCATTTAGCCGTAAAGCTACTCGGCGCGCACGCTGAGACACCCTGTATATTATTACATTTTACTTATCATTTTTAGTTTATCAGATATATCTAAAATAGTTTAATGAAATTGTATATAACTTTGCAAAAACACAAAAAAATCTAAACAAACTATATATATTTGGAATCTACTAAAAAAAACTGTACCCAATATTATTATTTTCGACTATAGTCATAATTTGAAAAGTCCCAGATTATAACGCATAAACTATAAATGATAAATAAACCCGGAAATGGTTAAGAATAGATCACTCTTTATTGTCTTTACCATTAAAAATTAGCCTATGGCCGCGAGAACGGTTTTTCTATATCTTATAAATACAAAAATATTTCCATATGTGGCATCACCAAAATGCACAGGGTGGTGCATTTTGAGTGTCCCACATATGGAAATACATTAGGTATTATATTTGGTATTAAATGAAATAATAACCTTTATAAAACTGTAATTCTTATTATTAATCGTAAGTTTGCGCAATTCATCATATACAATAGAGTATTGTTTGGCGATAAAAAAATATTACATTAATACTTTTTATGGTTTATAGTTTAATAACATAATTTAATACTAATCATTTTCATCGAATTCTTAAACATATGTCAAACGTTCTTTGTGCAATTTCCAGTGCTATTTCCGCCCTTGAAGTGCACATTTTCATCGATTATCCTTACTACGTCCGACTGTGCCGATTTTATTTTTTTGCTTAATTCAAATCGATTTTACAAATAATGACAAATCAACTAGCTTGAATGAGAATTAGGTGGTTTATTTTAAAACATAACTGTTTGTTAGAAAAAATATTTCTCGAGTTATAATGCAAACTATTTTTTTTTTTTTTTTATAAATAAAACCAATATTTCTACGTTTTTCTAAACCCTTGTCCAAGGGAAAATATTATGATCTAAAACAAAAATCGAATCGAGAATTTCAACGAATATGCACGTTTTTGAGGTCTAAGCTTTTTATAACAGTAAAATGATCTGAAAAGCTTTTTGTTAGAATCAAATCTCATTAAGTGTGATGGAAAAATGTTTCAAATAAAAGTTGTAAGTTGTTTTTTTTAATATTCAGATTAATTTTCATAAAATGTAGCTTATTACGCAATTGAATGTTAAGCTTTCGTTTGAAATTAAATAAATCTCGTTTATTTTTCATTTTTAATACAAGCCACGTGCCGTGAACCTTAAGCCGGTTCGTTTTTCACAACATAATAATCAAGTGATTAATTTCGAATTGCGTGCTGTAGCATCTATTTTATAAATTAATATTTATACAACAACAACAAAAAAATAACGAAATTGTACAATATATATATAAAAACAGTAATCTGTGCGTTAATGTATGCGTCGACGATGATAAAACGATAATGTATTCGCGGACAATAGCGGTCCCGATGATAATAAATATGCTAAAATCATATTTATATTCAAGCGGCGAGCCGCGATGATTTGTCATTTTTTGTGCAGATTTTAATTAAAATTAAAATTTAAAAGTATAATCCGCGTACGTCCAGGAAAATTACGTAATTACGGCAACGACGCGCGTTTACGTGCAATAATGATTAACTATTCATCCCTATGCACAAACGAATTGTTAAATATGAAAGTAATAGTGTGGAAATTGTTGTCATTGTTTTTTTTTATGCAATCTTTCCGATGCATCGAATTTATGAAATCGAGTAATGTGTATTTATGAAATAAATTTAAACTTTGAAGGATTTTAATCATTGGTTTATTCATTTTCAAAAATACAGATGTTTTATTTCACGTAATATGTAATATGTAATCACATTCTTTGATAATGGTCAAAGACCGAAAATAGTTGGAAGAAATAAACATATTAAGTGAAATAACCCAAGTGTTTTATTTTGTATTTTTGAACCTTCAAAAATGAATAGAAAAGAGTATTCATTCACTTGATCACAGTTATATATATTAAATAAAAATGATTTGAAAATAATTAATAAATTATTTCCACATTTAGTTCTGTGACTTTTTAATGTTGTTTTAATATGCCTTTGTTTAACGTACTTACGTAGCGTAAGTCAAAAGTCACAGAGCTAAATGTGGAAATAATTTATTAATTATTTTCAAATCATTTTTATTTAATATACCTTTAAAAATGTTTCACCAAGTGAGAAATTAATCAAATATTATTCATTTTTATTACTCGATTTTATATATAATGAATTCAAATTCAACTGCATTGAATAAAAATCAGTCCTTATAATTTTCTTGTCTTATACTCTAATTTTAAATTCAACTTAAAACAATCGCTTTTCCTCTCACAACACCCAAAAGGAAAATTAAAATATTCGCGATTAATGTTCGCGTAATTTCGGTTTTTGTCCCCTACGTTTTAATTCTGCTCGCCTGAAATTTTACTTTTTAATTAAAACAATCGGAACGAATCGACCGATCGAACCGGTCCGTTCTGATTAAAACCGCGGAATGGAAAACGAAAATTTCATCCCATCTACGGTCAAGCGTATCAGAGCCGACATGAAATATGGAACAGCTCTTCCATTTCTATGTATGATCTCCCCCAAACGACAATCGCGGCGATAAATAATAATAATAAAAACAGCAAACGGATTCCGATTCGTGTCAATTTATTTTAACAGAAGCCCTTTTTTGTTGAGTGTTTGTGTGTGATTCTTTTGTATTGTTCGTATTTTTTTTTTGTGTAGTTGATTTTATAGTGTTCTTTTCATCAATGACTTTGTATACAATTATTGTTAGTACAATTAATTAGTAAACCAGAATTCCAATAAAAAATTAACCATTTAAATCGAATTATTGTCATTTATTCTACTTGTTTTATTTTACTAAATATATATTTCTGAAACTGTGTTCAATAATAAATTCAGTAAAAATTATTTCTAAATAATTAATAAATTATATTTAGCTTTATGACATTTTAACTTACGTACTTATCAGGCCGATACCTCACTATATATTGAATTACACAACACTGCATATAAATAACCTATTGATTCATGCACCAATTTTTCTAGGATCAAAAATTGTTGAAATGAATCCTCAACGCGCACCAAATATATTAATATTTTTACTACCAAACATTACAAAAAATATATATTATATAATAAATATTTTGATTACTGATTTTACATTATTGTTCAGTAATTGACCATCCTCCAGTATTTTTGTCTTAATATTGTAATATTTTTCAAAAATAACTATTACAATAGTAAAATGTACATACACACATTTTTCTTCAGACTATAGAGTTAATATCAAACAGTATAACATGAATAATTACAATATATGTATTTATTTTCAGATATTTGAGGCGTTCACTTCGTGGTACATTTTCAATTTTTATATAAAGAAAACACTTAACTTTTTTATACCACTTTTATATGATACAAAAAAGTTGAGTGATTTCTTTACATCAATACACGTAGGTGTAGTCTGTCTGGGTTATTGATCAAAGGTTTTTCTGCCCTGTTATGAATTTATGATGATGTAAAAGAAAAAAATCTATGCCAGCTAGCTGAACTGTCCTGATTCATGAATTAATGAATGGTGACGAGATTTATAGTCACTATTGTATTTAGTGTTTCGAGTGACACGTAATTATGCAAGGTTATCAAGATGACTGGAAAATGTGCTGCTTAAATTTAATTTATTCTGGGATATGGATTTCGGTGGATTTATTAATAAATTTGTATTTATTTTGAATAAGAATCCCTGCGTAATTTCTCCATAACTGTAATAATTCAGAGCGCATCAGGATTGTAAGAAGAATGACCTTTTTTGTAAACATAAAGTCGGCTCAATTATCGCGCTGTGGGAATTTATCCCCTCACACCACCCACAATTCCGGAAGTGGAAAGAATTCCAGGACGCCCAGGTGTGATGTGGAGACGAGAAATACCACCGAGCGAATTCCTGGGGAGTTAATTAAAAATGGAGCAAATCGAGGGCTTCGGGAGCTGCTTTTTGTATTCTTTACGCAGCGCGCGGGTAATTCTCTAATTAGACAAGGAATGCTCTGTTTAAAGTTAAATATTCCCACACGTGTGATACACGTGTGTGTACAGAGAGAGAGCCAAAGGGATAAAACGCAGAATTTTCCATGTTTTAATATTAAATTTGCTCGGAGTTGTTTGTTTTTATTGCGGAATTAATTCTTCGCTTTTATAATAACTGTATTTCCTCAGCTGGAAATAAAGACAATCCTTTAATTAACTTTAACGCCCAGACGGAGATTCCCCTATTCTATTTTAGATTTTATTCAAACAAACTTTTTAAATTTATTTTACAATTTGCATTTTACTTCAGTGTTGTTTTTTTAAATAGTTTTAATTTATAACTCAGGAAGCGGCTTTTAACTCGTGGAGGGTTTCGGGGGGATGAAATAAGAAGAACTGGAAGTGTATAAGGGTCGGAACGGGTTTAATTTAGTGTTAAAATCCCTGTGCACAATACACACATATACATACACGGAGGGGCATAAAGGTAATGCAGCGGGCCCGTCCCTTTTTTACTCGAAAGCATCCCTTCCTTCTTTGGCCGTATATTAAGTGGGCTTTTGTTGCCGACGAAACACGCCCATCCAGTCCACTTCATCAAAGGAATTCCAGGCGGGGACGTCGTTTGTTTAGAAAGTACGATATAAAACACAGAAAATGGATATTTATTCTAAAAAAAGACGCAAACAATTGGCCATTCTATAATATATTGCAATAAATTAAATACCACAATACATTACAAATAAATATTATAAATAAAAGATGAATCTATATTTATGTATTTAAACAGTTATGTAAATTTTATGCAATAAATAAAAGTTGTCCCAATTGTGTTCAACAACGGTAGTCAGCAGTAACCAGCGAAGATGAACACAAGTGGGACTTTTATTCATTACTTTAACTTTGCCAACTCAGGTACTACAAATAGTTCTCTCATTTGTGTTCGGTTCCGCTCTTCACTGTTGATTACCGGAATAAAAATGGAACAACAGTACTTAGCAGTGAACAATAAGTTAAGTTTGCATTACTGTTCTATTACCGAAATACAACTGGAGCACTAACGGCAGTTAACAGTGAACAACGAAGCTGAATACAAGTGGGGCACTTTTATTTCTTGTATACAGTTTGCATAACCGTATCTTCCAATTCAGGTACTACAAATAGTTCTCCCACATGTGTTCAGCTGCGCTCTTCACTGATGATTGTCGAAATAAAAATGGAACAGCAGCGACAGTTGGCAGTGAACAAATAAGCTGGACACAAGTGGAACACTTTTATTCCTTGCACGAAGTTTGCATAACTGTTCGTATACGCCAATTCAGTTACTATTCAGGTTCTCCCATGTGTGTTCAGCTACGATCTTCACTGTTACGGAAATAAAACTGGAGCAACAACATCAGTTAGCAGTGAAAGGCGAAGCTAAACACAAGTGAGGCACTTTTATTTCCTACATATAGTTTGCATAACTTGTATCCACCAATTCAGGTACTATTAATAGTTCTGCCGCATATGTTCAGCTCCTTTCTTCACTGTTGATTACCGGAATTAAAAATGGAACAATAACGGCAACCAACCAGCAACCAGCAGTGAACAGCGAAGCTGAACACAAGTGGGGCAATTTTATTTCTTGCATAAAGTTTGCATAACTGTTCGTATCCACCAAAGTACTAATAATAATTCTCCCACATGTGTTCAAGCAGTTAGCGGCAGTTAGTAGTGAACAAAGAAGCTGAATACAAGTGGAATACTTTGTTGTAATTGTCACCTGACACCAGCTCTACTCAGTGGATACGCCAAAAATTGTGCATTAACCAGAATTTTGACGGAATACAGTGAGTTCAATTACAACTAGCGTAAAATAACGTAACAGTTTTACATAATTGTTCATCTAATACTAACTTTGAAATTACTTTGGTTCCTCATTTATTTCATGTGAAGTGTAGTGTAGTGTAGTACGGATTTTACGACCTCGACATACCAAACGTTCGGCTAAAAAACATTAGAATGAATGAAAATAATTTTTAAAAGTAATGCGATTTATACTAATTGCAGTTTAATATAATAAAAACATCTCTCTTATAAACTAAAAATGTCTAGTTATTATTTTTACACAACTGCTATTCCTTGCATAAAGTTTTCATAACTGTTAGAATCCGCCAATTCAGGTACTTTAATTCTCACATAATAATAAATAATACTTTTTTTTAATTTTTGTGAATTTTTAATACGAACGGACGATTTCTGCACTTGAGAAACTGAAGACTATTGTTCCTCTCCTGTTTATTATTGATTATTTTCAATCAAATAAAATTCCATCTAGTTGATTTTTTTTTTCAAAACCAATTGATTGTGATTGGTATATGTATAGAAAAGTTTTCGGTTTTTTATTTACTAAACAATAATCTCTATTAACAAATATCAGTACAAACGGCAGTACAAACTCTCCACCAAGACCAAAAAAAGAAAATGAAACGTACATTCTTAAAAAAAAAACAGCATTACTTAATTAATTAATTAATTTTGTAAATAATGCGAAAAAAAACACTGACCGATAGCCAATTAACAGATATAAATTATACATTTGATTTTAATTTTTTTATTATCAATTTTGTATATTTTTCCGTATATATCGAGCGTATAACAAAAATCGACGACGAAGTTGGCATTTGAAGTCTCGAGTCATGTTTGTACTAAGATCACACGCGTGAAATGGTGAAATACTTTACACGTGCGCGTGTGATTTTAGTTCAGACATGACTTTAGATTTCCAATGCCAACTTCGTCGTCGATTTTTGTTATACGCTCGATATATACCAAAAAATATACAAAATTAATAATAAAAAATTTAAAATCAAATGTATAATTTATATCTGTTAATTGGCTATCGGTCAGTGTTTTTTTTCGCATTACTTACAAAATTAATTAATTAATTAAGTAATGCTGTTTTTTTAAAAATGTACGTTTCATTTCCTTTTTTGGTCTAGGTGGAGAGTTCGTACTGCCGTTGAATATTTTCAACACACAATTACCGATCCCTTTCTTAACTCCCTTGCATTGCGTCACATTTTGACGTCTATTTTCTTCATATCAAAATAATCTCTTCATCGTGATAATTAAATATCCGCGCGGAGTAATTTTTCAGGGAGCGCATTAACATTCAGCGCAGGAATCCAGCGTCGGTTCGCCAGAGGCCCCCGCCGCCACCCCCTCTCGAGGGGGCGACGATCTCGTCTCATTTTAAATTAACCGGCGCCCCAGGGCGCGGAACACCGGCTAATGTAAACAAGCCGGGCTTATTACGAATTCATTATTATTTCACTGCTCGCGCAATTTGCCTAATTGCCCCGAAACGTGTGTGTGATTGTTTTAAGCCGCGATAATTTAACGCTGTTTAAATAATTCCGTATCGCTCCGCAAATTATTGTTATTAGGTGTTTGGTGGTGTTTCGGTCGCATTGATTTTTGTTTGAGATTTCCTTCGCCAATTATGAATGTTAATATGTATTTCTGTTAATTAAATTTATTTTGTAGTTAACATGAAATTCAAGTTCAAATTTTATTCAAATAAAATAGATTTACATATAATCACATTTTTTAAATATCATTTTTATTTTGGCTTCTTATTTGCAAAATTGTAGCGTCCAATGGTTAACATTTTAAATACAAGTAATTGTTTCTTTTTATTTTTTCAAATCTATTAGAATTTATTTATAAAAAGAAAAAATATCTTTACCAAAATTAATTTTACAATATAAATCTCAAAAATGTAAAATATTACTATTACAATAAAATATTATACCTACCCTTAAAGTAGTTGTTTTAATTGTTGTATTATTTTACAGTTAAGGAGACGCTGGAGTATATGTTTGGTTACATAAACATTTATTTTTCATAATCGCAATTTCTAATTGACTTTTATAATATATATTGTAATTATTTATATAATACATTGTATTACGTTTGTCAATACAGATTATATATATATATATATATATATATATATAAATTGTTTAATTTCTTAAAAATATTATGTTTTTACAATTTAATAATTTAAAAAAATATAAGATTTTACATTTTCAATTTCTCTAATGTCAAAATTTGTTTTGGTTCCCAAAATTCAAAAGTGAGTACTTCTATACGTATAACGAAGTAAAAGCTATTACTACCCACATAGAGATAATATAAATAAAGAATAAGAGGGCCGATCCATTTATTTTGGCGGAAAACGCCATTCAGTGCTCAAGTGGACAACAATTTCATGAGTTTTAAGCCTTTATAAGATTTTAAATATTTTATATTTATTATTATTTTTATCTAGTTCACTATTTCACTCCCAATTATTAATACAAGAGCTAAATGTGGAAATAATTTATTAATTATTTTCAAATAATTTTTAAGATATTGAAATTATTAAAATTGTACATTTTTTACATAAGAAAATATAGATTTTCAGTAGATCATGGAAAAAGAAATTGCAATTCATAAAAATGTATTGAAAAATAAAAATAACAGAAAAGCAACAATGGTTAATTACAATATAGCAAATGTTAATTACAATATATTTATCTTGAAAAGGCATCACTTAGCCTATTATTACATTCATGTGTTAATTAAAATTTATTAATAGCATTTATAATTTGAATTTATCGATGTCTAGCTGGGTATTTTTAAAAACACCTTTTCTTAAAGAATCTTGGAAAATATGTACATAAACATCAGTCAAAAAATCAAAATGATATTTTGGAGTTTGGAACAACGAGAAATTTAACAAATTTGTTTATTGGTTGACAGAAAACATTATAAAAAGTATAAGATATATAGTAGTAAATAAATAAATAATCAGGCTTTGAAAATATATTTTAATAATTTGGGAAATTAAATTAATTTTAATAATAGAAAAAACTATTTATTCACTTGATCACAGTTATTGAACATAAATTAAATAAAACTTATTTGGAAATAATTATTTGTTCATCAATTATTTTCCCTTTAGCTTCTTTATTTTAGTTAGTTTAGTAATTGTTTTAATGTATATCTGTTTTAAATTAATTACGTAAGTCAAAACGTCGCGTTATCTGAAGAGATTTTTTTTAATTCATATGGCTTTTTGACTAGCTCTGGATTATATCCATTAGCCAATGAAGATAAAGTAATTAATTATTTTCAAATGCTTCTTATTTTATTTATATTAAATTATTTAAAAAAAAATACAATTCATGGCAGTTAATTAGCAAAAAAAAAACAGAACAGTTATTAATTTGTGCAACCCCAATTACCATTGAGTGACAACAAAAGGTATTTATAATATAAATTTAAACAATTATAGTTTACAAACAATATTTCCATTCAATACTTCTTTATGTTTCATAAATTTAAATCAAATATATGTTTCGGAAATTTTATCTATTTCGTATCTGCCTGGTATATAAATGATTTTGCCCCTAGGGATAAAAGTGGACAATTGTTAAAAATGTGTTAACAATGTCACTCTAGCATATTTGTCAAAACCGAGATAAGGCTAATTAATTCATTAATTATTTTCAATATTTTATATACACTGCGTTTTATTTAAGTGTGGCCGTAGGGATTTACATTAGAGGTAGACAATGTAATTTTTTTTGGTTACTGCAATATTAAGTATATGACAATTTTATTAATGCAGCATATTCTTCTATCATTGGTAACTGTTTCCTGTCTATTGAAAAACATCAATTTATTGTTATTTATTGACTTTATTTATTTGAAATTGCTCATTTAAAAGTACTCGATTACTAATATTATTCGATTTTGCCCATTTTTACTATGAAATTAATATAGAAAAAAGTGAACCTCATCTTAACTTTTGTTGTCTTCGAAATTTGAAACATTTATTTAGTTTTATTAATAAATCAACATTTTGTTAATAACTTAATGCTGAATTTCTAATGATAAGGGAGAAATCGAAGATGGGCACTTCGGTGACTCACCCTATATATTCCAGGAAAGATAACAGTGCAAAGTTGATGTTTTGATTTAATTATTTGCGATATTAATTTCAACTTTGAATGCGAAATAAAGAAATCGAATATGTGTATGTTCCTTCTAGCAATGCACATTTCGTAGAAAAGTTTCGATTTATTAATAAAACAAAAAAAAAGTTTCAAATAAAAGTTAACATAGTATTCTATTTTTACCATATAAATCCCTATGGCCTAATTTAAATTCAGCTCTTTTCAGTAATAACTCCATATTCAAAACTGAGTTGTTTTGCGTTTGAAATCGCTCCGCTGTTTGCTCACGGATTCCGCTCCGCTCTGAAAGTTACACTCGGCATCAATCAATCAGCAATCAATCAGTCGATCGATCCGCGCGGATTGAAACCGGTGGCAAGTAACAAGGAAAAGAGAAAGAAGAAAAGAGCAAACAGCGGCGTTAATTAAACGACGATATCGAACTGTTTCTGAGCGGGCTTATTCATTATGTGCCAATCAAGGTAATTGGCAAACGGGAACCTGATGGATAACTGATATCTCACTCAAAGAGCGAAAGGGGAGAGATAGTATATGGTGTGTATTTGTAACACGAGAAATATAGATTATATAATATAATGAAAATTAAAAAAAACATATACATTTTATTTTTAGGCACTTATATTAGTTATTATGAGAAATAGAAACAGTACAAGACTTTTGCATAGCGATAATTAGGGCTTTGAAAAAAAAATTTTAGCGTATGGTTTTTTTTTATATATATATAATTTATTGAATTTTTTTAGCGATGATAAGAATTTTTTGAATTACATTACATTCAAAAATAATTGTGGTGTTTGTAAACACAGCTGTTCGATTCCCCGCTTAAATTCTAATTGATGAAATTACCTAACAATTATTTACTGATACTAATAATGATTGGAATTGATCATAATCATCGAGTCATAGCAATATCTATGTGTTTCAATAGTTGTTTAATTTTAATTGTGTGAAGAGATTTTAATTACAATTAAAAACACTTTTTATTCCTTATTTCTATACGTTAGATGTACATTACGAGTGCTAAGCACTCATTATTAATAACTAAATAACTAATAATAGTGATAATGAGTGCTTAGCACTCGAAATGTACATCTAACTTATAAAAAAATAAAGTCAGGTAAGGAATAAAAAGTGTTTTTGTGTGTTTCATGGTATTAATATTTTAATTAACCATAAAATATCCAGACCCATTATTACTAGTTATGTTATTCCCACATAATTAGTCCCGATGGTAAAACAAAATTTTATATAAATATAATCTTATATTTTTTACATCAAAATAATAATTGTATGACGCAATAAAAAAAACGTTAATCATTTCCCATAAAAATAATAACAGAAAAGAATATTTATTTCCCATAAATTGGAAAAACAAGTACGAATAATTCATTAAATACAACAATGACAATGAAAATATAACAATAATTACCAACCAGTTATTAAACACACGCAGAAATAAGCGCATAATTCACAGATAATTAAAATCTAGTAAAAAAAAACATTAACGCACAAATTCAAAAGCATTAACGAGTTTATGTATACGGTTGGGCAATTTTCAATGATTAAGCGTCAAAATCAGCTGAGGCGTTCCTTTGTATTTAGAAATTGTGTGTTCTCCATACGTATTTCCCCCGTATGTTGGATGTCAAACGAATATGGTTCGTAATTTAACTGTCATTAATGTGGTGAAGTGATGTAATTAATTCATGACGAGTTATACTTGGGAGTTATTTTTATTACGTGTGATACATTGGGAATTGATCAGTTATTGTAAGTTACATTAAAATATATAAATAATTAAAAATTAAAAAAAATAATTTCACGTAATTTTAGTTGAATTTATATGTGACATTAATAAATCAAATGACAGACGTCATAGCACCCTCATATTACTTTCTAATTGTCGTAACTTTTGAATCATGATTTCCAATAAAAATTAAACAAAATTTACATGAAACACAGACACTTTTATTGCACATCACCATCAATTCAAGATAGGGCAGAAAGACCGTTAGGGCAGGGCAGACAAACCTTTATTTGTATATACTCAATATTTGTAAAAAACTAATTGTCTCAATAAAGATATTTGTATATATGTAGAGAAAAAAAGAGTAATTGGTTCAACACTAATTTGAAAAAGAAAATATGGAAACAACTAAATCTTCTGATATTAATACTACAGTTAATAATGCTGGGACGAAAGAGCTAAAACAAAAATTTAACGGGAAAATAAACACGCAATAAAAACTGATAAAATAGGAACTAACGATAGATTTGTGTTTTCCGCAAATGGCCCTAAAAAGACGATGTGGAGTTAATTTAACGATTATTTTATTAATATTACAACTGTGATTACTGGCCAATCACCTGTCTGCGATATTGATCGATTACATCTGATCAATTCAAACATATCTTCTTTCAATTAAATCATATTACATTCATAAGAAACTAACAAAATCACAATTATACGTGAACTGGGAGTAACCTAAATATTCCCATCTATATTTAGGATAGTCCTAAAAAATAACAAAATTACATTTTTTTTTTCAATTTCACTTTATTAACGGAATTTCCATTTCCAAATTACATATTAAAAATTTTACAAGAAAAGTGTGACGCACTAAAAACATTACAAAACATTTGTATAAAAAACGTAAATTACCAATCACAAATTACGACAAAATACATAATAAAAATAATATGCATCAAAATAATTATCAATCCCAAACAGTCCATAGTAAAATTATGCGAGAACTAGGAGTAACCTAAATATTCACATCTATATTTAGGATACTTCTAAAAAAATATCAAAATCACAATTATACGACAACTAGAAGTAACTTAAATATTCTCATCTATATTTAGGTTACTCCTAGATATCGTATAATTGTCATTTTTTAGTTTATTTTGTAAATTACCTCAAATATCAAGAAAATGTTTAAAATAATATGGTCTGAAGTTTGATTAATATTTGCCAAAAATTCGTAAAGAATTTAGAAAAGAAATTAAATCTTCACCATTAAAAATGCATTTTATAATTCTATTTGCGGTTAATATTTTAGAGCGTTTTTGAATAGTGTTGCACTCTAAATTAAATATGTTTCCCTTTATATCAAAAATATTTCCTTATCTACCATTTGATTGAGAATTGACATATATTCGACAATGAGAAATGTAGAAAAGAGTATTTATACACACGGTTACAGTTATTTAATTTAAATCAAATAAAAAAATTGAAGATAATTAATTCACGTTGCATTGACCTGGGATATATTCCGAAACACGTGCTTGCAGATGGCCTTATATTACGTAGGTTTTTTGTTCTTTGCATTAAATATTCAATCAAAAATTGTTGCATTGTACAATTATTTGTTTTGCAACAACAAATGTTCACTGTGTAGTTTAATGTCTCGGGGGTATTTGCCCGAGAAGTAGTTGTTTCAATGGATGTTTTTAAATACTTACGTAACGTAAATAAAAAAAAGGTTGCAGTAGCTAAAGAGAAGATAATTAATTATTCAATTGAATAAATTAATTATGTTTAAATTATGTTTTTTTTTATTAACAAGAGAAGTCAAAATTTAAACCCATACTAAATCTACAAACGTTCAATATAATATTCAAGGTGTTCTGACAAAAAATGCAAAATTAACAAACAATAGCAATGCGGTAAGGCTGCAACTTCAATCAGTTGTTCTTTATGTCTAAACAAAGAAATATACAAAAAAATATAGAAATATAATCACTCGTTCTTGGTGATTACATTTCTATTACACTTAGTAATTTGTCGTAATTTGTGATTGGTAATTTGCATTTTTTTTATACATATGTTTTGTAATCTTTTTAAAGCATCACACTGTTCTTATAAAACTTTTAATATGTAATTATAATTGTAATTTGGAAATGGAGATTCCGTTAATAAAGTAAATTGAAATAGTATATATTTTAGATATGGTAAATCTCATTTGATCAATGGTAAAAAAAAATAAAAAACTTATTATTGTTGTAGATAATATCTTATATTGTATTTATTATTCATATATTTTACTCTAACTTTGATCGATATTTTTATTTAAATCAGTATATACTATAATTTTGGCTTCAGAAAGGCAATTTTATCGATTTTCCACTCCTATATTTGTCTTCCCATTATTTTATTTTTTTATCGTCCTGGGATATCGGTGCTTGAAAATCGCCGCAGTCATCGCATTTCCGATTTGATTGCAATTATTTACGACGGACAATCGGACGAGCGGCAATCGGGTTTTGTCTGATTTTTTTTGTTCCTATCACTGCAGTGATTGCGTCTGGAACGAGCATGGGAGTTTTAAAAAAAGAGAAAGAGAGAGAGAGAAATATTATTTCGGAGAATGTACACGATCGGCGATGATGGAAATTGGAAGAGAAAATACAATAAATGCTGGAAACGCAGTTTTGTGGGTTATTTCTACCCTTGTAAAATAATGTTCAGGTTTTAAGCAATATTTCTTAGATTTTATATTTGAAATTATTTTTGTTTTATTTTATTGCATATCTTAATTAAATAAATTTCTTTTTTTCTTTACAGACAACTCATAGCACCAAACATTATGCAAAAGCACTTCCTGGCGAACGGAGCTGAACAGGTATCAAAACAGGTGAGTTAAAAAATTATTATCGAATTAATTTCAAATATTCTTAATGACAAGTAATTACTACTTATTTATTTACACAAATACATTGACTAATAATAACACTTTAAAAATTATTTTAAAAAGTTACGAAATACATACCCCTGATTTTATTATTTTAAATAATTATTTAAACCTTTAGCAACAATCTAGTAACAAAAACAAGTTCCTTAATTGTGAAAAATACCTTCGATTTGGACCTTGAATCTGATATGTCTAAGTTGGCTAAGTGTTTAATTTGTTCGAGGCTAATAATTGAAAGTAAAAATTATTTAAATTAAATTGGATATATTTTGCCACATTTTTTGTACAATTGGGTTATTTTTATTCGTTTATAAACTGTGAATCACTTTAAAAATAAAAAAAATACCCGGAACCTCCGCCATGGCGGAGTAGCCGAACAAATCCATGGATAACTTCACATCGGTGGTTTCTATTGGAGAGATATTTTACTTTTTATATATATTTTTTTTTTTTAGAAAATCAATGGATTTTGAGCAGCACATTCTGCACTCTGCTGCTTCAGTATTCATTATATATTTAGTGACTTTTTTTTTAGAAAACCAGTGCTGATATTTTCATTCCACTTCCAAATCGTTTCGAAATTAAATCCGACCATTTTGAGTTCCACCTGTCGGATCCGAGCGCCTCGGGTGGAATTCCGTGGTGAAAAAAATCGATTAATTTTTTGCCGGTCCCCGTATCCGGTCGATGCGATTCCAATTCCGCCCGTTACGAAAGCGGAAGGCGTCGCCGCCGTCGTCCCGGGAATCGGCTTTAAATCCAAAATTGGCGCCCGGAAATATTTCGACAACGGTATTCCCGGGACGCGGGAGTATCAATTAAACTCGAGCCGCGGATCCGCGGATAATGCGGGGAAAATATTTTTCCCGAGAGGTCCGTATTTATTCTGGGGATTTACTTTATGTAAAGATAACTCGTGTCTCTCTCGGGGGGATGTGTAACAGACGGTTCGGTTATTTATATAAATATTGACCGAGCCGTCTTATATATTTACACAAGATATAATTGAAAAAATAATCAGGTATAACGAAAACAAATATGTTGAATTAATTATTAACTAAAACCATACAGAAAAATAAATGCGTGTGTCTCATATTTTGATATATTAATTACTCAAAAACACTGTCTGTCTTATATATAGCAAACTAATTAATATATACACGGTGGACCGGTGGACCAAAAGCAGTGTTGCAGTAATTTTATTCTCTAATTACCTTTTGATATTAATTTTATATTAATCACAAATTTAATATTTATTGAAACAAATTATAAATAAACTAAAAACTCCTTACAGTGATTTGAAATTTTATTTTACATATACAGGGTGGACCAAAAATAGTGTTACAGTAATTTTATAAACAGAAAATAAAATTACTGTAACGCTACTTTGGGTCCATTTTTATTGACAAAGGCAATCCAATATCTACAATATAATATAAAATATTACAATATATCAGAATAATAGCCCGGAAATCAACAATTCCGTCGTGAAAGCCTACGCAGTTTGACAATATATCAGTTCTAGTAATAATTAAAGTGGTTTTAAAAAACTTTTTTAAAACTAATTTATTTAAACAAAACAATTTTATCAACGATATAGTCGCCGTTGTTTTCAACTACTTGTGACAAATGCTCAGATAACAACTTAATCCCTTGTTGTAAAATTTTTGGGATTTGAATTCAAAATAAGCGATCAATCCGTCTTTGAGGCACTCTTCATTATTGAAATTGTTGTGTTTGTTGCCGAGTAATATCAAGACTTCAAATAATAATCACTATTATACCTTAATTTCATTTATTATAAACCACTGGACTCTTATCGCAGAATACAACTGAACTTAACAAATGGTTCTTCTGGAATACTTGTATTGAAGCGCCTCTAGTGGTTGATTAATTAAATACAAAAATTCCGCCTAATTTAAATTAAACATTACAGACATGTTTTCCAAGAAGACAATTTTATAAGGAACAAAACAAATGGTAATCTGATGGGGAAATTTCTGGAGAATATGCAGGTTGTGGGAGAACTTCCCATCCCAACTAGGGTATTTTTCCAACGTGATTCTTGCACTATGTGGTCGTACGTTATCGTGATGAAGAACTACGCTTTTCCTATTAATCAGCAGCGGTTATTTTCTCTCAAAACTCGGTATAACCTTTTCAATTGTACACTATACTTGTAAGGGTTTGATTGGTTGGTAAGAGTTCATAACGAAGAATTCGTCTAAAATTCCACCAATCACACATAATCTTTTTGCATGCAAGTCACGCTTTGGCATTAACTGCGGCACTTCGATTTTGTCCAACCATTGTGGCCGTTTCTTCAGATAAATATACAATACCCAATTTTAATCTCCGGTAACAATTTGCTCTAAAAACGGTAATCGGTTTTTGAGGAGCGAACTGCATATTTTTACTCTTTGATTCCTGTTGTTTTCGGTTAATTCATGTGGAATCCACTTTCCAAACTTTTGGACCTTACCAAGTGACCGGAATTGATTGCAAATATAGAGCGTAAAGCTGTCGCAAGTTCTTGTTACATTACTTGAGAATTTCTAACCAAAAGAGCTTCAAGTGCTTCGTGATCAAAATTAAAACACGGCCTTAACCACTTTCGTCATTCGACGAAAAATTTCCCTCGCGAAATTTCTTAAACTAACGCTGGCATTTTCTGACGAAAACAGTATCTTTATCCAAAACATAACTGATATTTTTGCAGCCTCATTTACTTTTCTTTCCAACTCGAACTTGTAAAGCATGCAATGTCAAATATGATCTTCATCTGCCATCCTTTAACCCTAGTTTCGAACACAAACTTTTTGCAGCAACGCTTCTTAATTACGCTTCACACTTTTTGTATGTATGATGCGTTTTTTTGATAATGTTGAAGAAGTTAGCGTCAAGCAGGATTATAAACTAACACTAAAAATGACATTAATTAGAACTAGATCTTATACATTGTAAAGATGTGCCAATTGGCTATCGACTGATTGGTATCTTCACCTGACTAATTAATTTTAAACAAAATTAATTTAGAATTTTTTAAATGTTGGGCATGGGAATACATTTTATTCGTAAATTGTGACCAAAAAATATACTTTGAATATGAAAATATTACACCACAAAATCAGTTTTTTTATGTCTATCGTACTATTCCGGCGGGTTTTCTTGAATATATTATTTCAAACGCATTAGTTGAAGTCGGTCATGTTGGAAATTTATACAGGATTATTATAAATGATAAACCCATTGTTAAAAAATTGTATTTATTAAAGTACAAATCCTATATTAATAATCTTTTTAGACATGAAAAGAGGAAGTTT
This sequence comes from Philonthus spinipes, assembly GCA_963082785.1. NCBI lineage: Eukaryota > Metazoa > Arthropoda > Insecta > Coleoptera > Staphylinidae > Philonthus > Philonthus spinipes. The sequence continues at coordinate 17,693,754 of OY720307.1, read as the reverse complement.
AAAAGTTCTTTTAAAAGCATTATTAAAGTTCAACGTTTTACTTGAGAGATCAGCCATTGTTCCAATATGTTTTCTGACAATGTCAGAAGCTCATAGTAGACTCCACCACTGTATAGTGGGACCTGACCTTTGATATGTGAATGTTGCGCTTTAACATTGATGGACCTAGTTTACCTGGCTTCACCCATGCTAATTTGCGTCTAAAATTATCGTAGTGAAATTATTTTTCATCGCCAATGATGCAAAAAAACGTTTTATTTCTTATCGTTTCAACAGCATTTTGCACGTAAAAACGCCGCTCAATGTCGATTTACTTAATTTTGTATAGTAAACAATTCCCTGCTTTCTAGATCATTTCCAGCTGCAACATCCAATGCTGCAGACAATTCTTCAAGTTTCTTATATAGATCAATATTAAGCAATTTCTCAATTTTATCATTTTGAAACGTTTTGAGAGCACCATCGTTTCTTTACTTGGAAATCTCAGTGCACGTATCCGTATTCAAACGGAGGATCTATCAATATCCAATACTTGTTCTGTTTCTTAGTTGGAAATCCCAGTACACCTGGTTGTTTTTCAACAGTGGATCTGTCAACATCCAATGCTGCAGACAATCCTTCACAGATCAATATTAAGTAATTTCTCAAATTCCTCATTTTGAAACCATCGCTTTTTTTATTATTTACATTGAAATAACCACTTTTGAAGCGTTAGAACCAGTATCTGCAAGTTAGCTCCGATGAAGCATGGTCGCCGTGAACATCAACAAATAAACGCGCAGCACACTTAACCAGATTTTCCATTACAGTATCTCCACCAGCATCAATATCTATAGTGTTTTCTATTTGTTCATCAGCGTCTTCATACATATCATCATCTTCACCGTCGATATTTTCTGAATCAAGATTTTAATGCTTCATAGATGATGGATCCTCTCCAACCAAAATAATTTGCGATATATCTGCTTCTTATTGACACACACTATCTGCATCTTGTGTTCTTCGTATATGATACATGTGCATCATCTTCACCGTCCATATCTTCTGGGTCATGATTTAGTGCCTGACATGTTTTTAATGCTTCATATACCCCATCCATACTTTACCGATAAGACCGGTTTTACCGACTTCCAAAGTGGTCGGTATTCCTATGCTCCAGAAGGGTCAAATCTGGAGTGTGCATTTTTTATCTTTCAAAACGAATTGGAATTTCGAAAAACAGTTTCAGGGGTATATTTTATAGGCAGCAGGTATACGAAAAGCAAACAAAAAATAAACTGTGTTTTTTGATCGTATATTACCGAAAAAAAAACCTTAAATGCATTTTCAAGTTGAAAAATTGTTCCTAAAGTTTTCAATGAACGTGAAATAAGTGATGTACGAATATGTGAAGCTGGTAATAACTTCAGCAATAAACCGGCGCTTCCACCAAAACCAAATATTATTTAAATAATTATTTTTACAACAATTCATTATGTAAACTTTTGCACTCTCACTGTTTATAATCAACATTGCCCTGTTTTTCTTTAATATATTGCTTAAATAGTCAATAAACAATAAATAAAAATCTTCAGAAATGTGTCGCCAATATTGGTTAACTTGTTATCGGACTTATTGCGAGCTCGTTCAATTCTTCAAATTAGCGAAAAAATTAAAAAAAAAAATCATAACTCAATGAATCAGCCCTTTATTTCTGGCTTTCTTTCATAATACAACAAATATCAACTGTCTACAATTTTTCAACAATAATGGTTAAATTGTTATCAGAACTATTGCTACCCATACATTGAATATGACAAAAATTTAAAAAAATCATATCTCAGAGAGTCCACAGTTTATATTTGATTTTTCATCATAATTTGTTTAAGTAGCCAATAAACAATAAATATCAAGTGTCAAAAATGTGTCGTTAACAATTGTTAATTGTTATCAATCTTATTGCTGTCTCTCAACATATTTTTGACAATTGGTGTTTATTGTTAATTGGCTGTTTAAATATTTTATAGAAGAAAACAAAAAATAAAAGGTGGACTTGCCGAATTATGATTAGCATGTGTTTTCTACAAAACATCTGTGAAACTTAAAAACAATCCAGAATTTTACTTGTAAAAATTATTAATGATATAATAATAATTTTTACAAGTAAAATACTGGATTGCTTTTAAGTTTCACAGATTTTTTTGTTTTTTTTTATGTTTCACAGATTATAATAATAATATAATAATCTGTGAAACATAAATAAACCAAGTGTTTTAATTTTATATTATTATTAATTAAAAATGTTTCACCGCAGGCTAAATGAGGCATTTATTCAGAATATTGTAAAAATAAGTTATAATGCAACAACCTCAACCAAAGAATTTGTAAAATAATTGTATTTTGTATTTTACGTTTTTATTAATTAACATCACAATTCATTCGCCACAAAGCATCATTAAGTAATTGTATAACTCTGCAAAAACACACTACAAATGTTCCATCCTGTAATCCGATTATTATTACAATTCTAGCATAAAATATTTCGAATTGTTTTTAAAAGCATTCGTAAAATAATTGTATTCCGTTCCTGGGCGCGCTTTTAAAACCCGTTCCCCACTTTTATCCCGAATACACCCCCGACGTATAATTGCAGGCGCGTAAAAGCCAAGAATTAAGCCCCCATTAATCCCACCCCGCGACGCCGTTTCAACAACACTCCTCCCCCCGAAAAAGAGGAGAAAAGCCGGGCAGAGATTTGCGTTTCTGGTTTTTCCGCCGAATCGCTTTAATTAAATTTTACACGGCGCGATTTCCTCCCATCCTCAGGTGAATTTCAAAAGAGAACGGGCGGATTTTACGGCCGGTTAAAACAAAAGTGGGATTCTGTTTAATAATAAATGCGCAAGTATAAGGGGGTGTTATCTTCAAAGTATGATTACATGCTAGGTATTTATTAGCTTGAAATATGCTAGAGATACTTTAACTTTGGGAAAGTGAACAAATCGAGCCTTAATAAAAATTAATTGACAGAAACGCTTCTGACCGTTGGCCGATTGCTGTATTATTTAAATTTGATTTGAAATCAAATAATACAGTAATCGACTAACGGCCAGAAGCCTTTCTGTCAGCGGCTTTGCCATTTTGTGGTAAATTATGATAAAGACTTAGTATTTTTAATATATCAACAATATTTCTTTTAATAAATTAAATAAAAATAACTCTAAAATAATTAATATATTATTTCCTCTTTAGCTACTGTGACATTTTGACTTATGTTACATTAGTACTTGAAACAAATATTCAATAATGGACATTTCCTAAAGAGGAAATAATATATTAATTATTTTAGAATTATTTTTATTTAATTTATTTAACATTTATTTGTGACCAAGTGAATTAATCACAATTTTACTTCTAACGATGTAAATATCTGCAAAAAAGGTAATAAGGGATTAAAACTCAAGGCCTCGATATTGCTAAAGCAATAATAACGGGAAAAACATGGTCAATGACAACGAGCACCTTTAGAATCCCCCGATATTAAATCCCCTTATTACCTAAATACGAATATATAATAAAATATGGCAGAAAGACCTATGGTCGATAGCCATTTAACAATTAATTAATTTTTGTGTGATATACATAATCAATGTTTGTTACCTTATTGTAAACTTAATTGTTAATAAAGATTGTTATATATATATATATAATAAAATATATAAAATAAAATATATAATAAAATAGAAACAAATAAAATAGAATATATAAAAAAATGTATTTAAATCTTAACTACAATGTAAATGATTGATGAATGGTAAATTAAGTAAAACAGAACTAAGTGATAATTACAATAAAATTAAACGATGAAAATTTCCGACAATGATCAATAAAATTCGATCAATCCATATTTAAAATTGCAAAAATTATTATCACTGTAAGTTTTTTTAACAAATATTTATTGAAACAACTACTTCCCGAGCATATAAACAACTGCAAATGTCTGAATCATTTTTGATTTATTTTATTTAATTCAAGTGATAATTATTTAACATCTTTGATTATAAATAAATCCTTTTTTTATTAATATTTTTTATTGTTTTCAGGAAATCGAACACTGTTATTACCACGGCACCGTCCAGGACTATCCGGGCGCCACGGCGGCCTTCCACACATGCAACGGCGTCAGCGGAGTCATCCACGTCGGCAACGAGACCTTCGTCATCCACCCCTTTTACGGGGGTGACCTTTCGGTCAGTACACCATTCATCCTAAAACCAACGTTTAACTATTAGAACTCAAATAGCACTGTTGTAAATCCTTCCTGGGGGTGGATTTTGAATGTTAAGCGTAAGCTCACAAACAAATTCACACTTACTTGTCATGCATGTTCGAGTTTGTGTGCGTGCGTATGTGTATGTGTAGAGCGCGCCAGTATTAATTAAAATTAATTGGAGTAAGTTTTAATGAACACGTTCGTGGGGATGTCGTCGGCCGAAACGGCGGTGACAACTGACAGCCAATTACTGCCCCGTCCTCTCTCTCACTCTCTCGCTCCCACCCCCTATTTTCTGCCATGTCGTCATTATTGTGTGCGTCCCTTCAATTACTGCGAATGGCGAAATGTCGACTGTCGATAACATTCGATTAGGACGTCAAATAAAAAAAATATATAAGTTTTCCGTTTCTGTGATGATTCGTTGTTCGGCGGAAGGGGGGTTGTTTTATTTATTTATTATTGTGTCGCGACGTCAATCAGTGCCTGATGCTCGAGGTCCGTTTGTTCTTTTCTTTCGTTCCTTTTGGGAAGGGGAATTTATATCTTTCGGTTATCGGCGCGTGGAATTTGAAGAGCAGCGAAAGTGTGTTTATTTATTTATAGGTGCTTTCGAACTTTTTTTTATAAATAAAAAACACAAGACATTCCTTTAAAAACTTCCATTTAGATTGCTTAGAGTACTTTTGCATTCTCCTTGTAGAAATATTTTCAGTTATAATTTTTTGTTGGAAATTTCGAATGTTTAAAATTGCTAAAACCACAGTCATAAAAAAGAAAGAAAAATAAACTCTTACTGGGATCTGCCAATACCCAATGTGCAGATCAATTATAGAAAAACTATGCATAACTATAAAATTGAAAATTCAGATATCACTAAATTAAAAAATTTCAGAACTAAAAAAATATAATTAAGAATTAAAACTTAATTAGAATAAGCTGAAAGAAAGGACCAAAAACTAAAAAATGATGCCTCAGAAATAATGACGAAATATAAGTAATGATTATTTATTTCAATCATTAACTTCAATAATTAAATATTTCGCTTTATTAGCTTAATTTTACATACTTAATTATTATTTACAATACATACATGTACCGATATTGCGAAATGGCTATGAACCAGAGGACTTTCAGCAGTATCTTTATTATTTATATAAAAAATAAATTTTAGTATTAGTAATCAAGTGAATAGAATCGTTTCTTTTATTATTAAATATTAGTAAATTAAAACACTTTGTTATTTCATTCCTTCGCTTGTATTTTTATATGTCAGATGTAGATTTCGAGTATCATGTAGTCATTATCAATGACTAATGTTTAAAACTATTTTTACACTTAAATATACCAACAGGGCATATGGGGAATAACGTTTATTATGAATGGAAGGTGTGTCTATTACTTTTTGGGAGGAGGTATAGGAGATGATTATCTAAAGAGCTCAGGTCAAAATTTAACAATCTCTTTTGTATTTATACACTCCAATTGCTTCCAACATAGACAACAAACAAACCAAGTGTTTTAATCAAAGTCTATTAATTAAATATGTTTCACCACGGGTTAAGTGAGAAATTAATTCAAAATATGCTTCCAACATGTCTAATTTATGTTTGGCTAATTTTACTAATTTCACAATTTTTAGTGGAAATTGATGTCCTATTTCACAACTGTGAGAACCGATGACGAATTTTTTATATTTCTATTTTTATCATGATAATCGTGTTCTTTAAACCTTTTTAACAAATTCCGTTGAGTTAGTCCGATGTAAACTTATTCGCAGGTGTTGCAATTAATGCGATATATTCCTGAATTTCAGGGTATTTCGATTAGGGTCTTTCTTTTTAAAAATGATTTTTATATTATTACAGTATGCTGGAGCTAGATTGAATTTTCTAAAAAATGTATTAAGTTTGCTAGTTATTGTGGGGACGCAAACAAATTTTACGTATTTCATTTTATTTTGGCTTCCTTTTACTCAATAAACGTTGTTGTTTTTATTTTATTTTATTTTATTTTATTTTATTTTATTTTATTTTATTTTATTTTATTTTATTTTATTTTATTTTATTTTATTTTATTTTATTTTATTTTATTTTATTTTATTTTATTTTATTTTATTTTATTTTATTTTATTTTATTTTATTTTATTTTATTTTATTTTATTTTATTTTATTTTATTTTATTTTATTTTATTTTATTTTATTTTATTTTATTTTATTTTATTTTATTTTATTTTATTTTATTTTATTTTATTTTATTTTATTTTATTTTATTTTATTTTATTTTATTTTATTTTATTTTATTTTATTTTATTTTATTTTATTTTATTTTATTTTATTTTATTTTATTTTATTTTATTTTATTTTATTTTATTTTATTTTATTTTATTTTATTTTATTTTATTTTATTTTATTTTATTTTATTTTATTTTATTTTATTTTATTTTATTTTATTTTATTTTATTTTATTTTATTTTATTTTATTTTATTTTATTTTATTTTATTTTATTTTATTTTATTTTATTTTATTTTATTTTATTTTATTTTATTTTATTTTATTTTATTTTATTTTATTTTATTTTATTTTATTTTATTTTATTTTATTTTATTTTATTTTATTTTATTTTATTTTATTTTATTTTATTTTATTTTATTTTATTTTATTTTATTTTATTTTATTTTATTTTATTAATATATCTATTAATGAGTTTATTTACAGTATCTATGTTGTATCCTAAATGTGAGGCTATATAATAAAAGTTAGTTTTTTTTACGATTTTGTTTCGACAGTGGTAAATTTATGGTTTAATGAATCATGCTGTTGAATACTGTTATATTATGTGTATTCGATGATGACAAAGTTGCGTGGATGCAATTGTATGTGTGGGTGGGGTTTCCATATATGTGAATATTAAATATTAGTGTTAATAATAAAGTGTAAAGTTCGTTCGAGAAAAAACGAAGAGCAACAACAAAAAACTAGGAAAATCTCAATAAACCGGTGAATTAAACGGGGTGTATAAATCAACCCTTGTTTTTCGGCTTGACTTCCTCCCTTCGACCACCCTCGTCACAAACACGCGATAAATCCAGCACTTTGCCCGGCGACAATATTTTCCCGGTCCGCGCGAAACTTTTCATCGCGATTAATCAAAGTTGAATTTCGACGGAGAAAACTACAACACTAGTTTCCTTTTTCTAATCAACTTTGACTTACTACTTAGAATTATGAAATACGTTTCGCTTATATATATATATATCACTATATATATATTCACTACGCTTCAGGTAAAAAAAAAGTTGCGGAAATTAATTTGTTTGTGTGATAGTATGAAATACGAGGGTGAATCATATATAAACGGGATTCATATTTGTAAATAAAACAACGTTTTTTTTTTTAAGTTTTATAAAAATATTTATTGTAAAGCAACTATTTTTATTTAAGCACACATTGAGCCAAAAATGAACACTGAAAACAATTTCGATAAAAAATCGGATCTTCGTCCACATTTTCTATGTCCCATTCACCAAAAAGTTAACGTCGTGGTAAATCGCCCGGCTACTGTTCTTGCACCAGTTGTATTTTCTATGGCTTCATACTGAAGTCCTTACTTAAAATCTTCTAGGTAGTCGAATAAATCTAACCCAATTGTTGCGATCGGCGACGAATGGACATTACTCGATCTTTATTAACACTGTCGGATACAGAAACAATATACTATGCACTCTGCGGATACGGGTTGGTAGATAGATATGCAATAGACTGAAACTTGGTCACAATAGCTTGAATATCCTGCTGGGTGGGTCGAATTAAGCTACCTCAAAATGGAAGTAATTTGCAATTTTCTCACAGGGCACGAATTTTTAAGTGTTGTCGATTGTAATTCTGTTTATCGTAAAATGGCAATTCAAACTGAATATGTGTGACTTTGATACATGTTCAAAATCATGCATCAACTGTCAAAAACCGAAAAACACTGAAAAACAAAATATTAAACAAATCGCCCTAGTAATTCATCGGGCAGCCCGGCGCATTCACCAAAATTTAGCTTAGCGGTTAATTCGAAATCAAATTTAAAACAGTTGTACAAAATGTAATTAATTTAATTCTTTATTTACGAAAAATCTCTTTTATGCATATTTTATTATGGAAGATGTCGGCGCAAAGCAATAAATATATCCCAAGTTTCAATTTACTATTTTAATTAATCCCTAGGGATAAGCTGAGATATCCATGGTGATAAATAATTGAAACCTTAAATATTATTAATAATATACATTATAATTGCTATTAACTCAACAATGATTTTGGAGGAATATTTGTAATAATTATCTTCGACTTGTTCTTAATTTATTGTTCTGTTTCTTTCATCACTTTTTTGTGTATTTTTTATTCTGCGTCTTTATGGTATGGTTCTGTGAATGATTTCTTTTTTATATTTTATTATTTCTTGTTGTCTATCTCTATAAATTTATTCAAGTGTGTCAATTTATATGGACGTGAATATTTTTGGGCTGATAAGAACTCAATGTGACTGCACAGCTCCACTCTTTTTTAGCAGAAACATCCACACGTGATCTTCGAGGCTCGCACCAAGGCGAACAAGGGGTGCGCGAACAGCGGAAACATGGAGTGGCGGCTGAATCCGCACAGCGGCTTCCTACCGCTGTCCTCCGGGGGCGGCCGGATCCGGAGGGACGTGCGCGAAGCCACCAAGTACATCGAGACGGCTATGGTCATCGACAAGGCCATGTTCGAGAAGAGGAACGGAAGCACGCGCGCGGAGGTGGTGCACGACGCGATCCAAGTGGCGAACATCGCGGATTTGTACTTTAGGACTCTTAACACCCGGGTTTCGGTGGTGTACGTGGAGACGTGGCAGGGGGGCAACCAAGCGCAGATAGACCGTTCGCAGGACATCAGCAGGGCGCTGTCGAACTTCAACGATTACACCTCGAGGAAGTTGTTTAAGGTTGACAAGGACACCGCGCAGCTGTTGACGGGGGAGGTTTTCGCGGGTGGCGAGGCGGGAATGGCGGTGCCGGCGACGGTGTGCACGGCGAAGTCGGTGGCGATCAGTGTGGACATTAACACCTACGAGCCGCATCTCCTCGCCGGCACCATGGCACACATGATCGGACACAATATCGGGATGGGACACGACGACGGTCGCGAGGAGTGCTTTTGCAGAGACTGGCACGGGTGCATTATGGCGCAGGCCATCGTCGGCCTAGACAATGTCCAACCGTATAAATTTTCGGAGTGCAGCCGTTCCGATTATATCGATAGGTTAAGAACAGGCAACGGAATTTGCCTCCTAAATAAACCTAACGAATTAGAGGTAAGTTATTCCCTTTATATCTGCTTAATAAATAAAAAAAAATATACATATTCCATACAAACGGATAAAGGTAAGACATTCAGTACAAAATATTCAACTAGAAAATAGAGGAACACTGAATTTCATCCTAAAAATACGATTTAAAGGATTTCGATTAATGTAAGTTTTGAAGACACTCAAGAGTCATGAATCCAAACAAGTTTAATACTTTTTAATAAAACGCTAATTTACTTTGATTATAAAACTATATAGACAAAGTAAATCAGATTTTTATTTAAACTTGAAACAATGTAAATCTCACTTATCAATTCATTTTAGTACCATATAACTTTTTCCTCTAGAGTGCATTGAATTTATTTATTAAAAAAATATGTTGACAATAAAAGCATACTATAGGATATGTTATTTTAATAAACTGAAGTATTTGATTTGGTAAATAACAACGCATGTGACACACATCATGGCGGAATCGTTCGCGAGGCTGTCAATACCATCTCATTCTACATACATTAAAACCTGGGATCCTAAGTTATTGAAACGATTAGATAAATAATTCGTAAATTTCAACAATTTGAAAATTTTACTCATTTTAAATTATTCAATTTTACGAACTAACTGAGTTGGTATTAACAGATTGTTTAAATACGTGTGACTTTGATACATGTTACTAATCACGAGTCAAAAAGTGAAAAAACGCTGAAAAACAAAATATCAAACAAATCGCCCTAGTAATTCATAGGACAGCCCGGCGCATTCACCAAAATTTAGCTTAGCGGTTAATTCGAAATCAAATTTAAAACAGTTGTACAAAATGTAATTAATTTAATTCTTTATTTGTTTTTGTTTTTTGTGTCCTACCTGCCTCCGACACGCTGTATGACTTTTTATTTGATTCTATTCACTGATGCCAACAAAATTTAAAATAAAGACAAGAATCAAAGCATTTTGGAGGATAAAAGTTCTCGATCATATGGTACTTTTATAATACATGATATGAATACAATCATTTACAAATTGTTAGATCTCAGAAAATAGTTTTTGACCGTCGGTCTTTCTGCCTTAAAATTTCAATTATATTAAGTTTTTAAAGAATATCAATTGTTAAATCAAAATATAAATATTAGTTAATTCATTTAATGATCGAAATTTTGTAAAAATTTGATATAATCAAAATTTAAAACTATCACAAAAATAATTCATTGATTTCGGGTGGTAAAACAGTTTTGATATTCTATTTGTAACTTCTTAAAGAAATTTTAAGTAAAATCACAAATTTAGCTCTCAAATTTTTCTACTAAAATCTGTTTATTATCGGTGTTCAAATACGTTGGATATAACTTATTTACAATTTTTTGTGGCTTGAAATCTTCTTACGCTGCGTTCATAGAGGCGTCTCTGTAACACCCGTATGAACTCCACGTTAGTTATCGTGAAAATGATTTGTTCTAATAATTTAGATACATTTTCATGTTAATATTGGGGTATTTAGTAATTACATAACATTTTGTATCTGTGTTTAAATATCTCTCATCACAACAACATCAGTTGAACCAAAATTACTGATGGTTGTAATGTGAAATAAAGTAAATCTTTTAATTATATTATTTTTTTATACAATATGATCATTTGTAGAGTGTGTTTACTTAGAATAGTTGTGTTTTGATAACAGGGGATTTTAAAAACGAGTTTTTAAATCGTTGGAAATCGATTATCTACATAACATATAAATCATAACTTGTCAATTAATGTACAGCTTTTTCAATTGTTTAACACACTCACTATCAGCAGATAGTGATGAATTCTGTAAGATCTCATCACATTTGTTATATTTAATAAACTGTTTAACCACCACTCCTGCTTTTATGACCAGTTGGCCTTCCTTTATCGACGAAACAACGATTCTCGGTTGTCTATAGCCAAATTAAAGATGCCACATATAAATTAGGCAAAAGAAGGCGCTTTGTGCTATCTTTCCAATTATGTATTTATAAAATAAATTATATTTATATAATAAATATATAATAATTGATATACTAATAATTATTATATAAAATAAAAATTGAATTATTTCCCTTGATATAACCGACAAATTAAAAGCTCGAAATTACAAGATAACCCAAACACCAATTGGTAAAAGGGGACATCGATTATATATATATATATAAATTACAAGATGATGGCTTGATAAAAATCTTGTTATCGCCTAAAACGCGCAGCTTATATCACATACACTATTTTAAATTCAAATTTAGAAGGTCAAATTAAAAAAAAGACTTTTCTTATTAGATTTTTGTTGTGTTGCACAATTACAAACAAATACTATTTGATGTTAACTCTCGGTGATGTTTTTAATGCATATTCCATGAGAACTATACTGGCAAGGCTGCAAGACGGGGTTTCTTGTACATTTCCTCAATTACTAGAATGAGAAACAGCCATAAATTATTCAACTCGTGCTGGCTGCGGCAGCATCGGATTTTGCTTATTAAGCGTAATTAACGTCACGAATTATTCAAACGTTTTGACGCCTCTTTTAAAACTCGCTCGAAAAGTGCCAGAAACAGTTATTAAAACATCGTTAATTTGAATAAATAAATATGGAATTAATTGTACTTCAGAGGAATTTTAGCTTATTTATATGAATGATCGCGATATATAGAGGTTTTCAGTTGTTGGAATTAATTGTACTTCATAGGAATTTTAGCTTATTTATTTGAATGATCGCGATATGCAGACGTTTTCAGTTGTATTTCACTATTCATCAAATGAGATTCACTTTAAATATATTATATATTTGACATAATAGAAAATACTCTTTTCTATTTAAATTAAATAAAAAAGGATTTGTAAATAATTAATAAATTATTTCTTCTTTTAACTCTGTAACTTTTTGACTAACGTAATGTAAATTTACGTAATGTAATTCAATGTCTGGCGAGGTATTTTCCCGAGAAGTGGTTGTTTTAATATACCTTTGTTAAAAAGGGTACATTAAAACAACCGTCTGGCGAGGTATTTTCCCGAAAAGTGGTTGTTTTAATGTACCTTTGTTAAAGTACTTATCTAATACTTTAACAAAGATGTATTAAAACAACGACTTCTCGGGAAAATACCTCGCCAGGCATTGAATTACACAATGCACACTTGCCGTTCGATATCAATAACACATTGCATCATGCAACATTTTTTACTGCATTCTGTAATTCAATTTCTGGCGGGGTATTCGCTCGAGAAGTAGTTGTTTTAATGTATATTTGTTAAAATAAAATAAATAAGAATTTGAAAATAATAAATTTTTCAAATTCTTTTTTCTTTTTTTTTAAATAACTGTGACTATTTTCTATTGATACTACACTGAAAGAAATAAGTGATCGTTTTAAACATGATGATAATTACGCTTACCATTGTCGGCCTAGGAGCATGCCAAGTAACGTATTTCTAGCAAACATTCTAACTTTGTTAAGATTTAATAAAATGTATTGCTTAATCCAAACAAGAGCATGTTTATAGTAAACAAGATTCATTATGTTACTATAGTTACTTGGTCAAGAGAAAATATTTGGTGGAAGTTACCAATTAACTTAGTACCACGTACTAAGATAATTTTAACCATTTTAACTTCATTCCGATAATTATATTTAGGTGTTTACTTTAAACGCTTTTGTGATTATTCCATTCAAGAATAAAATCCAACTTGCTTGGAAATATTCCTTTCAGTGTATTTTCTATTATGTGAAATATATTTGACATAGCGAATATCATTTGATGAATAGTGAAATACAACTGAAAAACCTCATACCTAGTGAAGTGAATAAATACTCTTTTCTATTATTATTAATAGCTAACGAGGATTTTAATCTGAATTGAGAATGTTTTTTTTGTTGTTGTTGTAAACGATATGAACGCGCGCATTATTCGCGTCCGTCTCCGAGTTCGATTACATGCACCTGAGATCGCAGCAGGTTGGTACGTTTAATTAATTTAATATAACAACTTTAAAAAAAGTATAATGCAGAATAAATCCCGAAACACGTATATGCAAATAGGCTTATATTACGTAACGTTTTTGCAAATATTCTCGAATCAAAAATTGTTGCATTGTACAATTATTTCTTATGGAACATCAAATGTTTATTATATAGTTCATGTCTTCTGGGATATTTGCTCGAAAAGTAATTGTTTCAATGGATATTGTTCTTTTTAAAGTACCCGCGTAACGTAAGTCAAAAAGTTGCAGCAGCTAAAAAGAGCGTAATTAATTAATTATTCAATTAAATAAATTAATTACGTTCAATTTATTTTTATTTATATATATGGAAAGATAGCACAAAGCGCCATCTGTTGCCTAATTACAAGTAACTCAAAAATTTGGTTCTAGATGACCGAGAGTCGTTGTTTCGTCCACTAAAGGAGGCGAACTTTTCCTGTTTATGAACGAAATGACCATTGCCTACGGTAGAGGAATGTTGGTTGAACATTTCATTAATTCTTTCTAGTTGATTTAATTTATAATAATAATAATGCCTTTATTTGTGATAAAAAAAGATACAAAATGAAATCTCATGAATTGATTGATTGAGTTACGTGAAGATCAAATTGAATTGATAAATAAAGCACTAATAACCTTTCTTCACACTTTATTTGTTTTACCAAATGTACATGTTAAATCCATTGATAATGGTCACTTTGTGTCCGAAATGTACATTTGGTAAAACAAATAAAGTGTGAAGAAAGGTTATTAGTGCTTTATTTATCAATTTAAATCTCATGAAATCTATGAAAAATTAAACATAAATATAATTCCAACATGCGAGATAAGATACAAACATATTTCGACGTTAATAATCCAGAATTAATTTAGTAAAGTCAAAGATCATTTATATTTCACTTTGTTAAATACTTGACAGTTGTTAATGAAATAATATGAAAGTATAAATAAAAATGTAAAACATATTTTATATATAGTGAAACACGATTGAAAATCTCCGTCTAAATTTGAAATAAATTATAGTAGTAAATGTTTCTATTAAAAAGTAAGAAATAAATTGAAAACTTAAGGAGTGCTTTTAGGCAAAGTTCAGACAAAAACCCAAAAATGCTATTTTTAATTGATTAATAATAATAGTTTTATTAAGGGTAAGCCATTTTGAAACTATCAGGAAAGCTTTCTTAATATTGTGATTTATTTGGATTCTTTTGATTTCTTTAACAAACATATTGGAGGTAAATTTAATATACATTATATTTACTGGATAATGTATTATAAATTGATTAAAAATATTGAGGATATCGAGATTTTAAGGCCCGGATAATTTTTTGTTTGATGAATTTATGTCAGTATTGATTTTATTGTTTTTATGGGGTGGATTCAGGTGAAGATGTTTTTGGACAGAATTGTTTGTTTTTGTGTAGGCACGCCGGGCCTGCGGTAACAAAATCGTCGATGAGGGCGAAGAGTGCGATTGCGGGTCGATCGAGGACTGCCCCACGGTGGACCCGTGCTGCGACCCCATCACCTGCAAACTGACGTCGGAGGCGGAGTGCGCAAGCGGGCCGTGTTGCGATAAATGCCAGCTACGCGAGCGGGGCTTCGTGTGCCGCGAAGCTACCAACGAATGCGACCTGCCCGAACACTGCACCGGCGAAACGGGCGACTGTCCTGGGGATGTTTACAAGAAGAACGGCCAGAACTGCGGTGACAACGGCTTCTGCTTCAACGGGATCTGTCCTACGTTGACGCTCCAGTGCGAGCACATCTGGGGCTACGGTGGGGTTTCTGCGGACGTACAGTGCTTCGACCAGTTCAACTCCAAGGGCTCGATCAACGGCCACTGCGGCAACGACAACTCCGGCAGGTACGTCAAGTGCGCACCGGAGAACGTCCGCTGCGGGTCGCTGCAGTGCCAGCACGGCAACCGCTACCCCGTCGTCGAAGAGCTCGACAAGCTCTACTCGAGGACGATCATCTCCATCAAGGGCGTGGAGTACGAGTGCAAGTGAGTGTTACGCTGCCGCGTTTTATCGAACCGATACGGCGCCCTCTCCGTACCGAAAACCCGCTCTCTCCTTTTTCCGCAGGTCCATCCACAGGCCGGACAACTCCAAGGCGAATGTGCCGCCGCACTTGGGCTTAGTCAGCGACGGTACGCCCTGCGGCGAGAACCTCATCTGCGTCAACCAGACCTGCTCCAGCGTTTTTCCGCATCTCGATCAGACCAAATGTCCGACCAATAATAATGATCTTGAATGTTCCGGACACGGCGTAAGTCTTCCACACAAATAGTTTTATTACCTCATTTTAATTAAGCACACACTCAAAAACATAACTTATTTCATTAAAAAATCTACTAAAATCAGTGCCGAACTTTTCAAATCAATTCAAAGAAATATTGCTCGAGATAACCATTTTCGTGTTACACCGAAACGAAACGAAATCATTGTTGTAAAATCCCGTGATATAACACACAAAGCATTGTTGTAAATTCCGATGATGTAACATTGTATAATAATCCCTCGCGTGGCATAATTAAATCACACGTGAAAATCAACCATTTATTTTAAAGTTCATTTCCAAAATTTAATTACCTAATTAATAATGTTTACATTTACTTAACATAGTATTCAATGTTTTCTATCAGGAAATCTAATAGATAAATTTATATTTTACATTATCAACACTGTTTTTTTTTAACAAATAATATGGAAGAGAAAAATACCAACATCATCCTTTAAATATTGAATTAGTGGCTTGTTTTCTACAACCCTTTTAAATCTTTGTGATTTGAATGAAACAAAAAAAAACAAAATGAATATTTTACATTTAATGTTTTTATAATTTAATAAAACTTCAATTACTGTTTTATTACAATTTCCACATTATTGTAAGTTTTTTTAGAAATAAACACATCAATTTTCATACTATTAGTATTTGAGTATTTGGAATATACAACGTGGCCGACAATAATATCCACATTAGCTTTGTTTTTTTTTAACATTTAGCATTTTTTTTTTTTTTTTTCATTTTAAAAGGTCAGTTAGGAAAGCGCTTATTATAATTTATTTTTATTAGTAAATTCATTTATTTCAAATTATTAATAGTTGAGGCTTCTACTTTATTATGCTCTCAAACTTCACATAGAAAATACACTTTTACACTTTGTATAACTGGATATTTTATTTAGTGACTATGGTATATCAAAGTTATAGTTATTAAATAATATATCCATTTATACAAACAAAGTGTGAACATGTTTTCTTAAATATATTAACTTAGAAAAACGCTGTGTTAGATGAAAAAAAATCAAAACTTTTCCCTCTATAAAAAGAGAAATAACAAAGTTATCTCTAAAGTAAATAGAGAAGCCAATATTTGGACACTTGATAATTTACATGTTATTTTCTATATTGCGTCCGCCGACTGAACACATGTAATTATCAAATTAATTTAATTTAAACTAGTGGATAAAAGTAAAAACATACTTGTCTTAATTAGATAATTATTCGAAGCGGAATTAAGTTGTACTAATGTAATTATAAATGTTTTTCATAACAAATTTACAAGAATTTAATTTAAATAACGATATTTTGTATGACAGATTTTTTTTCTTAAATAACTTTCTAAATTAATATTTTATAAGGCATTTTGATATACATTGATGTAAGTATAAATAATGTAAGGTGTTTCAAGTGGAACTTTACTTACATACTTCAATTTCACTAAAGAAATATATAGGGTGAGTGACAAGAAAATTCTGAAAAAACGGTTCAAGATAAAGGACAAAGGTTTTCATTTTTTCAACGTACCATTAACGGGCGATACACAAGAAAGTATTTTCCAACACATCTTGTTAAATTTCAGTAATTATTGGTAACTATTTCCTTCGAACTTTCCAGGACCCGATGTCAAATTTTGCAAACTTCAGCTTTTGATGCATACCGAAAAAAGGTCGCGATGTGTCCAATCGTAAAACGAAATGTAGTGACTGGGAATCATACTCTACAAAACTTTGCGTGACATGCTGTATAGACCATGGCTCCTTCCACCGAAACCACCTGAAAAGTTTCTTTGTCATATCAGTTCAGAACGGTTCAAGATACAAAAAAAAAGATTTTAATTTTTTAAAACATATGTATCATTAACGATATACAAGAAAGTTTTTGCTAACTCTTGCCAACACATGTTGTGGAATTCCAGTAATTGCATTGGCACACTCTCACTTCGACTTCGAAGCTTCCATGAACCGAGATTAAATGTTGCAAACTTTAGCTTTAAAGAATCCAAAAAAAGGTCGCTGTGTAACCAATCATAAAAAGAAATGTAGTAACCAGGAAGCAAACTTTGTACGACACACTCTATCCTGCTGAAACTCAAAAGCTTCTTTGTCATATCACATAATCTCATGTTTGTTGGATCGTTTACGGTTGAAGGCTTTAGGAGGTGCGCGTGTTATAAAAGCACACATAGGCCTCATTGGGTCTCATTAATCATTATATCCAGCCCACCTCGTTAAGATAGACCTAGCAGTATCGAGGCCGGTAGATCTCTGATTTTCGCCATTTCCTGTCATTTATCACACAGTATGGGTTTTCTGCCAACCTCAGCGCTGGCCAATATCCAACAATATGAGTTGCGGTTTCACCAGATAAAAACTTCTACAATCCCCAGTGTGTGTACTCTGAGTCTGCAGTGTCCAGTTAGAATGGCTGTAATTCGTTTTAAATTTCCTCTGGACATTCGCAGGTATTGATTGGCTGATCTTTCATTGGGACACCAAAGGATTTCCTTGGAAATTCTACATTCTGTTGTGTCATTTACATCTGAATTTCTTTAGAGTATACTGTATGAATGATCATTCTTGCCGCAGCTCCAGCTAATTCATCAGCCTTCCTGTTCTCAATGTCAATACCGTACTTTTTCATCAAAGAGATCTCGATTCTGTTGTAGATCGAAGCCTGTCTGCGTTTAGTGAGGCACTCTTTAACTGCCTTTGAGCAAGTGTAATTCATTCTCAAAGACTGTAGAGCATATTCGTAAGGAACATGTTCCTGTTCTCAATGTCAATATCGTGCCCTTTCATCTAAGAGATCTCGATTCTGTTGTAGATCGAAGCCTGTCTGTGTTTATTGAGGCACTCTTTAACTGTCTCTGAGCAGGTGTATTTCATTCTCAAAGACTGTAGAGCATGTCCGTAAGGATGAGTAGACATTTATTAATTACGCGTAGTTGGGTCATAAAAACGTTACCAGAATCTCACAATAGAACTCTAAAGGAGATTCGACTTCTTTATAAAAATAAGGTTTTATGAAGTATAGTTTTCAAAATTGTTACTTTAAGACTATAGAGAGGTCTTAGATCCAGCTCACACAGGTGTAATAATAAAAAATATTGCTTGTTTGCTATACCAGAAAAGTGATACAAATAATATTTATAAAAAAGAAACTACAAAAAAATATGAATCCAAATTTTGACATTTTATAAAAAAAATTAAATTTACTTTTAAAAAAAACAAATCACTTACTCGGAAAACTTGTAATATTAACGATGATGACTTCTTACTCCAGACTTTTAACTCGGCTGGTATTCGCCTTAGATTTTATGTAAAGCGCTGGCTCATATTTTATAGGGGTATCTCTCACCCAACCACCAATAGTACGGGAATCATCCATTACCGTTTGTTTGCAAATTTCTTTTTATTTAATTTAAAAATTGAGGCACCTTAAAAAATGTGTTTACATTTAAAGTTTTTTTTTTCGTGTCTATAAATAAATTATTAAATATATTAGAATAATAACACTATATCACGTAGAAAGAAAGCATTTTTCTACAGGGATCAGAATGTCTAAATAAAATTCGTTAATAATTGTTTAAGACATCGCTTCCCCCAGTTGCAGTCACAACAACTACCAATGTGTAGAATAGTGTGCGAAAAAGACAAACTGATTCAAGATTTTGCCAATAAACAAAAAGAAATCGATCAATTCGACTAACATAGAAAGGTTAATGGTTCTTTCTAGGTTAGTTGGGTTAATCGATGTTTTTGCTTATTGGTTAATTCTTGAATCAGTTTGTTGTTAAAAATTGGAAGCCTCAACAATTAATAAATAATCAGTAGATTTGAAACGAATGTTATTCACGCAATAATTTAAATAATAATAATATATATTATTCAACAAAGACATAATGAAAGCCATTAATCACGAGAGAGAAATTTATGGAACGAACCTCAAGCGAATGAAGTATATCATTCGTATGATTAATAGCTTATCCACAACCAAAAAAAATACATTTTTGTGATTTTTAATTATATATATGTGTTGCTTAAAGGATTGTACGAATACAAATAAGTGTTACTGCGCCGCCGGATGGAGCGGACCCGATTGCTCCATTGAGGACGAAGTAACCCCAGCACCACCTCAACCCGCCCCACCACCTGATACAAAAAACGGCATGAAGGACCTCGCCGATATTATGAAGAAGAAAGAGACCCCCTACGGTACGTACACCAGTGACTTTTTTACTCATTTTATTAATAACGCTAGAAATGGAAAGGGAAAAAATGAAGCGACAAAAAATGTGCGCCCTGATTGACAACTAAACACAAAAGAAGGGAGAGAAAGCGAGGTTAAGGGGATTAATTTAATGTAAACACAGTTTTTTGTATAACGATGATAAAACAGTTTTTTTATTGATGATTATTTTTTTATTAATTTAATATACGTATGCACTGAAAAGTTAATTCATACTTACAATTATATTTCTTAAATAATTTTCTTTCTTGTTTTCTTTTTTGTTTTAGGAAAAAATCGAATCATTTTAGTAATTGACTTATTAAATATTCGACTTCATCAGGATTAAGTCTTGGTGCAAACCAATTTCAGACTTAATCGTTATTTACCATTTAATCATGATTAAGTACCCTTCTAAATGAGTAACTTTGAGCCACTAAAGTTAATAAGTAACAATGAATTGATGCTTATAATAAATACCGAACAGTTACTCACATAAATAAAAAAATATTAATGTTTATTATTCTAATAATATACATTTATATATGTTATAATATTTAAACATTTGTAGTTCATCTTATAATAATAATTATAAATAAACTATCAAAGATCTAGCAAAAAAATGATAATTTCTTCATAATTATTATTGTTAAAATTATCATTTCATTCATTCTGAAGTAGCAAAATCGATGTAAAATATCGACTTTGCCCATCACTAGTATTTTTTTTATTATACTAGTTTCAAGTGACTATTTGAATCTAGTTCGAACTAGTCGTTGAAATCGTCATTTGAAAATAATCGCAAAGAAATTAGACGAAGAGAACAAAAAAATAATTTAATCGATGGTTGAGGCTTTTACTTGATGAAACTCTGTAATACGCTATTTGTAAATAAACAACAGTTGTTTTTTTTTTATGTTTCACAAAATGAAATATAGGGACTCTGCTACAACTGTTTCGCCAACACATTAATTAATGCCTGTTGTTGAAACAATTGTGGCAGCGTCTCTATAATAAATTTTGTGAAACTTAAAAAAAACTACTTATTTTATTTACAAATATAGTAACTAGTCTAGAGACATTATTGTTCAACTCAAACTCAGTTTTGGAATGATTACATTTTGACTTTGACTATACATAGAGCATCAATATCAAACAATCCAAACTATAGCCACTGAAATATTATATATTCATAAGTTATACAAACAATGTTAAAGATTGTGTTATTTAATAAACTCAAAATGTATAACGAAGTAAAAGCCTTAACAATCAACAATTAAAAGAAAAATAGTAGTAACACAAACTAAATATCTATATTAACTTTATTATTGTATTAATTCTGAAAATAAACTAAAGCGATTTGTTGACGAGAGTAATAAATTCAGAATTAATCGTTGTTAGTAATTTAATTACTCCATCCTAAATAATAATTTCATTTGAAAAGTAAATAACAAACTGTGCTCGTATTTAATTGTTTTCCGAGAGAATTATATTATACTAATTCTGACAATAAACTTAAGTGATTTGTTGATGAGAGCAATCAATTTAGTATTAATCGTTGTTGGAAATTTAATTATTCCATCCTACTTTTTTTTTTTTTCGAAAAGTAAATAACAAACTGTGCTTACATTTAATTGTTCCCCTAGGCTTCAAGCTTATTCCCTCAAAAAAGGGAAGAAACGCACTTCCAAACTAATCTGAATAATTAATCAAACCCCGTTGACTTCTTTTTCAGCGCTTATTTCCTATAAATTCTCATTTACTCTCGCCGTAATCACTGTAACAAATAATTAGTGGGCATTTATACGGGGAATGCATTTTATTTCTGCGTGTGTGTGTGTGCACTGAGGCTGTGGGGGGCGGCCTTCACCCTGAAAATCGACTTTTCGCCCCCTACCCTCACAGCTTCCGGTGATGATGGAACGCGCGCGTGCGTCCGTCTCCCTCCCAACGCTCCCGGAGCACTCTCCGGGGCGACAAATTGCGCGCAATAGAGTCGATTAAAGTTTCGGAGTTTATTAACAAAAATGGTCTTTTGGTTAAGTAAGGCTCTTTGAAACTATTCTGTAATTTTGTGTTCTTGTAAGAATTAAATTAATAAAGGGACTTGATATAAATTTAAGAACTGCAATCAAGTGAACAAACTAACTTTTTTTCTACAAGACTTAATATTTTAAATTAATAAATTATTCTCGTGGACTTTTTTATGAGAAAGCAATATCTTTAATACAAGAATAATTAAATATATTACAAATAAACAAAATTAATTTAAATAATACATTTATTTAAATTATGTAAATATTAATTTATTATTTCAAATTAACCATACAATGTCTTTAAGAATATTAAAATACACGTCTTTAATTTATTTTTCTTCAAAATAATCAAACAAATTTCTGTCTGTCCTTTTTCTTCGAAATAATCAAACGAAATATTTTCTGCCATTTATTTTTCTTCAGAATAATGAAATAAATTCCTTTCAATAATTTTTCTTCAGAATAATCAAATAAACTCTTTCCATTCACTTTTTTTGGGGGGGGGGATAAGCAAATAAACTTCTTTTACTAAATAAGTTTGTTTTCTTGCATTATCAAGTGAGAAGTTCGCTTTCTTTTACTGGAGGAAATAACGTTTGTTTTGTTGCCTACCTTGTAGAGCCCATATTACATGCATTGACGATGCCACTTAGAAATTAGACAGTACATGGCGCTTTGAGCTATTGTTGCCAACGTCTTTTAGCCATTTTTTTATATTATTTTTTAAAATAATTGAACAAATTTATTTCGGCATTTTTTTCTATAAAATAATCGAGCAAACTTCTTTCTCTTTATTTTTTCTTCAGAACGACCAAACAAACTTCTTTCTATCATTTTTCTTTAAACTAATCAATAGAACTTCTTTCTGTCATTTATTTTTTCTTCATAATAATGAAATAAACTCCTTTGAGCCATTTTTCTACATAATAATCAAACAAACTTCTGTCTGTCATTTTTCTTCGAAATAATTAAACGAACTGCTTACTGCCGCTTTTTCTTCAACTAAATACTCAAAACAAATAATTGAACAAACTTCTTTCGGCCATTGTTTTCTTTGCGATAATCAAGCAAATTTTTTTCTTCAATGCTTCTTAATAACAACCAAACAAACTTCTTTCAGTCATGTTTCTAAAAATCATCAAATGAACTTCTTTCTGCTTTTTTTTTAGAATAATTAAACAAACTGTTTTTTCTATTGTTTTATTTTTTGAGAACAACAAAAAACTTCTTTCAGATATTTTTGTTTGAAATATTTAATCGAACTTTTTTCTCATTAATTACTCGGTAAAACTTTGTTAATAATATTCAATTGAACTTGTAAATTAAATTCACTTGATCACATAAGTAAAACTAAACTAAATGAATTTACAAGTTCAATTTAATAATCAAAATAATTTAATATTCGGAAATGTTCTCAAGAAACAAATAAGATTTGTCAAAGGATTAATTTGTTTAATTTTAAATACTATTCTTGAAAAACAAAGGTCTGATTCACTCAAATGCAAGCGAATAATATATTTATACCTTAAAAATAATCTTGAAGCACACATATGCTAATTCCTTAATGCTCTCTTGCATTAGATTTGCCTACAAGGGACTTCCTTTAACGGTAGATAATTTCAGCTTAAATTGCATCACTCTGTTTCCAGCTACTTTACTCTTGAACAAGGCTTGCTTTACGGGCCTCCATTATATGTATAATCTCCTAATTGACGAGATGTTATATCCCAGCTAAGTTTAACTATCCTTTCTTATATGCCAATATATACGCTCAAGGGTACTTAAGACTTTATAAAGCTGTATTGATATGTTGAAAAAATATCGGAATATCTTGATAAAAATTCGTTGTATTTCTTTACATTCTTTTTTTAGTTACAATTACTTCACAAATATGAAATCCAATGAGAATTATAAGTGAAAATCTTTTGATTTTTCATACTTTAATTCTGAAATAATCAGTGGAAGAATATCATAAGTCAAAAATATAATTTTTGTATTCAAAATATTAAAAATCAAACGATTTTTACTGAAATATGGTAGTGTCTTGATTTTTTGATTTAATTTTTCTGAGTAACAATTACTTCTCATATATAAAATCCAATATAAATTAGAAGTGAAAATCTTTAGAACTATCTTATTTTGATGATTAAAAAATCAGTAGGTGGTTATCATAAATCAAAATCATTTAATTTTTGTATTCAAAATATTAATAATTACATGATTTTGGCTTATGTTATATTTCCAATTTGAAGCAGAAGAATATCATTCGTTAAAATCGTATGATTTTTAATATTTTGAATATGATGAGTCAGAGTCTATTAAATATACATGCCGTAATGCAGTGAAGAGGATATTGATACGGCTAGGTATAGGTCTTGGAACGCCTGCTCGTATCGCCCTCTGCTCTAACGCAAGCTGATTAAATTGTAACAAGTATTTCTGCATGATAAATATTTAAATTTCGTATGTAAAATTTAAAGACTTGTGGTGATTAATTACAATTATTTTATTTAGATGAAAATACAATACCAAATTAGGTAAATAAATAATTGTGAACGGGAGATGTTTCTGTCACGATAGTTCGTAGGCGAATTATTTCTCCCATGTGGACTCCGAGAGTTCAAACTCCGTACTACAATATACCGGCCTGTATATTTAGTAGGCTCTGCATGAGTCAATAGAAGATTATTATAAGTATAAAATAGTTTGATTTTTGTATTTAAATTATAAAAAGTCAAATAATTTTAAATTATGATCTATTCCTAATATAAAGTAAGATAATGTCATAAGTCACAAACGTATTGTTTTTTATTTATTTATTTATGTTCTGAATTTAAAAAAATAGTAAGAGAATATCGCTAATCATCATTTATTTTATTGTATTCAAAATATTGAAAGTCAAATGATTTTGACTTATGATATTCTTGTTAATAGTTGAGGCTTTTACTTTGTTATACATTATAATTCATTTTTAATAAATGAAACACTTTTTACTTTGTTTATACAGCTTGGTTTTGTTATTAATCGGATGAAATAAAATTTAGTAAAAATATACTAAATTGAAATATTCAAAAATTGGTTTAAAAATCACTCATAATTTGTCTTAGAGTAATTATAATTCTTTTTCTCTGACAACAAATCAAATTTGTTCACATAAAACCAAAATGCTTTTCCACTATCTTAAGTTTTCATACGTGCATGAAGATTTTTAAAATCTTAATATTTAGAGGAGATTAAATTAATGGCTTTTAAGTTTCGTTTCTCATATCATTACATGTTTTAGTTTGACATATACAAAAAACTGACATTTTTTCTATGCCATGAAATTTAAAGAAATGCTAATTTAGCATAAAAAAGTGTTTCATTTATAATATTCTTCCAGTTAGATCAGTGGGTGTTGCAAATAGTCCATAAAAGTGACTCACATTTTGTAACCATTAATATTTTTCTGCAGTTGTTTACATTATTTCTCGATGAAAAGTAATATCTGTGCTCTTGCATATTAAAACAAAAATATTAAAGTGGTCCATTGAAAATGTGATGCGAGTAAGTCTTGCGAATAATTATACTTAAAAAAATTCTTTACGGACTAGGTTTCAGGAAGTCGCTATAAAAAAGGTTTGAAAAGTTAAATAGACAACTAAGTGTTGAAATGAAAAAGATTAGCAAAATTAATCGTTGTTTCAAAAAATATAAAAAACAATATTAGTTATATATTATATTATTAAATATATTTAAATATATATTTAAAATATATTTATCAAAAAAAAAAACGATAATAGAGGCTTCTACTTCATTACACATTGTTTTATATTGTTTTTTTTTTTAATACAAAAGCTAATTTTAGAAATATGCTTAAATTTGTTAAAAATAAGACCATTTTTGTTACTAAATTCGTTAACCTCAGTGCACACATTTAATAAAAATCCCGAAATCTTTACAAAACGCGCATGCTCGCGCCCTTTTCGTTTGTTTCCAAACAACATGAATGCTGTTACCCAAAATGGCTTTTCCACACGATCAACTTGATATCCTGAACAAGATTTGTAGTATTATATAAATACTTGGTTATTTAATTTTTCTTTATATGGTAGCAAAATAAAAATAAAAACACTGGGTATACACGGGGCACTGCCTGGTAAGGTATAACACAAGGTGAGTAAGGCAGCGGAAACCACCTACCAGTTGTGTGACTCAGCGGAGGAAACCATTGAGCACATAATATATAAGTGTGTGGCACTAGCACTAACGCACAGTAGACTTGTGAGGTTCGGAAAGGCAATTCATACTCTTCAGGAACTACGAACCAAGTCTCTCAAGGACATCCTGGACTTCGCTCAAGAGGTAGGATTCCTTGCATAATAAAGGCAGACAAATTAGACTACACTTTGGATTAACACTTCTGTCGGAATTTTAATGTGTTATAAAATGCCTTAAGCAGATCAAATCAATAAAATCTATTAAACTCATTACCAAGCTGCAACAATCTGGCCATGGTGTTCATCGATCCTGATGCAGTGCGATGATAATCTAAAATGAAAGAACACCAGATAAACAGTTTTCTTGATAGGTGAATATTAATCGTAGTCAATAGCTCTCGAGAGTTTATGTGTCCATTTATAATGGGATTTAAACGGCATAGATCAGCATTAACTATACGATTATTAAAAGATATTAAGTTGAGATAATGCATTACTTGGGTGTATTCACCATGAGTTTGAGACAGCCCCAACTTATACACGATACATTGCATACATTTCCGTTGAACAGCTTCTAAATGATTCACGTTGAAGTTCGGTAAACTACGCATATTCTAGATAGCAACAGAGAACCCTAATGCATTCTATGTACAAGTTTCTGCTAACTCACCAGAAGAGACAAATATCTATTGTGTAATCCAATGTCTGGTGGGGTATATGCTCGGGAAGTAGTTTGTTTATCAAAAACGTACAGTGTAAGTAATTTTTGCAGTTACAAAAGGAAAATGATATTGATCATTGCCAGTAATTTTTTCCTGTTTAATTACATTGTAATTAGTATATTTTTAACTTTAATTCAGTATTTTTCTATCTATTGTTGGACAGTCAAACCATTTTCTTAAGCCAGGCATCTTTATTGATAGAGGAACAATCTTTATTTACAGAATAATTGCATAGGAATTACATTCATATATGGATATATATTTATATAAAAAAATAAATGCAGAATATTCTGCGATATTTTAAGAAACTGTTTTTTTAACAATTTTATTTGATCAATATAGATAAAGTGAAAAGACCTATAGTAGATAGCTAATACCTTTATTGATCAAATATAAGTATTAAAAAAGGGATAAATATTTAATTAAAACCATTTTTATTTCATTATTTGTTCCTTTTTTAATACTTATATCTTATATCCTTTTATATCCTTTCTTCTTCTAAATAAGTGGGAGAAAAGACAACCATTTTTATTTAAATAAAGTTTCCACAACCAACAAACCAACCAACCAAGATTACAAGGAACAATTGGTTTAAAAGAAATTTTTTTGCTTAATTTCATATATTTCATATATATACACATCTTTATTCAGACTATACTGATAATACAAGATAATATAACACAGTTATATTTATTATTGCGTTAGTTTATCTGGGCTATCGACCAGTTGTCTTTCTATCCAGATTTCATATTTTCAAAAATATTGAATTTTTGCTTATGCCATTAAATTTGAATACAAAAACACAGCGCTTTTCCGCTATATTTTCATGTATGTGTGGAGATTTTTAAAATCCCAATGTTTAGAGTGGATTAAGTCAATGGCTTTCAAGTTTTGTTTCTTTTATCATTACGTAATTTACTTCCGCTTATATTAAAAAATTCTGGCTTTTTATATAAATAAAAGGAAATTTGAACAGTTGTTAACTCAAAGTAAAAAAGTAAAACAAAACACCCCTTTGTCTCGACTCTTCGTATATGGAGTTTATTTTGAAATCATAATGTTTACGGATAATTAAAGTTATGGCTTTCGATGTTTGATTCGTTTGTCGTTACTTCTCTTTACTTGAAAATATATGATATATGAAGCTCTTATAAATCTAAATATTTAAGAGAATTAAAGCACAAATTTCGATTTTCGTGTCTTTCACCAATGCTTTTGTTTGTCTCACATATATAAAAAAACATGATGTAAAGACAAGATAATTCACACTAAACCACAAAGCTTTTTCCTCTATCTTGAGTTTTCACGTATGGAATTTATTTTTAAATCCTAAAGTTTAGAGAGAATTAAAGCAATAACTTTCGATATTTGCTTCCATTGTCATTGCTTCCTTTTTCTTGGAAATATATTATTTATTCAGCTATTATAATTTAATTATTTAAGAGAATAAAAGCAGATGTTTCGATTTTGGTGTCTTTTACCATTAATTTTATTTTTCTATGACATATTTTCAAACACCCTAACTCTTTATCTCTCTGAAATATGAAGATACGTTATTTCAGACTAAAGAAAAAAATATTTTCCTCTATCTATAGTCTTCGTGTATGGAGCTTATTTTTAAATCCTAATATTTACCGGGAATTAAATCAATGAATTTCGATATTTGCTTCGTATGCCTTTACTCCTCTTTTCTTTTAAATATTGAAACATTTTCAATAACGTTTGATCCATTGTAAACTATTTACCGTCTATAAGAAACGTGCTCTTGCTATTCCCCTTTAAAAAATGGGTTTTATCAAATTAAGATTTGATAAAGGCTTATTAAAAAAGTACTCTTTGGAGATACATTACCTAAAAAAATGTTAATAAAGCTATTTACGAAGAAACTTCTTACAAACTATTATTTTAAATAGCGAGTGAATTGTTAAATAAAACAACTTCTAATAATCAATCCATGCACATATTGATTGAATTATTAAATAAAGGAAGTTCTAATATGCAATCGAATTAAATAAGGAATGGATAGCTTATTGATGGAAGTTCTAAGAAGTGATCCATTTAAATAACCAATGGATAGATTATTAAAGGAATTTCTAATAGGCAATTCATCTAAATAACGAATGGATAGCTTATATTAAAGACGGTTAAAGAAAATAAGCGATCCATGGAAATAATGCATTAATAGCGTATTAAATGAAGAGTTTCATCTAAATAAAGCATGGATCGTTTATTATACTTTCTTTCTTTTTATCACTGTGGTATATAAGCAGTAAAAATATCAACCAAACTTTTGGGAAAGGAAGTTTGATCGAATTCTATTAATTTTGTCTTATTTCTTCTATTGAGTGATTCATTTATGTAATGAATGAATCGTTTATATTGAAGGATTGCTTATCAAAGGCAGTTCTAATAAGCTAGCATTAAAATAACGAATGAAACGCATTTTAAGGAAGTCTTAATAAGTAAGCCATTTAAATAACGAATGAATAGCGTATAAATGGAAGTTCTAATGAGCGATTAATTTAAATAACGAATGGATGGTTTATATTAAAGGAGTTTCTGAAATACGATCATTTTAAATAAGGTATTGATTGCTTAGTATAAAGCAAGCCATTTAAATATCGAATGTATTGCTAAATAAAAGAAGTTCCAATAAGCGATCCATTTAAATAGCACATGAATAGCTTATTAAAGGAAGTTCTCCTTTTTTTACCATTCTGCTATCTAAGCTGTAAAAAATGTCAACCACGTTTCAACAAAGGGAATTTATTGCATTCATTCATTGATTATTTTATTTCTTCACAAGAAGTATTCTTTGAAAACCTACTCAATTAGCTACTTTCATCATCAATTGTGGACAAAGATCTTATAGTAAAAAAAACAAATAACCGGAACATTAGTTGGATCTAATAAAATATGGTTAAAATACTTTTTTCTTTTAAATACGCATTAATTTGCCTTGGAAGTGTTGATTGAATCAATCAAACTTTCTCATGGTTAAGTTTGAAGTGCTGTGTAAGTTAGGATATTAAATATTATATTTAATAAAATTCATTTCCTGTTGTCATAAGCAGGACAAGTTTGCCTTCCTTTAGTGGACGAAACAGCGATTCTACCTTGTAGCCCCAACCGTTGACGATGCCACATGAAATTAGGCAATAAATGGCTATTGCGTTATATCCCAATTATTATTGTTAAATATTATACATAAAAGATATAATTCATATGAATGTTTATGGACACACTGCAATACTTGCTCAACTGCCTTCATTAAGTTTTACACTTGGGACATACTGGTCTCATGAAGTTCGAAAGATCAAAAGACCGAAATAACCATCATTAGTTATCCAAACACTTAAATAATGGTAAAAATTCGGATAACTGGTGATAATCATTTTGATCTTTTGGACATCAGCAGATAATTTTGTCCGAAATGTAATGCTTGATGAAAGTATTTGAATAGTGTTCATAAACATTTATATCAATTATTATACCAGTGTGTTGAATAAAATTTAAACATTAAATATAGTCGAATTATGTACTGTGTTGAAGTACATAAATTTGCACGGGAAGTGTTGATCTTAAACAATAAGCTTAATCTTGAAATATTCTGCAAGTAAACATTTACTAAGGATTTGTTGATCGTGTGAAATAAGCATAAACCCCACCCTTCCCGCTTAAACCCTTTTTAGGTGCTTAAACCCGTGTTGCAGCAGCAGGATCAACACCCACCCAGAGATGAACTTCGCCGAAATTAAATGCGCGCGTTTTGTAAAGAACTAAATTTCGATATCGAATGCATATCAACAAAACAAAAATAAAATCGTGGGGTGGAAGTTGTTGTGAATGTGCTGTAATCTATATCCGCAGGCTCCAAGAACACGGACAACCTGAGCACCCTGACGATGGTGTTCATACTGACGGGGGTGGTGAAAGGAGTCTTCATTTGTTTTGCCCTAGTGGCCGTTTGCTACAGGTACCGTGTCGGACCACACATACAAAAATTAAAAAAATATATAAAAATTTAGGGGAGAGAGAAAGGGTGTCTGCTTGCGCGCGCAGTGTCCTGTACATAGGCTTCTCTCAATCAGTCTCTCGATGTTGTCTCTTGTATATATTATAAATAGATATTTTTATTATATTTTGTGTTTTTTTAGGGAGGATTGTGTGTCAAGATTGGATTTCATTAAACCTAATGAAATCAAATCTTGATGTTTTTTTATTGTTGTTTGTAAATGAAACTTGAAAAGAATCGAAGAAAGTTTCTGCATCTACGTATAATATTATATATATAAATATATTTGTCTGATTCGTGCTTTCCTTCTATCTCTTCGCCTGTTGTGTTGATGCATGATGACGATGACGACACGCGACCCGGCCTCTCCGCTCTCTCTGCCGCCCTCTGCCTGCGCTGGATGACCGACACAGAGTCCTATCACGGCTCGAACACGGTTTTTCTCGTGGGTACACTCATGTCGGTGGTAGGGGGTGTGTTCATTGTGTTTGCAACTATGGCTCTATGCTACAGGTCAGTCGTAGTACACAAAAACTTCTCGCTCTGCCTCAGGTTAGTGAGCAGACCGTCCAAGGTAGAGATCCACATATTCAGCATCCGCTATCGCTTCTTCGCCCTTTATTTTTTGATTATCATTTATTAAATTGATTTCCTACTTTGTTTCACTTTAATCTTCTTGGTTTAATCCTTTATATTAATTTTTTCGATTTTGATTTTCAATTAAGTGATGGTGATGCTCTGTGTCTTACTCCTCTGTTTTATTTATTTTTCTTTTGTTTTTTTAATCTATTCTATCTATCTGCGTCTCTATCTCTCGGAGATGTTAGTTTCCTTTAAGTTTTTTCCTATGTTGCTACCGCTGGATGTCCGTAGCCCACGGTTTCGCGCCTCAAGCACTCTTTCTATACACTCGTTTGTATATAAAACTTAATCAATCACAATTATAAAATTTATTCATCAATATATTTTCAACTAAATAACTAGAATTTTATTAACAGTAACACAAACATTATCCTCAAGTTAAACGCTTTTATACTTTACATATCTAAAATTAAAACTATTTTAAAAACCTTAAAAGCAACATTTTTGTTTTCAAAAAATGTAAGTAAGAAATAGATTACCTAAGCTCGACTAACATTAAATTGCCCTTTCCTTAAACTATTGGTGAGTTTGATAATGACAAGTTTTTAGCACTGAGTGTGTAATTAATTGCTGCGGTGTCCGGATCATCCCCTCGGACCTTGAAAATCCAGGAGAGGGCCACGTCGAGTGTCCTGCCGGGTCGTACCCATATCCGCAGCAGGTCTCCAAGGTGAACAGCCTCTAGTCGATAAAAAAAAAAACTGTAATTAGTCGACAAAACATGTGTTTTGTGAAATAATTACAGCTAGTGTTTTTATTAATGTTTAATAGTTCAATTTATTTGAAACTGTAATTATTTCACAAAACACTCGCTCACTGAGATATTTTGTAGAATAATTACATTAAAACTGTAATTAATAAAAATTAATAAAATCACTAACTTATTCAAGCTAAGGATAAAAGCGTTTAATTTGTTCGCTTTTTTTAATAATTATTATTACCAAACGCGTAAATGATATTTAAAAAATATATACACACAATTAAGTTTAGAAAAAATGTGAAAATATTTTTAATTCAAATTTTCTTAAATCACTATGAGATTTCTTTAAAATAGACTTTTCCTTTTTTTCTCTTAGGAAATATGCCTCAGATTATATATTAATGGTGAACTTTTTGAGGCATTTATTTTGAAACAAATTTAAAAATGGTGGTTTACAATACTGGATTTGTTGCTTGTAATAATGGACTGTCTCGAGATAAATGCCTCAAACAGTATATCTTTAAAATACTTTCTGCAACATTTATCTTGAAACAGTACATTATTACAAACAGCAAATCTAATACAGAAAAAATATTATTTTACTAGATGACCATCTCAAGGTCATCCGAAGGTCAATTTTATTTTCAAATGAAATATTAATTTAAAGGCTTTTAATTCCATTAATTCGCGATTAAAGGACACACGTTTAATAAACTTTGTTATTATTTAATTAAATTTTCTTTAAAAAATGCAGTTTGTTATTTCGTACAGTCTGCAAAATCTACTATTTTTGCAATAAACACAATCATAATTTTCAATCGCCATTAGTTATAATAATAAGTGTGTGTGAATTGTATTGTCAATTTTGAAAATTAATCACCTGAATGATGATTCCTCTGTGTTGGCGAAACAATTTGTAGCAGTGTTTTATGAAACTTAAAAAAATATTCTTTTATGAAAAAAAAGTATATCCCGTTTCAAATATTTTAAAATCAACTCAAGTGGAATTATTAAGAGATATTAATTTTATGTAATATTTGTATATTAGTAACAGTTTTCTTTTATAAATTTACAAAAAATATTCACATGCGTTATAATTAATTCAGAAATTAATTATATTTTGTTTCACAATACAAAATATAATTTCTGGAATAAAAAAAATATTTTTAAATAATTTCCACTAGATTCTCTTTAATTAAAATGTTTGAATATATAAATTATAACTTTTGAATTAATACAGCTTAATTTTAAAAAACATAACAAAATTACTTCAATATTATCGTTGATATTCAAATAATTTCCACTGAATTCTTATAAATCACTTTATGAAAAATGATTGAATATTGAAATATACAAAAAAATAGTTCGAAATTATATGGAATAAATACATTTAAAATTTAAACTCACCAAGTGTGATATTCAAATTTTATACTTTTGTGCGAAAAGCCCCAATTTATTAATTTAATTTACATGTAGCTGCCGAATCTGCCAACATACGCAAAAGAACCTTGATAAAATTGAAGTAGCACACTAGTCATTATTTAATATCATATAAACAAAATGTTTATATATTTTAATCATTTTATTTTGTTAAGCAATGGAGTTATTAAAATATACAAACATTTTGTTTATGAGATATTAAATAATATTATTATAATATTCTTTAGTTAATATCTCATAATAAATGACTGTATATTTTAATCACTCCATTGCTTAATAAAATAAAATGATTAAATTATACAGATATTTTGTTTATAAGATATTAAATAATGAATAAATAGTATGGTACTTCAATTTTATCAATGTTCTTTTGTGTATACTGATAGCTTCGGCAACGACAAGTAAATGTTATTAATGTTAATGTTAATGTTAATATCTCATAAAAAAATGACTGTATACTTTAATCACCCCATTGCTTAATAAAATAAAATGATTATATTATACAGATATTTTATTTATAAAATATTAAATAATGAATAGTATGCTACTTCAATTTTATCAATGTCCTTTTGCGTACACTGGTAGCTTCGGCAACGACATTTACTTGTCGTTGCCGAAGCTACCAGTGTAATTAAATTGGCGTTCTTCACACAAAAGTTTAAAATGTGAATATCACACTTGGTGAATTTCAATTTTTAAAGTGTTTATTTCATATAACTTTTGACATTTTGCTTGTATGTTTTAATATTGTTATATTATAAAAATACATGAAATTTGTTTCACTTATCTATAGAATACATTTTATAAATTATGATTATTTATTAAATACTAAATAAAAATATTATATGAAATTCTTTTTCGCTAATAAAATTTCGTATACATAGTTTTCAAAATAGAATTGTGACGATAAAGCAATATTTGTTCTGTATTCCGTTATCTTTTAATTTCATTCATGAGCTTAATTATCTCCATATTAATCTCTAGTGGTCTTACAAAGGATATAAAAGGCAAATATACTTAAGATTCCGACGAGAAAATTAAATTCCCTCAAACAATTCTGTGCAAGGGAATCCATGGAGAATAAGATAAGATCCTAACGATCGCACAAATTTAATTTAAAAAAAAAAACAATAAAATTAAAAAATATATTTTTTGTTGCAAGCATTCATTTTGGTAAAAAAAATAAAATATTATTTATTGTGTAAAATAATATTTATTATGTTGTTATTAACTGCAAAAAATGGTTATGATAATCATTGAATTAATGTTACATTAGTGCTTTTATAAAAACATCATTGGAATCATTTCAACAAGAAAATATTTAAAAAATCATTCGTCTGATTCTTTTTTGTAAATATTTTGTTTAGTGAGTAACTACATCAATTAATTTCAATAATTAAATGATTAATTAATTAAATAAAAAATAAATAAAAACTATAATACTGGTTTGACTGTAATTGTTCTAAATAACCATGTGGGTAGATTAAATGATCTTATATAGAGATAATAAAAATTACAACATAATTAAATTAAATAGAAATGAATATTTTATTTAACTATGTTGTTATTTTAATTATAATAAATCATTATTATTACTTCATGGTTGATAATGACAAGTTAATTTATTAAAACTGCAGTCGCATAAAACAAACATTATTATTAATTTTATTTTCTAAATTTACTGTGTATTTCACGCACATGTATTAATAATATACTTTGTTAATGTTTCTAAAATAGAGAATTAATGATAAATATTTAGTAAATATTTGTAGACTGTGACGATTATAACAAAACAACGAACACACAACTCTGTTAAAATATTAAACTTTTTATTATTTCTTTTCGTTAAAACTAACGATCTAACAAATAAGACGGTCTGATTATTGAGAGCCTTTTATTTTAGCAAATAATTAATTAAATTGTTTCAAAAATACGTTCAATAAATTCGAAAATTACAGTGAGGATTTAATTTTATTAAATATAGTCATATGTATTATTCAAGACTTAACGATATTTGTGTATTTGTGAGTTGACTAATTTAAAACAATAGAAAAATATATTCCTTACTTCACTATTATTTTTTAATGAGGCACAAAAGATCTTTAGGTCGAAGTGCCACTACAGACCTACAAATTAAATAGTAATTATGTTTTAATACTGGATGTACTGTTTGAAATGTAGTTTCCGAAATATATTTACTTCAACAAAAAATGAGTAAGAGAAAGAACTTTTTTATTTAAATAATTATAAAGAACTATTGAAAATGAACTTATATAAAAATAATTATTATATATATATATATATATTCCTTGCTTTACTATTATGTTTTAATACTAGATGTACTCATCAAACAGTACATGTATTATTAAAAAACAATAATGAAGTAAGGATTTTTTTAAATTATTTTCATATTTCAATTTCACTTTATTAACGGAATCTCCATTTCCAAATTACATATTAAAAATTGTACAAGAAAAGTGTGATGCACTAAAAACATTACAAAACATATGTATATGTATGTTTTCATTTTCAATAGATTTTTAGAATTATTTAATAAAAATAGTTCTCCTTTCTCCTACTTATTTTTTTGTTGAAATAAATATATTTCGGAAACTATGTTTCTATCTTCAGTAGTTGCAGTTTTTATAAATATAAATAATGAGTTTCCAAAATATATGATATTTATTTCAATAAAAATATAAGCAGGAGATAAGACAACCATTTTTATTTAAATAATTAAAAGTCTCCACAATCAACATAAAGAAAATTACAAGTTATCTATTGAAAATGATCTTAACACTATAAGTAATGAATATGACTGTGTTCAATTACTTTATAATATTTCGCTGATTATTTCAATAAACAAATATTCAATAAAATAAAATCTTCACTGTATACGTTACATTATATTTTCCATCATAAAAATAATTCTCGTTAAAAATAAATAAATAAATAAATATTCTTTTATTGCAATTTACTCTAAAGCCTTTTTTATATACTTTTTATTTTTAACACGTTTACATTTTTTACAATTACGCTGAAAATTGTATTCTATCATAAGAAGAATTCTAATTCAAAATAAATAAATATTATTTTTGCAGTTTACTCTAAAACCGTTTTTTTTTTATTTTTGTTTTTAACACGTTTACATTTACATTTCTTATAGAATTGAATAAATTCGCTGAAAGTTGTGTTCCATCATAAGAAGAATTCTAGTTCAAAATAATGAAATAAATATGATTTTATTGCAATTTACTCTAAGGCGGTTTTTTTGTATATTTTATATTTTTAACACGTGTACATTTTTTTGTAGAATTGAATAAACACGCTGAAAATTGTGTTAACGCACACACGTACACATCACTTCCCACTTTAGTTTAGAAGCAGAACAAATACGAAAAAATATAACGCACTTTTGTAAATAAATTGAATCACGCAATTTAAAGTTTACGCAATATTACACAAAATAAAAATATTGTGAAATGTTTCACTCTTCTTATTACAATTTTTTATTATTACAATTTATCTCTTTATGAATAACTGAAAAGGGTTAATCCTCCTTTTCACTTATTTAAAACTATTGAATTAACATCAGTTCACAATATTTCATGAAATCATAAGTAAGAAAGTTAACTAACAAAATCGTTTCGATTCGTTTCACCTTATCAATAAACTAATTGTTCCAATTCACTTAAATATTTATAAATATATCCATAATGTTAATATCTGCCAATATACGCAAAATAAAAATAGAGTAATTTATCAAAAAAAAATCCATAAAATGCTTAAATGGCGGATTATCCTGGTGCATCCACCATTTAAGTACATTAATAAAATTTTAAACTTTGATCATTTTCGATAACTTACTCACTTGTCATTTATTGATATATTCTGGATAATTGTGGATATATTTATGGATATTTAAATCGAAACGAAAATTTTGAATCCACCATTTAGGCAAATTTCAATGATGTGCTTGAATCCATCATTCAAGCTCATCATTGAAATTTTCGATTCGAATTTCAATTTAAATATCCATAAATATATTCACAATGTTTCACTAAATAACAAGTGAGTAAGTTATCCAAATATCATAAAAAATATCAATAAAATTCTTAATTGGCAGCTAATCCTACCACATTCGCACATCATTATAATTTTAAACGTTTATCATTTTTGGATAACATACTCACTTATCATTTGATGAAACATTGTGGATATTTAAATTTAAAATCGAATCAAAAATTTCAACGTTGTGCTGAATCTACCATTCAAGCACATTTCAATGATGTGCTTAAATCCACCATTCAAGCTCATCATTGAAATTTTCTATTCGATTTAAGTATCCATAAATATATCCACGATGTTTCACTAAATGATAAGTGAGTAAGTTATCCAAAAAAATATAAAAACATTACATTTTTAATGATGTGCCAGATTAATTCGCCATTTAAGCACTTCATTGATTTTTTTATAATTTTTAGATAACTTACGAACTTTTAATTTGGCGAAACATTGAAACAAACGAGCATTTTTATCTAAAAATCTTTAAGTAATGACAATTTATTGTTTTCTCGAATAACTTTCTCAATTATCACTTGGAAAAATTGCATGTATTCAAATATTTATAAAAAAAATATTTTAATATTAAAAGGCAAATAAAGTAAAATTACACCCCTACACCACCATTATGGTGGATGGGCATTTTAGATTATATATATATATATATATATAAAGTAAAATTAAAAACACTCGGTTTGTTTCACGAAAAATTATTTATTGACTCAAGTTTCGCCTTTCACAGCATTATCAAGAGTAAACATCTAGTTTATACAATTCTACAATTCTAGTAAAACTCTTGATAATGCTGTTGAGTCAATATATAATTATTTATGAAACAAACCAAGTGTTTTTTTTTTAATTTTACTCTATTTGCCTTTTAATATTAAATTTTTTTTTTTTTTTTATTGTAAAAATTTGAATATATAAAATGTTTACAAGTGATAAGTGAGAAAGGTATTAAAAAAGAAAAACTTACGATGTTCTAACTAAAATATCTCTACAACCAACATAGATAAGATTAAATGATATTACCATTTGGTAAACTAATCAAACCAAATGATAATTGGCCCGTTCGCCTAATTATTTTAATTATTTCTATTTAATTTATATGTGTTTTTAATAAATGGTGAATGGGCCGCGATTCATTCCTTCCGGTTAATCGAGAATTTAATGACTGTATATTAATAATAATATTTCTTTGTGGAATTCTCCAATATACAAAGATACAACAAAAGTACAATTGGGGCTATTCCGTAAGGGAAATGTTAAGTTAACCTGCATTTCATTTTTTATCATCACAGTCTAAGCAACTTTTGTTATTTATTAATTAATTTCAATTAATTCATATTATATGAATATATATATTTAATATTCATATAATGTGAATTTAAATAACGTACTCGTTAAACTTAACATGTCCCGTACGGAATAGCCACGAATATTAAACCACAAGAAGAAGGAATGTTATTTTCGTTCGATTCACATTTTTTAAATAATATTTGATTTTAATTTATATACAATTTATGGTACACGAGCTCAAATAGATTTATGTAAAAGTTTACAATAACGATATATATTTTTTAAAATTTATTAGATTAATTAGGTCAAACAAATTCTTCTTCTTTAATTTCTTAATGAAATTTTAAATTGAGTTTAAAATTGGATGTATTTTTCAAAGTAATAAAATATTCAATACCGAAATTAAACTAATTATAAACTGAAATTAAAATCACCGGAGAGAGAGAGAAAAAAACCGAACACTCATCCCTTTTTCATAAATAACTCACGAAAGATAAATTCCGCAGAGTCCACAGACTCGTAACTAAGCCCGGGTACATTCTACCCCTTAAATTAATTACGTTAATGGATACTGCGGCCCGTGTAATCACCCCCGAAACGTTCCTCCGCACTTTAACGCGACTATTTAGTTTATCACTACTTTAATTAATCATCATATTAGATTATAATTAATTGATTGCGTGTCCGAGGGATCGAATATTAAGAGGAGGGGTTTTACAGTGGCGACCTCACGGCCATTAAGAGGGTCGCGAATGTAATCCGGCGCAAATTGGATTTAATTGGTGAGGAATTTGAGTGTTGTTTCACTTTGGCTCGATTTCAACTAGGTCGATTGTTTTCCTGGTTTTAATTGGGATGGAAAACAATTTTGCCCCCTTGCCGTAAAATTCCGTTAGGGGCTCTCGAGGAGTGGGTACAGTCGTGTAATTACTTTGGAATGAATTAAATTGGTTAATAAATGAATTCTTCTAAAGGATTTTAAATAACAATTCAAATTTTAATATTTGAGGCTTCTACTTCGCGTCATATTTCGTTTTTAATTTCAATAAGAAAATCCTTTTTATCTGAATAGTATTGGTCGATACTTTTATCACAAAATAACGAATAATAAATTAAATTTATATCCATCCATCATAATAAATTAGAATTAAAGTTTTTTTTTGCGTAAGACACTATTTTATTTTAGTAACTACAGTTTTGATGTTTTGATATAAACACTTATCATTCTTAAAATTGATAAAAAAATTAATATACAATGTTCAAAATAAATGAAATGTTTAAATAGAAATATGTAGGAGAAAGGACAACCATTTATATATATATATATATATATATATATATAAATAACATCTTTATTTCTGCACACAATTGTATATACAATAAATTAACAATATAATTCTTATTCTATATTATACTTTGTCTGTCCTTAGAAAATGGCTAACATAACATGTGTATATATCAAAACTATAGTCACTAAATTTAAATAGTCTGTCATACATACAGACTTTAGATGTGTTTTCTTATTGAAAAATCTGTTAAAAAGAAATCTTTTTAATTAATAAATTTATTATTTGTTGTATCACAAACTATTCATTGTTATTGTAAAAAAATATTTTAGTTTTGATATAAAGAACAAAATAAGCGTTTATTTAATTAATTTAATTAAATAACAGCAATTAATTATGTATCTCCCGGCGCATTCACCATTTTACCACATCAGAATCCAGAGTTTTATTTGAAAAAATCTTGTACTCATTATTTATCGATGTTACATGGTTGGAATATTGAAAAGGGTTCTTTTTACATATGATGTATTGATTTGATTATTTTACTTCATAATACTTACAATATGAAATTCTAGACTTGTATTCTTATTAGTATCTGATTTCAACAACACGAACGTTAAAAAATAAACATACTTTGTACATTTTTTGTTTAAATGAAAATGATTGTCCTTTCTATTATTTATTTTTATTCAACTAAATATATTTCGGAAACTGTGTTTCCATCTTCAGTAGCTGAAGTTTTTAAAAACTCGTACTATTTTTATATTGAACTAAAAATATTTCAGAAACTATGTTTCCATCTTCAGTTTAAGAAGTTTTTAAATATATATATATATATAATCTAAAATCCCCATCTACCATAATTATGGTGTAGGGGTAGAAATTTTTAAAAACATCAACTACTACTTAATTTGAAGAAGTTATTAATAACTAAAGGTGGAAACATAGTTTCCGAAATATACTTAGTTCAATTAAAAATAAGTAAAGTTTTTTTAAAACTTCAACTACTGAAGATGGAAACACGGTTTGCGAAATATATTTAGTTGAATAAAAAATAAATAGGAGAAAAGACAATTATTTTTATTTAAATAATTAAGTTAAGTCTCCACAAACAACTTAAAGAAGAATATTATGTGCACACAATTTATTCACACGTATTATAGAAGTAAGCTAATTAATTTTCGTAATAAATTTCTTAAAATTATTTATTAGCCTTATAAATACAAAATAATAACAATAGTTCAACTAATATTAAAAATATTTCACTCAACTGAAATATATTTACCTCCTGAAAATTCCTCTTATCTTTACGCCTCTTTCAAATGACTCCTTTACGGGCGAAAAAAATAAAACGCACAGGTCGAGTTGTTTTAAGGATTCCAATCCGCTTTTGAACGCCACTCCTTCACTTTATCTCTCTGTCTCTTCTAGTGGAACTCAAGGTCGGTCCTCTTGAAGCCCACTCGGGGCCTTCTTAAGATGACAAAAAGTGTATATATAGAACACAAAATGCGCGTTTAAGGAAAGCAAGCCTGCCAAGGAAAATTTTAAATTGAAAATAGGGATATGAATTAATTTCCAAAAATTGTACTTCGGGAAAGTAATATTTATTTTAACTCATGACTTAAAATGTTTTCTTACTATGTATAATCTAATTGTTTTTAATAATAAAAGTCAAAGTAATATGTTTTTTAACTCATGACTTAAAATATATTCTTACTATGTATAATCTAATTGTTTTTAATTGTAGAAGTCAAAGTTAAAATATTTTCTTTTTATATTATTACATTATATGAAAAGACACACGTAAACGCAAAAGATTAAAAATAAAACATTGAGTGAATCGTAAGAATTAAGGGTCATTTTGATGTTTTCTATCCAATTTTCATAACAATAATAATGTACTTTATTAAATAAGATGATAAACTGGTTATAGAACAAACAAAAATCTCTAAAAAAATACAATATTTCACGGTTTATTCAAAAGTCTTTATTAATTAATAATTAATTAAAGTTAATGAAATAATAATTTAATTAACTCATTATTCAATGCTTGTATTTTTAAAAATAAATTTCATTCTACTAAATACGGCTTGCATAATCTGTTATCATAAATGATGCGTTTACGTAACGGAATTTATATGTTTATATTTATCAACGGGGTGTCAATGTAATTAATAAATCAACTACTCAGTTTCTGAATGAATTAATATTGAACTCAAGGTTTGGCCTAAAATTCAGAATCGGATCCCGTTGATTCGGTAGAGGGAAATGCTTTTAAAAAAAACTCGAACTGTCCAATATTGGTTAATATTAATATTTAATTGTATCATAGTACTTTTTAATATTAACTTGGTCGCCCTGGCCAGCTTCTATTTCTGTTGTGATTAATTTAATTTAAGTATTAGTCATAATAGAAAAAAAAAATGTTCTCTTGGTCACAATTATTCAAATTAATTAAATAAAAAATATTTAAGTATTAGTATTTGTTCACTGTTATATTATACTATATTGATTATAGTAAAATTTATTATATTTTTTTAATGGGGAACTTTCCGTAGTTGAATACAATAATAATGTATAACAGTTAGAATATCATATATGTATGAATTATTTATATTTATAGCATAGAAAATTTTTGAAAGTAAGAGATTCCGTAAAAAATATTTACTATTATTAATTGTCTCAATCGAAATTGAATATCTCCATTTTTAATTTGGAACTATTATTATTTTTATACATTAAATCTCGATTCCATGAACGAAACAAAATTTAAAAAAATAAATTTGCCATAAACAATATTTTAAGTAATAATTATGGCAAACTATATTCGTAAATATTTAAACAGCCACTGATCAGATTGAAAAATAAAATTAATATAATATAACATAAATGTTTGTAAATAATATCATTAATATTCTTCACCCGAAAAAGCTACAGCGTAACGAAAAAAAAAATGTAATGAAATAAACTATACGCCTTCCTCATAAAAACAAGCTTTTACAATATATGCGAATATTTAAATTAAGTGTAAATATTATTATATTTATATTGATGTCTCTCATATGTATATGTATGTACATTTTAGACTAATACATATTATTATTATTATTATTAAAAAATACAATATGAAAATCGAAAATTCGAATTCTTACAGTAACTCGACCTGGAGATTTTTGTAATTGTTCGTCCGCTAAGGAGGCATTTGAAAGAGGCGCAAAAATAAGAGGAATTTTCAGGAGTTAAATATGTTTCAGTTGATTGGCAGATTTTTAATTAAAATTATTGTGAAACAAATCACACGTTTAATTTTTACCTAATCGTTTTAACATGTTTCACCTAGTGTTAAGTGAGAAATTAATGCAACTGTTAAATTAGTTATTGTTAATATTTTGTAT
Source organism: Philonthus spinipes (assembly GCA_963082785.1). NCBI lineage: Eukaryota > Metazoa > Arthropoda > Insecta > Coleoptera > Staphylinidae > Philonthus > Philonthus spinipes. The sequence goes on along the minus strand of OY720307.1, from coordinate 17,649,856 downwards.
TTATAAAGCTATTAAACGGTTATAAGAATATTTTAAATAAAAATTATTTGAAAATAATTAATAAATTATTTCCATATTTAGCTCTGTGATAATTTATTAATTATTTTCAAATCATTTTTATTTAATATATTTAAATAATTGTAACCAAGTGAATGAATACTCTTTTCTATTTATGGTTATGAGAAATTGTTTCGGAATGTAAATTTATATAATAAATTTCCAGTGAACATCTTTTTGAATTTGATGAATATAATTTTGCATAGAATAATTTTATATAGAATAATTGGATTCGATGAATTTCGAATTTCGTGAAGGTTGTTATAATATAATATTAAAAATATAACACTTTCTTCACTTTTGATTGATAATGAGTGCTTATTACCCGAAATGTACATCTGGAAAAATAAAAATTAAAAGTGAAGAAGGTGTTTATTTTTGTAGTGGATATTATTATATTACACCAACCTTCACGAAACTCGAAATTCATCAAAATCCAATTATTCTATGTAAAATTATATTCATGAAATACAATAAAATGTTCCCTGCAAATTCTTTTTACATTTTTTATATTCTTATGTATATAAGGTGGCCAGAAAATGTTTCATAATCTTCAGGTAAAGTGGTTCAAGCAGAAAATTTAAGTAAAACAATATTGTATTGTGGCTTATTACTCCTCAAGAGCCAACTTAAAGAAATGTAAATTGTGCAACAGTGGATCAAACAATTGTTTAATTTAATAATAATCATAAATTTAACAAACCTAGGAAAATTTCATATTTGAAGTATACATTAAAAATGAAAGATTAAAGTAAATGTTCGAATTGATAACCATCATCTGCATACTCGTTGAATGTATACATCAGAAAGTTACAAAAACTTACACAAAAAATATGTCAAGTATATGTCAAAGTGAAGTGAAATTGAATAAGGTTACACAAATTCATATTTGTCAGATATATTTTTATTAAAATAATGCTTCTGCAGAAGTAATTAATTAGTTTAAATAAAAAAAAATAATATTTTAAATGCCTCGTGAGATGTTACGAGGAAGCATTTTTTTATTTTACCTGAAGATTATCACACCTTTTCTCGCCACCATGTATTTTTAATTAACTAAATATGAATGATAAGGAAATATCTCTCGTGACTTATATACTTATATATATACTATACTTATGACTATATACTGAAAATTGTTCGATTTCATAGATGTATATATAGTTTTAAAATTAAGGATTAATCAATTTCAGTATACTATATTTACTTTGAATTAATAATATTTTTATATAAAATGCAAATTATATTCCTTCTTTTAAAAGAAAATTCTTGAATATCATCCAGTTTCTCCGGGGTTTGAGTCCATCTGTTTTCCAACCCACCCTCCCCGGCAGCCACCGAAACAAACAAAATATGCGCATAAATCACATCCGAATCCGCATCCGGATTCGGAAAATCAAAACAAAATCCCATTATCATTCCAAACCGAACGAAAAGAAAGCCGTGGAAGATATACATCTCGGGCATTAGTGAAACATTAAGTGCGCCGCGGCCGGCGCATAAATTTCAATATTAAACCGCCCGCCCAACCCCCCGACCGGAGGGGTTTTCGGGGATGTAATGGATTAAACACGAGTCTTGGCCGAGTTTCAGGAGCAACCCCCCGACTCCCGACGCCGGGCCGGGGAGGTTAAAAGGGAATTTGAAACGGGGCCAAATCATTTAGGCATTTTCTACATCTCGCTGAATACATAGTGTGTGGGGGTAGGAAAAGGGTTGTAATTCGTCTCGGAAGGGCGGCGTTCTTTTTGTTTGTTTGTTCGCGGTGAATTACGGTACAATGTGGAAATTGCTGATTCATTATTTTAATATTAATTCAACGATTTCTCTAATAATAATTTTATAAAATACGTTTATTTAATTATAATTAGATTTATTATATGTTCACAAAATTGTAACTAGCACTACTTATCATTATTTAAATTAATTAACTCAAATAATGAACAGTACTTGTTATTATTAACTCAAATAATAAGCAGTGCCAGTTATTATTACGAAATGATATGCAGTTCGAATTATCGCTTATTCAAATTATAAGCAGTTCTAGTTATAATTTATTCAAATATTAAGCAATGTTAGTTATCATTTGCTCAAATGATAAGCAGTGCAAATTATTTTTGGTCACTTAAAACTAGAATCCATTTGCTCTACACATGATTTTTTTTATCTGTAAACTGTAGTATATTTCACGGTTTATACAAACGTCTGCTTCTAAACTAACTCCTAGTGTCTAACGAGAAATTTCTAATATCATCGAAGGAATTTAGTCGCAATACGAGTTTTACATACAAACCAGATGTATACTGAGGAGTGCTTGAGGTCGAAATCATCCATTGGCGCTGTGCATCTCCAAGCCTAGTCGCAGAAGCACAGCGGGCTGTGGAATTACAATTTTACTCAATCAATGACAATCAAGTAATTTGGATCGTTTTCCCGGGAAAGCGGAACAATGTTATATAAAAAATACGGCGAGGTAATCCAGAAAAATAAATAAACACTGGAAATTGAGTAAACATTCGAGACGAATTTCTAATGCAATTTTAAATTAAGAGAACAACAAAAATAAAAGCAATTCTAGTTACAATTAATTAATTTATTTAAAAAAAATATTAGCTTGATTTGAAATGATTTTTTATTCATATATTAGGAATTACAATTTTTATAAAATATGAAATAAAATCACTAGTTTAATTTGAGATATGTGAAGAGATTTTAATTATAAATAACACAATTTTTATTCCTATGAATTGTAGAAATTTCAATGTACAACATTGAGATTTAAATTTATTAAATATAAAGTGGAAAAGAAATATTTCTGATGGGATTTGAACCCATGTCCCCCGATTGCCGGTCGAGTGCGCAACAAACTTTTTTATTCCTTGCTCCACCTTTATTTTTATAAGTTAGATGTACATTTCGAGTGCTAAGCACTTATTATTAATAACTAATGATAGTTCATCGAAATGTACATCTAAATTATAAAAATAAAAGTGGAGTAAAGAATAAAAAGTTTGTAGCGCACTCGACGCTAAATTAAAAGGAATAAAAAGTGTTTTAATTGCAATGAAATAAAATGCCATATATATCTATAAACAGTCTGATGAATTACAAAAATAATACAAAAACTGATATCCTTTAATGGTTGTTGAGTTACCTAAGATGAATTACACTATTAAATGAAAGTTTTTGTCACCTTTTTCATATATTTTTTTGTGAAGCAAGGATAATAAATATTTAACTAAAGACTACAAAAACTGATACATTGAAATAAACAAGAGAGGTTATTTAGCTAGAATATTTACTGCAATTAACACGAATCTCTATTTGTTTCTGAGTTATGTCAAGTTATAAAACTTAAATTAAAATTTAAATTCCGTTATTCGCGGCCCACTCTGTATACTACAATTATTCCCTTGACTAATTTGAAATAATTGATTTTTGTATTAAAAAAATTAATAAAAAAGATTAATTGTAAATTAAATAAGGAAACATATTGAAATTTGATCATTCCCTTTTTCAAAGATGCAAAATTTTCTCACAGCGCATGATTAACATGTAAAACTCACAGTGTAATCATTTCTATTTTCAATGTTGAAAATGTGAATGATTAAAATTGAATGCTATTTTTCAGTATTAGCCAATTCGATTTACAATTAATACAATTGTAAATCGAATAAAGAAAAATACTGAAATTTTATCTTTCCCTGTTTGAAAAAGGGAATGATCGAAATGAATTACTATTTTTCAGTATTAGCCAAGATATTAATTGTAAGTTAAATAAGGAAAAATACTAATTTGGCATAAGTCATAATAATATTTATTTACGGATATCTCCAATAAATATAAACTTAATATAAATATATAATAAAAGAAAAATACTTTATTTGTTTAAATTGCTTATAAAGAAGAAATCGCCCGAATGTTTCTCAATTAATTTTAGGTCCAATTACGAGTTTGAATACAAAAAAACACAATTCGGTGTATTGAACAAAGATTAAGCACAGAATTTTGCCAGTCGCTAAAAACAACGTTCTTTTATAATTAATTCACATTTTAACATAATTTTATATGTTATCCAATGTTCCTGTAATTAATAAACCTAAAGATTAAAGGTTTATCAATTATGAGAACATTGGATAAGTCAGAAGAAAATAGTTTATAGTAAATATAATTGATAAGAACAATTATATCAATTTTATAGTAAATATAATTAATAAGAGAAATTATATTTACTATAAACTAATTTTCTTCTGACTTATCCAATGTTCTTGTAATTCATAAACCTTTAATCTTTAGGTTTATTAATTACAGGAACATTGGATAAGTCAGAAAATTAAAAATATTATATTTTTTTATTTTTAAAGAGTTATTCTAATTTGATTTTCTAAAGAATCTAAAAAAATATCGGACTGAGGTGTAATTAATTTCAAAAATAAAAAAAGAAACACTATAAATAGTTTTGATTTGATTTTAATATTTTTCGTAATATGTTTAAATTTAATAAAACATGTATAAGAAAATTACAAAAAGAAAATACCAACTTTTAAGTCACAAATATTTTTATTATATTTTCGATTTTAATCCTAATTTTGGTTCAATTGAAGTTTGGTTAAAAATAAAATATTATAATCGAATAATTCATATTTAAACAAACTTCTATTAAACCAAAGTTAGAATTAAAATCGAAACTAAATTGAAAATTTATTTTTTAAATGAAATGTAATAATCCAAAATTAGCATTTCATTTTTAAATAACCTTAAATTACACCAAAGTTAGGATCATAGTCGAAAATAAATTGAAGTTTGGTTAAAAATGAAATATCATAATCTAATATCAATAGAAAAGAGTAACAGCAGATGTACATTATATAATTCCATGTCTGGCGGGGTATTTGCTCGAGAAGTAGTTGTTTTAATGTACATTTGTCTAAAGTACTTACGTAACGTTAGTCAAAATGTCACAGAGCTTAATGTGGAAATAATTTATTATCTTAATCTAATATTTCATTTTTAATAAAATATTACCTTCAATTAAATCAAAATTAGGATTGAAATTGAAAATAAATAGATTTTTGGTAAAAAATGAAATATTATATTCTAACATTGCATTTCTAAACATATTTCAATTAAACCAAAATTAGGATTTAAATCGAAAATAAAATGTTTGTGCATGTGAATTGTATCTACGCATTTTTATGTTAATAAAATTACTATTATTAAAAGGAAATATTGGTGACTTAAAAGTATTTCAATTTTATAAATTTCTTGCTTTTCTTAATCTTACAACTGCAACTATTAATTAAATGTAAAGATCCATAAAAACAATTCTTGGTAAATTGGTCAATAATTTAGGCATTTAAATGTAATGAAATAGACGTTAAGAAAAGCGTGGAAAAATTATCTAAACTTAGTATTTTCTGCTTATAATTGATTCAAATCTACACCAAATAGTGTTACATTTATTTGTAGTTTCGTATCAAAAATTGGGACCGAAAAAAACCAACGCCGTTTCGTGTCTCACAAAATAGTTTTTTTTTTTTCTTTTTACTATGTTAAGTATTTTTTTTTTTTGTTTAATTAAACCGGATTAAGTAAAATTGCAATTCCCCAATCGGCATGTGTGTAAATAGTGCACGGTCCTATACAGCCCGTTTGGTTTAGAAATTTTGCAACAACCTGATCACAAGGGAGATTAAAGTTCAATTTCACAAATCAAAATGCGCGACCCGCGCGTCTCTAACATGACGATTTGAAAACTGAAATTTAAACAAACAAAATAAATGTTGCGTTGTATCGGACTGAGGTGTTATTTAATCAAGGCGATCCAAATCATTAAATCAGTTTTTTTGATCAAGCATCAGTGAAAATTTAGCAGGCCACGGCTTCCTTATTTCAAGGCGAGCGAGATTTTTAGACCAAAACTGTATATTATTTTATTATTTATTTTAATTTATTTAATTAAAAAATATATATACAAATGTGATAAATAATTGTGAAAATAAATTTGAATTTTTGATTAAACAAAAAAAAAGAGAATAGCATGTTCAGTGTATACGTGTGTAATCAGCATGTTGTGTGTGCGCGCGTGTGTGCGTGTGGCTCTGTCCTAAACTCTATTCTGATCTATATTATCTATCTCTCTATCTCTGTCTGTAGCTGGCTGTGTGTTTTGAATGCGTGCGGAATGTATGCGGCCCAAAAAATATAAAACAAAAATTATGAAAATCATATGATATACAAATATTACTTCAAATACTTATTTAGTGATAATTATGTTATTTGTGTTAGGATTTAAAAACATGGAGTTTTTTTTTTTATTTTTATATGTATATATATAAATTTATTCCCCCTTGATTAATTATTTATTACATTTTAATTTAATTAAACAGAGACAGATTAAAATAATTTTAATGTCGAATTACACGAGTGGGATTTTATTTGATGAAAACACAACCAGCTTTCTCTTGTAATTATAATAATGTATCCATTAATTAAATTGAATTGAACAATATTACAGCTAATAATATTAAGATATATTTATTAATAATAATAAACTTAACATATTTATTTTCTATTAATGGGAAGTTCTGGACTTGAAATATGGATTTTAGGATTTTTTTCTCGAAGTCGAATGAATATTTTGAAATACAGTTGTATTGGCCGTACAATGAACTATAAATTTCCAGTTTTACAGAAATATCCAAAATAATGGCTCTAGTCTCCAAGCCTTGTTCAATTCTGCGATCCTCAGCCCTCCAGAGTGTCAGAAATAGAAAAATTAATAGTTAAAATAGTAAATAGAATCATAGCCCGATTATTTGAAAAAGAACTAAAAAAATGGCTGCCATTTGGCCAAAGAAAACTATTTGTTTGGTACATTTTATTTTCCTTAAAAGTCCACAAAAAAAATTCTATTTCGAAATTTGAAAAAAGGCAAATAGCAAATTCGCACAAATTCAATTTACTTTGTAAACTGCTATTTTTTTCTAATTCTGACATTTGGGGGGGGGGGAGGTGCGAGGAACGCCGTGTGCAGAATTAAAGCCACCATTTTCGATGTGTGTGTTTTTTTTTTTCTTCTTTAAAAACTAAAACTGATAAATCCACATTTCAAAATATCCCAAAGTTGACCCATTCAGGCGTCAGCTTCAAAACCACCTTAAATTATTTGCACGTTAGTTTATTTAATAGAAATATATTTCACATTGTCAAGTTAATGTCAAAGCCTTTAAATGGGGATGCATCTCCCCATTTAAAAGAAATAAAGTGAAATGTATTTGGTAAAAAGTAAAAATGAAATTGAAAGACTAAAGCAAAGTAAAAATAATCTTTATCAAGAGAAGTTGTAATATAATTTTGTTATTAATAAATATATATTCTAAATATTCCCTACATCTGACAATCATTGCATTTAATTCATTATTTTTGCGGATTAAAAAAAATAATAGAAATATCCGCCATTGTTTTACAGACTTTAAATCACACTCGTGTTTTTCTCTAATTATTGATCTCTGTTGTTTTTTTTATTTAATTTTTTAGAACAGAATACACACACTAGAACCCCGTTATTCAACCAATGCTTAAAACACGCTCACATATTTTTATTTTAATCTCACCATACTAATTACCCTCTTTACAAGAAAATCTCACAAGAAAAACATACAGGAAGACTCTCCACACACACAAAAACTGATGATGATGATGATGATCATGATGGCATATTAAATTTGCTCAAAAAAGAACGAAACATATTAATGTGTAAATATAAAACGGAAGAGAAAAAATAACTGGAAAAATCTAAATGGTAAAACTGATGGTTTATTTCGTTCCGTTTACTTAATGCCACATTGCAGCAACACGAGTCGCTCGTAATTTAAATTCAAATGGATGTAGGGAAACAGGCATTAAGTATTAACTTAACATGCGATTTAAGCGAGTCGTTTTGTTGCAATTAAATGAAATGGCTTTTTAAATTAAATGAATTTGAAATGGCCCGAAGGAGCGGGCGGAATGGACTCCGATGGATTGGTTTATATTTAAGATTAAATTTTAGTTTTACAAGTAATTAGTCAAACAATTAAAATAGTATTTAATTAATTTAAGTTAAAATTCTTTATAAAGTAAATTTACAAGGATTTTATAGACAATTTTATTATCTCAAGCACAAAATTAATAGTTAAATAATTTTGAATTTCTTGTAATATTAATAAATATAAAAGAATTTACAATTAATTATAATATTCTCACTATACACATCTTTATTCAGACTATACAAATAATACAAAATTTAACATAAATAATTACAATACATGCAGGTGTTAGTCTGTCTGGGCTATCAATCTTTCTGCCGTGTCATGAATTTATATTGATTGATTGGTAGCCATTGATTGATGTCAAAAAAATCTATGCTAACTAGCTGAACTGTGTTGATGATTCGCGGAAATGAATGGCGACGGGATGATTTTCTTACTAATTATGAAAACGTTTCACTATTTACGTTTATTCTATGCTATTGCTATGCAACAGTATGTGTCCATTGTGTAATTTAATCTGGCTGGGTACATTCTCGAGAGGTATTTGTTTTAATGTATATTTGCTTTAAAGTACTTACGTAACGTAAGTCAAACAGTCACAGCAGCTAAAAGGAAAATGATAATGATAATTAATTATTTTCATATTTTTATATATATATATATATATATATATATATAATCGATGTCCCCTTTTACCAATTGGTGTCGGGGTTTATTTTTTTTATTTAATATATAATCATTGCCCAACAAAAAATATGTTCCCATTACAAGACAATTATAAAAAAGAAATTTCAAATACGCAATTTGATTTCATATTAAACATATCTTATTGACGAGTGTAAATATTTATGTAAATATGTATTATTATTATTAAGAAACAAAATTATTTAACTATCCGACAATTTTGCGCTTGTGAATCGAACTCAAACACAAAATGACACGCCCAGAAAAATTATAATCAAACTGAAAAACACGCACACTCAAGCAAAAATCTAGACACGTTCTGTGAAGTGATTTTTTGGTTTATTTTCCCTTTTTCGCCTCCAAGCCCACCGACGCCAGATTTGTTTTATTTGTGTACAGCACTGGCCTCGGTGGGCCCCTTTCTTGTATATACTAATTTGGAAATTCACTCACACACGCTGAAACTGAAACGAAATTATTCGATTTCTCACGCTTCTCACTTTGTAAAATCCAAGTTGAGAGCATGTTTGAGTAAAGAAACGAGTCCGTAATTTTGCGAAGCGCAAGGAAGAAAACACGAAGTGGCAGGAAAGTAATGCGGGCAAAAAATAAGGAAGCACTGACAAGGCTGATGAATTAAAATGAATGTATAACTATTAGTGATGGGCAAAATTGATTATTTCAATATTCGAATACAAAATAATCAATTATTTTTGATAATTGAATGTTAATTTTGTCGTTCCTGCGAAGTATGATTTCAAACTGAAACATAATTATTATATTTACTATTTATTTCTATAACTATTTGAGGTATTTTAAAATTAACCTTTCATTTTCTTGAATATTTTTTAAATAAATCGATTCTTTACATAATCGATTTTTTCCGTCACCAATAATTAGAGATGAGCAAAATCAATATTTTTTCTCATTGCAAAATTACGTATGAGATAATTTTCTTAATGTCATTTGTAATATTAGTATTAAAGTAGTACAAAAAATATTTTTAAATAAAGCATATTATAAATTTTACACTAACAAAGTTTGTAAAAGAGAAGGCGAACTACAGTCTCTTAACAAATTCAAAAAAACCAGAACATTAATGTAACACTAATTAGAGACTGCCAATAACTAAACAGTTGTTTCTTTTTATTAAACTACTCCCTTAATAGTAATAAAGGCAATTAAATTCTGCAATACATTTTCATATTACTTTGTATTGTTTAAATATTTAAAACACATTGAATGGCAATATTTTTAATAGAAAACTACAATAAATACTATTTTTGTAAATTTTTGGTTATCAATAATAGATTCATTTTTATCTAAAAATAACACTAAATAAATATACTTTTCAATCTTAATTTAATTTAATTTTTAATTGTGCAGAAAACAGCATTGATTTCTAATTGCAGATTAGATATTTTGTTTTCAACTTAAACTAAGAAATGTCGCTTTAATAATCGTCTTTTCGTGTAAATAGAACGATTAGTTTTAATTATTAGGTTGCACTAGTTAAATTAATGAAAAAAAATATTGCTACTAGTTGCAATGAAAAAAAAAAAAAACTAATAATTAAAGTAAAACGTTCTATTTACCAAAAAATAAAATTATTAAAAGTATATTAAAGCGACATTTCTTAGTATGTGTTACAAACAAAATATTCAAACTGCAATTAAATATGATTATTGTTATAAATTTTACGAGTTGCGTCAGAAATTTGCGCTAAGTTCAGATTAAGAGTACGAACAAATCTAATGAGTGATTGATAATGCATATTAAATATTTTGTTTTCAACTTTAACTAAGAGATGCCGCGTTAATATAACTTTAATAATCGTGTTTTGTGTTTTTTTATAATTTTAATTATTAAATTGCACTTGTTAATCTAATAAAAAATAATCTAACGAAAAGATAATCTAATAAAGAAACTAGAAAATAAAATTGTAAAGCAACATCTCTTTAGTCTATGCTACAAAGAAAATATTCAATTTGCAATTAGATATCATTATTGTTGTGTGTGTAATAGCAATATAAATCTTACGAGTGGTATCAGAAATTTGCACTCAGTTTAAATTAAGAATACGAAGAAATCTAATGAGTTATTGATAATACTACTACTAAATCTTTATTAACTGAAAATATAATACATTGCATATAATATAATAAATATAGTAAAAAATATTGTCATAATATATTCCCAAATAAAAGCTATCGACTTATAGGATTGACAATAAAATTACGTTTTCGTTTTAATACATCAGCAAAACAAATCAAAATTCCATATTAAAAATAATGATTTTTTCATATCACTTCAAATTTTAACAATATTTTTACAATAATTCTTATATGAAATAAATCAATAAAAAAAATAATTATTAATTTGTGTTGTTTACTTACTTTGCTTGAATTATTTATATTAAAATAACAACTAATAGTAACTTTTAAGACAAATAATGATTGTAATCAAATATTGTAATCAATAATTAACGCTAATAATTATTTCTTTGGTTATTTTCTCACTTGATTTTTGATCAAACAGTTAAAAAAAACAAATCAAAATTCCATTTTAAAAATAATATTTTTTTCATATCACTTAAAATTTTAACAATATTAATAATAATAATAATAATAGTTTATTTAACGGATAATTCCTCTTTACAAAAGTAATACATATAAATTTAAACATTACAATAAATTAAAATATATTAAAATATATTTTTACAATCATTTTTATAATATGATTTAAATCAATAAAAAAATATTGAATTATGTTGTTCACATACAGCTTGAATTATTTATATTAAAATTACAACTAATTTTAATTTTTAAATCAAACAATGATTGTAATCAAATATTGTAATCAACAATTAACGATAATAATAATTATTTTTTACTTATTTTCTTACTTGTTGTTTCATCATAGAATAATAATAATAGTTTGAATATTCATACTTTTTAATCTGCTTGTTTAGAATTACATAAAAACACAACAGTTTTTAGTTTAACGGTTTAACAATAAAAAACTGTGAAACTAAAAAACTATTTGTAAATAAATCAACAGTTTTTTTTAAGTTTCACAAAATTTATTGTAGAGACACTGCCACAATTGTTTCGCCAACACTGTGGCATCATTACACAATAAATTTTGCGAACTTAAAAAAATGTTTTAATTAGATTTTTTCTGTGTTGTGGAGGCTACTACTTCGGTATACATGTTGACAAACTAAATTTGTCTAAACTGCAGTCGCATACAATAAACAAATGTTAAATAAATTACTGCTACAATAAAAAAAAAACTGAAAAAGATTCCACAATAAAACACTTACTAGAAAGTAATAAGTGTTTTGTCTTTTTATATTGATTATTACATTCTAATAAGTATTTTATTGTGAAAGAGTTTTTTTTTAGTTTCACAGTTTTTTTTTATTCTAGCAGTATTTTATTTACAAAAAGTATATTATGGAGATTTATCAAGTAAAAGCTTGGAATACCTAAAAATTGTTGTGTTTTTATTTAATTGTTATATTTTTAAATAAGTATGTTGATTTATTGAACATATCCTTGGTATGTACATATTACCAAGGATATGTTCAATAAATCAACATACTTATTTAAAATATGAAAATATGAGTATTTTACTTAATATTTATTTATTAGCGGTCTTCTCCTTTGTACAATAAAATTTAAATGCATAGCAATAATACTAATAATATTTCTTTCTTGATTATCGGAATTGGTTTTACATCATAAACTCTACATATGTGTAATATTTTTGTTGTAACAGTAAATACAAACAAGAATGTACTTATATATTCGAATAAATAATTATATTTGATCCAATAATTAGCATTAATTATTATTAATTTAATAGCTATTAATTATGGTAATCAGTAACAGCATTGAGCTTTCTTATTAGCTGCTATTAATGTAATTGATTTCTTAATACTACAAATTACTCTTCAAAAATCAACTTATTATTATTATTAAGAATACTTTTATAAATATTTTCTTTATTACTGTACAAAAATCAACTTATTATTGTAATTAGGCTGAAAGACGATAACCAATTAACAGATAAAAATTATACATTTTATTTTGTAATGTTTAATATTTATTTTGTATATTTTTCTCTATATATCTGTTAATAAAGATTATTATTATTGTTATTAACAATACTTTTACAATTACTTTATTTATAAATTATATCATCGTGTTTTCTTCCTTGCGATATATTTTATTCCTTAAATCACTCTAAAGAATAAACTGAAAATATTCAAACGTAATCAATAAAAATTTCTTTTACAAGTAAATTATTATTAGTATTTAATTATTAATAATTAAGTTAAGTGTTTGGGTACGTTGGTTCAGTAGGTTGTATTAATGCGGTGTTCCGTTTCCGTTTCTCTTTTTGTTTCTATTTAAACGATCCGCCAACCGGAAGGAAGACGACGGTGCGCAAATACGAGAAACCGTACGTTAAAAAACCGACGCAGAAAAATTACGTCCTCACCACAGGCAATCACTCCCAAGAGGACAGCATTAATAACGCCGACAAGATTATGTCTTTCGGACCGGTACCCGCATACGGGTAAGTACCAAACACCACCCACCAAAAAATTTCAAAGAATACAGATATGTATAAAAAAAATAGAAACAACTGAAATGAATGCGTTGTTTGTTCGTGGCGAGGTGCGAATTTGTTGTTTGCGTGAATTCTGCTCTGGAGTCATTCTTTGGGTTTTAGAAAAGGCAATTTATTTAATTAAGAATAATTATTTTAAAACAATTTGTCAGCACTTAATAATAATAATTATAACAATAATAATAATATATATTGCCCAAGAGGAAACCAAGATTTCTCAATTACAAAATAACAACAATAATTAAAATACATTATTATATAAAACAAAATTAAAAAAATAAAATTATTTCATTGATATAAAGCGACTATAGATTTTAATGATTCAAAAAAGATAGTTGATTAAATTATTACAAATTATGCTGATGGGTGATTTTGTTACAAAATTTAATCTGTTGTGATTGATATTAATATTTAATAAAATTAAGAATAAAAATAATGTAATCTATTACTTAATTTCATGTAACCGAGAAACGCTGTTTCGTCCACTAAAGGAAGGCGAACTTGTTCTGTTTATAAGAACAGTAAACAATGAATGATAGTTGAACATTTTATTAAATTAATTTCGTTTCCTTTTTTATAAATCGCAAAAGTTCGCGCTTCTTTAGTGGACAAAACAACGATTCTCGGTCATCTCCCTTGAAGACCCGAATTGTTGACGATTCCACTTGAAATTAGGCAATAGATGGTGGTTGCATATTATTTCTTTTTGATCTTGATAAATCAAAAATAGTAATCATTTTTAGTTTTGTAAATAAAAAAACATATTATCTTAATTACATTATTAATTGTTAATGCTATTATTTTCAACATTGAATAACAGTAGTAATTTTTCACAAGATGATTTTTGAAATATGTATTTCCTTTGAAATAAGGAAATTAATTTAAAAGTACAAAGTTAAAGGCCAAAAATGAATAGATTTTCTTTTTAATTTACATCATCAAAAATGTATTTAATGAAATGATAATTGGTGGTCGAACATTTTATTAAATGAAATTCTTTTCCTATTCTCATGAGCGGTATAAGTTAGCCTTCCTGTAGAAGATGAAATAACGATTCTCGGTTTGGTTAACCCAAATCCTTGACGATGCCACTTGAAATTTGGCAATATATGGCGGTTGCGCTATCTTTCCAATTAAAATTAGGCAATAGATGGTAGTTGTGCCATCTTTCCAATTATTGAAAGAAATAATATGTCTAATATAACATATTATTTCTTTCTGATTTTGATAAGTCAAAAATAGAAATTATTTTTGGTGTTAGGTATTCTAGTTAAATTATTAATGCTGTAATTTTCTACTTGAATAAGCAATATTATGTGTATTTTAGTATTTTATTTGAATACATAATATTTATCTTTCTTAAATGAGCTATGTAAAATATATTTAGATCATTGATTGTCTCTAGAAATTTGGGAAGATTCCCAACATGAAATCCTTAGAATAAATTACAATTTAAAAGCAAACTTAGAGCCTCAAAGCTTTTCAGCAGCAAACTTTCTTAATTGGTTTACAACGTCTCGAAAGTTTCGAATGATCCTAAAACGTATTTTAATGCCGTCTAGGGAACCCTAAATGGCGAGACTTAAACACCAATACTTACAATTGTAATCCTTCACAATTAACATTCGAGGTTAATTCCCGAATAAAAATTTAAACAAAATATGGAAATAAATTCTACAGTAATTTTTCAAATGATCAACTTCTGCCAAGTGATTAAATTGGAAGGTTGTAGTCGCTTATATTATGTTTTTAAACATCTCGAACAAATCATCATTTCTAATTAATTTTACATAGACATGGATTTTAAATTTATATCATTTTTTAATAAAACGAACTAATTTACGCAAAAAATATCAATTATGGTATATTTTAATTAAAACACTTGATTTGTTTCACTGTTTTTTTATATATTTGCTTCGACTAGTTTTGACCTTTAGTCATCTACAAGGAGATATCTTAATTAAAATATACCATTTTTTTTTCAAAGAAAAAACGTGGTGAAAGAGTTAAGTGAGAAGTTAAATAAAAAAACAATCATGTCATGATTACTTAAATTAAAAATTGTTTTTTAACGTAAAAAAACTAATAAAGAATGACTCCAGTGCATCAGAAAACCCCTAATTGCGGAATTTAGTTAACAATAATCAACGCCTCTTGAAGATATTTGTTGTAAATGTTTCATTTTGGCGTTTGTAAAACGGTTAATTGATTTAATAAACACCCTGTATCATTTTTCAAACATCCATCATGCATTATCCATCAATCAGTACATTTATTTTCAAATCAGTCAACACCATGTTATGTTTCTCTTATCGTTGTTTTATTTTTTTTTTTTTATAGAATTATTGCAATTAAATCAACACTTTTTTTATTTTTTCCTTCAATAAATTGTAATAATGAAATTGATTTACTACATTCATTTTAATTAAACCTACATCATTTTTTCTTATCTAACTGTAATGTTTTATCAATAAAGTATTTAACTTTATAATAATAAATTAAATAATAAATCTTTCAAGTTTAGCAATTCAGTCACTTTAAATGCTGTAATATTTAAATTGATATGTGAATTTTTAAAATCATTTCATTTAAGACTACATTCATTCATTTTTAACTAACCCAAATTGTTCAATCGAACAAGTATTTAATAATAAATTAAATAATAAAGCGGTCAGTTTTACCACAGCCAATTCGCAAGACATATTAAAATATTATTAAACAAATTATTATTTACAATAATAACCAACTAACTAACTAACCATCTTTATTCAAATGTGCATATGTATGTACAATAATATACAAAAATTAGAATTATATTCTGTAGATGATGAATCGGCTATCGACCGGAGGTCTTTCAGCCATTGCAATAATATTAATTCTGTTTATGTAAATTTCAAGTAGCAAGTATTCATTATCAATAGTAACATTGATATATATTGTATATTTTGAAATGTACATATAGTGTATAAAAATAAAAAGTAAAATAAGGACTGAATCTGTTTATTGTATTAAAACAATTTCACATGATTCAAATTAAAACCTACTGAAATTTTTATCTTCTTCTAAAAAAATCTTCATCAATAAAAGCATAGGACTATAAACATGTGGTTTTACTAGTATAAACAAGAACACCATGTTTAACTATATAGTTCTTGAGTTTAAGTTAAGTTATTAATCACAAAAAAATACTGTTATTCCTTACTTCACAATTTATTTTATGTTAGATGCACAATACATTGTGAAGAAAGGAATAAGTCTTTTATTTGTGAAACCATTTTTTGTTTAATCGAATTTTAAATGATCCTGAGATTTGGTTAAACAAATAATGATTTTCTTTTTTATTCTAGTAAAACGACAGTTTGATCGTCTTGTGATTTTACTGATGATGTTTTTATCTCATAACCAAGAACTGGTTGAGAATTTAAAGTTATACAATTTAAATAAAATATTAAATTGTATATTATTATAACTTTATTGAATTCAATTCAAAAGAAAATTAACGATTTCTTGCATTTTATAAATGTAAATCACAGTAAAAAAATAAACCGTAAATGAATCAAAAAAAATATTTTATGATGAACCAAATAATTAATAGGTTTTTCGAATGATTTAAATTATTGTAAAATATAATTCTTAATATATTTTTTTATTGTGAAATATTCTTCTTTTACGTTTCACTTAGAATCATATATATTTTATTAAATTATCTTTATTTACCATAAAATTGATTTTCTTTGAGATTACTTAAATTCCTTGGGCCACATTCATAGTGAGGTGTTACCTGCTGAACAAAATTTCCTAAATAACTTTGCATCAACATGAGAGAAATGTTAAAGATTGATTTCTCATTGATGCGACGTTTTATGCCCGTTTTGCTCAGTGGTTATAGCATGAAGTCAAGATTTGTAGGATGTGGAATAATTAAGCTAGGATGCGTTTCTCCCCATTAATTCTGTGGGAAATGTTTCGCAACAGCGGAAACGAGTTTATTCGTTTTTCTTCAAAAGTCTTACAAACAAGGCAATTCCATTAGAATATTGTTTAATCTAATGTATACATTCGGGACTATTCTGTAATGGATATGTTAAGTGATGATAAAAAAATAAGGTACACGTTAAACCCTATTTATTAGCATCACGGTCCTGCTTAAACTGTCCATATCAATTTAATAATAATAAACTTTTATTAACGGAAATTCACTATTTAACAAAATATGGTTATAAATATTACACTTAAAGTAACATAGTACTTAAACTTAACATTTCCTATAGAAATATCCCCGATTATTTTATTCTCACAATATAAGATTTAATAAGATTTTTTTAATTGATATGTATCAATTAAAAAAATCACTTACATTGTAATGACAAAGAATAACAAGTACGTTAAATATAACATTTATCGTAGAAACAAATTATTTTTATAAATTAAGTTGAGCATAGTGAAATTAATTTAACAAAATAATTTCTATGATTTCATTCATTAAATCTGAATTCAACGAATTATTGCTTCTTCATGGTTGAGGCTTCTACTTCTTTATAGATATTAATTTAAAGGCTATTTAAATAAATAACTTTACTTATACAACATAATGTATATTTATTAATACAACTGCAGTTTCAGCAATTCAGCTTGCCAATATCATATATAATGTTATACTTGATAGTAGTAAGCTGATTTGTATAATGTTATACTTAATAACGACAAGCTGATTTGCCGAAACTTCAGTTGTATAAATAAATATGCATTGTGTTGTATAAGTAAAGTTACTTATTTAAATTAATATCTATAAAGAAGTAGAAGTTATTTATTTAAATATCCTTTAAATTATGACTTCGCCTCACTATGAATATGGCTTTAAATTTATTACTTATTCGGGGCTATTCCTTATGTGAAATATTAAATTTTACGTACACGTTATATTTTACCATCACAGTCTGATCGATATTTGTAGTGAGGATAAGAATAAAGTTTGCATTAAATTTAACATTTCTTCGTATGGAATATCCGTATTTTATTTTTTATAAATCGTTTCAATCATTTCGTCCATCACGAAACACACTCAGGATTCACCTCCCCTCCCAAAAAAATAACCATGAATGAATGCGTGTACGAATGCTCATTGAGAATTTTCTTTTCTTAGCAGACTTTTGCGTTCGTGTTTGCTCTTTTCTTTTGACTTAATTTCCGTTCTTAATTGCAATATAATTTTCAATCGAAAAACAACAGCCAAATAATGCGCGCGCGCATTTTCTCTTCTCTTCCACCCTTTTAGTGATGATTACTCGTTGAGGATTTTTGATCCCTATCGTTTTGCTATGTTTTTTTCTCTCTTTTGCAAGTCGCGCGGATTCCCAGCGCGTTTTGTTCCGGCCGACCAATCACATGGGATCCGGTGGACCGTCGCACTTCCAGTTAGTCCTTGAGAGTTCAGTGTATATTCTGCACTTTTGTTTTCGTTTTTATGTTTTTGAGTTTTGTTTTTTGGTTTATTGAATGTGTGACGTCTCTCTATCTTGAAAACTAAATAATTGAAAAAAATAACGGCTAGCAAGCAAGCATTTTCTGTTTCTTTTTTTTTATTTTAATTTATTATTATTATTTAAAACGTGCAATTTTTTTTCTGTTTACTCGTTTTTCTTAACAACTCTCAATCAACGAATATCGAGAGGATTAATTTCTATTACAGATAATGATTATCATTTTTAAAAGTTAGAAGCAAGTCAAGGTAATATTCATCCATCGTAAGAGTTGAAACATGATTATATTTATTATTTTTAATAGTCAAAACCAATTATCGATTATATTTATCATGTTTAATAGTCAAAACAAAGTCAAGACAATATTTGACTGTTAACAGTCAAAATAAAATCAAGATAATGTTTATCATTCTTAAAAGTTAAAAACAAGTCGAAATAATATTCATCCATCTTAAGAGTTGAAACCTATTGAAGATTATATTTATCATTTTTAACAGTCAAACCCAAGTCAGGATAATAAATTTGTCATTCCTAACAGTTAAGGTCAAAAAAATATTTACCATTTTTAATAATCGAAACCAAACCAAGATAATAAATCCATCATTCTTAATAGTTCCAACCAAACTAAGAAATATATTAATCATTCTTAACAGTCAAATCCAATTAAAGAATATATTTATTATGTTGAATAGTGAAAACCAAGTCAAGAAGATAAATTCATCAATCTTAACAGTCTAAAGCAAGTCAAGACAATACAATCATAATTCTTAACAGTCGAAACAAAGTCAAGATAATATTTATGATTTTCAACAGTCAAAACCAATATAATAAATCCATTATTTTTAACAATTTAAACCAAGTCAACACTTATAGATTATATTTATTATTTTTTCAGTCAAAACCTAGTCAAGATAAAAAGCGTCATTCTACAAACCAAGTCAAAACCAATTAAAAATTATATTTATCACTTTTAACAGTCAAAGCCAAGTCAATATAATAACAATCAAAACCAAGCCAACACAATATATATATATCATTCTTAACAGACAAAACGAAATATTGATTATATTTATAATTTTTTAACAGCCAAAACCAAGTAAAGACAATATTTAATAAAGCTGTTATCATAAACAGGGCAAGTTCGCCTTCCTTTAGTGAACGAAACGATTCTTGGTAAACCCAAATCGTTGACAATGCCACATGAAATTAGGCAAAAGATGGCGCATATTATGTAGATCATGGATTTTTTTAACATTGTGAAAAGAATAGTCGTTAAATAGTATTTTTAAATTAATTAAGAAAAAAATGTAAAACAATCATTTTTTAATTTTAATTAATCCTCTCGTTATTACAATCTCTCTTTTTTCTCGAATTATTATTTATTTATTTATTTGGTTGCATGTGTGGATACGCATGTTCATGGTGTGACGGTGCAAAAAAAAAAGAATGAGACAATCTGGGCCGTTGCGACTCGTTTAGATTAATTATGCTGTTTCTTTATTTTAGGGACCACAAGATGCAGCAGTTGAAGAGGCTGGGAGTCGGAGGATCTGGTAGCGAAGACGATCCCACGCATTCTGGTAACTTTCGAACCACTTAAAACTTGATTCAAACTAGACGCAAGGCGAAATTAAATTTAAAAGCATTAGTTTTGAGTTTTTTTAACGATGTTTTCATTTTCTGGATGAGATTTACTTGGAAGATAATGCAAATTGCTATAAGTGTAACTTTAGTTATAATAATTTTCAGAGCCTTATATAATATACAATCATCTTTATTCAGACAGCGCAATTACAATTCTTACAAATATTTATATTTACAATACATCTAGGTGAGTTAGTAGTCTGTCATGAGCCAACGACCAGTGGTGTTTCTGCCCCTTATATAATATATATACAAACATCTTTATTCAGACAACATCATTACATAATCGTATATATACATTTATATTTAAATAAGAAAATAAATACTGTGTTAATCTGTCCGGGCTATCGACCTAGGTTCTTTATGCCCTCCTTATATAATATTGATCTAACTTGTTAAAAACAAACTTAGCAATAGTTTTTTTACACATCGTAATTCAATTATGTTTACAAAGAAAAAGTGTTTTATTATTAAACTCTTTATCTTTTTAGAATAGAATACGTGGTAAATCATTTCTGATTAAAAATGTTGTACAACCCAGTAGTAATAGATTGTATTTGCTATCACAAACTAGTATTATTGCTCCTTGTTTGATTCAAGATTCAACGGAGTATTTTCTTAGGAAGTAGTTGTTCTGATATATTATTGTAAACTAAAGTTACAGCTTTATGGTTTTGAATTTGTATTATTAATAGAAAAATCAGTTCATTTATTTTGAGTTGCTTAATTATTTCTATTTGTTTTTTTTTTATAGCATTGCCATTCCCAAGGTTTGGTTAGTTTTAATTTCATTTTTAGTGAGTACCCTCTCTTGTTTTGATTCAGGAGAAGAGGAAACGGTTTCCTTTATAGATCTCCAGCACAACAATCTGAAGATGCCGCAGGAGAAGAAGGGCATACTGAAGAAGCATGATTACGGGCTGGTGATGAGCGGCGACGGGAAGGACGGCTGGGGCGACGGCTCCCAGGATGACATCCTCTCCCAGGTGGACACCAGCATGTCGCAGCTGATCGGCGGCACCAGCATGTCGGAGGTGGAGCGCACCCTGAAGAGCCTCAACGGCTACCACGAGGACATCATCAAGGCTCTGAGGAACGCAGCCACGCACAGGGGTACCACGACGCCCTCCGGTAGCGGCTCCGGGGGCCTCAGCGAGGAGGTGCTCCGCAGGAGCCTGCAGGAGTGCGCCGCAGGATATCCGGATTACAAGAGGACATCCAGCAAGGAGAACATCTGCGAGCCGCAGGTAATTATTTTCGATTGCGGTTCATCAGAATCATTCGCTTTTAAAGCTTTTCTCTCTCTACCCCTCCGACCGACCACATCCTAATCATTTATCTTTTTAGTACATACAGATTTGTTGTTATATAAATAATACCTGCGCAAAAACAAACAAAACAATAAAAACACATAGTTTACAAAAAATAAATTATACTGAAAGATTTTTACGATAATTCATTATCAATAATAATTAACCGCCGTTTGATGAATAAATTCAAGGAAGGAAAGCAAACTTTTAAAAACACATCACACTATTCTTATTCTTCATAAAAATTAAGACACTTTAAATTAAGAAACAAAAATATAAATTTATAGTGAATTAAATATCATTTTATTTTTCATAAAAGCTATTTTATTTATAACAATCAATTAGAAACCTTATATTAAGAAATAAAAATATTAATTTATCGTGAATTAAATTTTACAAAAATATTTAGTTATAAATTCACTGAATTGGAATTTTCTTCTTTTGTAAAAATAATAAAAATTAAATAAGAAAAATATTTTTTCATCGCTGTAAAAAATAATTACACTGTAAGATGTTGACATTCCATATTTGATATGAATTGTAGTGTTTAAGCAATTTTTGCTGAGATGAAAATGATAAATAAAAATTCGATTTTATAAGGAAAGGGATTGCCCTTTCCTTATAAAAATGGTTGAAATGTTTCACATTGCAGTTTTAATTGAATTAAAAGAAAAATAATTTGAAATTAATTAATTATTAATTGCAGAGCAATTATAAAGAAAATAATTAATTAACTTTATTGTTTTTTTTTTCTTCATCAGGCGAAGAATGATCATTCTTCAATTGTTTCGCAGTGTGCGAAACAGTTGTCTCGAATAAAAGACACATTTATATTTTTAAAGCGTGTTTATTTATAAAAAAAAAACTTAAAATGTTAACAATTAATTAATTAATTAATTTCAAATTATTTTCCTTTTATTTCATTTTTATAAAATATTGAAATACAAAGTACTAATTAAAATACATGATATTTATTACAAGTATTTTAATCAGTAGTTTATATTTCATATACTGATTATTTCAATAATTAATCGAACATTACAAATAATAAGTAAAAATTCGATCAATCCCTTTTTAATCGCTGCAAAAATTGCTTCCATTCTAAGTTTTCCATTGAAACAACTACTTCAAATAATTTAATATTATGATACCACATGAAATTAGGCGAAAGATGGCGCTTGCGTCGTCTTTCATTTATTATGATTTACTACTTCAAATATTTGAAGTAGTTGTTGCAATGGATGATTTGCAATGGAAGTACTTCTTGCAGTAATAAAAAAGGAATGATAGATTTATGATTAATCATTTTCAATAATTTCCCTTATTTAATTTTAATGTAAATAACTGTGAATCATCTCCGTTACTATTATTAATTGATAATAAAACATATTTATACTTTTATTTTCCGTTATAACGTGTGATGTAATCATTAATGGAAGCGAGGAAAACTTACAAAAATAAACACAACCAGCTAGGGGATTCTGAATGAGACGGTATTGCGACAATTATTCGGATTTCTCTCTCTCTCTATCAACCTTGATCCGGTATCACTCCACCTCGTTTTTAGTCGCAAATGACAAATTGGCAATTGACTCATTCTGAATCCGGCCCCAGATTTCTTTTCCTTTAAGGCTTTTAGACAAACCAAATTCATCCTTTAAAAAAACGAAACAAACATTTCATTAGTATATTAAATATTAATTGATTTGATATTAGTAAATAAATATTTAATATTGCCTATTATTATTTTTTTTTTTTTCGTTTATTATTATAATTTCATATTTTTTTATTAATTTAAAATTACATAAAGCGCTTAGTTTCTGTCATTTCCAATCCATCATCACGCTCATACATAATTTTTAATTTACATTATTTATTCACATAAACGCATATATTTTTATTAATAATAACTAATAAATTAATTAGCGTAATTTAGTAATCTCAACTTTCCCCGTTTATTTACATTTACATATTTTATAAATTCTTTTAGTCTTTAAGCAGAATATATCTTGTCGAATAATACTGATGAAATGTTTTGTAGGTGATGGATCTTTTGAATGCCTTTGGCCTCCCCTAAATCCTCCCCGAAACAAAGAAAAAAACACGCACGCACGGAGAGTTGAACTCTTGAATTAATTTAGATCGTTGATTAATTGAAGGAAACAAAAAAAAAAATATATGAAAATATACGACTTTAATTTTAACTCGAGAATGAATTGTAGTTTTACTGGAATTTTTATTATATTGTTGATTATTATTTTGGAGTGATGATAATAAAATGTTGTGTTTTCTGATGGATGTTGGGATTTTTGATGACGTGCCGTTTATTACCTTCCTTGAATTTATTTATTTTATTGTGGATTTTCTCACGAGGAAAAAAAATCACGACGCGGTTTTTAAATTTTCAATAATTATTGATTGATTAAATTGATGAGAATTTATTTATTTTAAAGGTAATCTGTCTTGAAATTATCATTCTTTCAACATCTAATAAAATTATAATCAATCTAAGGATTTTATTATTTAATAAAAATAAAAAGGAGTATTCATTAACTTGTTCACAGTTATTTAAATTAAGTAAATAAAAAGAATTTGACAATAATTAATAAATTATTTCCTCGCAGTAGCTACTGCCACATTTTTTGTGTTACGTTACTTAAGTACTTTATTGGATATTTGATTTATTGTACTTATGTAACGTAAGTCAAAAAAGTCGCAGTAACTATACGGAAAATAATTTATTAATTTTATTTATTTATTTCATTATTTAATGTTTTAAAATATTTCTTAAGATTACATTTTCTAAATAAATTAGGCAAAAAAACTATGTACTATTTATAAAATATATTTATTTATGTATTGAAAGTTTGGTAATTTTAATTCGATTACTTTGCAAAATTAATTGTATAGATTATAAAAAAAATTACAAAATGCTGCTATTTTTCAAATAATTATTCAAAATAAGATATTATGAACTTCAATATTAAAGTATATTAAAATACGAAAGAAAATGTGAGTAATTGCAACAACAAACGAATCTTCATCAACATTCCATATTGGGTGAGTACAATTAGATCTAGTTTGGCTTCAAAAATATATGAGATTTGAGTTCACGTGAAGTTTTAATAACAATAATAACCAGCGCATTTTTACTTACGTCACTCTTTATTTAATCTGTTAAATTTGTTATTTCTAAAGATCACATTGTAGTAAAAATATACATATAACGTATTAAATAAAGAGTCAAGTAAGGTAAAAACTCAATTCTTACTAGTAATTTATATAGTGAGAAAATTTAATTCAATTACACTATGTTTTTCGGAATATTTCTTATCAGTTTTAACGAAACAAAAATATTTAGTAATTCAGAAAGAAATGATGAATCCCGCAACACAAGGCAGATAGCCTTATATTCGGGGCTATTATGTATCGGAAATGCTAAGTTTAACATTTACGTTCCTAATTAACTTCACATTCTATGTATTGTATATCTCTTGTTAGACTGTGATAATAAAAATAACGTGCACGTTAAACTTAAAAATTTCTCTTACAGAATAGTGCCGATTATATTTTCTTTTCCTTCGCATTATATATTCTAGAAACAAAAATTGTTACATTATACAATGTTATTGCTATGCAACAGCAAGTGTCTATTATTTAAATCAATATCGAGCAGAGTACAGGCCTGAGGAGTGTTTTAATGCACATTTGTTTTAAGGTACTTATGTAACATAAATCAAAAAGTCACAGTAGCAATAGAGAAAATCATTGATTAATTTATTATTTTAAAGTTCATTTATTCAATTTACAGTGACATTTTTTTTAAATTTAGAGAATTTTAAAAATTATTAGTACTTACAATAGTTCACAATTATCTTAAAATTGAGATTACACTAACATTATTTCTCCAGTTGAACTACTTATAGTACACGGACTCTAAATATTTCGACTAGTGAAATAATTTGAGTCAATATATTGAAGAAATTAAATTCATCTACTACACTGATTTAAATCTGTTATATAAAAACATAACACTAAATGTAAAATCTTTTACAGTGCTAGTTTTTTTTGTATAATACTGGTTTGTATTGTTTCAGAATGGTTATGACTTGTTCCATTTCGAATAAATTAATAATAGCTAAGAAGCATCAAACAATTTTTAAAACTATACAACTTGACTCATTCCAATATTTTTTTTTAATAAATAATAAGCATTTATTAGATTTTTTAGAAAAAAAAACAGTTAGTTACAATTAAATATAACCTTTTTTAAAATTATTTTTATTCAAAACGGTCATAATTAAAAAACAAGACTTATTTGAAGTTCTAACATTGCCGCTGCAAAAATTGTTCTTAAAATCACAATTTTATAAATGCAGTAATGAATATTTGTCATCATATTATAGTTGTCCTTTAAGTAATTATCTTACAGTAACAATAACGTTTTGCCATTTTAGGTTAACCTTGTGTTTAGATTCTTCTTATATCTAATTATATCAAAATTTCTAAATTTATTTCTCCAACAAAATAACGGAAACAGGAAAAGTTAAATTATTCCCAATAAGTTTAACAATATATTAAAAGAAATAATTTACATTAATAACTATAATAAATCGTGTCAAACTAATAACATAAAGTTTTTATTATTTTATAATGTTCAATATCGTTGTAATATTAATAATACCGCCGAGTGAAATCATATTTAAGCCATAAACCAAAAATAATTAGAAATTAAATAAAAGTCATAACGTGTACGTAACTAAATTTGAATAAATCCTGTCCATAAAACATATTTAAAATAAAATAAAAATGTCGTATCATTAGTTCACTATATGGAGGTAATTTCATCCTTACATACGATAGTATGCTCATAGTAGATGGATTAAAATCTTATTAGAAAGTAACAAAATTAGCAATAATTAAAACACTTTGACTTTCAATACAAAAGAACTTTCACTCACTCGGAAGCAGTTATTTAATTAAATTAAATAAATGAATTTTAAAATAATAAATTAAGAGGAAATCTTTAGATACTGTGATATTTTTTATTTTAAAATAAATGTACTAATTTTAAAATTCTTTTTATTTAATGTATTCACTTTGACTTTGTATTACTAACTTTTTATTTGTGACGTGTTAAAGAAGCTAAACAATTGAAAAGTAAAAAAAAGACTTGGGGCAAAACAGTATTGCAATTTCCCCAAGTTTATTTATTTCACTTAAAAAAATCAATTGCATTTGGTTAATTAAACATTCGGGGCTATTTTGTTGAGGAAATGTTAAGTGTAACGTGTACGTTATTTTTTATCAGTACAGACTAAGCAACTATTGTAAGAGTTCAATATATAAATATAATGTGAAGTTATTTAATAGCGTTTACATTAAACAAATTACTGATCACTGAGGCTTCTACTTCGTTATACATTGTGTAAGATTATAATAAAACACTTTTTTTAACTTTGAATAACAGAATTTAATTCTGTTATACAAAGTTAAAAAAAGTGTTTTATTATAATTTTACATTAAACCTAAATTTTCCATACGGAATATCCCCGAACTTCGTTATACACATTTGGATTAATGACATTTTTGAATTGTGTTTAAAAACATTTCTAAAGTAAATATAAGTTTTATTATTGCAGCACCTACTAAAATTAATTTTCTAAACAAATTTTCCTGGGCAGACGTAATCAATATTGTAGATAGCTAAACAAATAGAAATGTATTCATTCCATACCCCAAATAAATCGATTAATCGCAGTATTGTAATAAAACGAAGAAATTGCAGTATACAATGTTTATGTATATAATTTATTAATTAAATATATGTCAAAAGAAAACATCTCTGATTAGACGTTAATAGTATATTATGTAAATCAGTAGGTTTGTTTGTTAGAAAAAAAAATGAACAATTTTAGTTCTGCCCTTATTCTTAAGCCATTAAATAATGACATAAAGTAAGGTAAAGTACTTACTTTACCTTACTTTAATCTATGATAATGATCAGAATTTGAACGAAAGGCTGAACCTAGTCTGAACCTTTTGCAGCACTATTTTTCCTTTTTGCACTGACAGCAATATATAGTAAGTTCAAATTATTGCAGAACAAACGAACAAATCTTGGGTTGTACACTGAAATGTTCAATTTCATAAAAATATATTATTTAAAATAAGGAATAAATCGATATTATTAATGAATTAGAGACAGTATAAAAATAAATTTAGCAATATTTTTCTTAAATAATAATATCAAGTGAACAAAGATACAAATAATGATGCATCATTAATGTTACTCTATGTAATGATTTTAATTTGGTATTTTTTAATTAAAACGCTTGATTTTTTTTTTTTTTCACTGATTTATATTTTCTCCAACTAGGAGAAATTATTCCTTGAAGATAACCAATTGTCGAAACTAGTCTGAGAAAATATAAATCAGTGAAACAAACCAAGTGTTTTAATTAAACATTAAAAAATTTTTACCGCGGATTAATTGAGAAATTAATTATACACATGGATTTTAATGTTCATTTTGCTCAATGGGTGTACATTATAAATTAAATCTATATTATTATCATGGTA
Source organism: Philonthus spinipes (assembly GCA_963082785.1). Lineage (NCBI taxonomy): Eukaryota > Metazoa > Arthropoda > Insecta > Coleoptera > Staphylinidae > Philonthus > Philonthus spinipes. The sequence goes on along the minus strand of OY720307.1, from coordinate 17,621,425 downwards.
TGAATATTTCAAAACCTTGACACCCAATGTGAGTAAAAGAGGATAAGATTAAGAAAGAAAGATGAATATTTCAATAAATTATACAATTATTTTAAATATTATATTATGTTATATTTTTAGAAATATTTTAAAATCAAATATGGGCCTATATTTACCAGGTGTACCGGAAAATCTTTACGGTTTTTTTAATGAAAAAAAAAATGTTAATTTTGATGAAAATGGAAATAATTATTTATGCAAAGTATTGACCATTACATTCCGCACACTTTGACACTTTGTTCTCTCTACTTTGTTCTTTGTATTTATGAATGCCACAAAGAAGAGTGCCACTGTATTGAATGTTTACAAATAACGTTGCATCAACATTTTTATCAACATTGAACGTTATTTTAACATTTATTCGGTGGAGGTTGTTCTTTGGGCCAAATCATTCAACGAGACATGTTTCACTTCTTTCTAAAGCGATTGGTCAGACGATAATCGACAATCATGTTTTTTTTTTTCATATTCTCGAATTAAATCAATATTTTTAATCACCCGTGACAATCCATTTTAAAAATTAGTTCCTTTAGTTTCATTGAAACAACATTGCACACATGGTTTTTCGATTTTTATTTGCATTTGGGTGCACATGGCACACATCTTTCCTGTATTTGGATATTTACGCTTGGTAAGCGATCGCTAATTGTTTCTTGTGTCACATTTATTTTTTCTGCCAATGGTTTTTGATATTGGTTCAATAACTGCACACCAACAAAGTTTATTGCTATACTCGAACGTTTACTGTCTTCTAAATGAAAATAACCAAATATTCAAAACCACATCTCACATTATGAGGCTCAACTCAAAAACAATTTTAATGATTTTTTTTCCATTGTAGTTTTAATTTAATTAAAAGAAAGTAATTAATGAATTAAATATTTTCTCTCATTTGCTCTACAATTTTTAGACTTACGAAGTAAGTACTAACAAAAATCAAATATCTATTGAAATAATTTCTCAGGCATATACCCACGCCAGGCGTCGAATTATATCATAAAAATTTGCCTGAAAAGTAGTTTTTTCAATAGATATTTGTTTTAAAATTTGGAAGAGAATAATTAATTCAGTAATATTTTTTATTTAATTTCAAAAACATTTGGCAGGAACTCTAAATATGGCAAACGATGGTTTTTATTGTTAGTTTCCATTAGTAAACTATGATTTTCGATTACCTTTTTCTTTTTGCGAAATGCAAATGCTCATTTTCATGCACAAAATTCAAAATATTCACAAAACTATAACACCATGACACTATTATTTGCTGAAACGTATGTTGCTTTTGAAACTTAATGACAGTGGAATTAAATGACTTACTTGTGGAATCATTTTATTCCATATTAACTACCAGCCATATCTGTTAGGAAAATAGTACGGATTTAGCGGCACTCTTGATGAATGTAGCTCATTTTTAATTATAAATGATGTCTAAAATTATAACTAATTGATTTTGATTTTGGATATTTAATTAAAGACTTGATTTGTTTCGCTGATTTATATTTTCTCCAACTGGTTTCATCTTCAAGGAGTAATTCCTTGAAGATAACCAATTGAACTGGTCTGAGAAAATATAAATCAGTAAAACAGACCAAGTTCATTTAAAATTATAAATTATGTCTAAAATTATAACAAAATCTATCTTTTAAAGTGAATCCATCATTTATTACGACTACACAGTGATGATAACAAATTTGTACGTAAAATGGTATAGATATAAAAGACTTTAAGTAATAAAACATCTTCTATAATTGTATTGAAGAAGGAGTCTTACACTTACAGTTTATATTATAACGGCAAATCTTTATTACTTTAAAAGCAGAATCACGTCCTCCTCTTCTTCCGCAAAATTAATTACTCTGGCTTAAATACACCATCGGCCAACTTATGGTTAGTTGGGTATTATAGGGTCATTCGCGCAGCAAAACTTATAAAGTTCAATATAGTTATAGTCGAAACTATAGTGTTTTAAAATAATAGTTATGTGTCCATCATGGTACTTTCCCCGGTGAATTTGGTCAAATGAGTTTTTGAATTAACATTTTATAATTAATGAAAGATTATTAAATAAAAAAAAGATTGTCCTTTTTTATAAATTGAAGCCAAATATTTAGAAATTATTTTGTTATTTCTTACATTGCAAGATAAAGAAAAAATTTGCCTCACTATATAAAATCACTTATTGAAATATGACGGCATTTTGACGTTTTATTTGATATTAAAATAATTATTTCAATTTTCAGTCTCCACTGCCAACATAAAAAAGATTAATAAAATAATTGTTTATTTCTAAGGGAATTTATCAGATAGATGAAATTCTTTCGCTTATAAAATGAAAACTGGTCCTACAATAAAAGTTTTATAACAAAAATCATTTATTTTTTCAAGATCTACAACGTTCATTTGAAACATTTTTCTAAAAAATCGTTAAGAGAAAAGTTACACTTAATGAGTTTTGATTTTTAACAAAAGCTTTTCAGATAATTCCACTGTTATAAAAAAACTTAGACATAAAGTCCATTATGCGCTATCGTGGAAACACATAGACACACACACACAGACATTTTTCAAAACTCAATGGAATGGACTCAGGGGACCTCAAAACGTGCATATTCGTTGAAATTGAATTTTTTTACGATCACAATACTTTCCGGGGAAAGTAAAAATTAAAGGACTAAAACGAAGCCAAGAGTTCGATTTTCAATTTATAATCATATTTAATTGAAAATGTTGTGAACGCACTTTGGATGCACCTGCCTCGATACATCTGACATTAACGACAAATATTTATCTCTAATAAATTATACTTTACATAAATATGAAATGTGTACTTAGTTTCAATTAGTAGTATGCTACAACCATTCGGTTTCTGTTCGAATTGTTCCAACGACGCTAATTATTCAATCGGCTCGAATTGTTCGAACTGTACGGTCTGTTTGAATGGGTTTGATCGAATCGAACAGTTAGAGCGGCTATAAATAAACGATCGGTTCGAACTGTCCAAAGGCTAGAAATCATCGAACTGTTCAAACTAATAGTTCTTTAATCAATATATTCAAGAACTATAGTTATTGTAATGCTGCTATAATGTTATACTACCATTTTTATATCTTCATATTTTCTCTATGTTATGTTTGTATTTGATTATTGTATATTTGTTCTGTAATTGGGACTTGTTTCCTGTTGGACAATAAAGATTTATTATTATTATTATTATTATTATTATTAAATGGATTATGTATGGTTAGTAATTTCGTTAAATTTATATCTGAACTTTATTACTCAACAGCTGAACCATGTACAATACTTCAATCAAATCATAAGCAAAGAGCGGATAAAACAGTTTAACCAAAAATGTTAACGCACGCCTGTTTTTGCATGTCATATGCTGTAGATATGACAACTTCATTAAGCATACAACTGAGCGACTTTGCTCGCAAAAATGTGGCGCGTCGTCCATATGTACACTCAACAAACTTGCTATATATGCCGGCGATGAACGAACTGGCGTATTCTAACTAGTAGCATATCTAGCCAGTTTTTTCTGGGAGGAGACATGATTCTGTAACTTTAATGTTACGATAGTTGGAACTCGATAGGGAGGGTAACTGTCGCTCTACGTCAAAATTTTGGCAATTCGACCACAGCTCTCCCCTGAATACTAATAAAACTCGTGAAATTTAAAGGTTTGCAGAATTTTTGAGGTGAGGTGTTGCAACAAAAATCAACTATTCGTGACAAAAATATCCATCACAGCCATCAAAAACCACTTCGTAGTTTAATTTTTAATAACTACAATTACAATCATTTTGAGAATGTTAGTTCTTCTAAAAATTGATTTTTTTGTTTTTCGAAATGGTGATCGTCAAAATCGATTATTTTAATAATAAAATTTACATTCGAATGATATGATCTATTATTTTTCAAATCGAATACACATTCGATTTTTTATGATTCTATTATTATCATAAACGAAAAAATTGATAATATTCATTCAAACGATCGATTCTTTAAATATTTAGTTCAATAAATTAAAGTCGTAAATTCGATTAACTAGAACGGTATCCGATAGAAATGATGTAGCTCTTTGTTAAGGTCGTCGTCGAGGCGGAGGAGGACGAGGAAGACGAAGTACCGCCGTGCGGGCCGATCCGCATCCGCAACCTGGAGGACCTCATCAGACAACTGGAGCACCACTCGCGCCACATGAGCCCCAGCGGCTCGGAGGATATAAGGATGTCGGAGACGGAGGCCGACAGGCACTACAGGCAGGAATCCTCTTCGGCGTGCAGCGAGAGTTCGCACCAGTCGCACCGGGACGCCCGCTTCGTCTACGGGCGGTACCGCCAGCCGTCGGGCCGGCTACCCTACCCGCATCCTCACCACCAGGCCGAGGAGGAGAGCATCTACGAGAGTGCGGACCACGAGAGGGGCGGCCCCTGCGGCGATACGCCCGACAGCGAAAGGTAATTGAAATTTGGTTACAAGACAAAAAAAAAGAAAATGTAGTGAATTTATTTTTATATAATTGGATAACTTAAATAAAATTCCTTACTTAACTTTTATTCTTCATTGAACCAGAATAATCAATGTACATCTGGTTCAATAAAGAAATGAGGAATTTTATTTAAGTTATCCAATTACATAACACTTCATATTACTCAATCCAATCAATCTTGTTATTTTTATACATTGGAAACAAATAATATTAAAGAAAGAAATATTGTACTCTGATGCATTATACAATATGCTATTGCTATGCAATAGCAAATGTTCATTATGTAATTCAATCTCCAAAGGGATATTTGCCCGAGGAGTAGTTATTTTAATGTATATTTTATGTTTATAGTACTTACGTAACGTAAATAAAACAATTCGTAGTAGATAAAGAGGAAATTATTTAATAATTATTTTCAAATTCTTTTTATTTAATTTAAATAACTGAGCAAGTAAATAAATACTGTTTTCTATTATTGTTACTTGTAGTTGTAAGAATATTGCGATTCAATTAATTTAGTAGCAAGTAAATCTAAAAAAATAATAATTCTAGATTCAGACGTTTATGAATAATAAGTTACAAATATTACAAGTAATTCTTTTTAAATGATGAGTATATTCACTAATTAGCGAATCTTTATATTTTGAATTTAATAATAAATTGTTTATGAATAGTAAGTTACAAGTATAACAAATGATTATTTTTAAATTATGAAGATATTTACTAGCGAGTAAGTTTTAAAATTTTAAATTGAAGATTGAGTCGTTTATGAATAGTAAGTTAGAATTTCTACAAGTGATTCTTTTTAAATTTTGAATCATTTGTAAGGGTGATTCTATTGAATTTATAATATTTACAAATTGTGTGAGCCTTAAAGGGTGGTTGGTCATCACTCTCGTTTTCTAGTGATGAATTTATTCAAGCTCAACAGCAACTAGCCCGCTGGGCTAGCGAGGACACGGTACCGCAGGCGGGGACGAGCAGCTCGGCGCAGATGCCCCGAGAGTACTTCCCGTCGCCGAGCAGCTCGACCAGCGAGGAGCCGACGTCGATAGTGCGCGCCCCGGCGCCCGTGCCGCCCTCCTCGATCATCTCGGCGCCCCCGCAGCACCCCGAGCACGCCACCATCCACAGGCCGAAACGCTACCCCGAATATAAACACTGATAGTGACTCACAGGGTGGACTCGCAGCGCTCGCGACGACCCCACCCCCGAAACCGCCCCCCACACACACACACACCGACCCCAAATCACACACACACGTGTTAAGTGTTAAAAATAAAAAAAATAAAAACAGCGGGCGCAGTCGGCTGCGCGCGCGGGACTCGAAATATATAAAAAAAAGTATATATTTAAATAGTTGTTGGGACATTCCTGGTGCATTCTGAAATGCATGCATAATTCTAAATCCGTGGTGTATGTTTGGATGAATAATAAACAAAAAAATATGAGAAAAATAATTAAAAATACACAAAAGAAACCCGATTTTGCCTTAGTTCCGGCGGCCTGGCGCTCTCTTCCATCGGAGGGGCCGACTGGCCTAAAGCGTTATGATATATATAAAATATATATATAAAAAATATGCGAAATCTTTCGGTGACGAAACGATTTTTATTGTAGGTGTAAGTTAGTCTCAAAAGGGAAAAAAATTAAACAAGTTCTTTTAGTGATATGGGAATTTATGAAGAAGAAGCAGGAAGTATAAGAAGAAAACATACAGAAAAAATAGTTCACCGAGGCACGCAGGCCTAAAAAAATACTCGTCTATACTTGATGAAAATTATCAGTTCTCACCCTCCTATTCGCTCCAAGAAGTATTTGAAATCCTCATTGAAGAAAAATAAAGCGCTGTTAGGGATGGTTAATTATATAAAAAAATATCAAACTTAAAATTCAGCAGTTTAATTGTAGAAACAACAAATATGAAATTTCACTACAAAATAAAGTGTCAATGATTTAATTCTATATGAACGATTTTTTTGTAAAATAATATTAAAAATATATAGTATATATAATAAATTAATCCAACTAAAATTAGTTTGGAAACTTTATCAACTTATGGTGGATTCGCCGGGCAAACCATTAAAATATAGTCTGTATTTTTAATTTGACAAAATTTTTCTTCACACTGCTGCAGACCTTTTATTAGCACGATTTTTGAGGCGTTAGCAATTGCCAACAGCATAAACTAACCAGACGACAAAATCAAATGGAAGGGATGGCCCGACTTTTGCTAGGTGGCACTGCTATTAGCACATTTACCAATTTATTTTATGATTTCTGCTAACATGATATATAAATCATAACTTATCAAATTCATTAACTACTTCCCAATATGAAAACATTTGAACAGAGTAGATTGTTTTTCTTTTTTACAAAAACTCAACGTATTTGTTGTTTACTTCTACACAAAGATAAGTTAATTGAACTGTTATGTTACAGTAATATTTCTATTCACATAACCAATAAATTAAATGCGCAAATTACAATACGAGACTTGAATAATCTCGTCCTAAATTAAAAGACACATCTTGAATTGCAAACACTAAATTTTTGAAATATCAAATTTGGAATGTCATATTAAAAACAGACTTAAAATTGTTTAAAACAATAATAATAATCCTTTAATCTTCTAATTGGAAAGAAAGCACAAAGCGCCATCTTTTTCCTAAAATACAAATGGTATCGTCAACAATCTTTAATCTTCGTTTTAAAAAATGTATATAAAAATGTTCAAGTAAAATAAATGGTAGTATAAGATGAATTAAGATATTTATTTTTACTCTATTCACTTAAAAAAATCCCAGTAATTTGGTTTTATTTATATATTCTTTGTCTTCTTTAGTTGGCATTATATTTTTTTGGAATTAATCCGTGTGAGTACAATTAAAATATACAAAAAACCTTGCATTAATGTTACTTTAACGTTTTATATTTGTACAGCGTTATTAATCCATTTTCCAGTAGAATGATTTAATATTAAGTCTGTTCTTTTAATATGATAAAATTTGTGCTTGCTGCGAATAGTTGTAGGCCTGTTTTAGCAGCAGGGAATTTTTATCACTGAATTTTTGATGAATAATCGATTATCAAAGTGATGTATAAATTATGACTTATTGATAAAGGATGCTTCTACTTATTTATACACTAATTTAAGTTTTATATAAGAACGTTTCAAATTTATTTGACAAGTCATATATTTTTTTTAATAAAACACTGATTCACTTTGTTCGTATAACTTTAAATTTATTTTAATGACAATAGTTTCATGACAAATTAAAATTGTTGAAACTGTAATCACTAAAATAAATTCAAAGTTATACGAACAAAGTGAATCAGTGTTTTATTAAAAAATATATTATTTTAAATAAATTTAAAACTTTCTCAAAATTTACACACACCAACGAACAGAGGAATTAGGATTAAAGTAAAGGCCAACATTGCAGTATGCATAACTTAAAAATTTGTTAAACCTATAGAAAAAATATAGACGGTTCTATTCACTTGACTTCACACGTTTTATTATTATTATACACTAAATGTACATTTCGGATACTAAACATCAATTACTAATTATCAACTGATATTGATAATACATACTATTTATAATGGACACTTTGTATCCGAAATGTACATTCAGTGTATGATAAAACCTTTGAAGTAAAATGAATACTAAACGTCTATATTTTTTCTATATTGAAAAGTTTCACATAATTCAATCTCCTTCATAATTGTTAAACCTAACCTAAATATATAAAATATTTTTGGCAGTTTGATTATTTTCATTATTACAAACATGAATAACACCGTAGTAAGGCCAACAAATGTGAGAGCAAAATGTGAATATATTACGGAAAAATTAAACTCAGTATCAAAATTCTTGAAACGGAATATAATCGTAAACAAATTCAAAGTAGAATATAGTATACATAAAAATTATACTCAATATCAAAATGCTATAAATAAAATGTAAATCTTAAACAAGCCCAAAGAATTCGGTGATTCTATTTAATACTGTATGAATTTTAAGAGTTTAAATTCAATAAATCTGGATTTTAGAAACATCAATTACATCATAATTAAATATGAAAGGATTTTTTTATAATTAATTACATCCCTTTTAGCGCCAGCAGGATCCAAATTCTCAATATCCAACTCCCTTATTATTTGATTTGAATTATTTCGTAATAAAAGAAAATATATTATATTTATAAAAAAGAGGTAACGCCACCCAAGAATTGTTATAGAATATTTTTATGCTCTCCATCCACTCGGAATGATTGTACAGTACCTTCTTATGGGTCTTCGGTGAGCGCGAATCTCCTTACAAAAAATAATAATAATAAACATAAATTACACAAGGCATAAAAAGGCGAAAATCATTAATGGCGTTTACACAATTGTGAATGGGTTATTGGATGAATAGTTTGCGATGGATTTAGGTGCGATTATAACGGATGTTACACAAATGGATAACTGAAATGCACTGAAGAAAATGTTCGAAAATAATGTTGCGTCAAAATTGAAGCAGCATTAAACGTTAATATAATATCGACGCAACGTTTTTGATGTCCATTTTGTTCGGTGTGAATGATATTAATATTCATTCAAACAAATAATAAAGCAAAATGCAATAGACAAAAATTCCAAACGAATGCATTTTTGTCAAATTGCAAAATGCAAAGACAAAAATGCATTCGTTTTGTTTTTGTGTACTAAAGAAATAAAAAAATATATTATTTAATAAAATGCAGTTACGTGAGGTAAACTGTATTTCACTTCACTAACTTATCAAATGAATTAATTAAAAATGGAATTAAATCTGTTTTTTTTTTATTGTATGAATTCACATAATTTGAAAAATATTATAATTTGTTTAAAAATGTATGATTATTAAAAAAAATAAATATCTAAAAACAACTTTTGATTCGTTTCACTGAAATTGTATATTTTGCTCCAACTGAATTCTACCCTGAAATATTAATTGATGATGAAATAACTAAATATTTCTAATAACAAACGTAAGAAATTAATAATAATCTTCATTAACAAATATATACAGAAAAATATAAAAGATAAATAATAAAAATTACAAAATTAAATATATTATTTATATCTGTTAATTGGCTATCGGCGAGTGATCTTTCCACCTGGTTTTTCACGTTTATGTCCCTGTCGCTAAAAAAAGTATGATGATAACTAAGAATCTATATTTCTGATATAAACTGTTAGTCATATCATAACATAGGAATGAAGATTGAAGTAAAATTCAAGAGTGCAGCATACATAAAAAAGTTTTACAACTAAACTGAATGTAGAAATTAGTTCTGATAGTTTTATTACTCTCATTATTACCAGCATAAATGTCACCCTTGCAAGGCCACTGTCGGGTATAAATATTATGAATATTCCTAGCGGCCAAGATATGTATAAAAATAATGCAATGAATTAATTAATATACAATTATTATTAATTATACATATATTAGCCGTTATAAACATTAACATACCCGTGTGTTTGTTATTAGAAATTTTAAAAAATGCTCGAAAAATAAGTTGTGCTTAAATAAAATATGAATTATTATAAAACTGGGAGATTCCGTTAATAAATTGATATTAAATAGATCGAAATAATTAAAAGTAATAAAATAACCACAAATGTAATGTTTGGTTTCTGTGTTTCGGATATTTGAAATGGCGAAATGATTGTGTATTTGATAATAGTATCTTTTATATAATAAATTTGGATCATACCGTAAGGAATTTGATAGAAAATTTTATATATATATATATAAATATATTTAGGGATATTTAGGTAATTAGGGTATGTCTTTGAATGAGTACTTTTCGGCTTTTCAATATCCGAAAGGCACTTTTCATCGCAAATTAGAAACGAGATCCACGAATTATAAATTGATTTATTTAATTAAAAAAAAAACTAATATGTGAGAGGAAAGTTCGAAAGTTGAGTTATTGCAACTCATTTCGTTTTAACGATTTCATTTTAGTAAAACAATTTAACTTCCCTAAAAAACTCCATATTAATTTATTCCATTTCGAGATAATTTTGTGTAAAACGCCGAAAATGATTCGCTTTTTTTTTCATTCGTTCGAATAAAATCTAAACAAATCCTAATCCTCCGTAGCATTCACGTACATATATTATATATAAATTAAACGAAAAAAAAGAAGAAAACATGTATCAGTATCCCGTAAATAAATAAACTACTACTGTTGCACCGTTAAAATAAATCGTCTTTAACGCGGAACAAGCAAAAAGAAACAATATATAAAAAGAAGGGGACAAAAATCGTCCGCGTTTTCCGTTCGAACTCACCGCGACCAAAATAATTCTAAACGAAAATAAAAGTAAAGTTAAAAAAGTATATTAAAACAAAATAAATGCTCAGTAGTGTGGAGAGAGTCTGCGAGAATCACCTTTTTTTGCGGGAAGGGTAGTTTTGCGCGCGCGCATAGTGTGCAAGTGTATATAAGGAATGTATGATTATAAAAAAATAAAGAAAAAAATATACTAATGTTAAAGGAGAAGAACAATATAGAAACAAACACGTACATAAACACAAGTTGGCATCAGATATCATTACATTTAAAAGAAATTTAAAAATAAAACTTAAAAAAAAGTGATTTGAATAATAATCGAATCCATTTCATTAATTGCGTTTCTTTTACTTTATTATTATTATTTGTTTGTATAATGTATACATGGAAAATAAGAAACAACTAGGAGAAAATACTATAAATAATATGATGTGCATAAGGGGTGTTTTCTTTTATTTGCTTAAATAATATAAATAATCCATCTGGACTATCGATTAAAACTCTTTATTCCCCATTAAAATAAAAATTAAAGATGATTGATCACAATTTTTATAAAATTATTTAAAAAAACTGTTATAATGAAACCACAAAAACTGTGACAATTCTATATATGTAGTTGTTACAAAAATGTAACTATTCTTTAAATATAATTGTTGAATTTTTGCTAATTATAATTTCATAGATAAAAGTTTTAGTTGTTAAAAATGAAGTAACAAAAAAAAAATAAAAAAGCATATGTTACTGTAAACTCGGAAATTAAATAAACTCCAAACAAATTTCAAATCAGTGATAAGTGAGAAGTTAAATAAAAAATCAAATGATTAAAAGGAATTTTGTAACTTAACCACCATTAAAAATGCTTAACAAAATCAAAAATAAAGGAAAGCACCCGACTTGTAACATTTTCCTTCTGTACTTAGTTTAACACGCATACACTCTGATAAAAAAAAAGAAACATGGTATATATATACATGAGAAATTTATATATATAATATCACGAGATACATACAAAAGAGAAAAAAAAACAAGTTGGGTTTTTGAATAAATTAAATGTCAATTATAACGTCCATAAAAATATAACCAGTAAGGATCCGGTGTAATTGTTTCAGTTTAAAAAAGAAAAAAATAAAGAAAATAAACTAAAAAAAAAAAATACAGAATAATTGTGTAGCTTAGTACTTGCTGTACAATATACGTTTTTTCGAAGAAGAAAAAAACAAACATTTTTTATTCCGTTTGTAAGTAAAGTTCTTGATTTTAAATTATTGAGTTGAAGAGAAGAAGAGAAAAAAGCAGGCGAGGAGAATAAAATACAGTAACTGTTTATACAAGGAGATCGTGCCAAGTTTTTGAATTAACGAGCTCTCCCCCCCGGGTGACCCTTTTTGTTTTCCGTTTCGGCGGGGGGGAGGTTGAGAAGAAGAGGATCAAATTCCGGTTGCACAGACACACACACGAACACACATGAAATAGGGATGAGTTTTAATTGCGCTAAATTTGCACTATTGTTTCTGTTTATGCACACAGAATTTAATGATAATTAAATGATGAAGAAATATGAGTAAAACGCAAAATAAGGGAATAATTGGGAGAATTTAAATTAAGGAAAAAAAAACTGTTAATGAATTTGGGCCGTTAAATATTTGCTCACTGTTGTATTATTTGTTAAAAGTCATCCTTCCTTCTCGCTCAAAAAATACATAGAAATTAGTACTAAAATAAATGTAATTTAATTCATCATAACCAATATCAATTTAAAAAAATGTATATTTTAACTAATTATAAAAGTATTACATTAAAAAAAAAAACCTAATACTCATTGAGTTCACAGGTAAAAAAATAATAATAATTTGCAATTATAATTGTTAATTTTATTATGTAGGCGAGTTGGATGGATGGCTTTCCTGTAAGAGAGATTTTAACAATTGTATGAGAATCACTTTGCGGAGTTTTTTAAGGGAAGTCAGATGGATGTAAATATAGTGTTTATGACGATATACACTGCCTAAATAAATGAATTATTACCTATTATTAGTTTTTCATTTATTTCACAACCTTATATTCATTTAACATTTCATAAGGAAAATAAGGTAAGTCCCTGCTAAAAAACAATTTGATTTCCTTTCCTCAAATATAATAAATAAGTGAAAAAAAGAAAATCAAATCACATTTTATTACTTGACATTACTAAAAACATAAAGTCTGTTTAAAAAAGTATAATCTGACTCAAATTCACATATTTTACATTTAAAATTATGAAAAAAAAGTCTATGTATTTTTATAAAATTCAAATTATTTTATTTAAACAATTAACAATGAATTCAATTACTTATTTTTTAACCTCCCTTTCGCCTCAATGTTTTTCTTCTTTTTCAACTGGCCGATCTGCTTCTTCTTGTTATTATCCTTAATCTTCTTTCCTAGTTTTAAACCAATTTCGGCAGGCACTTCATCCCAACCCAAATTATTAGATAATTTAGCCTTTTCAGTTTTTGTTTCCATTTTCTTCTTTCCTGTTGGATTGTTGGATAATTTATTTTTTCCACTAGATTCTTTTGTTAATTGTTTATCATTATGTTTAGTGGCTTGTTGCTCAGATTTATTCAATTTTTGTCCACTTGAACCAACGTTGAGTTTATTTTTAAATTTTGTTTTTTCTCCATTTTGTTCCACTTTGTTTAATTTGGTTTTTATTTTAGATTTTTGCGATTCTTTAGGTGGATTAGTATCATTAGATGTTGTTACTTTATTACCGCCATTTTGTAATTTAAGCTTTTTACTTTTTGGACTTACATCAGATGTTTCTTTTGTAATATTTCCCCCTTTCTGGTTTTTATTATTTTTTGAACCCTGTTTTTGTTTCTGAACCTGTTGTTGACCTGTATTCAACTTATTCCCTTTATTTTTGTTAAATTTAGGGCTCTTTTTAATTTGATTTCCATCTCCTTGTGATTTTCCCTGATTCGCATTATGCTCACCATTTTCCAACCGTCGCTTTTTCCCACCCTTCTCATTATTTCCATCACCTTTCTGTTTTTTTAAATCCTCCTGCTCTTCTTCTTCTACTTCCTCTCCCTCCCCATTAACTTCATCTTCAGCCGGTTTTGGAATGACATCAGAGAACTTTTTGAACTTGGCTACAAAGAATCCATCCATGTTGTGTGTATGTGGATAGAATCTCTTGGTAAGTTTTAAGGATGGATGGAAACGGAAATTCCTGTAGTTCGTAAAGCCATCAGTGCCAAACTCTAATCCTGTATCCACAAGTTTCACATTACGTTTTTTCAAAGCAAAATCAACCACCCATTCGTTTTCCTCAGGAAGGACGGAACATGTTGAGTAAACAATGTATCCTGCACAAAGAGAAAATAATTACTAAGTTAATTGTATATAATATTAAAATTTATATATTACAATATTTTTTCTTATTGATTTCTAAATGTTATGAAAACAATGCTTTATAAAATAAAACTTTTTTGTAAAACAATCAGCTTGCATCAAAATGTATAAAATAATCAACTTTATCTGAATTTTATTGTAAACAATTCTTGGATTATTAAAAAATTAAGTCGCATCTATTAGTACGACCATTACATTGTTATTTTTAATTAATTTCAGCTTAATACAGAAAATACTATTGATTATATATTTAATATCCTACACTAATATGTGGTTAAAGGATATAAGATTATATATATATTTAATAATAATTAAATAATAGCGTACCTCCAGTTGATGACTTGGCACTCACGCAATCAATAGCAGCGAGTAGCAACTGTCTTTGCAAATTATAGCACCTTTGAATGTCCTGATCATCCTTACTTGTCTTCACACTTGGATCTTTGGCGATGACTCCAGTTCCAGTGCAAGGCGCATCCAGTAAAACTCTATCGAAACCTTTCATGATGCTAGGAAATTTCCTCCCATCGACCGTTGAAATAACCGAATTCATAATTCCCAACCGATGGAAATTCCCGACAACAGCCTTAATCCTGCTCGAATTCGCATCATTCACAAAAAGCACCCCTGAATTCTTCATAATTGCCGCAATATGAGACGCCTTCCCTCCTGGTGCAGCACACATATCTAAAATACGTTCATTTTCTTGAGGAGCCAACGCCATCACAGGAAGCATACTGGAAGCTCCCTGAATTATATAGTGCCCAGCAAGATATTCAGGAGTAGCTCCCACGGGAACTTGTGATGAATATATGACCAACCCTACTTTCGACCATTTCCCAATAGGATCCAAATTAACACCCCTGTTAATCAAACTTTGCGCTAAATCTCTCCTGCGGGTCTTCAGGCTATTAGTGCGGATTGTCAAAGGACGTTGCACTTCACTCGACTCCAAAAACTCCATCAGCTCAGTCAAAGAAAACAGCTGCATGAATTTCTCCATCAGAAACTCGTTGTAACTGTAATACATGCACAAATCCTTCTTTAACAACTCCAAATAATCTGCACGCGATTTTTCAGGATCTCTTAGTTTGGTAAAATCTCCCAACACGACGATCACATCACGAATCCTCTGCTGGATGTCCTGCAAATTCAATTTAGCTGGGTCTTCCTCTGCTGTTGGAAATTCAAACCTTTCTTGATTCTGTATATTCAACTGCATTTCTTCCTCAGCCTCTTTGGCTTCTCGTTCCATTTTCTTTTTTAACTTGATGTTCTTCTTTTCAATTGGAAGTAAATCGTCGTCATCGTCACTTGCTGTTTTTTTATATTCATCGTCATCACTTTCATCACTGTCGGAAAGATCATTCAATGAACTGACTTTCAATCCTTCGTCTTCCTCCTCATCTTCTTCTTCTTCATCTTCCTCTTCATCGTCATCTTGTTTTCCTTTTTTCTTTTTTGGTTTCAACCACAACTTATTATCGTCAGTATATCCTTGTGAATCTCCTTCATTTTCGGATTCTTCCATTTCATTTTCAGATTCTTCCATTCCAGACATTTCAGATTCCTCTTCTTCTGAATCATCCCCGTCACTGTGCTCGATTTTCGGTTTCTTTAACTTCTTAACAACAGCGGCCTGAGATTGTTTGCGCTTCTCTAAAATCTGGCGTTGTTTCTCTTCACGCTTACGAGCACGCAACTTTTGCCTCCGACTGAGAGTTTTCGGACCATCTGCGTTATCTACAAAACCAACAATGCATAATTCCCGTTCATTTATAATTCTGCGACGCGTAAAATATAAGGTAAGGTACCCCAGAAAATTTATCTGTGTACAGTATTAAAAACATGTGATAAAACATACCTGTAAGTTGTTTGGAAAATACAGGATCCTTCTGCTTCTTCGACTTCCTGCCGGGCCCCTTTTTCACCTTGACCCCCTCGTCAAACTTTGCCTTTCTCCCCATGTCTTCTTGTACGTAATAATAACAAAAACGCACGTGGAATTCTAAAGAGAAATATTAATAGGTTAGAAACACCTCGGCATTGGTACCAACCATAAAAACATAAACGTTAAAACATAGAAAATCCATAGAAGAGTAATCATATTAAATATATTTAAACCATAGATGTATATATATATATACATCTATGATTTAAACCACAAAAGAGATACCAACTTACAAAAATATAATTTTATTACAAAAGATGACATCAAAAATATCAGATTAATTATTGAAAATTATCTATTAAAATAGAATTATCGATTTATAAAGAATTTTAAAATATGTTTTATAAATTATTGAAATAAAATCGACAAATATAAACTTTTCTTGAAATATATACTACACTTGCCATCAAGAATACAATTTTAAACTATCAAAAGGCTTTATTAAACACAATAAAGAAAACTAGTTAATTCTTTTTATGTCAATACACTACAGAGCAGTACAAGTACACTACTTCATGATATAAAACACCTAAATTATTATATCCTTCAAAACCTGAATATATAATAAATCGATAATTATAAATATACATATAATTATTTACAATTACTCATGTCATCGCTATATAATTTTTTCGAGTGAAAATCTGCTTTACGAAGTGCTGCTTACAATTTATCCATGAAGTGAGGCGTGCCCGATTCATTTCTGCGTCTAGTGAGGATTTCACAACCGGTATCTGTTACCAGTAGAGTTTGTTCGAATTGTGCTGACCATTGCCCATCAGCTGTTACTGCCGTCCACTTATCCGGCCAGGTCTCATCACGCCATGTCCCCATTGAAATCATCGGTTCAATTGTGAAGCTGTGGCCAGCTTTCATCACACCAATTGCTTTATTTTCTAAGGAATAAAAACTTTATAATAAGTATATTTATAAAATTAGTTGAAGTTCACATTATTCAACTAACTTGAATGATTATTCATAAAAATAAATATTGTTTGATGTCTACTTACTTGCATAATGAGGGACATTCGGCGCTGTATGGAACAGCCTGTGAATGCCATGGCCGCAATAACTTCTAACAACTGAATATCCATGCGCCTGCGCATGTTTCTGAATAACGTTTCCAATTTCTCTGTACTTTTCCCCTGGCCTGACAATTGCTATAGCCTTGCTCAGACACTCATAAGTAACTTTCACCAAGTCCTTGTGCTTATCACTAACGTTTCCCACAAAGAATGTTTCATTTAAATCTCCATGAAAGCCCTTGTGGTAAACAGTTATATCCACATTACACAAATCTCCATCTTTCAGAGGTCTTGTATCAGGAATTCCATGACAAATAACCTAAATAATATAACAAGAAAATTGAATATAATATTAAAAATCTACTAATGAAACAAAATAAAAACACACATTAATATAAATAACTTTACATTCTCAACTAGTTTTAGGTGGTACTAATTCTCAAGAGAATTTAAATTTTTATCATTGAAAATGGGCCAATGACCTACAACTAGTTGAGAATTTAATGTTATTCAAAATTAAATGAAACTATAAACTAAAAGTTGTAAAAAAACATAATAATACTTTCATTTAATTTTGTTATGGATTGGTAATGATCAAAAAATAATGGTAATCGATCAAAAAAGATCAACTACTCGATCCTTGCAAGTGATCAAGTCACTCTATCTCTATTTGATCAGCTCGATTTTTCTGATCAGCTTGATCTATTTTAGCACTAGATACTTCAACTGATCGATCATTGGTTGATTAATGTTACCCATCACTAATATGTATTACATTGTAGCAGTTAAAAACATTCTGTCTTGAAGGTTATTCAATTTAGTACTTGTTTAATTTGCAGATTTTTAATATATCCATATTTATTATTATAACGTGAACAAGTATTGTTTTATTATTAATCATACTAAATTATATTTGCAATTAAATAACATTCAAATAATTTTTGGTTTATATAAAATTACCTCGTTGACTGAAGTGCAACAGGATTTTGGAAATTCATAATAATTTAAAGGAGATGGATAACAATCTCTCTCAATACAAGCTTCATGAACAGCACGGTCAATTTCATCAGTGGTAACTCCAACATCACACACTCTTGCAGCTTCATCCAGAACTTCTCTTCCCAGTTTACATGCGACTCGCATTCCTTCAAATCAAGAATAAAAAAATTTGATACATCTTCAATTAACTAATTCTTCCTTTCTTTATCTTTTTTGGGTGTCAAGGTTTGGTTCTATACCTTATAGAATTTTATTCACTCCTTTCTATTCGTTAATAGTTCCTTTGATTAACTAATTCATTACCTTCAATTTCTTCATCGTCTAACACTTTAATCTGACTGGATCCCTTAACGGCCTGCTCTGAAAGCGGATATCCCAACGAGTGATCAGCATAATCAGGTCTGCCAATACTCTCTGGTACCTTCCTTTTCTCCGAATGCGGAAAAGGTCTAAGTTCCCCAGTGTAATTATAGTACGGCCACGGATTGTATCCATCGTCTTTCTTGGCAGTCCCCTCTGAAAATAATTAATCAATCAAGAACATCATTAATTAAGCTCACCGGCAAAACCAACGGGGAAAATAATCCCAGAGAAATTTCGCAAAAGCGTTGCGCAAGGAATTCATCGCCACCGACGTTTCTTTTTCAAGGGAATCGAATGAGACGTTGTTTGTTAGGTTATTGTACCTACCTAACCCTTACTTACTGGCTATCGTGTGGATGATCTTGTGCGTCTTCCAGTTGCTCTTGAAGCACTGCTGCGAGCAGAAGAACGATCCCTGGATGCCCAGAGTCAGGCAGGTGGGGCACTGGAGGCTCGCGGGGGCCTCGCAACCGGGGGAATCGCACGTGCCGAGCGAAGCCATTTTGCGAGAAAAAAAAAGGAAGACTGCGGAGTGAAGTTAGCCACTAAAAAGCGTCATTTATTTCATGTTGGTACAATTGTTATGGGGTAAATCATAGATGTTAATATCCATTACATTAAAATCTATGGGGTAAATCATAGAAGTATATTTATCTATGGGGTAAATATGTTGGCTATTCTGCAGATAACAAAAGTGTGGCCAACCAATATTATATACGAGTTATCTATGAGTTTACTTTCAGTGGCGCCATCTATAAACATACACCTAAAGTTTAAAACAAATATATATGTCTTTGATTTTACGCTTTCTATGCAATAGGTGTGTCAACCTCATTAACTGTCAATGTCAAAAGTGACGTTTCTGTGGAAGGTGTATTTATTTGAAGAAGTGTGTCAGGAGAGTAAATAAATAAATTAAGGAAAAACAGCCTTAATAAAAGATGGGACTCTTCGGGAAAACACCAGAGAGAAATCCAAAAGACATGGTAAGTTGTTATAATTGTTGTCTTCCAAAATAATGTGTATTTTTTATAATAATTATCTAATACGTTAACAACAGTTCCCATACAAGTGTAAATTTTATGAATGTTGAAAACATTACAGGCAGATATATAGATATATTTTGTAATTTTGACAAATGCAAATGAATTAACCAGCATAGAAAATTTAAAGGATTGTGTGTGCTTATGAATTAATGAAGATAATTCTTAATCCGTTACAAATCATGATATAATTATTAAAAGCGAGTATGCCCTGCCATTAAACATTTCTTTTTTATTTGTTTAGGTGAACGAGTGGACTCACAAGCTAAGAAAAGAAGGATATCAACTAGATCGGCAAATCAGAGGTAAATAAGTTCAAAATTATAAGAACGTAATTCGCCGGATTCTTTGTATTCTTCAAAGGGATTTTGAAAACAATTTTGTATATTAGGTGCATATGTAAACAGACAACTAAATGTCATTATTTGCCCTTTTATGTTAATAGCTATACAAAGGGAGGAGGAGAAGGTGAAACGTTCTCTGAAAGAAGCAGCCAAAAAGAGTGACAAGGAGACCTGCACTATTCTTGCTAAGGAAATCATCAGGGCAAGGAAGGCTATCAGTAAAATTTATACATCAAAGGCGCATCTAAACTCTGTGCAGCTACAGATGAAGAACCAATTAGGTAGGTATTAATCCTGAAGTTTAGATAATTCATTTTAAATACTTATTGTAAACTTTACAAAATAGATTCTATAATGAAATATGGTCATGATTAAAGACTATATTTCAATAAAAAATGTTTCCTAACTTAAAATAACTGTTACAATTATAGAACGGATGAATTATCTAAACTTCAGGTTTAATACCTACCTAATTCGACACCTAAAATGGTATAAGGATTCAAGATTATAATTTATTATTGCTTGTAGCGACTCTTAGAGTGGCAGGATCGTTAGCTAAGTCTACAGAGGTGATGCAAGCAATGCAGCGCCTAGTGCGTGTTCCAGAAGTGGCACAAACTATGCAGGATATGTCCAAAGAGATGATGAAGGCCGGTATAATCGAAGAAATGCTAGATGAAACCTTTGAAGATATGGAGGATCAGGAGGAATTGGAAGATGCGGCGCAAACCGAGGTAACCCTTCATATATTAATTTATATGTTAAATTCACTTTTATGTGAATACAGATGTTTTTAATGCACTTTTTTTATTTAGGTTGATAAAGTATTGTGGGAACTAACAGAAGGGAAACTAGGAGAAGCACCGCTACCACCAATTGGAGATACAGCAACCTCAGTTCCCGCTGAGGAGGAAGTTGAGCCTGAGAACGAAGAGGAACTGGAAGATATGCAGAGTCGACTGGCGGCCTTAAAATCGTAGATTTTTGTATTCTTTTATTTCACTCTCAATTTTTCTAAATCAACTCGTCTCACCATTCAATCAATTTGGAATTTTTATTCATTGCTACAATTATGGCTATAAAATTGTCTGTATAAATTGGTTCATTACTTAATGTATCCAGCAATTTCTTTTTTTAAAAAAGGCGATGTTGATTGGAATAAAAATTAATTAAAATTGGAATTAATGCATTAACACTTAAACAAAACCAAGGATGATTAACAAAATTTATAATCAGTGGTATGAATTAACTAATATTAATTTATTGATGTTGAATTGCTTATATCAGCAGTGTAAAATTAATTTAAATTATAAACTTTGGAAGAGCTGTGTAATGACAATGGTAATATGAACTTACTCCTCCATGCTTAATTTAATGATTTAAATTAATTTAATGCAATTGTTATAGATATATCGTGATTAACACACACACAAATGTGAGAGCTTATTAGAATTGAAAAAACTATTTTTATAAAAATGTTTTTAATAATAAATGCACACAGAGTATAACGAAAGCAAAAAAATATAATTTATTCAAATTGCACTTCTAATAAGCGAGTATTTTAGTTCAGCATACATAAATTTATATTTAAGCAATAAAAAATATTTGTTTACGCAATCTATATATTAATAAAAATTGTTTTAAACTTTAATGAATGCAGTAAAAACTGCATTTGTAAAATTTAGAATAATCAACAAAAATCATCTCAAAGTTCATTTCCATTATTTGCATTCAGATATTATTTATATTTTTCTGTATACTTAATTGGATAAAGCACTGAAAATCATACTACAGTATTTTCAAATCAATAATACTCTGAAATTTTCAATAAAAATATTTTGGACGGCTGGGGCAAAAGAATGAGAGTCAAAATAAAATTAAGAGATAAATTCATAATTATAAAAGATGTGAATTAGTAATTTATCTGTGTAAGTTTTAGCTTTCGTTAAACTCTGCATGTAAGCATAGAATCTTCAGTGCTGGCACTATAGACTTAGAATTTATTTATTTTATTTAATCTTTTTGTTTCACCACTATTGTTTTATTTGGATTATTCTGTATGTATATATTGTACATATAAAAATAAGTTTCTATAATTACAGCATGCTTGAATAAAAATCAATGAAACTGCAAGATGTTATATTTGTAAAATTCCTAAGAGTAATTATTTTTTGTTTACTAATAAAATTAACGGATTTATTATTAAATACATATATTTTTCCATATTTATGTAATATCAATAAAGCTATATATTTTATGTAAAATTAATGTACTACTTAGAAATTCTAATATTTTGTGTATAGAAATGTATATAACTTGTAGAAATGGGCAAAGTTGATCTTTTCGATATTTTTCATTACCGTAAACTTTAGTATATGACAATTTTCTTAATATTCTTATTACCATTATTTGTCAACGTTAGCTGCATTTTGAAATGTTTGACTACGAACACTAATACATTTCATTGTTGTGTCTGCATGATTTGATTCATATTTTAATGGGTATTCAGGGTTTCTGTTAAAAGAATATAAGTGTATAAAATGTATGAATAGATTTTTTTTATTATTCACTCAATGTTATGTTATAATGAGAAAACTTAATGCGATTAAAAAAATATGGCCAATCTGTATCAAAGAGCCTTTCTGTGGTATTCGGGAGGGGCGTAGGCATAATCCTGCAGGTTAAAAAGTGTAGCGCTGTTCTTAATCAGGTATTTCAAAAAATCCTGAATATTCTGCAGCAGCAACTGGATACTCCTCTCGTCCAATGGGGTGTACGCCAGCATCGGACCCAACTTCACAAATAGCCTAAGTAAATGGACCGCTCCATAGATTTTTGACATGGGCGTGTCTGGGATTTGCTGTAGGATATCTGCGTATTGGGGTCGCTCGAACTTGTAGAGGAGCTGTGTGCCGAGCATGACATTGAAGTACTCACGCACACCATTTACGATTTCTACACTTGCGGATTCTTTGCTCCAGTTGGTGGATTTGACGGATTTTTTGTAGGTAAGGTAATCGTCTAGAATTTTATCAACCGTTACGGTGCAGGGAAGTGTGACTAGTTTCCTCTGGCGGGTTATTGCATCCCAGTCGTCAACGAGCCACGGTTTTAATTCATCGGGGATTTTTACTTTTACCTTATAAATAAAATAATAGATAGACAATATTTTCCTATTTTTAAGTTTTTAAATAAAATATATTTCTGCAAATAAAAATTTGTTGATTGAACTAAACATTAATTAAAATTTAAATTAATGCATTAATGCTAGTTCAAGAGAATAATTAAGAAAAATTATAACGAAATATAATATAAATATATGATATTTCTACAAATAAATATTTCTTTATTAGACTTTTCATCATACAGTGCGAATGTAAAGGTTGCAACAATCACAATAAATATTTTAGTAAACGTTTTTGAAAAAAAATCGTTGAACAAGTCAATTTTTATTTTAAATGAGACATATTTTATTGCAATTTTAACTTAAGGATTATCTTTTGTTTTTGAGATGCGACATGGAATTTTAAGACCAAATATGCTAAAAATTGTATTTTGAAATATTTGAGATAATTATTTTAGAACCAAAAACCTAATAACAATCAAGAGTTCCAAGTTTTATTATTGATTAGAATTTCTTGGACAGACCCATATTAATGAGCCAGCAGAACTCGTACTACTTAAGACTTAACTGCTTAGACTGTCAGGATAAAAAATAAGGTACACGATAATCTTAACAGATCCCTTAAAGAATAGGCTAGATTAACTAAAAAAATTTGAATACAAATTACCTCAACTTTGCTTAAGAACTGTTCTTCGGCTTCCACAGAATTATCAATCCTCCCTCGTTTTTTCTTTGGAACATCAGATCCGGAATCGTGGCTACTAGAAGGTGTGCCCGGCTTATTCACCTTGGTACCTAATTTTGAATTGGTGTTATTGGCCGCTGAAGATGCTGTTTCAATGCCTGGTGTGCTAGCTCTCGAATCTGTTGTCGGTGTCTCGGATTTTCGAGCCGTCTTCGCCTTCTTGGTCTTAGCCGGCTGGCTCGAGTGTGCTTTTTGTACCTCCTTTTGCTTAGCAACATTCGCTTCATTGTACTTTAACACCCTACTTTCCGGTACCCATTCGTCCCAGCTTTGATTGAAAATTAAAAACATAAGTGAGGAAGTTGTGCATAATGGTTTATATTAATCTCACTTTTTGTTCCATCCGGCATAGTGTATGAAGTACTTCACCTGCTTATCCTTATTGACTGTCGACTTCAGACACTTTGCTTCATAGATAAGTGGACCATGGAAGCACAGTACTTTCTCCCCTGTGATTACAGTAAAGATAACATTTTTTTAATAAAATTTAAATAGGCATAGATACAAAGAATCGTTTATTACTTACCTTCGGAGAACTTTAACTTCGGAGGCATCTTCTCCACCACTAAACAAAGAAAGAAATATTAAATGTGTTCATTTTATAAGATTAAATCAATTCCTTTTCTTGGCATAGGTTTTTCTCTAATCAGCCTCTAATGTGTTTATAATTTTTATTTCAATTTTTAAATCTAAGATCCGCACACAAGGATGATTCAACACCCATGTTTTCCAGAATGAGTAATCTCCAAATGAACACTCGCTCTGGCCGGGACTCGAATCCACGGCCGCTGAGTGCTCAAGGCAATTTGGTCATTGCAGTCTCTAAATCAATTTCATTAATTTAACAATTTACCTGATTTGCTGTAACGGTTAATTTCAATATTTCCGCTTCAAGTGTTTTATTTCAATACAATTATTTTAATAAAGAATTTGTTTTGAAATACAAACCAGGTGAATCAAGTTTGTGTTGTAACAATCACAGCATTATCAAACAAACAAACAATGGAATGTTGAAAACAAAATGTGATTTTATTACTTTATTGAAATATTAAAGATGGAATCAGCGCTTCATTACAAAACCTATTTTAGGCGGAACCTACTCACAAATAAATATGAAAATGTATGTCTAAAGGACCTTGTACTTTATTGGAGTGCATTTATTTTCGATCCTATAAGTTTTATTCCGCATAATGAAACTGAAAGAACTGAATCTTTTATTACAGTGTTTGGGGAATATTACTGAAGGCCAGAAAATTGCTCTTTAATTAATCAATTTAATTATGTGTACTTTCATTATTAGTAGTAGTAAATTGAATAATATAAAATGAAATTTATTTAGAATCTAACAAAAATCAACATGATTATTCTTATTAGAATACTTATTTTCCAAACGGTTGTTTATTTTGATTCAATCATTTTGAATACTTCTTTTATAATTTCAGACAAGAATTTCTAAATGCATCATTCAGAAAGTATGCACGCTTATTAAAACGCTAGAATATTTTACATCATAAATCATTTCCAAGAGATTACATTGAATTATTATATTTGATATGTGTAACTCCCACACAATTCTTTGGGCGACTTTTATTTTTAACGATAAGTTGTTTTATTCAGAATTTAATGGAATAAATGTAGAAATTAACTCACTGGAGCCGATTTGTCGTTGATTTTCCTCCACTAGAAATAATCACAAAAACTGTTGTAAATATCAACATAACCTACATATACAGACAAATGAATTTTCGGTAGCCTATAGTGGAGTCGTTAATTGGTGTGGCCATCTGGGAACGTAGACCGTAACTAGTAATTACTTGCTTTTCAGCACCATCTCTCGATGCAATTCGAAAGAATAAAGTATATAAGGTTGTATATGATGAAAAACAGCATGCTACCGCCATCTGTAGGCGCAATTTATAACAATAGGGTAATTTAAGTTGCATAACTTCCAAGTCATAGATATATTTACTACAATGTTACATCTATGTTTCAAGTTTCATTAGAAAGGTTCGAAATAGTTGTCCACTTGAGCGCTGCATGGCATTGCGCGCGTTTCTCTCCGAAAATTATGGCCCTCTTAATCTCTATGTATTAAACATACAATTTTCAATCAATAAAATGTTCAACCACTATTCATCTAGCGTATAAATAACTAGTCGTGGCCATTTCATTTATGGAAATTCAAATGGCCGTTTGCACGAAATGTTTTAGTTTACTAAAACCAAGTTATCTGTCACAGAAGTATGTAATGCAATGATTATTTAACTATTACCAGAAAATTATTTGAACTGCAGTGAAAATTAACAAAACATCTATTTTAAAACTAATAATATATTTTATAAATAAGGTGGTTATTAACTTAATTTTAAATAATAAGAAATATATATAGAAATAATAAATCTGTGAAATATTTATTTACAAAATAATAATAAAACAATGAAAACAATAAAAAGAAAAATAGATAGGGATATTTTTGCAGGGAGGGAGAAAACTTAAAAGTAAAATCTTTCACATATATTATCATCGAGTAATTTAGAAAAATATGCGTATATTACAATAAATATATATATATTTGTTTTAAGTGCGTAAACTGAAAATTTATATACAGGCTTTATTTTTCACGAGAAAAAAACAACAGAAAAAAATCTTGCCGTACTCATTTTTGTTCTTACAAACTATCAAATAAAGAAAATCCTCTGATTGTTACTCAATTCGTCTTCCCAATTTTTGGCACAGTATTTTTACTTAATACTGTTGTAATTTATTTGTTTCTAGAGATATTTTTGTATGTTGATCATGTAGGGACATGTATTGTTGCATCACAACCGAAGAAAGTAATTGAATATGAAGCATACACTTTTCGAGATTATTCAATCTTCGTAAAGTGGATGCGATGCATGAATATATGTTTCTACATTGTTTTATCTAGCTTGATACAATTAACAAAAATAAAGCTCAAACTATAAAATTCGTAAAATAATTCACAGGGATTCACTGAATAAAAATCCACACACTCTATATATTACACATTTCGCTCACACGAATTAATTATTTTCCTCAGCATTAAATTTTATGTACAGTAATAACTTTTTTTGTTTGTTTTTTTGCTTCTTCATTTTATACATACATAGATAATAATAATAATAGTTTAATAATAATAATAATAATAATAAGACTTTTATCACAAATTTTTCAATTGCTATAATCCTGGAATAATAATAATAATATTAATAATAATTAATTAAATCACATATACTTAAATAAGAACAAAAAAATATATATATAGTCAGGAAATAAAAACAAGCGCTTGGAAAATAAAACAAAAGTCGAAATTCACATTGGCATTTTTGAACGATTAATTAATGCATGATTATTCGTTCAAAAATTTTCAAAATATTTCACATCACGGGGTTAATTAAATTATAAACACGTGAAATTGTATTTCTGTCTTTTGAAGAGGAAACTTAAATACGTATGTACGTTATATATTTTAAGGAAAAACTCTTTTGTTTTAAACTATACAGGTAAAATAGATTGCACAAACTTGATTTTAACCATCTTAGTTCATTTTTAATTTTCTTCATTATTGATTTGATTGGAAATCTCGCAATTTGATTTAAAATAATTTTAGTTCCAATTCACTTAAACCAAATCATAGCGAATTTGAAATAATTTTTGTTTCAATTCAATGTAACCAAAGCACAGGAAATAAAAATCCTTTAAATCATGTTTTGATTAAGTAATTCTTTTATATTATACAAATCATTTCTCGGTTTGATTTTGATTGCAGTTTTTTTTATTATATTTTTCATTTAGAATATATTTACTTTTATTAAGGCACAAACCGATGAAACAAAAGTTATTAACAGCAGGGAGGCTCTTCAACACACTGTTCCCCTTTCTTCTTATTGGCTTTTTGTCTTAATTCATTTTTTATTACTTAATGACTAATGAGGCGTATAGAGGATTTTAATTCAATGCTTTCTAGTGAGAATAACTAGCTATTCTATTAAGACAATCTAAAACCTGACACTCCCAGCTCCTACATTTACCATCAGGAAAAAAGTTATTTACTTTATTATTGAATGATGAAGTTGCTTCAAAAATCTTTAAAATAAAATAATTGTACATATTTTGAAAATGTAAATATTGATGATTGATATTATTATGCTAAATCTGTAAAAATTATTCCATTGGAGTACTTTTCAGGATTTAGGCCAATTGTATGATATTCTTGTACCATTAATATTCCACATTACAAAATGATATTTGCCTTATTTTAAGAAGAAAACAGTTTTAATATGGAAATAACATCCTCATTAAACAATTGTATAACATTGATGATAATTTATTCATGTTATTCTGAATCCAAAATACGGCATTGATAAGAAAATTTGTTATATGATTTTTATAGATATTTGAATTATGAAGCTTTTCTGTGATTTATATATTTCCAATCATTGATTGATTACTTTTTTCAAGTTATTTGTGTGATGAAATATTAATTCGGATTTTTTATAATGAACTTTTAAAAAATCCGATTTTTACCCAAAATTTTCTAATTTACTTGCTTTTCGATGAACTCTTCAAATTTTGAGTTGATGGATTCATCAAAACGTAGTCGAATCGAGTAAATCTGAATTTGGATTGTGCGCCGCGTGTTCATTCAATTCCAGCTCAAACATGGGACTCCAGGGGAACTTTATAAACTCCACTCCTCTCAGGAAAGCTCTGCCGCTTCAGCACACCATACACTTCACAGAAGAGTCGTTCTCTGCGACGCAGGTCTGGTGAGCTCGTCCTTAGACTCCTTTCCTTGGCACTCTCTCCTCCACGCTCAGCCTCCTCTTGACAGCGATTGTCCAGAAGGTTGACTTTATCCGGATCCTTGGTGCCGCCCACGGTGTGCCTCCTTTTGATTGATCGTTCCGGCATTCCGTTCTTCCTCTTCAGCTTCCCGAAATCTTTGGTGGACTTCCGGATTTCGCGTTTTTTCGTTAAATTACATTCAGTTTTTTCTGTTTTTGTTAAACTATCAGAGCGCTTGAGTCGATCTCCGGTTTTATTAAGACTCTCCGAGCGTTTTAATTTAAAACTACTGTCCGTCTGCGGTTTTTCCCTTTCAGGCTTATTCAACGATTCCGATCTCCGTAATTTGACATTTCCTGACGCCGAGGAGGATAATTTAACGTTCTCCAGTGAAGACAACTTTTTTCCGTTTCCAGGGGATAACCTGATGCTGTCTAAGGAAGATAATTTAACATTCCCCTGTGATGATAATTTAACGCTCTCAAGGGATGATAATTTAACGTTCCCCGTGGGTGAAGGGGAAAGTTTACCACCCTCCGCAGACGCTAATCGTACTCCCAAAATATTCCTCCTCGTCCTCTGAAAATCCCTTTCATTATCAGGCTGAAAAAGCAGACTCGAATCCTCATCCTTTTCCGGTATTTCAAATTTCTCGTTACGTTCCTTCAACTTCTGCAACGGATTATTATTGTTATTAACCGATATTGAATAATTATTGTTTTTGTGCAGGCTGGGGTTTCTGTACAGTTTCGGCGAAGCGGGGATGTTTTCCTTTTCCTTACTCAAGTAGGCCGGTTTTTTCACCTTTTCGGGCGATTCGTCGACGTACGGTATTTTCTCAGTTTGCGTGAGCAACGAATTGTCGTGCCGTTTCATCTCCTTGTTCTTCTCGTCGAAGATTTTCGTTATCGTCGAGACTAAATCGCCATCTGAAATTCAAACAAAATTATCATAAACATTTACACGTTTCATTTAAGGGACTTTAGAATATCTGTAGTTACATAGTTTAAATTAAACATGAATTAGTCAAAATGTGAATATGAGTATTATTTGAAATAAAGATATTAGAATTTCCATTAAATACACGAATATTTGAAATTTGTAGTCATTTAAAGAAGGCTTCAAAGTAAAAGAAAAAAAGTGTATTGAAACTGATATCGCACATTTGCATTATTAGACTTTTTATGATGATTCAAATTGTATTAGAATAGAAGTTTGTAATGAAGATAATGTACAAATGGTAATGTCAATGTTAGGATGTTTTAATATGTTGGACACGAAATTAAATAATACACAAATGTCCAGCAGTTATAAAAAAAATGCATTTCGGATATTATATACATATTTAATTGCACTAAGCGTGTATGTTTTATCGCGTGTCTTCTATCAAAGCAATTAAAATTTGAGGAAAATAAAAAAAACGCAATGAAAACACTCGGGTTGGTTAAGTAGTAAAAGCTGTGCGCGTGCGTGACGTGCTCAGCGTTCGTTAATGCAAGCGTTATTTGCGTGGCTCCATCTGTGTGCGAGTACCTTAATTTCTTTCGTTATAAAAATTTGTGATAGGTGGCGCCGTTGCGTGTTCTGGGCGGCCTCTGGGGCGCGGCGGCGGCGGCGGGGGGATGCACCGACCTCCACCCCCTTGGCGGAGCCACCGGCCCAACAAACCCTTCACCCAAACAAACAAGAGAGAACAACAAATTGGACGAATGTTTTTTTCAATCTACTGTACCGAAATTGATTAACCGTGTGCTTATGTGTGTTTATGTGTGTGTGTTTGTGTAAAAAAGAGAATTCGTTAAATTTTAATTCCCATTTTAAAGTGGAGCTAAGGTACTCACCGTCATCTAAGTTGGATTGTAGTTTGTTGAGGGAATCTAGAGAGGCCGTTTTATGGATAGATTCGATCTGAAAATAATCCAATACAATTTAGTGATATAAAATTGGTTTTATCAGTAGAAAATTGCTATGAAAAATTAAATTTTACTTACATCGTTTTCATATTTAACTTTCTTCAGATTCCCATTGGCATTAATATCAGTAGAACCCGTGGCGGTAGTCATCAAATCCTCCGCGGAACTACCTCGCCTCATTCCAAATGGACGCAGTCGTACCACGTCGGTCGAGGATGTTGTGCTAACGTCGCTGACGCTCTGCTTATCGTCTTCGCAACTGCCGAAGTTCTTCTTCGGAGACGAAACAGCGTTGCGATTCCTGGCGAACACGTTGGACGCGCTGTGGGTCTTCTGGATGGCGCTGAGGCGTTGGTCACCGCGCTGGTGCACCGGCAGTGAGTGTCTTATGTTATTGTTAGGCGATGATGAGGAACTATATTGGCTATTTGGTAGTCGTAACTCTGTAACAAATAAGTTAATATTAGCAACTTATTCTACTAACAAATTTACAATAACAATGGGCGTGTTCATGAAAAAACTTCAATATTCAACATGATTGTAATTTTCTTGATGCAAATGTTAGTTTCTGATGAATGGTACTCTGGCCATTATGTTTGCATTTTTTTAATTTTTACGTTTTAGGTTGAATTCATACTTCTTCCTGTAGCAAAAATACACGGAGAAGTAAGAATTCGTTGATACTGAATATAATTAAAAACGTAGATCGGATCTCCATTCTAAACCCACATCACAATAGTTCAGACTAAACTTCAAACTGCTATATCTGATGAACGCGCCCAAATATTATTTCATTTATTTTGTCCAACACCTACAAAAAGAGACCAGTCATCAAATAATTTCCCAACAATCCATACTAAACTCCCAACTGCTATGCCAGGTGAAAGCGCTCAATTACTTTTTTTTGTCCAACACCCATAGAAACAGATAAGTCATCAAATAATTCCCCAAGACTCAAAACTGCTATGTCTGATGAAAGCGCTCAATTATTATTTTTCCGTTATGAAATCAAACGTTCTCTTTACCTAGGCTGTTATTGCTGCTGCACTCCGGTTTTCGGCTCGTCCTCTGCAAATTTGACTGCGTTTCCTGTATAAAACTCTCCACGCGCCTCTTCAATTCCTCCGAGCCCGTCTTGTAGTTGAAGAAAGGAAGCGCGGTTCTTTCCATATCTGTCACTGTCGTTGGAATTGGGATCGGCTTACTTTCACTTGTACTCTAAAACAATAAATGAAATTAAAATCAAAGGATTTTTAATTAATTGATTCTAACTAACTTCTTTGAGATCACCGCAGGAAGCGACGTCATCGAACGCTTCCGAGAAGTCTTTGTGGCCTTTGGGGGAGGCGGGCTCATCCTTGGAGTCAACTCCCGGTTTCGTCTTCCTTTTGTATTTCCTGTGGGCGGCGGAGAATAGCGACTGCAGTAGCTCTTTCTTCTCCTTGTGAACGCCGGCAGTACTTAAACCTAACAGATAAAAAACTTAATTTCCAATCTAATTGAGCTGACCTTAATAAAAGAAATATTTCCAATTGCGAATATTTTAATCCATAAATTACAGTTGATATCATTTTTATAAATTTTTAGAAGTGAAAATAGCATCTATTGTATATAAACGTTATTTTTTGTGTTGCATTCACTTACCTTCCACTTTATTGATATTATCCCTAAGAACTCTGTTCACCTCGTTTTCATTGGAGAAAATCTCCCCGGAAGCGATTGGCGCCGGAAGCACCAGCGATTCCGTCTCATCCTCAGTGAAAAACCAATCGGCCTGTAATCAACGTTCAAAATATGGTTTTCAATAATTTAAATTCCGACTCATTTGCGCTTGTTAAAATATTCAAAAGGAATTATACAGGTGGATTTAAAAGATTTTAGTTACTCACATAAAGGAGTAGCGATTCGACGATTTTACACTGGTGCGTCATATCATCCACCATTTTCTTAATGTTATCCTCCACTGGGCTGACAATCGTAGGTCCGAACACGATCGCCAAGTTCCTTGCTTCCATTTTATTTACCGCGGAATGGTCAACTACTTTCTTGAGATGCAACACTAAATGCCGCAAGGTATTATAGTGATGCGGCGGTAGACTCTTGACAAGCCGTTTGATTTCCTCCAATCGGCGCGTGGAGTCTTCTATTTTATCAGCATCAATAAACAGTGGGTAAGCCGCCGTCGTCAAAAGCGAATCCGGCATTTTCCTGAAAAACGACTTAAGCAAGCTGCTGACGACATGCACGTCGTTCCAGCGCGGGTCGATCCGCGTCACCTCGTCGTAGCAACGATTCACTTCTTCCGTTAGCGCCGTCACAGCGGCGTTGTTCCCCGGCACACGGTAAATCCCCGTAACCTCCAACCCTCGATTTTCGACGATTTCAGTGCACGTTTCTACTAATCGGGGCACAAACTGGTTGCGCAGGGAAGGTAGACAGTGTTCGAGTGGCGCACCGAAAGTCGAGCCGTCGGGTGCTGTTGGGGAGCTAGGGGAGCTGGCGCCTTGGATTTTCCGGAACTGCTTCACCACTCGGCCTTTCCACGTTTTCGACTTGGGGCTGGTGGAGGGGTCGTTCACTTGGGACGGTTTTCGCGTTTTTGAAACGGGGGATTGTCCCGTCGGGGAGCGGTTGCGCAGCGTCGCGTTTTTGGTCTTGTTATTCGCAGGGACTTGGATGCTCGTGGTGGCTGGAACCGTTTGTGGAACGGCTTGCTGTTTATTGCTACCACTAATTTGATCCTGCAAAAAAAACAAAAAAAATAAATATTATTAAAACAAATATTAAATCTATATCAAATGAAGAAGTACTATAAAGTCTAAATAGTAAACGTCCATGTACAACATGAAATATATTTCTTCAGATTTTATAAATATTACAGTAATTTATGAAATTGTTAAAATAGATATAATATCACACTGAGTATTAGATAGGCACATTTAACGATGTTATATAAGACTAAATAAATAAATTAAAATAGATATAATTACCAATTTCGCTTCAATATCCGTACTACTTGCTACTTGTTCCTGCAACGCCTGCACCCATTCAGCCAGATCCACCGTGTTATCCGCCTGAAGAAGCAGTTCAGATCGGCAGGGAAGCACTGATGACACCCTCAGCACGTGCTTCCGCTTCGTGTAATCCTCCGCTACCTGGACGCAGCTTCCACGCATGTCGACACCGCTGGCCAACGATTGGTCTGCCACTTCCGGACTCTAATAGAAGAATTGCAATTATTAAAAAAAAACGAAAAATCAGGAGATGCAACAGTTGCTCAAACACCAACAATTAATAAAAAAAGAGGCAGGTTGGTAAATTGTGTAAATGGTACATTTTTTGTCTGAATAAAAAATGTTTTAGTAGGATATTATGCACTTTATAAGGAAAGAATATTTAGCACAGCAAAATAAATTAATGTAAAGAATAAAATTATCTTACATAGCAGTACTAGATGGTTGGTCAAATATTAACAAATGATAAAAACATGTTGTCTAACTCAGTTGTGAAACATTATTAATCTGTAGGAACTTCCTCGATATATTAACAATAAACTGTCTAACGAAATAACACAGTAGTTTTGTTGTTGATCAACTTGTTCAAAAAGTAAGCGCAACACACTTAAGGACTTAGTATCAATATAGACGCGTTGGACAACACTCTGGCAATCGGCAAAATCGAACAATCCGCGTTAAGGTCAATGTTTAATGTTTATTATAGATCGCGCGCGCGCAATCGCCGAAATTGTCGGGATTTATCATCCGATTCGTGTCAATATTTAAGGAATACTCTCAGATAAAAGCCAACAGGAGGATTTTGTTTCGGTTATTTGTGGAAAGAAGTGGACGGCACGCTGCGGCCGGCACGTACGCGTGACTCTAAATGGTTTGCATTAAAAAGAAAGTTTTACAACATTTTTTTGTACATTAAATTGGAATTTTTTTATTGTAATTTTCAACAATCAACTGACTGAGATTGAGCGATTGAGGTTAGCTTCAATAGAATTAGAATAATGTTATTTATTGAGGATAAGGATAAAATTACTTTAAATTATTATCTAATTCTACTCAACTGATGTATGACAATAAAACCGGGAAAATTGGATAGATCAATAAAGTTATAATAATTGATTGATTAGATTGTATAAACCTCAACAATTATCACTTAAGTTTGAGTAAGGTCAATGTCATGAAGTTATATGACAATAACAATAATTTAAATAATATAAATTAGAATAGAACGGTAAAACCTTTGCTGGGCAGAAAGACCTACGATCGATAGCCCATGACAGACTACGAACACAATAATAATAATATATTTATTTACGGTATCTCCTTTTTAAAAAACATATGCAACAAAAATCAATATTACAATTAAATATATAAATGAATGTAAATGATATTCAAACTGAAATACAATAGTACATATCGTTATAATAAATTTTGTAAAAATTTGTTGTCATATTGTCTGAATAAAGATGTTTGTATATATATATATATATATAAAACATTAGCAAAAAATATGAATTAACACTTTGAAAATGTTCAAAACACAGCAAAACTAAATGTTGAAATATGAATATTATTAAAATTAAATAAAGGAAAATATTTAAAATGATGAATAAAAATTTCAACATACTCGCTCTAAAAAAATACAGTATAAGTTTTAACTGTTTCCTTTCCGGGCAAATACCCCACCGAAAATTGGGTTACAACGGTTTGAGGTAAAAATATTTAATGAAAGGTACTGAAAAATCGTAATTATAGTCACGTATTTCAGGACAATATGAAATAATTAAAAATGAGGGATAATCTCCACCAGTAAAAAATAGAATGATCGAATTTTTATTTATCAGATAACAAAAAATTTTAAAAAATATTATAACAATATGTACAATTGTGTAGTCTGTCATGGGCTATCGGCCATTGGTCTGTCTGCCTTATTTATCATTTTCAATATTTTTCTTTATTTAATTTTAATAAATTTCAAAATTTGTATTTGTTGTTTTGAACAGTTTTCACTGTTAAAAATTACCACTTTGTAACAGTAAAAACCGTGAACAATATTGAAAATGATAAAAAAATGATCATTCTCTTTTTTACCGGCGAGGGTTATCCCTCATTTTTAATTATTTCATATTATTGTCCTAATATACGTGACTGTAATTATGAATTTCACTTTAATTTAAGTGTGCGAATCATCTTCGTTTTTAATTATTTTATATAATTATCTCCCAAAAAAAATATGTTGACTGTCATGTTAGAAACTTCGTTATCCTCTTTTGGCACTCAACTGGCCGTCAATTTACCTTTAGGAAGAAAGTTTCAACATATCCCAACGATCAGCGCGACAATTGCCGACAAATAAGGAACGGCCGAATTGAAATTTCGGACCTTTTTCGGATGGCTCGCGTCGAAAATTGGGTTATGTAAATGCGAACGCTCCAGCCCGGAACGGTGACGATTATCCAAGAACCCAACGTAATCCAAAAGAAGGATTATTGTGTACGCTCGAATTCGGCCGGCTTTCGAATAATTATTGCGTGTAAGGAAACGCGAAAAAGAAACGTTGCGCAAGAGGACGAGCAATTGTTCTGCGTGCGTGCCAGAGAGATTCGGATCCACCAATGGCACAGTTAGAATGTTACGCAATTAAATTAAAAAAAAAACAGTAAGGAAATTAAACAAAATTTTCTATTGTAAATAGTATTTGTGCTTTTTTTATTTATTTCCGAGTAATGATAGAAAAAAATAAAAAAAAAAACAGTAAGAAAATTTAAATAAAATTCCTATTATAATATTATATAATAAATATGATAATAAATATTATATAATAAATATGACTATATTATTAAAAATGTACCAATAAAATAAATAAAACAGATTAAATTGAATAACTTTAAATTCTCGACTAGTTTCGGGTTATCATCCCATTATCAAGAGAATTCAATTTCAATTTAATCTGTGTTTTATTTATTTTATTGGCAGATTTTTAATAATATATTCATATTTATTATATACATTATGAACTACCAATGTTTAAATATTGAAATATTAATAACAATATATTTATATAATATTTGTCTTTAATTTATTTTCAGGCAATGATTGCAGGATTTTTATAATAATTTATACGTTTTATCAATTTCAGTAGGAGACAGAACTATCAGGGTTATTCCGTTTATTTTATGTTTCTTGGCTAAGAATAATACACAGACGTTGCATTATTCTAAGCCAAGAAATATAAAATAATCGGAATATACCTGATAGTTCTGTTCAGAAAATAATAAAACGAATGTAATAAAATTTCAATTTATGATCATTTAAATTAAAATAAAATGAATATCTGTGATTGATAAGAAAGTGAACATTTATTTTGATAACCTACTAAAACCACCTACACAATTATATTAATGGATACTACTAAAATGGACAACTTAATAGAAAATTTGTGGATAGAAAGAACTCTAGCCCAGATACTAACACCTGCATATATTGTAATTATTTACGTTATATTGTTTTGTATTATATGTAGAGTCAGAATAAAGATGTGTGTATATAGAAACGTCCAACTTCGTGAACGTTATCATTTTCAATATTTTTCTTTATTTAATTTTAACAAATTTCAAAATTTATATTTGTTGTTTTGAATTAATACAAGATTTTTTTTCTTTGAATAATTTAAATAATATAAAGTCTGTTTTTTGTAATATTATTTGGTTTTTGGTCTTGGAATGTTTGATTTTTCTCTTTTTTACAATTTTCGTCACAAGTAAATAAAAACAAATAAAACATTACGTGTTTCAGTATTTATAAAATCAAATTCTTCAATTTGTTAAAATAATTTAACTTATAGCGTGTGGTTACTCTTATTGCCAACATCTTTTTTTATAAAAGAAATATAAAGCGCTCTAGAGGAGAAAAGTATTAGTTCTAAATTGACTACAAGTTAATAAACTGAGCGATTCATTTTTCTTAAATTATATAAAAAATAACATTACTTTATTTATTTATTATTATTCAGAGAGATAAGATAGTTAACGTCTGAGTGGATAAAGTTGAACAACTTTCGCTTTATTGAATTTACACCGAGATAAAGATACCTTCTTATCGATAACGATTGGCGAGCCAGTCAAGAAAAAGACAAACAGTAAAGTGCATTCCCCGTTTATTTTTATTCTTATGGTGCTTCTTGCACTTCGCAGACCGTTCGATTCCAAGAACACAATCGGAGCGATAACGGCGATAACGAGATTTTTGAGAATATATTTATTTATTTACTTTGAAATCGTCGGAAGTTATTTATGGAATCCGCGTTTTGTTTTTAGCTGAGAGGTGATAAGGATGTCGGAAGATTTTTTTACAGCTTCTAGTTTGAAAATTTTATTGCACAAAAATGAATTGTATTTGTAATAATTGAATTTAAACCTGCCATCACGCATTCACGGGTGTGAAGTTACCAATAGATTTTGCTAATAGATCATAAAATAGTTTCAGTTCATTTCTTCATTAGAGTACTCAATATAATCTCTTCTAGGGGTTTAAATCAATGAACGCAAACCCCTAACCAACCCTATTTCTCTTTATTTCTTAATTTTCTCCACTTGTTCCCTCCCTAAAAAATATTACTTTTACCTAGTATACTTCCCATATACCCTTTAATAAAAGAAAACAGTTTCACACTTCACCCACCACCTAAAAAAATGTGCACCAAACATTTTTTGTAAATAAATTCTTAATATTCCTTTTATTTATGCAAAAAAAAACATGTAAAATAAAACAAAAAATACAAAAGAAGAAACTACCCCCTCCCTCATATATTCCAACTAATAATTAATTAAATCATTTTAATATTTCACAAAAAATATTAAATTTTAAGTAATTGTTCCTTCTTTCATACGAAATATTTTTGTACAGTTGAATTCCCCATACAATAGTTGTTAATTTTAAATAGAAATATTTATCACACCGAACTTCCCCTCACCCCCTATAAATTAAAAATGGGAATAATCACACTTTTTTTTTTCGATAAATAATTACTTTTGACTAATTCTTCCACGTTTCATAGAAAATATTTTTATACAGTAAAATTTCCCATACACTAATTGTTCATTTTCAATAAAAATATTTTACACACCGGACTTCTCTTACCCCCTATAAATTAAAAAAAAAAACACATGTTTTGGAGTAAATAATTAATTTTGATCAATTGTTCCTTCCTTCATAGGAAATAATTTTATAGTTTAATTTCCCATACATTAGTTCATCATTTTCAACGAAAATATGTTTTATATTATTCTACGTGTTGTTTTGTATAATTATAACAAATGTTATGAATTTCTTTACATTTTTTGGTATAATATTATTATTTATTTAAGGGGTTGTTTTTAGGGACTATGAAACTTTTTTCTTTTATAAGTTAAAAAAAGTGTAAATGAGGAGTATATCTAGGTAAAAACAACATTTTTGGGGAGGGATGCGTTTATTGATTTCTACCTCTCGAAGAAATTATGCTGAGTACTAAATACATTCAAAATATTGTTTTTTTAAGTTTTTCTGAACTATTGGCGAAATCCATTGGCTATTCACAGCCGTGTAGTGATTGTAGGTTTTAATGGCGGAAATGTGGAAATTCTATAAGTGGGTTTTTTATCATTATTTTTTTATTTCAAAAATGTTAGTGAAAATGAATCACCGACGATCTTCACTAAATTTAAAAAAATCTCATCAATTACGAGATGAATGATTTCTTTTGATTGATGAGAATTTGTAAATTTCATAAGGATTACCTGTGACAATTCGTTTCCATTTTTAATTTGAAAAATTCCACAAAAATAATATTTCCATATAAAAAAGAGAAATATAACAAAATAATTGGTTGACAATTCTCACATCTTTTTTTTTCTTTTATTTATTAATTGTTCATTTACTATTAAATGATTATTTTCCTTAAATAAATTAATTCCTAAATTAAAAAATCCTTCACAAACCCTATTCCAATTCATCACTTCCCTTAACCGGCAATAAGACACACCCATAAAATGCGCGAACTTTGGCATAAAGGCTGTTGGCCGATAGCCGATTGTCGGTAAATAAAATAATAATATTTATTGTTAATTTCCTTCACATTTATATGTATATTGTACTGACAATAAAGATTCTTTATATATGATTATTTTAAAACTTATTAAGGTAGCTTAAATCATCGAGACGCAAAATTACAAATACAATATAAATTATTGTTTTATTTTTTTAAAAGAATAGTGTGCCGCATCTTATACCTAAGAATTAAGCGAGTTGCTTAATTATTTGGACGCAAATTTACAAACAAGTTGGTTACTTTTAATCCATCCTTAATGGATTTCTTAGAGTAAAAAAAAATGCAATAATTAAACTTTTTGATTTGTTTCTATATTTTAACAGTTTGAATTTTGAATATTCGAAAAGGAGGCCGTTTTCTATGCAATGTTTAGCAAATACTGTTTTGCTTTGTTTGTCTATTATTGATTTTTATGTTCATTTAGACGGCTTTTAAAACACCGACCTATATACATTGCTTCGAAATCATTGCAATTAATTTGGTTCATTTCTTTTTGTGTTTATTATTAATTAAAAGGTTATCTAGATTAAGTTTATCATAGCAAATAGTTTTTAAGTCGATATTTTTTATTGAATTAGATTTGTATTTGACAAAATTAATAGTTCAATTCAATTCATTTATTTACGGTAAATCATCTTTATACAGAATAATTACAATATTCAAAATGTTCAGATAAATAGCATGACTGTAAATCACAAACAATTTTACATATATAACATATTTTATTATCAGTAGCGGAAACTGAAAAATAAAAATTAACCCAAGTGGTCGACTCTAGCGATGAAAAAAATTGGTTAGTTGTATATGAATTGGATATTCATTGTTAATTCCAGCGTAGATTAGTTTCAAGAAAGTTTGTTTACGTTTTTAGCAAAGAGTGAATGAACATTTTCAGAATAACCGTTGTTCGTGGCTATGGCTTTTATAGTTTAAAACTTTTTATTGGAATCAATCTGTTACAAGGGTACATTAAATAATCTGTTTATTAAACTATGGAATACGCTCATTTTAATTTTATAGGTTGGTGTCCGATGGTATGATGGCATCGCTGCATGTTGATTTACGATATATATTGTACAATAGTTTATAATCACTGTGGGTTATTGTTAAGTCTAGGAAATTCATTTTTTTTTTCTATTTTAAATTAGATGAACTTTTCTATTGAATTTATCTATTGCAGCAATTGTTTTAATTGTCTATTCGTGCCAGTAAAACTATAAAAATATCGTCCATGTATCAACCCAAGTAGGATTTTATCTTTATTTTGTTGTTTTTATCATTTAGGATGAATTCTTCAAAGTGATTCATGTAAATCTTAGTAAATAAAGGTGACAATGGTGATCCCATTGGTAAACCTTCTGCCTGTGAAAAATTTTTGTTGTAAAATTTAAAATAATTTTATTTTACACTGGTGTTGATAAGGATTTCAATTTCTTTTTTGACAGCCGAAGGTTTGGAGCATTTTTCTATTTCATCTTTGATGATTTGTTTTAATTTATGAAAAGGTATAGACGTGAATAGACTTTTTACATCAAACGATACTAGTTTCGCACAGGAAGGAATAGATAATGTCTTTGTGAATTTGACAAGTTGTATTGAATTTTTTTACAGAATATTTGACTGAAATTAATAAAATCAGAAATAATTTTATTCAGTAATTTACTGTCAATAAATGGAGGCACTCATAAATGGTCTCATGGGAACATTATCCTTGTGGATTTTTGGTTATTTCAACGGGGAAAGTACCTCTAGTCTATAGCCTAAGACTAATTGATATTTGTTGCGTATACATGCTGCTTATGACATTAATAACAGTTTGCTAATTCTCGGGCAATTACTTATTAAATGTTAATTAATTAATTCTCAGTGTTGTACACTGGAATTTTCTTCAATTTCATAGATGATAATTAATTGATATTAATAGCTAGCGAGATTTTTATTCAAATCTGAGTCGAGGATATTTTTTGTTGGAATTGCCATAAATCGAGAGCATTTTTCGCGTCCTTACCTGAGCTTGGTCATTTTCATCTCAGATCGCAGCTGGGTTGGTACGCCTAATTTATTTAGTTCAATTTAGCATCTACAAATTATGTATTCAGAGCTGTATTAACGAGGGATAGATTCTGAAACATGTGCCTGCAGATAGCCTTATATTTTTTTTGCTCGTTACATTAAATATTCTTAAATGAAAAATTGTTGCATTATGCAATATGTTACTGATATGCAACAACAAGTCTTCATTAGGTAATTCAATATCTGGCGGGGTATTTGCCTGCAGAGTAGTTTTTTTAATGTACATTTGTTTTAAAGTACTTACGTAACGTAAGTAAAAATGTCACAGATGCAAAAGAGGAAATGATTTATTAATTATTTTCAACTTCTTTTTATTTAATTTATTTCTATGATAATTTTAGTATATTATCATAGGCAATTTTTATAAAGTCAAAATATTCCCAAGGGAATCATCGATGACATAACCGTCCCACCGTCATTATTCCGTCAGTCTTCGTGGTCGTGTGTTTTATGGTGGCGCAACGACCTTGCCGGAAGGCGAGCGTAAACAGAAATTTTATTTCGCAACTACGGCCGGCGTACAATTATAGTAAGGCTGACCTCAGGTCGAAATCGAGTCGGATTTCGCCCGGCGAGCACCGACTAATTGATGATGGTGATAATAGAATGGAATTAGCGCGGGGTTCTCATTATCGCGGTTGGTAAATCGGGAAAAGTATCCTGGGAAATTGAAAAACGTAACTTCATCGAAAATTCTGAGTCTTTATAATTCTAATGAAATCACTTTGTATAATAAATAAAATTATTTAGTTACTATAGTTTCGACATCATTAACTAACAGATCTGAGGAAGGTTCGATGCCACTTGAGTAACAGTCCGTCATACATTTACTTGTAAACAACAAAACTAATAATTTAAAAACTAACAAATCATTTATACAAATAAAGTGAAAAGTGTTTTCATTATAATCGAATAACAATATACAACGAAGTAGAAGCCATGACAATTTATAAATTCTTTAAAATTTTGTTTGGTTTCTTTATTATTACATTTAATTTTCTGAATTTTTGTTATGAAATGAAATAATCGATGGTTGAGGCGTTTACTTGATAAAATTTCATAATACTCTATTTGAAAATAAAACATTTTTTTTATTTCACACTGTTACAATATTTTTTTATGAAACTTTAAAAACAGTTATTTACAAATATTGAAGTGAAATATGAAATCTATGATAAAATTACGAAACACCACATCGTTGATTACTGCGGCACTTTATTTTTAAAAATCCATAATTACTTTTTATTAAAAAAAAATGTTTATGATTTTCAACTTTTTATTAATTTCACTTAGTGATTCAGTGAGATGATTTTCATTTTTATTTAGATTTCATAGGTTTCTCCACGAATACTCGATTTAATCAATTTAGTTGTAATCAAATAAACAACAATTATACAAGAATTAGAATTTAGCTATTCACAGTGATTGAGTGAGTGAGCTGTAGCTTCTACTTCAATTTAACACGTTCACCGATTTGTCAGTCACCGATGACTGAGACTAAAGTATTATAATGGGACTACGTCAGTCACCGATGACTGACAGTGAGTACCTACTTTAAACTTGCTTTTCGTCTAAAAAAATGCACCAAAATGAATTAAATAAGCATATTCTTACTCATTTTATAAAATAAAACTTAAATTAATTTTTTTGACATTTTATAAAAAAAAACTTCTTGGTTGCTAATGTGTTAAATATATAGACATCACAGTTTAAGCGTGTTTTTTAATTGATATTTTGAAGTGATCCATACTAACTAAGAATGGGAGACAAAATAAAAACATATACCTTAAATTTAACATGTATTGAACATGTTATCGCTGAATATGTTGGATAGTTGAAGGCATTTAATTTGTGATACATGTTGAAATCAAGATACCTTGTAATGCAATATAAATTGAACGATTAAGATCAATTTAATACAAATATCGATTGGGAGATGTGTTTAAATTGAAACGCATTTTTCAATAATTCAATTAAGTCAATCATAAAAAATGAATTGAATTGTTAAAATTCAATTTCTAGCCAAAATAAACAGTTTCATTAACATATTAACTAAATAATTAAGGATCTTAGTAATTTTGAATAATTGAAATGTAAATGAATGAATACCCAAGATCCTGTTGAACCCCATCTCCGCAGTCTCCTGGGGAAAATTCCATGTCCAGAGAAGTGCAGATGAAACTGGAACGATGGGATGCACGAAATTGTCCCAGAACGTTCTCTGTGGTGCAACCCCAAACTAGATGGTTCCAACATTGTTCACACTCACAGAAAGTACAATAAACAAAAAAAAATCTCACTTTTCTAGAAACAGCTTCATTTTTTCAACCTAAGTCAATCAGTACCGGCAAATTTTGATATATATATTTATTTTATTAATTTCAATTCAAACAGAAGTGCGGAATCGCGAATACGCACACGCGCAATGTCGGTTCCGTCTAAATATAAATGCGAAATTAAATGACCGAACAGGTCGAACTAGATTTTCAAGAAAGCGCGTTTCTTTCGGTGCGGCCCACGCACTCACTCCACGCATTTCGCGATGGTACTGTCCGCTGGGCCGCGTCCAGGAATCGCTTGTTGTGGCGTCGAAAGCGCGCAAACGCACGTGGGGATTCTTAACTTGCACAAGCTGGAAGGTAGCATGCAATACCTGCCTGCCAAGCGCATCGTCCGTTGTGCAATTTGTTTTGTTTCTAATCCGCGATTTTCAGCCGATTAGATAAGGAATCCAGGGATAAACGAATTTAATATTAGAGATTTAGTAATCCCTAATAATTAATG
Organism: Philonthus spinipes; assembly: GCA_963082785.1. NCBI lineage: Eukaryota > Metazoa > Arthropoda > Insecta > Coleoptera > Staphylinidae > Philonthus > Philonthus spinipes. Next base: position 17,576,882 of record OY720307.1, on the reverse strand, counting down.
TAATATTAGAGGTTTAACAATCTCTAACATTAAATTTGTTTTTGTTGTTATTGTTAATATAATCTGTTTATTTATAGATGAAACAACATAACAATTCATTTTTTTAACAAATAATGCTTCTTAACGCTTCACAAAAGCTACACTATGTATTGGGTCATTTAAAAATAATTTTCCGATTTTTTTCTCATAGTCGTCGATTATTATAAACGATCTTATGCCATTTTTCAGATAGCTTCACAATTCCATCATTGTAGAAGTATTAGGCAATATTAATCCATTGTTTCCAAAATGTACATATGGAATAAAATAAAAGTGTGAAGAAAGGATATTAGTGATTTTTTATTAATTCCATTATTGTACAATTTCTGTGGTTTATCGACATAAAACATGGCGACATGGTTTTCGGCTGCACTTTTGTTGGCCATTTTTTCCATCAATGGAGTTTTGCAAAGACCGAAACAAATGGTAGTTAGACGGTGCAATGTAAGGACTATACGGTAGATGTATTAAAACTTCCCAGTCAAGCTCTATCAGTTTTTTCCGGGTCATCAAAGATGTGTGTGGCCTGGCGTCGTAGTGGAACACAACACCTTTTCTATCGACCAATTCTGGTCGATTATTTCGAATTGTCTGGTCTAATCTGATCAGTTGCTGATTCAACCGTTTGGCCAGATTCCAAAATTTCATAGTAGACGATTCCCTTCCAATCCCACCATACACACAGCATAATCTTAATGGCCGTCAATCCGGGCTTGGTCGTCGTTTGTGACGTTCCATCACGCTTCGATTCGTTTGCGTTTTATGTTCTCGTATTTTCTCCATTTTTCATCGCCCATTATTAATTTTTTGAGAAATGGGTCCATTCTGTTTCCATTTACCAACGTTTGGCAGATTGATCAAATTTCGCATAGTCAATTCACGTCACACCTAAACATCGAGTTTTTTGAGTAGCCAGACCTTTTTAAATGAATCCAAACTGTTTAGTGGTTGATGACCAAGGCGTCAGCGATGTCTTGGCAGCATGCATTATGGTCTATCTCGATCGTACTAAAAAATTGGTCGGCTTTTTCAGTGATAAGCCGGCCGGAGCGAGGCAAATCTTTCACATCCAAATTTCCACCACGAAAACGTTCAAACCAATTACGCACGGTACGATCACTTACAGAATCTTCACCGGAAATGGCATGCTTTTGATGTATTGTAGCCTTTTCTATAATGAAAAAGCATTACATGATGGATTTCTTCGGAAATTTCACTCATTTTCGAACGTTTATAACTTTTAATCACAATAATGCATAACAAAACTGTAACACAAAAAATGTAGCGTCACATGTCAGCTTTCAAACGCGCGTAAAATTGGTACCAACAGATTAGTGGATACCGATGCAGGGCCACTAATACCATCTAATGGTAAAAATCGGAAAATACTTTTTAGATGACTCAATATTTAGTATTTTGGTGCTTTATCAAACATATTAATTTTATTCTATTCTTCAATAACAACAGTCATCGCATTGAGGTCATTAAAGCGCTAAAATGCGCAATATTGGACGATATTTAGCATTACAATGCTTTATCAAGGGGTTAGCATATCCTTCTTCTAAACGTTTTTAATAAAAAGAATCATAAAGTGGAATCATTAGAAAACAGATCTCACTAATAACAACCAGTTGGGAATGGAGAACATTTTATTATTATTTTCTTGATTATCATTCATCTTAAAGACTGATTCATACTGAATTACTTGAACTGAAGCTGGATGAATGATTAAGCTCATTAAATATTATTTTCAATCCTTCTGAATCCTTGAACTGAAGTTGGACGATAGATTTATTTCATTAAATATTATTTGTAAAAAAATCTCACTTTTTTTCAGTCTGAATCACTTAAACTGAGTTGGACGACAGATTTAACTCATTAAATTTTATTTGTATAAAAAATCTCATTTGTTATTTTTTTAGCCTGAATTACTTGAACTGACATTGGACAAACGATTTAGCTCATTAAATCTTATTTGTATACAAATTTTTACTTGTTTTTTTTTTCAACCTGTATCACTTGAACTGAATGAAGTTGGACGACAATTGGCTCATTAAATTTAATTTGTATAAAAAATCACATTTGTTCTTTTTTTTAGTCTGATTTACTTGAACTGAAGTTGTTCGTCCATATGTGATTTAGCACAAAAAATCTTATTTGTATAAAAAAGCTCACTTTCTTTTTTATTTAAGCGGAGGTTCTGAATCAGAGTCCTGAAAAATAGGTCAACTTTAGGATTTTTTTTTCTAGAAGTTGAAATGCGCTTTTATCAGTTGCATTGGCCGTACAATGGACAACAAATTTCCAATTTTTTATATATAAAAAAAAATAACAAAAATGGCTGTTCTAGTTTCCAACCACACATATGCACACCGTGTTATAAATATCAAAAATTATCAGTTAACATGTAAATTGAAATATAACCGACAAAACCGCATTTCAAAATATTCTTTCGACTTCGAGAAAAAAATGCCAAAGTTGACCCATTTTTCATGCGTTAGGTCCAGAATCTCCCCTTAAACAATAAAAAGACTTTTATATACTTATATTAAAGTTATATTGAGTTTAATTAAGTTCTCATTTAATCCTTGTTTAAATATTTAAAGCTATTTTGTATATTCCTCCCTGGTCATAGAAGGTCGAAACTAATTGGGAAGAAAAATGTATAAGCGGAATAAACCTCGTGTTTTATATACCATATAATCGAGAACTTTTCTAGAGTGCTTCGATTTATTTTTATTTTACATTTTGGTGGAACCAGTGAATAAAACCTTTTAATTTAAGCTCAGTGATATGTACTGCTATCTAAGTTCAACAATGTGAAAATATTTTTACTATGTACTTTATACACTTTACAATTATAAATAAAGTTAGTCTATTCTGAATCCTCAAAAAGTGTTTTCCCGCTCTGCTTTAACAAAAATGACACATCACATGTGTCATTATTTAACCAATCATTTTTTTTAGAATAGCATAACCTATAACGTGTGGTTACTGTTATTGGCAACATCATTTTTTTTAATAAATTCAAAGCAGTCTAGAGGAGAAAAGTTCTCGATCACTCGGTATTTTTATAATTTTATATAATTTATATTTAAATGAAAAAAGGATTTCCATTATAACGAAGTAGAAACAATGATTTTTTTATTTCCAAAAATTTCCTCATGCACTTAATTTCTCAACATTTTCCACCATTCAGCATTCTAAGCTCTAATTCCTGGTCTATCATTGTCTTCATTTCCTCCGATTCTTCAATAAACCGCGAGCAAATTTCAACGAAACGCATTCGTGCGATTGCATTCGAAGAAAAGTTTATTATCGCGAATTAACGAAACCGATAAAAGGAAAAACGAAAGTGCTTTCTCTGCCGTTCGACACGGGACCCGAGAACGAAACGCTTCCTCCATTACGCTCTTCCGGTAATTAAACGGAGGGACAGGCGTAATCGCGGAATCGAAAAAAGAATAAAAAATAACAACAACGAAAATTACTTAACCCGCCAAAGTGCGAAAGTTTTATCAATTGCCAGTCTTTCGATTGGAGTTATTCGAAAACTAAAAGAGAGACTCTTGTAATTAAATTAAATCGTGTTATTTTTCTGCGAAAACTTTTCCTGCGAACTGGATTGGGTTTACTTAAGAGGAATTTACGTTTCAAATACGCAACGAGAGATTTTATAACTTCTTAAGTAAATATACACATTTACTTTTTAACAGAAAACCTAATTTATGAATTTAATAAGAAATTATAAAAAAATATTCGTATTCACTGCTTCACAGTTATTGAAAATAAATTCAATAAAAAAGATAATAATTTAATTTTAATATAGTTAGTATTTCTAATAGGCAGAAAGACTTCTGGTCGATAGCCCAGACAGACTAGCACCTACTACTACTCATACTATAATTTTTTCCTATTATCTATTGTCTGAATATATCTACTTCGTTATAATGGAAATCCTTTTATATTTAAATATTTATATTATTTATATTTAAATATTAACAACATAAATTGAATATAAAAGAGAAAATAATTAATTTCCTTTATTATTATATTTACTTTAGCCACTGCAACTTTTTTTACTTACTTTACGTTGTTCTTTGTATTAAATATTCTCGAATTAAAAAAAATGTTGCATTATACAATATGTTATTGATATGCAACAGCAAATGTCTATTATGTAACTTAATGTCTGGAGGTGTACATGTCCGAGAAGTAGTTGTTTTAATGGATGTTTGTATTTAAAGTGAGTAAGTAACGTATATCAAAAAGTTGCAGTAGCGAAAAGGAAAATAATTTATTAATTATTCAATTGAGTAAAATATTTTCTAATTATTTTTATTATTTTCCCCGGACTCCTCCACTTTACCCTAAATAATGTTTGTTATAAAACTATTTATTGTAGGACCTTCAGTTTTCCTTTTATAAGCGAAAGAATTTCGTCTACCTCGCAATTGTGGAGTAAGAAATAACATAATAACTGTAATATTCTTCCAAATACTCGGCCTTAGCTTTAAAAGACAACTATCAATTTTGTCAATTAATAATTTTTCCTTTGCTATTAAATGTTTATTCAAAAACGTATTTGACCGAATTCACTGGGGAAATTACCATGAAAGACACATGACCATTTTTTTTTAAATTTAAATAACTGTGACCAAGTGAATAAATACCCTATTGTGTTATTATGAACAATATCTATTCCTACATTTAATAAATTAATTTAAAAAAAACAAGGATTAAATGTAATAACTTTAAATCATCTACTAGTTTTGGGATATTAGTTCATTTACGTTGTAGCTACAGCAATTTAAATTCTAAATAAAAGAGAAAATACAAACTATTTTTTATTAATTGTTTTCAAAATTCCTTTAATTTCCTTTAATTAACAAGTATTGCTTGTTTTGCACAACAAAATTAATTAACGGAGGAAACGCGAAAATTGATATAAATCGCTCGTGTGTTGTTTAGTGCGGACCACCATTTTCCTTTTTATTTAACTTTCGCGTGGAATAAGGTCAGTGCCGTTTGCGCGGATGGAAAAGGAACAATAATACGTCGAGGAATGTTCATGAATCGACGCATTTCTTCGACTTTGTCCTGCCTGCCAAAGTGCGAAATACCGAAAAGGTGTTTATCGCGCAATCTTTATTTATATAATATATTGTTTTTATCGTTGTCATTTCCATTTTCTCGGCGTTTGCCGGCTGTTTATTGCCGTTTTTGGTCGCGTCCCCCGGCCTTTGACTAAATTTGGAAGATTTCAAGAAGGATTCGGCTTTTATGATTTTATTCCATTTATATTAAATTCAGATTTTACTAAGATAAATATAAAAAAAATATAAATATATTATAATAATTAAATGAGATACAGTCAAGCTTGATACTTTACTAATTTCTATTCATTATATTGGGTATGAAGAAAACTCATCCACGTTTTTTTTACTTTCTTCAAACCTTTACTTTGTTCGATTATTTGCTGCCATTTTGAAGGTAATTTCATGATTTTTTTCTCATAGAATTCCTTGTCTCTATTAAAAAAAAACAAACTGAGGTATATGATTTTCACAGGCCTCTCTTCAAGCTAGTTTTACATCCATAAGGGAATTTTGTAACGACTAGGACAGATGATAATCGCTTAGTGCTATATCCGGACATCCCAACTAAGCTCCAGGAGCTTTTGGAGAGTTATCATTGATGTATGCGGCCTGGCTTTGTCTTGATGGAGCACAACCCCCATCCTATTGACCAATTCCGGCCGTTTCTGGACAATTTCCTGTTTCAAACGGTCCAATTGCTGACAGTATACATCCAAATTTAGTGTTTGTTTGGTCAGGATGGAGTAGTTCTAATAGAATATCCCCTTCTAGTTCCATCAAATACACAGTAAAACCTTCCTAGTCATCAATCCAGGCTTGGCGATAGATATTGTTGTCGTAGGTTACCCATTTCTCATCTCCAAATACCGTACTATTGAGAAATGGGTCGAATTTGTTGCAGAGATTCGCAAATGGAAAGGCGATCCTTCCATTTGCGAATGGTAGGGTAGATTATTTTGTATCAGCTCATGTGGCATCCAAACAACGAGCTTCTTGGTATAGCTAGCGTTCCGCAAATGGTCCAAAACGCTTGTATGAGTGATGTTTAACTCCTTGGGAATCTGTATCCTGCTCATATGCCGGTCTCCATTAATTTTTTCGATGATTTCATCGACGTTTATGATGACAGGGATTCCAGAGCATGCAGCGTCTTTCACACCAAAACTTCCGGAACGGAATCGACGAAACCAAAATTGAGTATTATTTTCTGTTACAGTGTCGTGCCCATAAGTGCTAATCACAATTTAGGCACGTTGCTTTTTCGTCTTTATCGAAAGAAAATTGTAAAATTTAGCGAATTTTCTTTTTGTTCACTCCCATCTTCCAGCTATAATACTCGTCTGAATCAACCGAACATAAACCTGCCCAAGAGAGTTTTTTTCTACGCAAATTAACCTTTTTAACGAGTATAAATATGGCCCGATGCGATTAGTATATCATGAGATATTGGATTTAACTTTTCACACCCAATATTTATATCTAAAATCTGTTGAAAGAGCACATTACTATCCACAATTTATCGTAATGTCCACTCCTGGTTCAATAAATTTTGCATAAATGAAAATAAATTTGAAATTTCAAAATAAATATATGATTATACGTTACAAGTACTTATAAGCCATTAAAAATGTTCACATCGTGATCGAAATGTACATCTGGCATTAAAAGTGAAAAAGTGAAGAAAAGTGTACAAGTCTTTCTTTATATTGAGAAAATAAAATTTTGTCCAGAGTACTTGGCACGGCCAGATAAAAATAATATGGTCTCCAGAAAATTCACCTCGCTTAGCGGTGAATACAAAATAACAACAGGGGTACCCCAAGAAAGCATTCTTGGGCCTAAAGTTTATATAAATGATTCTTATGTCATGATACTTGTGAACATTTTCTATACGCAAAAGTCTTGTTTATAATTTCAAGGAACTGCTAGATAAAGGCTTCAAAACTGAATTTTAAAACTTTCAAAAACGAATTAATGACAAAGGACGAAACTAATAACAATTTCTAGTCCGAATAAACAGAAACCAAGCAATGCATTGATAAAATATTCCAGAAATATCTACATGCCAACTGGAATAGATGAGCCTACCTTATTAATAAATACAGGAAGACCCATTTTAATTCATCCAGTGGAATATCTCGGCAAAAAAATGGATAATTCAAAAAAATGTTGCTGGCAAAAGATTAATGGTTTTGAGGGGGATATTCGAAGCTGTAAAAAATTTTCACTGTAAATAAAATAAATAAAGATTATGTACATTATTATTATAAACTTTCTGCCACTCCCAGAAGGCGGGAGAGGTGGATAATAATGAAATCTTAAATAAAATAAAGATTATGTACATTATTATTATAAACTTTCTTCATGTACCCTTTCGGGTGTCGAAGATGTTTTTCTTCATTCTTCAGTTCTTTCCTTTATCAATTTGTTCCATTATTTTTGTGTTTTTTGCTAATTCTTTTACTTCTGTGTAGGTGATCTTCTTTTGTGCTAGTATCTTGCCGATTACTGGGTCCCTTTTTCTTTTTTTGGCCTGCATACCTTTTCCCCATTACTTTGGTTTTCCATATCTTTCGCATTTGATAATTATTGTTTCTTCTTAACATATGTCCTATCCATTGTAATTATCTATTTTCTATTTATTTGTTCAGTTCGGTAATCTGTAGTTCTTTTATGATCTCTTCGTTTCTACATCTGTCTAATCTAGTTACTCCATAAACCCTTCTCACATACTTCATTTCAGGTGTTTGTATTTTGCTCTTTAATTATCTACTCAAGTTTGACATTCGTATAGCAGTGTAGGTTCTAGTACCACTTTATATGCCGTTAGTTTTGTTTTCCTTAACACTTATTTGTTGTTTGATATAAGTTTGTTTATGACATAAAATGTACTAGTTGCTTTTTGTACTCTGTTGTTAATTTCTGTTTCAAACCCACCATTTCTTTCAATTATATGCCCTAAGTAAGTCATGTGCTCTACCTTCTCTATGTGTTTGTATTTCTATATATTATGTCTATGATTAAGCTGTATTAATAATAAATATTTTATTCTGTTTCTATATCATTGAAGAATCATATTTTTTTGCTAAAAATGTTTTTCAATATTCGCATAAAAATTTCATTCTAAAACTATTTTTGAAAATATATTTAATTTTAATTAACCAATTATTATCCAATTCTGGCACTACGAAATCTCTTATTATTAACTGTTTCAACAATAACTCAATTTTCGTTTTGCATCAACTAACAAGAAGCAAAAAAACACAAAAATGAAATCGCAAGTGTTTTCATTTCGTTGGAGGTCGTCGAAACGGAATGAATCTATTCCGGTGCGTAGTTTCGCCGCTGTCCGTTTATTATTTGTTTCATTTAATTGCTCAATTAAAGATAGACGCTCGCGCATTATTAACGTTTACCTGTGACGCAATTTCCGTTTTAATCTTGTTGTTATTATTATTTCGTCGCTGTTAAATGTTCTTTTATCGTTAAATTTTTGATATACCGTATTTTGAATTCAGATTAGATTATTAATTTAATGCGTTCATTTAATTGTACCTCTTTTAAATTAATTAATCGACAACTTAAGTGGCTAAGATAGTTAATATGTATACACATATTAACTATCTTAGCCTATGATACTATGATGATGAATTTAACCGTTATAAATACTGATGGCGTTAATGAAGTTGAAAATTAATTTAAAAATGAAGGGATTTTTTTTGTGCGCAGGTTAAGCTAAGACTAGTAAGCCAGAGGTCCCTGGTTCGATTCCAGGATTAAGCTGGTCGTTGCATGAATGGTGATTGTCCCCCAAATTGGAAATTACAAGTATCTAAAGTTTACCTTTGTGAGTGGTGCAAAAAAAGGAAGTTTTTAGATAGACTTTTGGTAACCAAGCGAGTTGTCATACTGAGTTAATTTTTTGACATTTATGATCAGTATACTATCATGAATAGATTCACACTCGAACAACGCTACCAAGTTTCCTTTGAAAATCAGTAATCGATACGCGTAACTTATAGACGACTTCGTGATTTTTACAGTTGATATGATCGTCCGTCTGAACAAGTAATCCGTCGAACTGTGGATATATTTCGTACCACATGCTCTCTAAACAATGCCATAATACCAACACGTCAAATTAATCTGTATACTGAAGAGAATATCGCTGCTGTAAACGAAAGTGTGGAAGAAGATCCAAATTTATCGATTCGTCATCGGTGACAGGATTTGGGGCTCTACGTAGAAAATTTTGCGCAAAAATAGGCCAAGAGTTTTGCCGATTGGGCTCTAGAGCAGTTGCAAACTGACCTGTTGTATTACCGCATTGTGCTTATTTTTGACTTAACTGGTATATTAATAATCAAATTTGGCATATAAAGTGATACCCATACATAAGAGACCCTGCAGACTCTGTTATATCCAGAAAAATTGCACCGTTTGGTGCGGTTTACACACATCGGACCTTATTTTTTAAAATGGGAAGCCGGAGCTCGTTACCGCACCATGATCAATGATTTGTTGTTTGAAAATATGGATGAATGGATGACATTCACCTGGCGAGATATGGTTTCAACAGGATGGCACTACGTACCATACGACGATAGCAACCATCGACTTATTGAAATAAAAATTTGGCGACAAGTTGATTTCAAGAAATGTACCTGTCAATTGGCCTCCAAGGTCGTGCAATTTGACACCTGTCAATTATTTCCTGTGAACTACGTAAAGTAACTGGTTTATGCTAATAAACCAGCAATAATTGACGCCTTGGGGGCCAACATTGATCTTATTATTTGTAACATACGGCCGAGCAGTGCTCGAAAAATTAGCCCAAAATTGGGCGTACAGAATGCGCTTCATCATGAACAACCGCGGAGGCCATATACCCGAAATCATTTTCAAATGTTAATGCCATGTATTGATCTTTCGAATGTATGATTAAATTTTAATTGTTTGTATATTTTTTTTAACAATTTCAAGTTCTATCAGGCTTAAAAATCCTCTTTACTTAATCATCATGATTAAATGAAAATTTTACATAACTGTACGAAGGGTACAAAGCTAAACACTTTTGATTCTACCGAAATTTTCAAAAGAATGAATAATCCTCTCGTATCTATAAAGCCAAAGAGCTCATCTGGATCGGCAAAACAACAAATATTTATTTGTTTTTCTTTAAGCACGAGTATTTAAATTTCCTTGCCATCTATGTAACTCTTTTAAGTGAACTTAATGACGTAGTTGACAGTCAGCGCTTTGGGGCCGTAATGATTATTTTGCGGGAGGGCCCACGAAAGGTAGTTACGCCTCTTAGTTTGTTACTTAAAATAAAAATAAGTACATTATACAACTTATTTTTATTTTTTTTTCCTGTAATCGGTTATCTTTCTGTTGGGAAAATAAATTACTTATTATTATTTATAATATAAAATTCATTAAACTTAAATGAATATAGAAACTGTTTTATATTTTACAATTATTTGTTACTAATTGAAGAATATTGCCAAATTTAAACGTTCAGTTGCTGCACACGATCATTTTTCATAAATTTAGCAGCTTCAAGATTAGGGTTATTTTATTTAACACCTTATAAGTAACATTTAATGAGCAAAAAATAACGGATGTTTCTTGAAAAAGATTTATATCTTAAATTAAATAACGTAAAAAATATATAAAAAGCAACAACGAACGGAAATTTGTAAAACCGTTTCCTGCTGTTTAATTAATTTGACGATTTTGCCATCGCGCTAAAAAAATCCAAGGATAGATTATTGTTTAATTCGTCAATTCATCGTGGCAATTAAGCAACAATTTAAATTGTTAAAATTAATTAAAATTATTTTTTAGTAATATTGTAAAGGATGTATCACTTTTTATTTTTGGAATTAATTTCATATTAATTATAATCATTTGCGATTCAAGAACAAACTGTAGTTGCACCTACGATTGTGGTTATGTTCGTTTTTCAATTTCTTAATTTAGCACATTGGTTGAACTTACCTGGTGATGTCTGTCTTTGTAGAATAAAAGTTTGGGTCCACGGAGTACAGCCCAGACCTGCTTCCAAGATCGATCTGTGGACCTCTACAAAAATAAAATTCCCTCAATATATACGAACACGTCTTCAGGATCGCAAAACAGAAGAATCACCAGAAGCCAAACAAGAAATATGAGTATCTAGTTGTAGTGCGTAGAAATCTAACAAGTGGTTGCTAGAGCAATAAAATTAAATAGTTTTTTCCTGACGAAGATGACTGCGACGTCATCGAAACGTCGAACTGAAGATTTAATGGACCAGTTCCAAGAAAATACGCGGGATCAAACCCGAATAAATGCGTCAACATAAAAAATAAAATTACTATCGTTACTAATAGAATGATTAAAATTGCAAAAAATGTAAAAATTGATAAAAAAGCTAGCCTCTGGAATTTTTTAATAATATGAATTTTCAATTTTGACTTGTAAAGCAGAAAAATGTTCGTCTGAATTTAAAAAAAATATTTACTTAAAATTAAAACTATACAAGCAATAACAAGAACTATGGCCATATACACCAACGCCGATTAAATTCTCCGATTAGTTAATCATGATTAAGTATAATCTGCCGAGTAGTAATATAGATCGTACACATTTTTTCTAGAAATTTTTATTTCGGTTTGGGGGCATTTTTAGTGATTTTAACATTCCTAAGTTAGAAACAGTCGAAGCAGGTGCTTATTATGTTTGTAAACTAAGGTAAATGAAAATTATTCGATCATTTACTTCTAAATTATCAATTTCTTCAATTCTAAGTCTACGCTTAGTTATTCTCGTCAAATCTCTATGTAACTGTCTCTTTCTATGATATCTATCAACTGTAAACAACTTCACGATTATCCTAAATCGACGTGAAATTATACGTGTATGGGTTAATCGGCAAAAATCGGCTGATTAAATATTTAACGTTTTTAGGTTATTTTAATCAGTAGCGTACATAGAGGGATGGTTGAGGGATTATAACTTATAAAAGAGGTAAAGATTACTGTAAATTATTTTACTATGTACAGCGCCATCTGAAATGCGGAAACACTACTGTGTGAAAGGTAAATGGTTTTATTGGAGACAGAAAAAGCTAATTTCAGCGCTAAAAAAAATACACAGAGCTGGCTGTATCCTGTAGTCTGTGATTTTCCTACTTATTTGAACAATTTATAATCGCAAAATATGCAACTTAATTTACATTCAAATTTATATTAAAATATTTTTGTAAATTTAATTTGTGAACATGCTATTGAAATATTGTATGCGTTAATTTTCATTACCTTCCCATCGATTTCTGTGATTTTACAATGAAGCGGTCCCTCTCTGACGAATTGGGGTGGTTTTTCCTTCTCACAGGGGCTGCTGGTGTTTTTCTCCCGCTCCAGCGAGACGCTGCTACTGCTGCCCCCACTCACACTACCGCTAATTAAAATAATGTTACAAAAATTTTAAAACAAATTAAATACAAAATGTAAATTCCATTCAACTTTCAAAATATACACTAGAAAGCATTTTTTTTATTTTATTCTTTTAAAATGAACACAACTTTTATTAGTGAAAACACTTTTTGACCCTATATTACTGAAATTTACTTAGTGACTATAGTTTCGACGCCATTAACGCGTTATTATCAAACTTACGAACACTGTTAGTTAATGACGTTGAAACTATAGTCACTAAATAAATTTCAGCTATAGAAACAAAGTTAAAAAGTATTTTCATTAATCAAACAACGATGTATAATAAATTGGAAGGCTTAATAAACTAAACATTTTATTTTTATTGAATAATTTTCATAGACGATGAATAGTTCTGAATAAAGAAATATAGTCTAACTTTTAATAAGACCAAATTTAAGGTGTTGGCCTGTTGCAACAGTAGGACATTTTTATCTCTGAGATTTTAAGATTGACGAAATTACGTGTTAATTATAATTTGTTAAATAAATTTGGAACCTTATTAAAATTTATACAAACGGAAAAGCGAATCGTGAATAATAACTGAACAAATTTTATAAGAACGCAAGTATTTGTTATTTAATCAAATACTTGTGTAATAATGTAATTATTACATTACTGTCAGATAACCAAAAAATAAAAGCTTGATTTACAAGAATTAAAAAATTTTGCCCTAACCTAAAACACAAAGGTTAAATTGCACAAACTTAATTTTTAATTTAATTGTTATATTATTGTTACCAAAAAAATAAAATATTGGTTTACAACACTTGAATAATCTTGCCCTAACCTAAAACGCAAAGCTTGAATTGCACATTAAATTCTTAATTTATCTGTTACATTATTGTCACCTAACCAAAATATTAAAAGCTTAGTTTACAACCTATCACTGAATAATCTTTCCCTAATATGAAACAATAGCTTGAATTACACATACTAGATTCTTAATTTACTTGTCATATTATTGTCACATAACCAAAAAATTAAAAGCTTCTTTTACAACATAACATTTGAATAATCTTGCCCTAACCTAAAACACAAAATTTGAAACAGACACTAATTTTTCAATCAAAGTCTATTAATTAAATATGTTTCACCACGGGTTAAGTGAGAAATTAATTAAAAAAAAAACAATTAAAAGTGTGGTTTACAAGACAATATTTGAATAATCTTGCCCTAACCTTAAATAAAAAGCATGAATTACACACCCTAAAATTTTGAAATGTCAAATTTGAAAGGTCATATAAAAAAAACAGACTTTATTTTTATAGATAAGGGATTGTTCTGTGTTTCACGACAACATCGCTAAAGCATTTCTTATTAATGAGACATATCAAATATATCTTATTATAATATAAGAAGAAGGTTGTGAAACCAACGTTACTAAAACGTCGGTTTCACAGAGATATTCTTATATGTGGAACAATGCGTTCCAGTCGATTTGCTTGCTTTAAATTTCAATACGAATGAAAAACTAACAAAATTTTTCTCTAGTGTATGAATCGAAGGTAAATGGATTAAAATTATGATGTTAACACACACGACATATTAAAATAAAGAAAACAACATGCTGTTAGTAAAATTAGTTGTGAAAAAAAAAGCGAAACTAAAATGCCTCCCTGATAACATAAAAACTAATTAAACAAAAAAAAAACGGAATTATCAGGGGACTAAGGGTATTAGGCTGGATTTGTTTAATAATAACTAAGTACCATATACTCGAGAAATTTTCTACTCCAGAGTGCTTTGATATTTTTTTTTTATTTTTAATTTTGTTGGCACCAGAGAATAAACGTATATAAAATATAACGGCAGAAAAATTCTGTTATGGAAAAATAAAAATATTATTATTATTATTAGATGTATAATAATTTATCAAATCAAAATTTACAATTTGTTAGGATAACATAACCTATAGCGGGTGGTTTTATTGCAATTTTTTTTACACCTAACGGTAGAAAGGAAAAGGATTAACATATTTTTTTTTTTTAGTAAAAAGCACTCTAGAGGATAAAAGTTCTTGCTCATATGGTATTTCTACTAAGGAATTCTAAACCAAAATAAGTATTAGTAAATAATAATAAAAGCAGCAATTCTTTTATATCGTTAGTAAAACTTAAAAACACCACAGAGTGATATAAATGACCAACCATAAAAAATTATCAACACTGACATAATAATTCCAATTAATCAAAGCAGTATTTGTGTTTTTTTTCTTTTTCAAATATTAATCACAATTCATTTATAGCTAACCTCGCGACATTAATTTTATTATCACTTTAACCCCGTTATTCTTTTACTCCACTAATATTTAATTTAATTCATTCACGGATACCAACCTATAAAACTCCGCATAACACATCTTCAAGCAAGAATTCGTGCGTAACTAAACTGAAATCAGTTAATTGACTTTTGATTCTAGAAAACGCTATTTACCGAAACGTTGGTTAATTGCTCTTTACTTAATCACCTTTATTCTTCTTTCAAAATCCCATGGTGGGGTGAATAATTAGGCACCAAAAGTCAATAAAGTGCGTATTAATTACATAAATAAAAGGATTTAAACGGAGTATAGATTTACGCGATTTATTAGCAAATTAAATATAAGAAGATTTGCATTTAATTTATTGTTCGTGTGAATTTTACAAAAAGAATTTTTCTTCGGAATTCTGAGTTATTTTTGTGAATTTATAAAAATATTAAAAAGTAAGTTTTATTTAAAACTTATGTTTTTGTAATCAATAATGAGCAAAATCGAGTAATATTAGTAATCGAGTATTTCTAAATGAGCAATTTTAAATAAATAAAGCCAATAAGTAACAATAAATTGATGTATTTCAATAAATATTACTTGGCCACAGTAATTTAAATAAATTCAATAAAAAGAATTTGAAAATAATTAATCAATCATTTTTCCTTTAGCTACTGTGACATTTAGACTTACGTTACGTAAGTATTTTAAAGCAAATGTACATTAAAACAACTGCTTCTTGAGTGTATACTCCTCCAGACATGAATCACATTACCAAAAGAGAAAATGATTGATTGATAGTTAGTTATTTTCAAATTCTTTTTATTTAATTTTTGTAATAATTTTATTTATATTGAATGTCAAAAAATCAGAATTCAGCCCAATGTCTTCTTTCATTACTCGTTTTGTTCTAATTAATTATAATTATTTATTCACGTAGGGTAAGCATGCACAAATTCATTAAAAATACCCTCATGTATGTTACGTTACTCATATATTGTTAGTGTTTGTCGAAAAAAATAAAGTAATTTTATTTTTGTTTATGGAATAACTGGTTTATTTTCAATAACTAATATATTTTTGTTGAGAAACATTTTAGCATCATCAGGCAGATGATTAATTAATTAAACTAAATTGGATTTAAGAAATATAAAAAGGAATAAATTGAAAAGAGTATTCATTCATTTGGTCATTTTGGTAATAAATGAAACAAAAATGATTTGAAAATAATTAATAAATTATTTCCACATTTAGCTCAGTGACATTATGACTTACGTTACGTAAGTACTTTAAACAAATGCATATTAAAACAACTACTTCCCGGAAAAATACCCCGGCGGACATTGAATTGAATTAAACATTATGTAATTCTATGTCAGGCGTGTATTTGCCCGGGGAAGTAGTTGTTTTAATGTACATTTATTTAAAGTACTTACGTAACGTAAGTCATAATGTCACAGAGCTGAATGTGGAAATAATTTATCAATTATGTTCAAAACATTTTTATTTAATTTAGAAATAAATTGATTGATTGAATTATTTGTAGATCAAATTAATTTGACGAATAAAGCAGTAAGTATTATAAAAATATATTATTATTAATAACAGTGTTAGTCCATTGATAATGGTCACTTTGTGTCCAAAATGTACAAATAGAAGTTGGAAGAAAGGTTATTAGTGCTTTATTCGTCAAATATAAAAATAATCTAAAAATATAAGAAACGTATTAGAAACACAAATTAATTTAACAGAAAAAAATGATTCACACATTTGCAGTTATTTAAAAAAAGGATTGATTGAAACAATCGTAGTAAATTTTATTGATCATTGCCAAGAAATTTTCCTTGTTTAATTTCATTGTAATTTAAGAGGATTCAAAATGATAATTATAAGAAAAAATGATTTTACAGGTATAATTTCTATTTTATATGTTTTTTGCAATTTATTGAAATCGCGCGACCGCTTGTCCAAAAACTTCCTCTACGATCACTTCCATCGAAGATCTCGGACGAGACGGTGAGTTTTTGATCTATTTTATATGTTTTGAAATATATGCATTTCAGAACATATAATACTAATATGATTAATCATGCGGATTATAAATTAATCATCTGCCTTATTCAACAATTTTAAAGTGATAATTATTGAAAATAAAATCTCAAAATATGAATATGAAAACCTTGTTATTTAAATGAAAATAATAAAAAATAAGTTGTGAGTATTTCGTTAAGCACACTGTCACTTGCCAGCGCAGTTCGTTTTTTTTTTTTGTTGTCGCTAATTGTATGTTTTTTGTAAGTCAAATAAAGCGTTTTTGTTTGTCTATTTTTGTCTCACCCCAAGGAAGAGGCGGTCTCTTCGAAAAGCTTACGCAGCGCTTGAATGTCACCGGGAAATAGAGGAGGACGCCACCTTCTATGGCCGCTAAATATCATACAACATTAATAAATAATAATAACACAAAAAGAAATTAAACAAAAAAAAAAAACAATTATTATACAGAGGTGGTTTTAAAATATATTGATTAATATTAAAAATTAAGACAGGTTTATAAGAGTGATTTAATACTACCCTTTAAATAAACAGAAAATCATTGAAGGGTAGGACGGAAATTAATAAAATCTAATAATATTACGTTATTAATAAAATACCCTCCTGTAAATAAAGATAACTACTAGAAAAGCACCTCGCTCTTTATACTATATTTTTTGGTACCCCCTTTCTTTCTACTAGCAAGAAGGTGAGATAAGACTAGTGATAAACCCGACATTTTCCAAAATCAGGAAGTCTTTACAGCAAAATAATTTATAACTTAATTATCTGAACAAACGTATTCGTTTTTTTGTTTATTAAAACAACATTAAATATAAAAATCAAGACGGAAAGACGACTGGTTGAATGCCGCTTTTAGAATATGAAGTCAAACACCTTTATAGATTTAAGTATATGTATTATAAATATATCTAATGTTTGGAAATAAAGATTATTTATATATATATATATATATATAATTAGATATATTTATAATACATATAATATATATATATATATATATATATATATATATATAAATCATTCTTGTGTTTTTTGGAATAATTAACAATAATTTAAATTATAAGATGCACTATTTGCAAATAAAACAGTTTTTTTTTTGTTTTATAAAATCTATTTTATAGAAACACTGCTACAATGGTTTCGCTAACATAGTGGTATCTTTAATGATCTGCCTGATGATGTCATTGTCATTAATCATCTGCCTGATGATGCCACTGTGTTGTAGTAGTGTCTCCACAATATATCTTGTGAAACTTAAAAAATTGTTGATATAATAGAAAAAAGAATTTATTCACTTGGTCACAGCGACTACTGTCACAGTAGCAAAAGAGGAAATAATTTATCAATTATTTTCAAATTATTTAATTTATTGTTGTTTTATTTACAAATAGTATTGTCATGGAATTTCATAAAGTAAAAGCCTCAACCATCGATTAATTATAAGATGGTTTAAATGTTTCACATTGTAGTTTTAATTGAATTAAAAGAAAAGATGAAATTGCAGAGCAATAGAAAGAGAATAATCAATAAATTATTATTTTAGAATTCTTTTCTTTTATAATTTAAATTATTTTACTGTTACAAATTATTTCTCGTTTTATTTTATCATTGAATGAAATCCAACTGTCCAACACGTTGGACATTTCGATCAACAATTCACGGAATGGAAAAAGTCGGGTTTGCTGCTTGGTTTGAAAGGGTGCACAAATACGGATGTGCGTTTTAAAATTTTATGGTTTCGAGCGTGTTTCGAGACATACCTTCGCAGAACCTGCGGCGAAACGTCGCCATCGCTGTAGTCCCCAGTTTCGAGATGCAGGCCTCCACCCTCGGTGGCCCTCAGGTACGATTCACGGCGCGTCACCCTGTCCTCATCAGCTGGTACAAAAATTAGAGAAGAAAAAGAGACAAAAAATAAATTGCTCATAAACTAGGAAATAATCCACAAATATTTCAATGAGCTTCCTTGAATTCAACCTGTAATTCTTGGTAAAATAATAATAGCCTTTCTATTCAATACTTATATAGTTATAAAGAAGAGTTATTAGCACTTTCAATTACTGTCATTGTTACGCCAGTAAGTGTTAATAATAAAATACGCATTTATTAAAAATTATCCAGATGTGAAATTTGTTCAATTTTTAATATGATACTGTTGTGATTTACAACTTTGATTTCTGAGTCACAATTTGCTAATTGATATAAATCTTAATAAATACATCATGCAAATATAATGAGTCATAAAAACTCTAAGAGATAACGTTTCGCTTCTGTGAATAGCAATTCACAGAAGCGAAACGAAATGAAAATTAGTATGGTTTAAAAAAAAAAAAACAAGACTAATTTGTTGCGAATCACATTATCCACAATTAATAATTCCTTATATTGTGGATAATATTTATCTATTAATTGATTAATTCTACAAAAGTAAAAATACTTACTCAAGTTAGTATTTTTAGTCCGCCGCACCACCAAAGGTTTATCATCGCAAACTGCAAAGCAATTAAAAAACAATTAATCGGATTAATTATTCAGACGCCAGATGGCTTTTCGATTTACGAGGAAATGTCTGGAGGATAGGATTGTTTCGTTGGTTGAAATTCTAGTCAGTTTCTCAATTTAAGATATAACAAAATTTTGCATCAATGTACAGGATGGTATAGTCAGCATAAAATGTTGCTTTGAGAATATATTATAACGATAATATATATAACGAAAATAAAAAAATACTCATCAACTCGGTTATTACCGGGAAACGGTTAAAGATAAATCGTTTTTTGCTTCGCCATTGTTTTTATCATTAAACAGTTTTTCTTAAAATAAAAGTAGCTATCAATTAATCGCATTTAGTCATCAGGACATTGACAATTACTTTAGAGATCATGACTTTTAAAGACATTACATAGACTAGACAGAGACACGCAGAAACACCACGGTCGATAGCCAATTTGTGAAATTTGTAATTATTAATGTAGCGTTATGGTTTTTTTAATGTATTCTTATTATATTGTTTGAATTCCATTAATAAAGATGTTTCTATATATATATAAAAAATCCATATGTGGCACCACCAATACGCACCACCATGTACATTAACATTTAAGACAGAGGCGATTAATTTCATGCGAGGCACCACGATCAAGGTATTGAAAATTGTATGACAACACATGACGTCAACTAACAATTATATATTACCTTAGCTGTGGAGCCTCATATGAAGTTAATCCGCGAGCCGCCAGTGATTTAAGATTGTTTTAATGTTATATGTAAACGTTTTGTTCGGTGAGTAATTTCCAAGAAATACATGTCTGTTTTAAATAGGTATATTAAGCAAGTTAAAGCCAAAACCAGGTTAGTTGCAGTTGTTAATTTATTATAATTTTCATAGCCGTACATGGTTTAACAAACATATTTGCAGCATTAAAGTCGGTAAAACAATTTTTTTTAATATTTTAGGAACATATTTGTCTCAGTATAATCACGCCACTCTAAAATCTTGGAGAAGAACAAACTTCTCTTCACAAATTTCATCTTGCTACATTCATAATGTAACGAATTTTCAATTGTCGTGCAGATTAATTTAATAGTGTGTTAGAAAAATTTAGTCAAGATTAAACAAATGAAGTTAGTTGTATGTAACATTTGCTGCTGTGTGATTCTGGTATGAAACTGTAACTACCTGGTTGCTGGTTGGGTAACGTTGTCGGCGCGCCCTTGGGGTGCCTCGAAGGGCGCTTCGGGGCGCCGCCTAAGTCGAGCCGCGTGGGCCTGACTGGCTGCTGTTGGACAATCGTCTGGGAGGGGTGTTGGGAAACGAGAGGGGAATCCTGGAGCCGCTCGACCGGCTCCGGGATTATAGGAATTTCGGGCTGTCGGTCGCGCGTTGTCGATTCCGACAGGTCTCGCCCTTTAAAAAGAAACAAAACAAAAAAAACCTTAAAAAACAAAATAATAATGATATATTTAGACTCTGATGAAAAGAAAAAGTGTTGAGGTAAGAAATAGTAACGAGCTTTCTTAAGGACATTTGAGAAGGTTATGGAGGAGATTAATAGTACATTTAGGAATATTAAAGTCCGATTTTTAAGGTTGTTAAGAAAGAAGTAAAGTGATTAGCAACCAATTTAACACAAACTAAAATAAGGCAATTACGCGAATACTACAATTAAATTTAATGATTGATAAGCATGATTAATAAGTTACGTTATACCATGTGATCGAGAACTTTTCTCCTTTAGAGTGCTTTATTTTTTTATTAACAAAAAATATGTTGGCAATAAGACCACACGCTAACAAATTGTAATAATAACAAATATGTTGGAAATAAAAGTAACCACGCCCTATAGGTTATGTTATTCTAACAAATTGAAGAATTTGATTTTATAAATTAAACATGTGACATTTTATTTGTTTTTATTTACTAGTGCCAACCAATTGCAAAATAAAGAGAAAAAAAGTACTCTAGAGGAGAAAAGATTTCGATCATATAGTATTATACAATATAACTTATTAACCATTGTAAGTTTGCAATATTCTTTGCAAAGCCCGCCCGTCACGATTTTTAGAACGATGCCCATAAACCTAGATGATAATAATTAATAATTTATATTGTGTGACATAATGTAACCTATTAAATTAACATTATTAATTGGTTAACGTTTATTTCCCCATGATTAAGCAATTTAAACAAAAAAATATACGCGTATTGAATCAGTTTTAATTTAATTTTGCCAAATTAATAGTAATAGTGATAATAAACAAAAGTGCACATTTTTTGCTTAAACCAAGAAGATCATAGCCACCTAAAAGCAATGTTTTCAAACCTGTTCTGGTGGTGCTGTCCAACGTCCGTCGGTCAATGTTGGACGCCTGCCGCGCTGCCGACGAACCAGTCGAATTGGAGCGCGCGCGCATTCGTTCGTTATTCGGATGTTTTTCATTCGGAATATCTGCACACAGACACAAATAAAAAATTATACGAATAATCAATCAAAATAATGACTTCCGAACAGAACAGACATCATCTACAATTCGAACTACACTACTTAGAGATATATTGACTGAAGTCTTCCTTTTACATAGAAACAATGTAACAACTATCATAGAATTCAAATAACGGATATAAAAGGACGATTCGAATAAAAGTATGAATTAATGGGATTTGGGATATTCGACATCTTGGGTCATTCGTACCGATAAAAGTACGAATTCTATAGAATGTCCAAAATCATTTTGTGATAGAAGGATATCAGATTACATTACCAAATATTATCTATTATAAATAACATAAATAGTAGTTTTTTAATTAAATTGTGTTTACGCCCAAATATTCATTTTTAAATAATATAGAGATGCGTCTAAACAAATGCTACAAATAAATATTAATATTTAACAAAACAACAAACTCGTATTACTTGTACATCTAAATAACTCTAAAATTCCGACTACTTTATTAGATGTTAATAAAATTATGTTTACGAATATGCAGGAAATTAATTAAAAGGATGCACACATCAACGTTACTATTAAGTAATTATTTGTTTAACAACTCTAAACAGGTCTGGTTAATTAATACAGTAACGCGTGATCAAAAAACAACGATGATTTTATGAAAAAAACTGGCGAAAACAATAAATGGAATACCAAAAAAAGTCATCTATTTTTCTAAAAAAAAATGACAGCAATTTGTTTTACAATAAGTATAACTGAGTGAAAATTTGTAATGTCAGCTATAAGTTTTATATTCCTGTGCAGTGCAGAAAGTATTGAATTACAGGGTGCGACAGAGACACTTTTTTGAAAGGTTAATAAAAACAAAATTATTGCAGATATCGGTATAATTTTTTCCCCCTTACAGATGATCACCTCATCATATTTTTTTCATGTAGTTTTGAAAATTACATCTATAAAATGACGGCCACCATTATTTGTGCATTGATTGAACTTTTGCTACACTCTTTGAAGCATGTCAACCGGTATTTCGGTGCTGTCGTTCCGAATATTTGTCTTCAGGTGAGTTAGGGTCCAAGGTCGACCGTTGTAAACGATAGACTTCAAATA
The DNA here is from genome assembly GCA_963082785.1 of Philonthus spinipes. Classification (NCBI taxonomy): domain Eukaryota; kingdom Metazoa; phylum Arthropoda; class Insecta; order Coleoptera; family Staphylinidae; genus Philonthus; species Philonthus spinipes. The sequence goes on along the minus strand of OY720307.1, from coordinate 17,553,897 downwards.
ACAACATAGGAAGAAGTCGCATGGAGCCAAATCTGGAAAGTGCGCCTCTGGGAGAGATGCGGCGGCCAAGGAAATGCTGCCTCAACAATTCCATAGGCCCTGGCTCCGTCTTGTTGAAACCAACCATCCCCGACGTCCATTTATTCCAGATATGGAAGGAAAAAATCTTCTATCATCTCGCTGTATCTAGCTGCATTCACCGTGAGAGTGAAATAAGGACCAATGAAATTGCGCACCAAACGGTAACACACTCACAATGGAGAGAGGGATCAAAAATTGTGGATCTAAACTCTCTGACGTACCCCCTCCCAGCTCCCTCTTGCAGTTTATCAGTTTTTTTAAAAAACGAAGTTTCTCTGTCGCACCTTGTAGTTCGTGTAACAAACCGACCTATGAATAGGACTTTGTAAGTTAATTGAATTTTTGTTTTTGATTGGAAATGAGTTGGATATTCTTAAATCATCGTTTGATCCCGCGTTAATTGTTCGATTTAGCTAATTAAAAAGGGGGTCAGAAGGTAAAGTAGTCGTGCGCGCAAATTATTTTCCTGACCTGTCGCCGGTCTGCCACCAGAGTCCGACGCCGGTGGCGGACAGTGGATAAACTTGCTTCCGATGGGAATACCGAAATTCCCAGGAAGCCGCCCGCTGTTGGCGCTTTCAGCGCCGGCACAACTGCTTACGCTGCAGTTGCTACCTGATTGAAGTATTAAAATGATTAAAAGTACGCGACGACCGACATCGGTGGTTTACCTGAGCTGTCCAATGAACGGCTGTCCCGGTAACTTCTCCGCAAGGTGTCCCGCCTGCTCTCGCCCAAGGTCTCGAACTCGCGCGTGCGCACCGCCACGTTCGGCACGGCTCGTTTCTCCGTGAGCCGCGAGAGTTCGCTCTTGTAGAAGCTGGTGCGGTCCTCCGGCGCCACCTCGCCGGATTCGAATTGTTTTGTACGTTTGGAAACCATCTGAATATTCGGCGGATAATTTCTAAATCGGAATAACGCCTTTATTTAAAGATAATAATATAAAAACGCAAACAAGTTACTCAAATTGTATTAAATAGAGAACTTAAGCAAATATATATTTCATAATTTAGCCTCCTTTTAGTAAACGAAACGAATCATTGATTAATCCCTCGTCAGTACAGCTCTGCCTTATATAATATTAAAGTTGCTTTAAGATTCCTTTAAGTTCCTACCAATATTATCCTATAACAGATTACTCCTCTGAAGTTATGCTGGGCAACTTTGCATATACAAGAGGAAGAATATTTATAAAAGAAAGTCGTGATTGCTATTATTTTACACTATGTAGTTATTCTTAATTTTAAAAAGACTGCGTTAAGTTATTTTTTCGACCCACCTTCTGTCTTCCGCGTCGGACACACTTCCGTTAACCACGTCTCCGCCGCCTTCTTGAATTCGACTCAAACTATTAGGACCGAACGCCCAGTCCTTCTTATTGCCGCCTTTTTGCCCCTCTTGATTTTGCGCGATCTCCCTTTCCGTTTCAATATCCTCCTTCACCCGTTGGAAGCTCTGATGTGTGGGTTTCGTGCTCGACCTGGACGGCGAACCCTCTTCCCGCTCACCGGGAGGCCACACCGGCTTCATCAGTTTCTTGGGTTGCCCATAAAACTCCCGTTGTTTTGCCATTTCTGGTTGTTGGACACTTCATAAACAAACAAAAAGATGTTTTTTATATAATTGTGGTTAATAATGGAATAAATTTACGTACACCATTGTAACACTGGGCCTCCTAAGGAACTCCTCCTTCTCCTGCAGACTTTTCCTCAACCTGCACATCACTACGGAATCGTCGTCTTGTCCCGTGAGCGTCGAGCTCGAGTCCAACGACGACAGACTGTCTTTACTCCTCGCGTCCGCCAGCGAGGACATTAGCGACGATGAGGATTCCCGCCTCCCGGCGTCCAGACTCAGCCTGCAACCGGGATAACTCAGCGCTGACGATGTCTTCATTTCATCCTCGTAATCACCGGCCACCACAGTCGATTTTTTATAAAGCGGCACCTGCGGTTGAGCCCTGGGCCGTTGCGTGTTGTCATTTATGACGGGCTCCGCGTAGGTTTCGTAGAGGAAATACCGACCGTCGGACGGCGTGCTGTAAATATCCTCCTCCTCTGCGGGTCTCCGCGTGAAATCCTTCAACGAACTGTAATAAATGTTATCCGCGCTTTTTTGCTGCGTGTGATAAATGTTCTGTTGTTGTACGCTGGAATTATTCCTCTTGTGTTGGACTGCACTAAATATATCGTCAACACTGTTCTGTTGCTGCTGGACAGAACTGTAGATATCATCAGCGCTTTTTTGTTGATGCTGTATACCGACAGGTCTCCTAGCCGGAGCTAATCTACCATAATCCAGCGAGTGGTAGTTTTGATTCTGCAGAGAACGCCAGGAGAGGGCGTCCACGCGGAATTCCCCCGGTTGCTGCGTCGATCGCTGCTGCTGCACAAAAAGCTTCCGGCGCTCTTCTGATGTATCACGCTGGGTTCGGTTGCTCAGCGGATTATGAGCGGTTTCCGAAAAATACTAAACAACAGAAATCATATTAATTTTATAATTTATTCTAACTCTACTAAAAAAATGAAGGTGGTATACTTATCTTACAATAGAAATTTATATTAAAAAAAAAAAAGATTTATCATGTTTTTTTTTTAAGTGAAATGACGAATATTGACATTCCTTAACTGATACAAGAAGTCACATTATTTGTAAAGCGAAGATTGGTATTATTTTCGGAATGAAATCATAACAGAAAAAAATCATTTAAGGAGAGGTTCTGGACCTAAAATAGAATTTTTTGTTACATATATTTGCAGCCTCATTTGTATACAAGAGTATGCTGAGAGAAATTTGTTGATATATAAAGTATTTCACAGGCTACAGCGTGAAAAAATGCCTCGACCGGAAAGTAGGCACCCGTGGCGCATATTGAATGCGACGCTTTGTCGCTATCTTAGGTTTTCATGTAGATGGCGTTAAAATCTGTTTAAAATATGAGGTGTTGTAGGTTAATTTCTATTAAAACGCACTTTTAGTTCTGGAAACATTGTAACAGCGCTCATTGTCTGCATTATGGAAAACATGCGGAAATCTATGGGTAATCGTCGCATATTACACTTTACTCGATCATTTACACCGAAGAGCGAAGAGTGTAATCAACGCCACACAACGAAGGGTCGTTAACGAAGAAAAGCAGAAAAACCTCGAAGAAACTCGTTTGAGTGTATCAGGTGACATATCCTGGAAGAAACGAGGTTTTTCTACCTTCTTCGGGATTTCGACTTTTATAGGAAAGTACTTGCACAAAGTTCTAGATTTGATAGTCAATTATCCTTTTGACAGAGCTGTAGCTATTGGTATCCTCAAAGAGGAACCCCGGAATATAATGAGTCTAATGAAGAAAACTGCTCCATAAATCATTCCGGAAGTACTGGTAAGATGGAAGTCGATGGCATGATTGAAATATCGTTTGGCGTCAAATATGCAACCTACAGTGGCGATGGAGACACCAAAACTTTCCCTACTCTCCTGGATTGCGACCATTATAATGACCTCGTTGTACATTCAGCATCACTCGTGCAGAAGCGGATAGACACTCGACTGCTCAAAATACAAATAAAGGGATCGAAGACAATAATAAATTGACAGAGAAAATAATTAAAGACTTGATATATTATTGACTCGCCATCCGGAGTGTTCCCTGATTCTGTGAAGGAGTGAGAAAGGCTGTGAGGACAACTTTCTTTCACAAATGTTCCACGGATGACAACCCTCATCAGTACATTGCTCTCGAATCGCATTTTGACTTAACATTTGGACAAGAGAACGCTGTTGCAAGATGCAGTTAATGTAAGTGGCGCGAAGCGGAAGCTACCGAGCAACTGCATGAATTTACACGTGAGTCGGCCCTTTGCGAAAATATACAGAAGGCTCTTCGACCAGTCTACGAGGCTCTCTCTACGGAAAATTTGTCGAGACGATGCCGGAGGAAACACTCAAAACGACAATGAAAATTTGAATGCGTGTGTGTGGAAATTGGCTCCAAAGCATTTACATTGCGGTGACAGTCGAGATTGCTTCGTTTATAGCTGCATCCATTTTCAACATTAAAAATTATGAACGCGGTGAGGATTGCGATCGGGCTTATCAGTAAGGAATTCGCCGAACTGACAGACAAGAAACGCGTGATGGCAGCGGATGACAGCATGTATGCGAGGATTGAGAAAATAACGAATCAAATTGTGCAACAAAATATATTCGAGAAAGACAAGGGATGTGTTTATGGCGCTGGAATAGCAGACATACTGCAGGTTATTGTAAACCTCAAAAATAGATTTTTTTTCAAGCGATAAACTTTGACAACTTTAAACGCGTTTTTCTCGAAATTTTATTTCAATGCGTTCTAGCGCTCAAACTGATGAACAGATTTACTTCGTTCTTTGTGTTTGAGAAAGAACATTCAATTTATGGCGCCTTGCAGTTTGACTTTTTTCAAAATTCGAAATAGAAATATTTTAAATTAAATAAAAAGAATTTCAAAATATTTAATACATTATTCCATCTTTAGATACTGTGACATTTGACTTTTGTTACATTAATACTTTGAATTTTAAATGTCCATTTTAAAATACTTTCGCAACGTAAGTCAAAAATGTCACAGATGCAAAAAAGGAAATAATTTATTAATAATTTTCAAAAACCCCGACACCAATTGGTAAAAGGGGACATCGATTATATATATTATATATAATTTTCAAATTCCTTTTATTTAATTTATTTAAATAACTGTGACCAAGAGAATAAATTCTTTTTCTGTTATTGTTTTATTTTTTTTTTTTTGTATTTTGAAGGAAAACAAAATCTGACAAAAATAGTTGTTTTGGTCAAATGTCTGCCATTTTTTCCTATTTTTTAAATAATCGGGCCACGGCAAGGCCCTCAAATTCAATTCACAATGTTAACTGTTTTTTTGTTTTCAATTTCTGACAATCTGGGGAGTTTAGAAACACCCAAAACAACATTAATCACGGCGCGCATGTGTCTTGTTGGATACTAGATGTTTTTTTTCTTCTTCTAAGAAATGGAAATTTGTAGTCCTTTGTATGGTTAATACAAATGACAAAACCGCATTTCAAAATATTTATAGGCTTCGAGAAAAAAATCCCAAAATTGACCTATTTCTCAGGTGTCAGGTCCCCTTAATAAACTCTCGGTCGTCTACTTTGTAAACCCAATTTGGTAACGATGCCATTTGAAATTAGGCAATAGATGGCGCTTACGCTATCTTTACAATTATTAAAAAAAATGGGATTGAAATAAGTACCTTTTGTAGTACGTCTTCCTCTTTGGGCACGACGAGCAGATGGAGGAACTGCGGTCCGGTTTGTATCCTCTGGACGACCTGCTGGTAGGTGAGGTGCGCGACCGGCGCGCCGTTGACGCAGAGGAGGCGGTCACCCCGCTGCAGGCCTGCTCTGCCGGCCGGACCACGTTCCGCCACCTGCTTCACGAAGATGGTCTCCATGGGCGCGAGCAACGCGCCCACCGCCTCATGCCTACCATCGTTATCCTAAAAAACAGAAAAAAAGTATATATTAGAAATGCAAATTATTACATGTAGAAAACATCAGGAAATTATGAAATACAAATTCAAATAGGTTCTTATTGGGGATACACATTTCATTTTTAAGGTAATTGGAGATTTTGGTAAGTATTTTGGAAGGTTTTGTTACATTATCACCTTTTTGTACATATTGCCTCTTAGGATTATTACTTAGTTTATGAACCACAGAAATAAGACAAGTGCGGGAAGTACCTGGCCTGTCATATAGATGACGATAGCTGTTTGAAAATAACGACAATGATAAAAAGTATTGTAACGGTTCGAGGTTTTGGAGTCCTTTCTATCTCGCTGTTACCACAACAGTAGAAGAGTATTTATTCTGTAGACACGGAGTTTATGTTAGAAAATTAAGCCTCGAGCAATTAATTGAATTAATGATATATTTCTGAAGACTTGATAATTACAAAATTAAACTGTTTTATATCAGAAAATCGTAATCTGTTATTTTTTAATTTTATTTCCCGGTGTTTCTCGCCTTGCTTCTTCGGTCTTCTTTCTAAGACCTCACAACTCCGCATAGTACCAACCTTATAAAGCTTAAGTTAGGTTAGAGTTGGCAACGCTATATGTTTAGTACTTATTTGGCAGCCATTAATAGCGAACATTCGCGGTGAATTTGTAAACGTGAAAAAAATGGGCATAGTTATGTGATACAACAATACTTTCATTTGAATGGTATAAGTCCAACGAAAACGGAGGTAGATTCTACTCTAGGGGAGTCTGCTCCTTCATATGCAGCAGTAAAATGTTGGACATCAGAGTTTAAACGCGGTCCTATAAGGTGTCAAGACGAACATCACAGCGGTCGATCAAAAGAGGTGACTACGCCAGAACTGATGAAAAAATTCACAAAATGGTTTTGGATGACTGTCGGCTGAAAGTGTGGGAGTTAGCAGATATGGCAGGTATTTCAAAAAGTGCTGTACATCGCATATTGTCTGAACATTTGGACATAATAAAGCTGTGCGGAAGACAGGGCCGCAATTACTCACGGTGGAATAAAAACAGCGTCGTGAGGATGTTTTAATTGAATGTTTGGCAAAGTTTCATAGCAATAAGGTCGAATTTTTGCGTCGATTCATAATCATGAATGAAACATGGGTAGTGATGGACCCATGTTTCATTACGCCGGAAACGAAGGAATAATAAAAAAGAGGGACTCAAAATGAAGAATCAGCCCTAAAGAAGGCAAAGGCAGTTCCATTTTCCATTTGGGATGCTCATGGGATAATTTTCATTGATTATCAGAAAGGAAAAATGATCAAGCACGAGCATTATGTGTACTTATTGCAGCGTTTGAATGAAGAAATGAAGAAGAAAAAAACGGCTGCATTTGGCGAAAAAGAAAGTTTTCTTTCATCAAGACAATGCACCAGTTTACACATCTGTTATCGCGACTATTAAAATCAGTTAAAGTTCGAAATGCTTCTTCACTCACCCTATTCGCCGGAATTAGTCCCTTAGTTTTCACATTAGATAAAATGGCTTGGTAGCAAAAGACTAGGTAACAATAAAGATTCTTGGAGTCTTTGGTTGATGGCTATTTTGAGAAGCTTGACGATTCTCACTATAAAACCTGTTTATCGAAGCTAACGAACATCGATAGGAAAAGTGTATCGAACTAAAAGGGAACTATGTAGAGAAATAAAGTTTTTTTTTCAAATATTTTGTTTTCTTTTTCTTTGTTAGGCTGGATACTTCTGGGACGACTACTCTCGTAATACCAACTAGATTGATCTATTAGCCCAAAACAGTTTACTTTTGAAATTTGTTGAAAAATTGGCAAAAGCTCATTAATAAAATTAAATATCAAATATTTATATGCATCCTCTGATAAATATCAGAAATATTTCCAACCCAATTATTAAAAAAATCAAAGCCCTATAAATCGATTTTTTGAATTGTGATATTATTAGGAACATATTTTTTTGTAAATTCCAAATATGTTTTTAAGTATAACATTTTTTTTATTTTCGATATCTCTTAAAATAAAAACAGTTTTCCATATGTGGCACCACCCTATACAGGATATCCAAAAAGTATGAAACTAGTTAAATATTTCTTCGATCAATATAAAATTTCGAACATGTATTTGACTAATTAATCTGGGCATTTCACAAAATTGTGTTTGGGGTTATATACCCGATATTAGGCAAAAGGTGGCGCTTGCATCGTCTTTAATTTATTATATTAAGAATAGTTTGTTAATTAATTAATAACTGTTAATCATATTAATAATCTGCCACTATATTGGCAAAACAATTGTAGCAGTGTCTCTACAATAAATTTTGTGAAAATTAAAAAAACTGTTGTTTTATTTACAAATAATGTATTGTAGAGTTCCATCACGTAAAAACCTCAACCATCGATTACTATAATTTTTACTCTATGGTCTACAACATTGTATAAATCAAGTCACGAAAGTGCTGGAATATTTCAAATATTTGTTTCCTACTCAAGTATTTGCGTATTGATATGTTGGAAACGGAAATATGCGAGCTAAAATTATCCTTTCTCACCGAGAGTAGTTCAGGTGGGTAGATGATGAAATGCCTGAGCGTGAACCCGAAACTGTCGCCGTTCCTCCGGATGTACAGACTCCTGGGCCCTCTGCTGCCCGCCGGCACCTCCACAATACCCGCCGCTCGGGTCTGAAAACAAAACAAAAAAACAAATTAATTACAATGTACATAAAAGAACGGTTCTTGTTTTTTTAACTCTGTAATAATCGTCGTGATTAATTAAAGATGAAGAAATGAAGACAAGAAAAAATAAAACCAAAAGTAAAAAGTCGACCGGCGTATGGAGAACAATGAGCGATAAAATTATGCGAAAGGTCGGGACCGTAATTTTCGCGATCGCGGCGACCTTCGAAATATAAATTTATCGTTTCTTATTTATTATTGAATGAGCGAACGGAGAGATGCTGAAAAGGGGAAAGAGAGATATAGAGAGGAGATAATGCCGGTTGAATGGAGGAAGTTTTAATTTTTACTCAAGGAAGTGCTTTTATATTTTTTTCTTGTCTGATTTATTTTACAAATCACAAAGAATAACTTAATTATATTGAAACCGAAACGTATATTTGACACAGGCGTAACCTCCTTTCATGTCCTAGCCCCCTAAAATAATTATTAAGACTTCAAACTATCTAAACTGAACTCGAAATGAATATTACTGATCACTGAGGCTTCTACTTCGTTATACATTGTGTAAGATTATAATAAAACACTTTTTTTTAACTTTGTTTGTATAACAGAATTATAATTCTGTTATACAAAGTTAAAAAAAAGTTTGTTTGTATAACAGAATTATAATTCTGTTATACAAAGTTAAAAAAAGTGTTTTATTATAATCGAAATGAATAGATATTTGTTTACTTTATTACAAAAAAAACTACGATTTTTAATAAAGTAAGCAAAAAAACATATACTGGATATTTTAGGTAACCACACTTGATTTTTGTTTCACATAAATATAAAATTAATTATTCACTGACTAGTTTCGATCAGACGACCGAAATCAAAGTTACAAGATTAATGAAGTGAAAGACGAGCGGTTGCGTTATTTATACAGTAGATAATCTGTATTGTAAGAAACTGATTAGTGGGAAGTCTAATTATTGGGGCGCACATTTACAATAGAAGCGGTCTTTTTAATACCTGAAGCGGATTAATTATTGGGACGCAAATGTATAAACGCATTGATCAGCGGGGTGTTTATTACATGGTTTATCGTTGGTTATATACAGAGAGATTTTTTTTATCAGTATTCATTAGGGGAAGTTTATACCTTCAAAAAACGCGAGTCAAACGCATTGAACTGATTAAATGTGTATGTTTAGTTGACTATTTGGCATATGTAGGTATGCAACTAAACACACATACATTCATGCAATTAACTCGCGTATTTTGCTGGTATACATAGGGGAAATGTATACTGATAAAAAAAGCTCTCTGTATAAACTTTTAATCTATAATATATATATAATTTCCAAATAATTTAATTTGTTTATATATTTCTACGAGCAAAAATTTTAGTGAATAAAAAGTTTTATTACCGCAGCTCAATTCTTGAATTAATTTATGATTGATGAATCCCGAATATTATTGGTGGACACAACTTTTATTTAGAATACCAGGGCTGTATGATAAATACCAGTGTTTACCTACTTATTGTATCACTGGCGCAAAATGTGTATGTCATCATTTAGCGCCATCTTTAAAACGATGACTGTCAAAATTTCAGACAGATTTATCGAGTAGTTTTGTTTTGACAGCTGTTGATCAAGTTCGTGTTTATTTGCAATCATGGAAAATGAACAATGTCGATCAGTGATTCGATCTCTGTGAGGAAATAAAAGTGAAGTAGCTATAATTAGTGATGGGCAAAATCGATTATTTCGAATGTTTTAAATAAACGTTGATTTAATTGTTTTAATGAGAATATTTATTCGTTAATTGAAGAGAAGTTGAAAATCAATATTCACTTAGTGAATACTATGAATAATTTTGTGATTTCCAAAAATGTGTGTTTTATTTTCACAACAATTGTTTAACAAATTTATTGTTTTTTCAGGATGAATTGCAATGCAATTTATTGAAGTATTTTCAAATTAAATTAATTATTTAAATAATTGATTTTGCCCATCACTAGCTTTAATGAATTGAAGCATGGCTGAACATTAGTTTTTGATGAAGAGTGCATTAATTGAGGTGACTACAGAGGATATGGGTAATAAACTCTATGATATTGTGTTAACAGATCGTAGGGGGAAAGATCAGAGAGATTGATAATTATATATACATCTGCATACAAATTATGATACACGAAAAATTGGTCATTGTTGAAGAAACATGGAATCATCACTACACGCCAGAAATGAAGGAATTGTCAAAACAGTGAATTTTACCCGCCAAAAAGCTCCAAAAGAGACGAAAACGTTTCCATCGAGCGGAAAAGCCATTGCCAGCATTTTGGGATAGTCGAATTACCCTAAGAATTGCTGCCTCACCTACTCTATTTTCAAGATTTGTCCCCATGCAATTTTAGTTTGTTTCCAAACATAAAAAAGTATCTTGGGGGAAAGCGATTTTCACCAAACGAGAAAATCATCGCCGAAACAGAGGCCCATTATACATATTTACAGATTGTTCAATTTATTTACAGTTGTATTCTTCAAGTTTTTTTTAATGAGCGTAAACTGAACTTCGGAATTATGCTTAATTATTGTTTAATTAATAAAATTTGAATTTAGTTTCCCTTATGCTTTGTTTAATTTGTAAGCAGAGGTGTAATGTAACATTGGAAGTGCGAAAGGCGGTTGAGCGGATGTTATGTTATAATTAAATGCCTGATATAAAACATAATAGATGGAAGACGGCACAAGCGCCATCTTTTTGTCTAATTTCATGTGGTTGAACACTTTATTAAATAAATTTCGTTTTGTTCTCATAAACAGGACAAGTTTGCTTTCCTTTAGTGGAGGAAATTACGATTCTCGGTTGTCTACCTTGCAGAATCAAATCGTTGACGATGCCAAATGGAATTAGGCAAAATATGGCGCTTGCGTTATTTACATTTATTATGAGTTACGTATTTGTTGAGTTATTCTTTCAAGAACAATAGATTTGGTCGCAATCTGAAAACTAAACTCTAATCTAGATTAATCACTAACCATCTTGTGGTCATTCTCAAACACTAGTATGACTACAAGATAGTCAAAACTACAGCGACATAACAAGTATTTTATTAACAAATTCTAGACTACTTATATTAAAAATATAACTAATTTGAAGTTTCTTAGAAAATAACAATTTTTGCAGTGAAGCCTTAATGAAGGCTCTTATCATTATGATTTAAAGTTAATTGGCGGAATCGCCAGTAGTAAGTTGATTCGAACGGAAAACGGTTGATAAGAAGGGTGAGGGGATCGGAGTCGGAACAGATAGCGAGCCTACGTTATCAAGAAAACTGTTTTCCCGTTCCCAACAAACGCGACGGAGTCGCAAATATTTGCTTTTGCGAACGAAATTTAACAAACACATTCGTGTCCATTACACTAATGCAATTTTACTAAAAATAACAATCATGAACAAATAAGAAATGAACTCATTTTTTAAATAAAATGTTATTTGAGGTTCACTTGTGATTCATAAAGGTATAAAAACTTGATACTTTTCAAATTTTTAAATAACAAATTCTACAATTTCTCTCTTTCAATTTCTTCTCAAAGCTTATGTAATGTAATGACATAATGTAATGAAACCACAGTACAGTGAGAATTATACTTAGCAATTGTAATGTAATGACATAATGCAGTAAAACCACTATACAGTTTTTGAATTATGCATATCTTTTGTAATGTAATGACATAATGTAATGAAACCACTTTACAGTGAGAATTAGCTTATGTAATTTAATAACATAATGTAATGAAATCACTATACATTGAGACTTATGCTTAGCATTTGTAATGTAATGACATAATGTAGTAAAACCACTAAACAGTTTGAATTATGCTTAGCTTTTGTAATGTAATGGTATAATGAAATGAAACCACTATACAGTGAGAATTAAACTTAGCTTACAGTGAAAATTTTATTTCAATGAACATTGATTTATGTTTAATTTAATAAAATCCATGTCAATGCAATGAAAGCATTTTCAAAAAGTTCATTTCTCTTATAATATTTATTAAAAAATACAATGTACAGGTGGCGCTATTTGTTTGGTTTTAACAGAGAAAACCTAACCGATAGAAAAACTGACTTAGGTGTCAGGAGATCGATTATTGAGAAACGTTTATTGGTAAAAACTACATCACAAAATATTGAATGGCTATGGCCTAAACAAAATATTCATTTTTTGCTGTTTACAACAATATATAATTGAAATTAATATAGATAGTGCGCTTTTAAAATTCTAATAAAATTGGCCGTGGAAAATAACAAGAAATTAGGTGGATGGTTTCATAGTGATTGTTAAACAAACCATGTTTTTAATAAATATGTTTCACCAAGTGTAAAGTGAGAAACAAGAAAGGTGGTTTAGGCTATAGCCGACTACTATGACTATGATGTCGGTTTATAAAATTATAGTTATAGTATAACTCTATGATATTTCTAAAAAAAAAAGTAATACAATACAATATTAAGTATACAATTGGATTTTTCTTAAAAAAAAGTGACAATTGATTCGATAAAAAAGTGAATGTTTTTACAAAAATATATTTTCTTGGTAAACAAAAAAGTTGCAAAGGTTTTTAAAAATAACTAGAATTCTAAAAACGCCCAGTTTATACGTTTTTCAAAAAAATCGATTGATATCCTGACACCAGAGGCGTAACTACATTTCGTGACCACCTCGCAAAATATTTATTATTATTCAATACGCACAAAACAAAACATTTGCGTTTTGTCTAAGTACTTTTAAAATTTAAGTTTTAAAATCCTATGTTTCGCGAGGCCGTAGGCATTTATAAATATTTTATGGCGGCTCAAAATTATTTTGCCGCTCCAGAAGGGCCCTTGGCTTTCTACGTCACTGCCTGACAGTTTCGGTTTTTCTCTATCTAGCCTGTAAATAAGTTTTCTCTGTCAAAACCATCCCAATATCACCATGTACAATAGCAAATTGTTCTCTGCTATAACTCTTACACTCATTCATGACAATATTTCTGCTAGAATTTTGTATATTTCTCCCTATAAGAAAAAAAAAAGTATTTCTATTAGGAAATAAATTATTATTATTAATATTTGGCAATAATAATATTTCACAGATTATTTAAATATACTTGCAATACATTGATTTGGACTTTGTGATCAATTTATTACACAGTTGTATTCAATAAAATAAAATCATCACTGTATATGTATCTAATATTTAGAATATGACTCTGCTTAAAGGTGCGGTTTAGACGAAAGAGATCTATATAAATATTGGCAATCACTAATTCGAGTTAGATTACTGTTCTGATCAATGAACAATATTGTATTATATGTTAAAATAAGCAGGAATTTCATTAGATGAATTAAAAATTATTTTAATGTTCAGTTTGTGTGAAAAACAATGAAAATTGATCAAATTTATAGCAAATTTCAAATTATATTTTGGCTAATAAAAACTTGTTCAATTAAAATTTAAAGGATTTCACTAAATTCTGCATTCAAATAACTTAGCAAACATGACCTATTAATTTTATTATATCTTACAATTTTCTTTTCTAACTTGAACTAGTAAATTGACTTAATACACGAAAATTAACGATTTATGTTTTATTTAGACTGATACTTAATACTTGGTACATAAAAAATGTAAATACATATTCATATTATTAAATCTAAAAGAATGACTCTTTTTTCAAACGATGTGTGTTTATTTAAGATTGCGGTTTAGTAGAAAGAGATAGCTATATAGTAAAATAAAAATATTACTATATAGCTATCTCTTTCTACTAAACCGCAATCTTAAATAAACACACATATTCTTTAAGATATAATACGATTTTATATTAATTGCAGTTTGGACAAATTTAACTTATTAATATTAAATAATAAACAATGTTTTCTTTTTCATTTTACTTTTGAAACTGAAATGTATAACAAATAAGGAGCCTCGACGACAATCCAAAGATGAATCTACATTAAATTTTAAACGTTTTGTAAATTATACTTTATAATTATTTCGTATTATTATATTTATATTAGTTCAAGTAATCTGTTAAATAATTAATGAAGACTAAATTTGGTTAGGCACCGAATCATTGATGCATTATTTATTTATCATTCCGTCCATCACTTTACTTACCATTCCGTCTAAGTCAGAATCCTTGAGGCTCATGTTAAAATTCGCATCGCGGTTTCATTATCATAACGAATTTTCAGGAACATTGGTATCAATTGCGTTTCACCTTTGCGGGACGTGTGTTTAAATTATTGCCTGGCAAGGCGTCGAGCACGAGCTGTTGCAACAATAATGAAATGCATAATTTATAACTTCAATCACTAAATAATTGAATCGCGATTTTACTTAAAATACTCTTCTCCTATTTTTGACCTGGTATATTTATTCCTATAAATTTAAGGTTTAAATTGTGCAAATATTCGGGGCTATTCTCTAAGGGAAATTTTAAGTTTGACGTGTAACGTTATTTTTGATCGTCACAGTCTAAGCAACTTTTGTGGTAGATATACATATACATAGAATGTGAAGTTAATTAATAACATATACCTTAAAATTAACATTTTCTGTACGAAATAGCCGTGATTTCTCATTAATTAATAATATACCTTTATTCCACATATGTTTTTTATTATACATAAAAAGTAAATATCTTGTTTTGGAATTGGCTATCGACCAGAGGTCTTTCCGCCCATAAACGACATTTTTTAGAAAATAATAATAATTTATAGCGCTTTTTGACATAGACTATTAATCATTTTTTATCCGTATATTTTCACGGGGAACAATTAACATTTTTTTTTGTACTTGGAGCACTTCACTTTAGAAATTCAATATTTTTGCACTTGAATAAAACACATTCATCTTCACTTTAAGAGTCTCGAAAACCTCCAAGAAAAGGTATTTACTTTTCTTTATTAGTATAACCGATTATACACTATTTACTTTTAAAAATGTTCTACAAACGATTGATTCGATATATTTCTATAATCGACAAGAAAATTCATCACTAAAAAATATGAATACATTTTTTAGATAGCGTAAACATCACTACTATCACAGCAACAAATCCAGCATCTGCTGTTTGCAACTAAAATTATAAATATAATATTTTGCGCTTGGAAACAACAAATTTAATCTTTGGTGTTTGAGACAAACAACCAAGATATTCATTTAAATTAATTAAATAATTTTATATAATGTCGAAATCATATATATATATTAATAGTAATATTACATTTAAGCTAGTTTCAAAATTCGATTAATATCACTATAATTTCCATCACCAGTTTTAACGTAACAGATACATTTTTAGGCATCTTCTAAACATCAATTAGCTTTAATTTCTTTCGCTCCAGCATTATCTACAACACTTTTATTTCTATTATTTACATTCAATATTAATAGTCTCAATGGTTGCACAATATTTGTCTGTAGTTTAATTTCGGATGAATTACTTGTCATTGAGAATTTTCGGAAATACGCAAGAGGCGTGCGAAGGTCGGCGCGCGCGAGTCGGTACTGCCGAAATAAAACTCCCTCTCTCTCTGCTTATCAGTGAATTTCGACCAGGACGAACGAATCGGCGGATTGGCGCACTGATAACGAAAATACACACACAGTCAGATTCATGAAAAATAAATTAAAACGTGTTGAAAGTCGCACCATTATCACGTAATGGGTAAATATTTGCATGAATACCATTCAATTAAATAGTCATTTGTTTATTTCTTTTTAAATCTATATTTTAATGTTGTGTTGATAAACAATTGGCGGGAACCAACATAGAATTTTTAGAAAAGAGTCCTCTCCTATAATTAGGATTTTCTGGAATATTAGAAATATTTGTTTTCCACTCAAGTATACATGTATTATCAATAGAAATGAGTATTCATTCACTTAGTCACAGTTATTTAAATAAATTAAATACAAATGATTTCAAAATAATTAATAAATTGTGTAAGGCGGAGCTGTACTGATCCCAAAACACGTGTCTACAGACGGCCTTATATTAATTTTTTTTTTTTGTTCTTTACATTGAATTTTTCTCGGATCCAAAATTGTTGCATTATGCAATATATTATTGATTTTCAACAGCAGGTATACATTATGTAATTCAATGTCTGGCGGGATATTTGCCCGAGACGTAGTTGTTTCAATATGCATTTTTCTGAAGGACTTACGTAACGTAAGTCAAAATGCCTCACAGGTGGAAATGATTTAATAATTATTTTCAAATCATTTTTATTTAATTTGTTTGTGTATCGTCCTAAAATTATACAATAATGTAGATTTTGAAGTTGTTTTTCTTTTGTTAGCAAAAGACAAATATGTTTACTACATTCAACTTTCGACCCTTTTTTTATCAAAAACACATATTTTTTGTGTTCTACTAACCACAGAAAATATTCCATTTCAAATGTTTATCCCATGCTTCAAAATCACTCATATTCTCATATGGCGGTTTGTGTCTGATAATATTTGACATTGGGAAACACGGCAATAGTTGTACACTTGAGCGTTGTAGTCTCAAGTGGAAAATATTTTAATTTTGACTTTTTACTAGAATTTATTAATTATGCATGCGTTTTGGCACATTACAAGTTGTATATCGGAATTTTAGTAAAGATAAATTTTCCATATTTTAATTAATTGATGTTACATCACATTAATTATTATTGTCAGTTATCTAGTATTTGACAAAATTTACTCTAGTTTTTACTACCACTATAGCTCGTAAAACTATACCTGGTAAGTTATTCTTTATGGTTTAACAACTTTTGGTTATCAATTTGTATGAAATTGTAGTTTTTTAAATAACCGATTAGAAGTTAGCCACAACTTTTTCAGCCATAGATGGTGGTAACCCTATAAATTCAATAAAGCGATATTTTTCGTGTCGGGAATGATTTCTACTAGACTATACTGTGTTAAAGGAGTACATATTAAATAGTTTAAGCTATATTTTATTGGTTTTAATGAAAACTTGACGATTTTATTAATATTATATTGCGTGATTTCTACTAATATTTCAAAGTGGAAAATCACACAGTTAGGTCTACCTTTGGATATGGTTTCTATATAGGGCCATTAAGAGGAAGAATTGAAGAGTATTTTAAAGCAATAAAATTGTAGTGGCATCTTAAAACAAATAAATGATATTTTTTTTTGAGAAATCGGTCGACGAAATCGGACATGAAATTTTTAAAGGGGAACATCACCCTGTTAAAGCTGTTAGGACTGGTTTCTATATTGGTTCTATATATTGAAGAGTATTTTGAAGCATCAATACAAGTTCGCCATCCTTTAGTGAACGAAACAATGATTCTCGGTCACCTACCTTGTAGACCTAAATCGTTGACGAAGCCACTTGAAATTAAGCAAAAGATGGCGCTTGCGTCGTCTTTAATTTATTTTGATTACTAACAGGTATATAACCACAATACAATTTCTGTTCAGCCGCCTTCATCAAGGTATTGCACATGGAACACAGTAGTCTAATGAGGTTCAAAAAACCGAAATGGCCATCACTAGTTATCCATACGCTAGATGAATGATGGCTGAACATTTCATTAAATCATTATTCTCATTTATTTACTTTTTACTCTACAAGTAAATTATTCCAATGAAAATAAATATGTTTATAACAGGCATAAAATTAATACAAAACGAATTGAAGTAAAAAATCAAACACAGTAAGCAATTAAGGAACAGAATGAATGAAATGATGGTAATCGCACACAATGACAGCAACGTGCAACTTCAAAATTTAAAATATGTAGTATGTCAAATAGGTAAGTGGGACAGAGAGATGCGATAATGTCACGGGAGTCAATGATGCCTTTTTGTCGCACATTTTAAATAACATTACGAAGCGGCCGGTAGGCCTATCTGTTATAAATAAATATATATATCTACCAATCTTGGGGGGAATAACAATTGACGTTGGGAAACACGGCAATAGTTGTCCATTTGAGCACTGGAGGTGCTGAAGTCTCAAGTGGAATATTTAAAACATTTTAATTTTGAGTTTATACTGTGATATATTAATTGTGAGTTTTATCCGATTTCAAAGTATATATCTTAAACATTTACATTTTCTGTTAAACACTAGAGATATTTTAAATACGGATAATTTTGTTATATTCTGATTTGATTGATGTAAATCACATGAATAATTATTGTTAGTTATTTTGTATTCGCCAGAAATTAATTCAGCTTTTCTGCCATTATAGCTTGTAACACTACTAATTTCTAAGAAATTGTAAATTATTATTTCAAAAAAATGCATACATAATGAAATAATTATTTTATTAAATAATATAATTGCAGAATTACAATTATTTACAAATATTTATATTTACAATGCATATTGATGGGTTATCATGGGCTATCGACCGGAGGTCTTTCTGCCTAAAACACGATATTAAAATGCGAATAACCTTTTTATTTGTGATTTATTTGTGATAGTAAATTATAACTTTTTTGTTAAGAATTATCTCCTCCATGAAATAAATATACATTTAAAAATAAAGATAAGATAAAACATAGAGGGTGATACATTTAAAAAAAATGTTTCTTTTGTTAATATCTTGAAAACGCGATGTTCTTTTGTTTATCAGATAACTGCTGCAATCCCCGGAAAATTTACTACTATTTTACTAATTGAATCTACTTTCCACCTCAACTAATAACAAAATTCATTTTCATTTATACTTAGTGTTGAGTTTTATGCAAATTCCTGCTTCTCAGTCCATTTTAGAGAAAAACTACAATAAATGAAATATGTTCAGAATTTAAAAATCTACGAACTCTACTTCATTAAATTTTAAAATCGGTATATAATTTATAAATAATTAATAAATATTGATAATATTTGCAAAATATCACGTGTTTAAATTGTATTAACCAAGACTTGAATTAATAAAAAAGTAATATTATATTCCAATCATAGAAATGTGTCAAACGTGACGTTAATTTTAAATGGATGTTTTATAAAAACGTAATTTAATTATGCAATAATTTAAAATTTAATTACATTTAATTCATTAATTATACATCGATTCTAAAATTGAACAAAGCATCATTTTAGACAGATTCTTAAATTCTGAACACATTTTAATTAGTTCAGTTTTTCCCTAAAATTAAACGGGAAGCAGGATATAAAAAAAACTGTTTTTACATGTAAAATCCCTATGTATAACTGGTCGCGTCAACACTAAATATACAGGTTGTTCTAAATTAACTTTGTTATTAGTTGAGCTGGAAAGTCGACTCAGTGGCAGTACATTTTCCGGGAATAATATCAGTTTATCTAATAAACAAAAGAGCATCGCGTTTTCAAGATATTAACAAAAGAAACATTTTTTAATGGATCACCCTCTATACTACTACTACTACAATATCTTTATTCAAAGTTATTTGTTTTACATATATTTACAATATATTATGGTATATTGGTTTCTTTCTTGCTTGCTTGAACAGGCTATCGACCTATGGTCTTTCCGCCACACCCTCTATATTTTATCTTATCTTTATTTTTTAATCTTGTATTTAAATTTATTTCATAGAGGCGATAATTCTTAACAAAAAAGTTATAATATACTATCACAAATAAATCACAAATAAAAAGGTTATTCGCATTTTAATAGCGTGTTTTAGGCTGAAAGACCTCCGGTTGATAGCCGATTCATCTACAAAATATCTAATATATCTATATATATTATTATAGATTATCTAATTTTATATTTTATTGTACATACGTATACACATTTGTATAAAAATATCGTGTTTTCAATTCTTGCAAATAACAAAATAGCAAAAAATAATGAAAACAAAATGTGTTTTCTCATTCTCAGTTAATCTACTTAATCAACCTTGTTTAATGATGTATTACAATAAAAAATAGTTTTTCAATATTAAATGTCTAATATATTAGTGACGTACATTGTTAGTGCAAGACTTTGTCGTTCGACATTGAATTCATTTTTTTATTATTCAATTTACCATAATTGTGGTTGAAATCTATTAAATAGATAGTAAATTAACTTATAATAAACGATTTTTATATGTTAGTGTGTTGTTTTTTTTTAACCGACTTGATTTCATTGATGAAAGAATTTTAAAATGCCAATAACTTCGTTTTTTTAATAGTCTATTATAACTTTTTTTGTTAAAAATACCGTTTTCTATCAAATAGTAATCATATATAGGCTGTTCCATTTAAAAAAAGTTTCTTTTCTTAATATCTTGAAAACGCGATGATGTTTTTTTGTTTGTTTTTATAATCACGCGGTTGTAATCCCCGGAAATGTTACTAATACTTTGTTAATTTAAGCGACTTTATAGCTCAACTAATAACAAAGTTGACAATGGTGCCCACTTAATGTAGAACCTCTATTAACCTATAAATTTGATTATATCAGCGAAATTTAGCAAGACAAAAATCTATCAACTAAAAGTATCTGTCAACTTTTAAACTAACAAAATGTATAATCAATGTAGGAGATTTTTGTCTTTTGATCGTAATACAGGTTAAGATTTAACAGGCAGTTAATTCCTGGCCTACGGTCACAGCATCAAGAAATCTTTTTGTTACCGACAATTTTCCAAGGATTTTTGTCAACGTTTCCGGTATTTCCATCAAGGATTCCATTTACATTTTCCTTACTATTCACTAAAATTTAAAAACTTTTCACGATGACTAGAATATTTTTTGTGTTTTTTCCTAATTCTATCATGGTATAAGGATGAGGATTAAAAAGAAAATTGTAATTACCTTTGCTTCATTTTCTTGTAACATAATTATAAGTTATGTTACAACACTATGAAGTAAAGGGTGAAGAACTATTTAAAAAATATTTAATGTTGTAGAAAGTAACCGTGGAATATTATTTTGACGAGATTTTTTATGAAGGATGACAGCTTCCTTCCTTCATTAATTATTCATTTATTTTTTTGCTATTTTTTAAATGAGAATTTAATTGCTAATTAAGTGTTATTAAATGAACAATTTAAATTCGTATTTTTTTTAAACTGAATAAAAATTATTTCCTTAATGCAACAATAAAAAAAATATATTGCAATTAACCAACCCAAAAGAGCAATTTTAAAATTGTTGCCTTTGGGAACACGCTTATAATAAATATTAATCACCGAAATTCAAGGCACGTTTAGATCTCAACAATATATTTTTTTTCTTGAAACCACTTTCATTTTTCACATCTTTATTTTCAAGTTTGATATTCTAATTCCCTCGAATATAAATCACATACGGCTCTACTCCCAATCAATCCCCGAGATTGTTTTCGCTATAATTAAAGCCACTTAACGCAAATCAAGCGATAATAACACGGCTAGAATTCCCCAGTCGCTGATAAATCAAATCGGAATTAATTACACATTTTCGAACGCGTTCAGATTAAAATCAGATCCGCGTCGGCCGCGTTGACTATGTGTTTATTTTTTTTGGACCAAACATGGTCATTAAACGAAAACGCGAGGAAAAGAAAGTTTTGATTTCTGGAGTCGACGAAATTTTTTGAAGAAAACGGACCTTCCTCAACGATTTGAAGAATTGAAGAAAGAATGAAAGAAGCGTCGTCCTCCGGAGAAAGTGTTTACCGCCCGATTAGGAAAGTGTGTGTGTGTATGCTTTTTTGCGTCTTTTTTTTTAATTTGGACGTGTATTTAACGGCCTTTTACGGTAATCGCTCTTTTGAGAGTGAAATTGACGTCTGGTTGTTACGTTAAACACTCGGTTAAGCAAGCGTAAGCTTTTTTTAAAGTTTTTTTTTTATTTTCTCTGAAGCTACTTGAGAAATATTTCTTAGTTTATTCAATTGAACCAGTACAGAAAGAAATCAATCAAATAAAATCACACGAGAATAAGAATAATATGAAAATCTTAAAAATTGGGTTATTTCTAAGATTTTCATTGCGTCATCTTTTGCGTAATCTAGAAATGGTCAACGAGTTGAATCTACAAGGTAGACAATCGAATCGTTGTTTTTTTATAATAAAGAGGAGGCGAACTTATTCTGTTTATGAAACCAGAAAATAAAATTAAATCTTGTTTTAATTAAACATTGATTAACTTTGTTTCTATAACTTTTAGGTCTTGACGCGGTTAGTGAGCGTAAACTTCCTCAAACCAGATAATCGAAATGACCAAGTCAAAGCATCATACTGAGCATAACCAAAACCGCAAGGATCACCGTAATGGAAGTAGCAAAACCAAAACTTTTCAGGCATTAATCTGCCTTGGGTATGGACACTAATTTCTTGAGGAACCCGAAGTTCTCAAAGAATCTCTAGCGGAAAAAAATCTGGATCATATTATGTAAGATTTACCACACGCGGTTTAATTTCTCGCCTTAATATATCCACATAAAAATAAATAATTAAACAAGAAAGTAGAGAACTTCCTGTATGTTTATATAAGATGAATAAATAAAATGGTAAAAATATAAAATGTGGATATTAAAGATGAAATAGCTGAGATAAAAACCTTAAAGCGAGGTGCAAAATAAGATATCGATTGGAAATTTAACGACCATTTATAGCCATTGGCTAATAATGCCATTATATTTTTAATGGGGAGCAATAAAAGGAACACTGATTCGAACTTCTTTCTGCAATTAAAAATATAATCGGATATTATACTCTAATTGGTAGCCGATTAAAAATATTTTCCATGAAAAAATTCTGATATTAAAAACAAATCGATCATTCCCATCACCGCTAGCAGGATTAATTAAAATCCCGCACATGGCAAAAATTTTTAAAAAAAACCTGGCGTCAATTGAGTATTCATTGGCTATGGATGACTCTACAAAATTTCGCGACTTCTGGTGTTTAATTGAAAGTAATTAACCGCGGCGCTATTTTTTTATTGCTTTTATCAATTAATTTCTGACGAGAGGGAATATTCCCAATAATTATTTCGCGCGTGTAGAAAGTCGCATTTTTTTCTAGATTAATTATTATGACGGCGATGAAAGCGAGAAATAAAATTGCACGGTGAATAAATGTCGCATTCAAGAGGATTTTATCTGCCGCGAGAGTTAATCCTTACAAAAAATGCGCGCGCCGCTCCTAGCGATTGAAAATTCGAGTTTACTGTTTTAACTGCGGATTTACGATCGGCGAACGGGAAACCGATGAAATCCTAGCCGGGAATGAGAGAAAATAACGAAGGATTGAATTGCTGGGAAGCCAGGTGTGTTTCGGGTGTGGTTTATTGTTAACATAAACAAAATAATTAAATACATTGAAAGAAACTAGAATCCGCAATGAAAATAATTAATAATACATCCAAAAAAATTATTAAAACATTTTTTTAACTTGTATGACTGAATTTTAAAATAATATATATTAAAAAAGAAACAAAACTTCAGGAATGAAAATAACTACAAATAAAACTTTGCTTTCTATAGCTAAAATTCATTATTCGGTGTCTCTAGATTCAATACATAAACGTGGCATTATTAAATAATAATTAACATGTACAAATATAAAATAACATTTTTTATTACTTTATACAAGTGAATAAAGGAATTCAACGTGTTTTTTTATATTTTTTACGTAATTTATGTCTTCATGTTACTCACAAAAATACATCATAATTAACACATGTTTGGTTTCACATTTTGATTCAATTATTTTATTACACTTTTAATTGGGAAGTTATTATTTTTTTTTAATTCGTGACATATTCAACTGAATATGCAATACAACACTTTACAAAAGGTAGTGTTATTAAAAGTAGGCATACCACATTTAATAACACAATACAACATATAACGCTGAAGCGCTTTATGAAGCGGCAAATCTAGTTAGATTAATAAGACCGAGTTATCCGGTGAGATAACGAAGAACTAGAGATTCAAAACGCTACGGCTCTTGCCAAACAACAGTATTACAAAATGTTAATACATTAGGTAGCACGCAGAAGGTTTTCATAAGTGGTAAATCTAGTTAGATGAATATGATTAATAAATAAGACCGAGTTATCCAGTTATATAATGAAGAGCTGGAGATTCAAAAGGTAAAGCTCTTGCCAAAGAGCAATGTTACTAAAGGTTGCTACTTTATGTGTAGGCTGCAGTAGCGCTTTATAAATGATAAATCTAGTTAGATAAATAAGATCGATAAATAAGACCTAGTCTTGGATTGTACCACAGTTCTTGCCAAACAACAGTGTTAGTAACACTGTTGTTTGAATGTTGATGTTTTATGTAGGGTAAATCTAGTTAGATAAATAAGATCGAGTCTTAGATTGTACCCCAGCTCTTGTCAAACAACAGTGATACTAAATGTTGCTATTTTATGTAGAGTTAGGTAGGATAAATAAGATCGAGTTATCCAGTTAGATAACAAAGCTACAGCGCTTTAAAAAAAACAGAGTATTGCTAAATATCGCTGCTTTATAAGTGACGCTGAAGATAAATAACACAAATTATCCAGTCAGAAAACAAAGAGTTAATTTTCTAGTTAAATAACTGAGATATGGTTATGTAGTTAGATAACTAAAAGTTAGTTATCTAGTTAGGAAACGGATAGCTACATAGCTCGTGAAAATATAAGAAAACTATTTTTTTGGTAATAAATCAGTCACGTGTAAAATAATGGAATCAGAAATTTTCTCATTTATATCTGTAATTAAGTCCACGTAATTAATTCGAAATTTACAAAATGCGCGGGCGCTGGAAGGAAATTATTGTCTCTCGTTTGGTTGGGCCGGAGTCCGTTTGTTTGGAAAGCGAGACAATCAAAATCTCATTTACCTCTTAACCCTGAAACATCATTATCATCGCATCTATTTTTTTGTTGGGTTTTTGTCGATCTCTCGTTCTCAACATTAGAGAGTAAATTACGAAATAAAAATATGCTCACTGTGATGAAAATTGTGAAGATAACAATAGATTTCTCATTTTGTGAATTAAGTCTAGAATTAAAAATATTTTTAATTGTAGACAAAAATTTTGATTATTTAAATAAAAATACTTGTCCTTTCTCCTACTTATTAAGTACTAAGTTTGATAATGATTACCGTGTAATCGAAACTAGGCCCTAAAGTAAAAAAAAATATAAAAAAGTTAAGTGTGTTTTTTATATCTGAATGTATATAATTTCTTATATCTCAAAGGCATTTACATTTCAACTAATTAGTTAGAAAAACACGTAATTTCTTTTAAACCACTTTCTATATATTACATAACTTCTCTTTATTTAAATTATAACAATATTAATGAAGCGAAATACCCACTTATTAGGGTGGAGTTTTAATTATAATATCTTTTAACTTCGTGTGTATTTAGAAAAGGAAAAAGTGAAAAAAAAAAGGGCTACACTCGATAAAAAACTTAATTGGCTTTTATTTAATTACGCTTCTGGATTTAATTTAATCTAAAACGCTCTCGTTTCTTCGTGCATTGTTCGTTCGATTAGTTCCGCGCGCTTTTCTCTCTCTGTCTCCATAAAATAAACAATTAGGAAGCGACTCGCGTTGTGACAGAGAAATGGGAATGAAAGAGAAAGGGATTTCCCGATCGGCTGATAAAAATAATGCGCCATTGAGTATTAATCAATAATGATTAAAATTAATTGAATAAATTTATGTGAAAATGGGTAAAATTATAGAGAATTAATTAATAATTGCTGAACGTGCAACTGTTGTGCAGAATGGATAACGTGAAAGTGATCGGCAATCGATTTTTTTTTATAATTGTTAAATTTAGTATGTGATAATTTTTTTAATATTTTTATTTATTTTTGTGGCCGTGGAAAATCCATTTACGGATGATGTGTCGAAATCCTCCCAGAATTTATGTAGAAAAACTACCGACTAAACACCGCTCACACTTTACCAGAATCGACTACCATGATTTTATTATTGAGGCTGTTACTTTATAAAACTTCATGTTAATTTAGAAATAAAAAACGATTAAACTTGTTAGTTTTACAATATTATTTGTCAACTAAAAAGTTGAAAATCGTGTTTTATTGCGAAAAAATATTACCAGTATCATTGGGCGGTCTCTAAATACTGTTAAATTGATTTAACGTATTGGACCCCGATTTTTTTTCGAGATTTTGTTAACTGTACTTAAGCTATTATCACAGATTTCTTAAAACTAATATCACAGCGGTTCCAGGATGTTAAAGTACTGATATTGGAGACCGAGGTTACTACTGTATTAATTAAATTACTTCTATTAATAACGGTAACTATTCTCAATTCATTAATAAATAATAATAATTACTTAATTTTACTTACTTAAAATAACTCGATTATGCCTCAATAATCAAGATCCGGAATTGAGAATTTTAATTTTTTTATCGCATCGAAATTCATAAAATAATATTTGCGAAATTGGTATTAATCAATCCCAGATTGATTCAAGGATTAAGTTGCGACTATTAGTATGACCACTAGTAATACTTGATTTCCAAAATTAGATAATATCCATATATATCTTATTTTACAAAGGGAAAGTCCGTAAATAAATGAATAAATAAATAAAATGTTCGTGAAATTCTGTTTCACGTAGATTAAACTCTTTTATTGACAAGCCAATAATTCCTTTAATTCATGAAGAGAATTAAATTTTCCTTCACTAAAACCAACATCATTGTTTTACCAACAAAAACAAACACATAAATATTCCTTACTCGTTGGCTTTCTAAACTTTTCGGGAACTTCTGATTCGCGTTAATTAGACTCTCCTCGGTCCGGTAACTTGGTTGTAAAAAAAGCTGAAACGAAATTGTAGTACTTACCGGAAATCTGTGCTCGGTCTGCGCTTCCGGTGCTCGCTGGCGCGTTTCCTGCAAACAATGGAAAAAATGAAACGGATAAAGAGAGAACTGAATTAATCGGAATTCGGGCTTTCGGGGGGTGAATCGCACTCGGAATGAATATTTAATAGACACGAGGGCTTCGCGCGAACAACAAACTATTTGTTCAATTAATCAATACGACAAAAAGTTATGTAGAAAATAAGCGACAGGCCCGGCGCAGCCACCATTAATAAATATTTATTTAGAATAAATAAGTTGTCTTTATTTAATAAAAAGATACACACAAAAAAATACATCTAAAAGGGAAATAGAAAATCAAAATGTTCGACAAGTAATGAATGAGCGAGTTTTTCAGGGATCATAAATAACAAAAATATCTAAGGGCTTTTTACTTATAGTTTTTTTGTTATGAAAAACTTATTCATTTATTACTTGGTGAACATTTTGATTTTTTATTTCCATTTTAGATGTATTTTTTTGTACACAGATTTACTTTGTATAACTTATATTTATTTTAGCGACTATAGTTTCAACAATTTCAACTTGTCTTTAACAAACGAAGAGTGTCACTAAAATAAATTCAAAATTACACAAATAGAGTGAATCAGTGTTTTATTAAAACTAAAAACAATGTGTCTATTATCAAAAAAAATGCATTAACTATTTTTTTGTTCAATTAGATATTTCTCATGGAATACAAATTTAATCTCATGTAATTAAGAAGACAATAAAAAAATGCATTAACTATTTTTTTGTTTAATTTCATATTTCTGATGGAATACAAATTTAATCTCATGCAATTAAGAAGACAATATTTAATGAAATTATATATTTTTTTGTTTGTTTTAACTTGATAACTTTTACACGTTACTCGAGCATTCAAGTCGGGCAAAGTCAAAGTTTTCTAGGCGAAAAGATTGAGCTAGTTTTCGAGTATTGTATCCGAATAAACGCTCGAGTAATTTTGGCTGAAATATCTCAAATCGTCTCTCGAGCAATTGTTAAAATATGATTATTATTAGAAACGAAATCATTTATTTTTTATATCGTTTGGTCACTTACTATATCTATATTAATATGGAGAAAAGAATGGATATTTGTTTCATGTTATTATAATTTTGAACTTTGTAATTTGTTTTTTAGTTGATCTGTTTTTTCGTTTGATTTTTTTAGTGAACTAATACTAAAAAAAATCAAACGAAAAAACAGATCAACTAAAAACTAAATTACAAAGTGCTTACTTTAACATGTACTCACTTTTTTTATTGTTTTCCTTTATTGGTTCTTCCGTTGAAAAATAAAGACATTATTAATAAATTCATGTAAATTGTATATGAATTCCTTTTTTAAAAAAATTCAATAATTGCCGTCCTATTTTATGCATTTTAACGTCATTAAGCAATTTTCATTAATTAATTCACTTTCAACATTCCGTATAAAATTAAAATAATTAATTTAAAATTACGCAAGTTATTATTAATAACTATAAGCAACAATAACGCCTGATTTATGCCCGTTGTATTTTTTTCTTACTTTCTGTTGTATACTTATTTGTAATCGATGTATCGAGGCGAAATCGATAAATCCCGAACGACGATAAATTTTCGCTCTCTCAGACGACCTTAAGACGTCCCATAATAAGAATTTAAATCGTTTATTTATAATAATAATAACAAAAGCGGGCCGCCATACTGTCTGTGCGGCAGCGATCTCTCTTTGGGGAAATGTGCGCTTTATATTATAATGGTATACATGTATAACGCGTGTTGATGTCGAGTGATTAAATGGGATTATTATTATAACAGGCAACGGAATATGATTTGAATTTATAATTCTGTAATAATTCGAGTCATCCGACACGTGAAATGGTATAAGAATTCGAGAAGAAAAAGTAATGATTCCAGTAGGAAAAGGTGAAATGTTAAATAAATATAAAAAAATATATAAGCAATAAATTACAAAAAAATATATATTGTTAACACATGAAATTGCTTTTATTTATATTTTACGTGAATATTACAGCAGTAACAATTTCAGAAGTAATAAGAATTTAGATATTTTATAACAACGATATCGTAGATTTAGAATTCACTCAAAATTGCCTGATACGCGAATGTATGATAAAAACTTCAGTTTTTATGTTGTATTACGGTAGTTGTCAATTTTTTTAAATACTTATGAAGTAGTTATAAAAGTATTTTCTAATTTATTTATCATTGAAATTTTGTAAATGCCTAATGCCCGTTTGCACCGATTTTATTGTAAGGCCTCCTTAGTTAAGGGTTCCTCAAAAGTTAAGGAAAGAATAGTAGAGATTGGATTGCACCGCTCATATAAAATCTCCGCTTAGTTAAGGTCTCCTTAGTTGGGGGAAAATCTAGTGAAAAGTCGGTGCCTAACTTCATGTCGTCTATTATACTCGCTTGCTAACCTTGAAATCATAGAAAATTATTATTAATTTTAGAAAATCACAATTATTATTGGAAATTATCGTAAATATTTAGACAACAATACTAATTCCTTACGTAGCCTTGCTATTTTTTGCATGAAAAGAAATCAAAAGTTCGTATATAAAAATAAAAACGTCCTAAATGAATATTGTATTGGTATAATTTCCAGAAACGAATTTAATATTTCTAGTTCCACATAAGACAATAGAAAAAAGAATACAATAGATCATATATTTATGTGTCCTTAGCAACAATTTAATATCAAAATAATAAAAAAAAATAGAAAATTACAAACAATGTTTTACAGGACTTTGAAAAATTTCGAAAGATCCGTGGGCTTATACAAAAAAAAGTTTATTTTAAAACATCCCAATTTTATATTCTCAAAATATGTTAAAAAAGTTCTCAGCAACAAGTTAAGGCCAAAATAAAAAAATCTAAAAAATTACAAACTATGTTTTATAGAACTTTAAAAATTTCCAAGTGAACCTTGAGCCAAGATAAAAAAATCATGAAAAGTTTATTTTATAACATCCCACTTACATATTCTCGAAATGTATTAATACGGTCTTTAGCAACAAATTAATAACAAAATAAAAAAAAATCTAAAAAATGACAAACAATGTTTCACAGGACTTAAAAAATTTTCGAGTGATCCGTGGGCCGAGACAAAAAAAAATATAAAAAAGAATTTGTGAAATGCCCCACTGTTATATTCTCAAAATGTGTTAATAAGATCCTTAGTAATAAAATAATGTCAAAATAAAAAATGATACTGACATTATATAACGTGGTGAATAGAACTGCCAAAAAAAACGAAAACTTTAATGTTTATTTATAAAATCCATTGTAAAAACTTTAATGTAAATGTTAAATGTATATCGTTTTAGTTGATAATTTAGTTTGCATATAAATTTTTAATTTGTTAAATAGAGAAAATATTAACAGAAACATACCTTCGCCTCCGCCATGGTGGAGGCGCCGGGCATAACATCGTATTATATTCATATCGGTTATAAAATGCAAGTTTAAGCAATTGTGGAAACATTTCCACAATTGCTTAATTATTACATAATTCTTATTATATTGGTGAAACCGGGAAAAGTTTTAAAGTAAGATTAAATGAATATAAAAAAGCAATAGAGGACAATAAAATAAATTCTACAGGATTGGCTCAACATAGTATACGTAATAGTTTTTTAATAGCCACAATTGTAAATATTTGTATTCAGGCGAATTACGTTTTCTAGAAGGTTTAGAAATTAACCGAGCCTTAAAGAACAAAAATGTTCTTAATAACATTGAGGAAATTTGGAATTCTCCCATCACAACCGCCTTTATTGCCAAAGATTAACGCTTTAAGTTTTTTCATTTAGTATAGCTTCATTCTTATATTCATATTTGTTCCTAAAGGATTTATTAACATTAATTTTATACCAAAATAAAAAGTACAACTCGACGGAAAGATCTCTGGTCGATAGCCAATCCTAGAACAAGATAATTATGTTTTATTAAATAAAAATGATTTGAAAATAATTAATAAATTATTTCCACATTTAATTCTGTGACTTCTGACTTACGCTACGTAAGTACGTTAAACAAATGTATATCAAAACAACTACTTCCCGGGCAAATACCCACGCCGGACATTGAATTACATAATGCAACATTTTTTAAAAAACAGCAAAGGGAATGTTACTTAACATAAGGCCATCTGCACACACGTGTTTCGGGATCTATCCCTCGTCAGTACAGCTATGCCTTACATAATATAAAGATGTTAAATAGAAAAGAGTATTTTTTCACTTGGTCACAGTTATTTAAATGTATTAAATGAAAATGATTTGAAAATAATTAATAAATTACTAATTAAGTTTATGTTTTATATTTAATAATAAAATCGTATAATGTAAATAATTCTGTTATATGTATGGAATAAAGATATATATTATTTATTACAAAAAATCAATATTTGTTAAATTACAAAAAAGTTTTTTTAGTGCAATTACACCAAATTTCAGAATTTATTAAATTATATGCATGCTATGATGATTGTAATACTAACATAAATTTAATTATGATATTAGGTTGTAAGTTCAACAGGGCAATGTCTGACACCACAGAGTAAAGAAATGTCAGAGCATATACATATTACTATGAAACCGGCCAATGACCGCAGTAGTCGACGCCGGTAAAGTGGGAGGGGTTTTTAGTCTAGTTAAAATCTAGGAGTCCGACACTCCGTCCATAAATGGATTTTCCCCTTCCACAGCGCCCCCTCCCAAAAAAAAACATAAATTTAATTTTATAAAATATAAATTATATTCTTCTGTCATTAAACATTCAGTTTTTTTTTTAATTGTATTTCTCTGTGAATCAAAAAAAAATCTGTTTAATAATTTTATACAACTTATGCCAGAATACTATCCCTGCATTTTAACATTAAATTAAAAATATTAATTTTAGTGACAAAGTTAAGGGGTTTATTACTAAAATTAAATTAAAAATAAACTTAAGGGGTTTATTACTAAAATTAATATTTTTATGAACCACCGTCATATCAATTAGTCTTTTAAATATAAAATACTATTGACGTATCGTGAAATAGTTTTTACAGATATGGAAATCTATTGACATACAGGGATTAAAATTAAGATAAAGGAAAAAATATTTTATATACAGTGAAATACAATTGAATATCACACAGGGCTTCAGCTTGATTGATATGTATGGCTTGTGTCCAGAATCAATGGCCAAATTTTATTGTTAGTTGGCTGTACGCCAGGATTTAGCTGCCAGTTAAATCATTACGTGTATTGTAAAATGATTTTTTATTTGTTTTTAAGTTAAATTTACCAGCCAATTGAACATACTAAAATGTCTTTAAATTAAATAAAAATGATTTGTAAATAATTAATAAATTATTTTCACATTTAGCTCTGTGAGATTTTGACTTGAAACAAACTTTAAGTAAATTATCCTGAATTAATACAAAAATGTTTCAACATGGGTTAAGTCAGAATTTAATTAAGCATATTAATATTATTATTATATAAGTTTGTGAATCAACCTGTTAATGTTTACTCTTCTGAACTTCTTGAGAACCACCCCCACCATCAGCCTTAACAGGTTGTTTTTGCCTATTTTCAAGAAATTTAATTTAATTCTATAAGGAAATTAAAATTAATTACATAAACCTGCATAAATCTTTTTTTAAATGTATACAATTAATTTTATTGCAATGAATTGAATCATTTTCAATATTTTACGTAAGTCGTTCCTAGTTTGTCATCATCGGTCCACTTTCGGCCTGTTTATTATTAAATCGGCGTGCGTGATATCCAGTTACGTACTCCTCTTTGTTTCGGCTATTCGATTTTTTGTTTGTATGTGCACGTCTGTTTGCGTATGTGTGTCTCTGTATCTGTCTGTATATGTGCCGTACTGATTAAATGCGAGACCTGTACATCGGCGTAACGGTCTTGTTTCCTTCCTGAACGCGGTGGCATTTTCAACGGTGGCCTAATTTTATTTTTAGTTCATTTCATCCGTTTGATAAATATCACCTATAACAAGTTGTTTCATCATCCTATAAAATATACGTGACTGTGAATTAAGTAATTGGTTTTTATTTGTTCGCAATAATTTTAGTACAACAAATTGTAAATCACATGTAACTTAATCATAATAAGTTTGATGTTATTTATGATTTATTATTTACTACGAGAAGATTTATGTTAATATGAGTAAAACGCAATGAATGCGCTTTACTTAAGTGAAATAATTTATAGCGAAATATGAAAAGAAATTTGAAAATAATTAATAAAAATAAATTATTTTCTTTATAATAGAAAAGAGTATTTGTTCACTTGGTCACAGTTATTTAAATTAAATCAAATAAAGAGTTAAAAAAATCAAGGGCAGAAAGACCACATGCTGTTTCGAGGACTCGTAAAAAAAAAATGCATAACTAGGCTGGGAAATTCTGTCGCATCATTCATATTGTAACTAACACTTGCTTTTATCCTTACAAAATTATTTTCACGGGCAAGAAATTAAAAAATGAAGAAGATGTCAAACAAGCACTGTTTCAATTTTTCGCATCAAAAAGAGACATTTTTAAAAATAGGATATATAAATTGCCCTCACGCTTGTCACAAGTTATTATTAATAATAATAGGAACTATATTATTTAATAAAGTTAATTGGCGGCAAGTACAATTTGTATTTTGTTTTATTCCTAAAACGGAGAGAACTTATTTATGTTACACTGTTTTGTATTATATATAGTCCAGATAACGAAGTGTGTCTATTAATTTACGCAATTGAATAATTAATTCATTAATATATAATATTTTTTATAAATAGAAAACAGTGTAGGTGTACATTATGTAATTCAATGTCCGGCGTGGGTATTTGCCCGGGAAGTAGTTGTTTTAATGTGCATTTGTTAAACGTACTTACGTAGGTAAGTCAATAGTCACAGAGCTAAATGTGGAAATAATTTATTATTTTCAAATCATTTTTATTTAATATAAATATTTTTTATCTATTGTCACTCGAAGATGAGAATAAGCCGGTCGCATATTGTTTTCACTATGAACTGTTTGGGATTGATAAATAATTATTTTGAATATTTTAGTGTGTCACACTTTTTTGTAAACTTTTAATATGTAATTATAAATGTAATTTGGAAATTCCGTTAATAAAGTCAAATTGAAATACTCGTCGAAACTAAAATATATAATTTATTGAAATGAACAACCAAATTTATTAATTAAAACACTTCATAATTATTACATAAAAAAATGTTCACCACGGGATAAGTGTGAATTGAATTCAAAATATAATTAATTAATTATTTTCTCTTTAGCTTTAGGGTATTTGCCTGAAAATTAGTTGTTTCAATGGATGTTTGCTTTAAAGAACATAAGTAAAAAAGGTGCAGTATCCAAAGAAATAATAATTAATTAATTATTCAATTAAGTAAATTAATTATTTTAAAATAATTTTTATTTTAATTTAAATATTTTTTTATTAACAATAATACATTCTTCCCTTGATAATGACTTATAATAGAAACTAGTGGGAAAATTAAAATAAAATTAGTATAACAATACCAAGTGTAACAATACCAAGTGTTCAGTAGTTAATAGTTCAAACTGTTTCACTGTGGGTTAAGTGAGGAAATAATTAAAGATGTTTTATTAACAACAATGACTTACATAACTTCAATACTCTAAGTAGCAAATATCCAATGTATTCCTGTGTCCGACAGGATATTTTCCCAGGTAACAGTTGTTTCAATCGTAATTTGTTTAAAGTATTTACATTACGTAAGTAATAAAAAATCTATCCCTATATAATTATTATAAATAATTGCGACCAAGTGAATAAATTCTTTTCATATATTAAATAAAAATAATTTGAAAATAATCAATAAATTATTTCCACATTTAGCTCTGTGACTTTTGACTTACGTTACGTAAGTACGTGAAATAAATGCACATTAAAACAACTACTTATTATTTTCAAATCATTTTTATTTAATATATTTAAATAAATTAAATAAAAATGATTTGAAAATAATTAATAAATTATTTCCACATTTAATTTATTAATTATTTTCAAATCATTTTTATTTAATATATTTAAATAACTGTGACCAAGTGGAATGAATACTGTTTTCTATTTATATTTAAATAACTGGGACCAAGTGAATGAATACTATTTTCTATTTATTTTCTATTTAAATTGTTTTCTACTATATTGTGAAACGAATTTTAAATAATTTTATTCGACGCAAAACATTATTCCAGCGTACGGTCAGAGAACCTTTCAGGGTGACATCATTTTCGGCGCAGATTAACAACAGACAAGCCCAATCCTAATCCCCTCGTTCGTTTCATTTCATTTCCTCAAGCTCAACAAAAGCCCATCATTACTTTTTTTTGCGCCTGCCTTGACATTAAGATCTCGCAACAATACTGCGCACGGATTAGCGTCAATAACGCAAACTGACATTAATCAAAGAACCGTCGATTCTAAATAATAATAATAAAAAAAAACACACACACACATGCGTTCTTCTATGTTGTTAATATAAAGACGTAAATGCCGCTTGTTGCTAGAGTAAACCAAACTTAATCTTGAAGCCAAAATAAACTAAATCTAGAAATTAAATAATAATAATAATATTAATAATAATAATATTATTAATAATAATAATAATAACACCATATGATCGGGCACTTTTCTCCTTTAGAGTGCTTTGATTTATTCTCTATTTTACATTTTGTTGTGAAAGTTTATTTTTTATTCATTGGTGCGAATAAAAAATACAATTTCACATGTGTCTTTATTTATCAAAGCACTCTAGAGAAAAAGAATATTATAAATAAATGGAAGACGTAACCAAACTTAATCTTGAAGCCAAAATAAACTAAATCTAGAAATTAAATAATAATAATAATAATAATATTAATAATAATAATATAATAATAACACCATATGATCGGGCACTTTTCTCCTCTAGAGTGCTTTGATTTATTCTCTATTTTACATTTTGTTGTGAAATTTTATTTTTTATTCATTGGTGCGAACAAAAAATACAATTTCACATGTGTCATTATTTATCAAAGCACTCTAGAGAAAAAGAATATTATAATAAATGGAAGACGACACAAAAACCATCTTTTTAAAAAAAATATTAAATTTATTAAAATAATATTTATTCAATTAGTTATTTAAATTAAATCAAATTTTATTATTTAAAATATAATAACCTATCAAACCTTTATGAAGTTATTACCAGAGATAGACAAAGTAGATCTTTGCAATCTTTTTTGTTGCTGCAAAATTTAGTATGACAATTTTATTAATGCAACATATTCTATTACTATCAATAACTCTTTCCTATTTATTGAAAAATATCAATTTATTGTTATGTATTGACTTTATTTATTTAAAATTTCTCATATAGAAATACTCAAACACTAAGTGACTTTAACACTAGTTATAATAACTCGGAGGGCGGATCATGTAAATACATCAAAACAAATTAAATCAGATTTATAGCTTTTGAGGGAAAAACAAATGATTAACAAAAAAGGCGATTTAGGTTAGATGAACTGCGAAGTTCTTGAGATTGAAAGTGTTCTAATTGGGAGTACAATAATTGTTTTGAAGTAGTTACATGTCTCGTCTTGCAGGTAATAAAACGTTTATGAAAACACTTTGTACACTTTTCTTCACTTATTTATTTCATTATCAATGTTTTGTAAAACAATGTTTTGTAAAACATTGATAATGATCACATGGTGATCGAAATGTACATCTGTTAATAAATAAATAAGTGAAGAAAAGTGTACAAAGTGTTTTCATATTTCTTTCAAATCTTCACGAAACTCACATTTAATTAAGTGAATAAAACGTTCGTGGAGTTTGATGACGTCTGAAAAATATGGAATTTATTTCAAATCAATATAAGATTTAGTTTGTTTTGATACCGTTTGCTCTAGTTGTAAGTAACAATTTATTATGATTACAAAAAAATGCGATTTTCACGTAAGATTATCGATCGTTTACAGGACGTTACGTGACGGAGGTGGATAAGTGCAAGCAGTAAGCAGTAAACCGATCGCGATCTGCGGCTTCTTGCGTAATCCCGGCACTCTCGGGTGTTTTTCCTGTAACATGAGTCTCGACCGAAAAACCCGAAACACTCGCGCGCACTTTTCTCTCCGCTCGTTGCGTAACCGAACAACACCTACAAATAAATTAATAGATTAATAATGAAAACAACAGTGTGGTACCAAAAATGTTTCTTTTGAATTATTTAAAATATTTGTCTTAATAAACACATAGTTTATTTTGAAATAAAATATTTGTCTTGATAAACGCTTAGTTTCTTTTGAAAATATTTTTTTAAGGTAGAAAAAAATCAGTTTTATGCAAAAGCTAAAATCAACGCTAAGGCTACATTCATAGGATTCAGTAGCTTAGAGTACTAAGCTATAAATCACTATAAATGTAGATTTAGCTAGATTTTTATGCTGTTTTTTTTTTTTTTTTCGTTGGTATTACTGAACCGATTTCACTAAAATCTTAGTGGAATCACAAAAGACACCAAAATAATTAATTTAATGTGTATTAAGCAATTAAAAAAAACATATCATCATTACGTAACTCTTTTTGTACAATAAAAAAATATCTCCATAAAATACATAAATGTAGATTTAGCTAGATTTTTATGCTGTTTTTTTTTTCTTCCTTGGTATTACTGAACCGATTTCACTAAAATTTTAGTGGAGTCACAAAAGGCACCCAAATAATGAATTAAATGTGTATTAAGCAATTAAAAAAAACATATCATCATGACGTAACTCTTTTTGTACAATAAAAAAAATATCTCCATAAAATACATCCTATGATCCAAGTAAGGTCTCCAAAATTTCAAAGTCATAACTTAATTAGTAACAAAGACAGGGACTAGAGTGTAGCATCCTGTATATCCATTACAAAAGCTTAGAATAGCCCCAAATATGAATATGTACTTATTTTTTTTTTTTTTTATCAAAGAAAACATTTGAGGGATCTGATGACGATCTTCTGCAAACAATACATCACATTCATTTATACATTGAGGAACAACATTAATAAAAATGAATAACACAAATTTGCCTAGGATAGAACCTAGCAATTTATGTTAAAGAACATCGAATGCTCTACAGTTTGTTTTCTTTTTGTTAAGAATGAAAGCAAAAAATGACAGCGTTAAAATTGTACAGATATAATTTCTGCATAAGTAATGTATAAAGCACACAGTCCAAAGCTTTGATAAGATCAATATTATATTCATGGATAAGACTTCAAATAGCGTAATCACAAAATATGATATTTGTAATAATTTTCTGAAAGAATTTATTTTATATTGAAACGTGAAACGTTTCGACCAAGGATCGATTTTATTCTATTCCGCGTATAGCGGACCCATTCACGTAACTATAATCCGTTATCAGCCAGCTGATAACAGCTAATCAGAAGAGATTGATGACCGACCGCTCTGAATCATAGGAAGATACGCCTCGGGCAAAAATTGATGAGCGTTTTCGATAACTCGAAAATTTACAATTTTACAATAAATTAGTTAAAATTACCAGAACATCTAAATAATTCTCAAACCATTACAAATTTTAAAAAAATGTTTCAAATAAAAGTTTCTAGGATATAAACAAGCCACCATTGAAATATTTTTTTTAATCTACAGGGAGTTCAATTTACTTAGATAATTGTGTAAACTTGCGTTTTAAATGGAATACTCTATATATTTTTTTCATTTTTGATTTATAAGATTAATTGTAAGAATATATTTTTTTAAATGTATAATATTTAAGTTATACAATAAATTAACAATTGATTTAATTAATTTGCCTTTTGGAACAAATTAATGTATTTTTCGAAAAATAAGAGAATGTCATAAAAAGATCTGCATATTTAAATATACATAATCTATCATGCGTAAATGGGCTTAGCCCGCCTCACTTAAAAGAATTGTTAATATTTTGTAGGTTCTGCCGTGAAGCGTCAAATTTGAGCGATGTAACGCGGCTAACTTCACGCTGAAAGGTGGATCATGTCCTAGGCTTAAGCCAAATTATTAACTTCGAGTTTTATTTGGGTCATGTCCTAGACTTAAGCCAAATTATTAACCTCTAGTTTAATTTGGAATTTGTATAAAATGACGAAATCACCATTATCAACCAAACGTGTATACAGAGAAGTGGGGAAATGCTAAGGATGGGGTGTTTTTTCAATATTTATAGGCAAATCATTAGGTACTTCCCACTTTGATTTAAATATCCTTATTTCTACTCTTTATTGAATACAGTTTTCAGTTACAATTTTCAACACACCATTTTGCAAAATTAATAAATAATTGCTTACTGAAAACCGTTTAATAACGGAATGAATCGGACGTAATGAAGTGGTGGGAATAGAAAAGCGTAAACGCGTCGCGCGACGTCATATCTTACCCAGCTCTAATTCAATTCGCCTTGATTCGCAAATTCGATTAAGACGAGAGCGTCCCTAATTCAATTTGCATCAATAAAATGGCTGTCCAAAGCGTCATCGTTTGCCCACAACCACTATAATATGCTACTTAATTCTAAAATGAAAATTATTCAAATATAATTTTAAATACTTCAACTTCACATTTGATATAATACCTTTGTATTTATTTATGAATTATATGATGTTAAGTGTACCGGATGTGCAAATAAGAAAGGTCACAGGCTATATTTCAGGAACTATAAGTCCTACAGCTTTCAAGTAAAAAGATGTTAATTAATAAAATCGATGAAAAAATGCTGGTCGAAAATATAAAATGAGGCCATAAAACAAAAATGTTACAGACTTTTTCATTTTACTCTTGAAAGAAATGGTGGGGGAAAGTTCGAATTTATAATGAGCAAATATCAAATAGCTTATGTTTTTAAACCGATCTTAATGATTTTAATGTCAAACGAAAGAATTTATCATACTGATTAAATTTAAATAAAAATGATTTGAAAATAATTAATAAATTATTTCCACATTTAGCTGTGTGACATTTTGACTTATTTAAATAACTGTGACCAAGTGAATGAATATTCTTTTCCATCTGATTAAAATTATTATTTTTGTGATTGTTGTCAATAATTTTAATCAGATGGAAAAGAATATTCATTCACTTGGTCACAATTATTTAAATAAGTCAAAATGTCACACAGACAAATGTGGAAATAATTTATTAATTATTACTA
Source organism: Philonthus spinipes (assembly GCA_963082785.1). NCBI lineage: Eukaryota > Metazoa > Arthropoda > Insecta > Coleoptera > Staphylinidae > Philonthus > Philonthus spinipes. The sequence continues at coordinate 17,513,509 of OY720307.1, read as the reverse complement.
GGTGGTGCCAATTTAAAGAGTAGATAATTTTCCCATTTTTTTTTTTAATTTCTAATGGAATAATATATTTTTCTTAGTCACAATAGAAAGAGAGTTAAAAAGTAAATGCCATTTGAAAACTTTTTGAAGTTAATAAAATTTATAAGAAAAACAACAAAATTGAATTATTTTGTCACCAGCAGGGGTCATTTTCTTTAGCATGTGAAATTATTTGGATATAATCAGTATTTCCTCACAGATGATGATGGGGCGCATCTACTATAGCGGATGCGCCGGGTAAAAAAACGTGACTCATCGACGGATTTTAATTTTCATTTCTTTATATTAGCTTATTGGTAGACTTCATAAAAGTTACTTTGAATAACACAATTATTATTTTCATTATTATTTTTAATTTTCTTTCTGTCATCCACGAATTTCAACATGAAATCTATCAAATTTCAAAGTCAAACACGGCTGATTTAACGCACTTTAAATTCGATTTTTTTTTTCTTAGATCGTTACTAGATATCTTAGGAACCATCTCAGCTAATATAAAAGTTATTTTTTTATTATAACTATATATAAAAAATATGTCATCCATGGTTTTCAACATAAAATGTAACAAATTTGAAAGTCCAAAACGGCTTACCTTGGCCGATTTCATTATCTTAGATTGTTTCTAGATGTCTTAAAAACCATCTCTACCTAAACAAAAGTTTTTTTATAGTAACTATTTTTTAATTTTTTTGTTTAACACAAAATCGATTAAACTTTAAAGCACAAAACGGCTAACATTGGCTCACTTTAAACTCTATTTATTTGTCTTATATCGTCACTAAATGTCTTAAGAACCATTTCAGCCAATAAAAAAGTAATTTTTTATTATTATTTTTTTGTCATCCATGGTTTTCAACATAAAACCTAACAAATTTCAAAGTCCAAAACGGCTCACTTTGACGCAATATAAATCCTATATTTTTATTTTAGAGAGTTCCTAGATGTCTCGTGAATCATTGCAGCCATTAAGAAAGTCAAAATGGCTGACTTTAGAGCACTTTAAATTCTATTTCTTTATCTTAGATTGTTTCTAGACGTCTTAAGAATCATCTCAGCCAATAAAAAAGTTTATTTTTTTATTATAACTACTTTTAAAATAAAATTTGTAATCCTCGTTTTTTAACATAAAATCGATAAAATTTCAAAGCCTAAAACGGCTGACTATGGTGCTTTATATTTGATTTATTTGTCTTAGATTCTAACTAGATGTCTTAGGAACCATCTGAACGAACAAAAAAGTCGATCCATGGTTTTCAACATAAAATCGAACAAATTTCAAAGTCAGAAACGGCTCACTTTGACGCAATATAAATCCTATATTTTTATTTTAGAGAGTTCCTAGATGTCTCGTAAATCATTGCAGCCGTTAAGAATGTTTATTTTTGCATTGTTACTTTTTTTTTATTTGTTGTCATCGACAGATTTCAACATATAAACGAATAAATTTCAAATCATTGACTTAAATATAGTCTTAAAATGTAAGTATATATATATATATAAATTTTAAGCTTGATTCTCTGAACTTCTTTTTTAATAATTTACTATTTAAGCTTTGTATATGGTATGAAGTTTATCCGAAATATATATATATATATATATATATATATAGCTAGATGGCGTAATATCCGAGTCTAACATAGATAATAATTATATATTTACCTTTGGTATATCAAACAAATTTAAACTAAAGTGCGCCAAAGTCAATTATTCGGATATTGAAATGTTTCAATATAATGTAGAAATACGAATTATATGAACAAAATGTAATAATAAAAAAATAATAATTTTTGTTTCCAAGATGATTCGTAAGACATTCAGAAATAGAAACAATGTGACACTAAAAAATTGAATTTATAATTCGCCAAAGTGAGTTTTAGATTTTGAAGTTTGATAGATTTTATGTTGAAAACCATCGAGGACTAAAAATAAAAAAAAAATAATTATAATAAAAATATACCTCTTTATTGGTTGACATGGTTCTTAAGACATCTAGTAACAATCTAAGACAAAGCAATCGAATTTAAAGTGCGCCAAAGTCAGCCATTTTGGATATTAAAATTTGTTAGATTTTATGTTGAAAGCTATGGACGCAAATTAAAAAAAAGCTGTAATAAAAAATAATAACTTTTTTATTGGCTCAAATCGTTCTTAAGACATCTAGAAACAATCTAAGTCAAAGAAATAAAATTTAAAATGCGCCAAAGTCAGCCGTTTTGGACTTTGAAATGTGATATATTTTATGTTGAAATTCGTGGATGACATAAAGAAGAAAATTAAAAAAATACAATAGTATTATTTAAACTACTAATGGGCAAATTAAAAGAAATGGGAATTAAAATCCGTCGATGATCTACGAATTGCCTGGCGCATCCACCATGGCAGAGACTCAAGGGTCAAAGGACCTTTGACCCTTGATAACTTTATATCGGTTAATATACATCTATATTTTATTATACAAAAGAGAAATTCGTAAATAAATAAATTTGTAGTAAGAAGAGCTTAAAGTCTATAGCAAATGTTCAAAGTGTTCTCCTTTATGATTTAAACACAACGCTACTCTCCGTTTCATATCGTCAAATGTATTCACTAAATGTTCCAGGGTAATTGAATTTCAAACAATTTTTTAGGAACAAATTATTTATTCATTCCTCTATATTTGCGACATTTTCAGCCGTTCGTTTCGTTGTCCTTGATCTGCCACCGCCAGGTCCTCCTGTTTCACGAACATTTACAAAACATTCTTGAATAATTTCAGCATGCTATTCAATCGTCGTAGGAAACTGCAATGGCCGGAAATGCAGCGCGGAATTCTTCAATACACGGTTGGTTGGACTTTGATATTCTTTCGGAATTAGCTTTCGACAAGGAAAACTTTATATTCGGTAGTAAACGTTTTTAATCATTTGATAAATAATAATCTTTATTTCAAGGTGTTATTTACAAAAATATACAAATGAAATTGCGTCAATATTGTCTTATGATACACCCTAACTAATTGCATAACTAATACTACAAACAAAATGTCTTAACACTATTAAATTAATCATAATTAATTAAAGACGACGCAAGCGCCACCTTTTGCGTCGTCTTTAATTAATTATGATTAATATCGGGTATATAACTCCAGTACAATTTCAGTTCAGTCGCCTTCATCAAGGCATTGCACATGGAACACACTAGTCTGATGAGGTTCGAAAAACCGAAATGGCCATCACTAGTTATCCATACGCTAGATGAATGGTGACTGAACGTTTCATTAAATGACTATTAAATTAAATTTGTAAATTAAGTTCACTGGGTTCAGTTTTACTTATACAGATATATATACATATACATACAAGTACACATGCATATACATATCCATATGAGCACATCCCAAATTAAGATAGTGATTATTCCTTACGCTGTATGGTTATAATCAAAAATTCTCCTATACTATAAGATTCTATGTTAAATAAATAATCATTTAGATCCTTTTTGAATAATTTAATATTGACTTTCTTCTACTTTAAAACCGGTAGAGAAAGTTTTATTACCATATATTGATTTGTTTTTTTTACCCAAAGTGTGTTTAGGCTATGTTATATTTTCTTATTTTGTAATCTTTCCCTTGAATATAATTAGTGTTGGGCAAAATCGAGTGAATTTAGTAATCGAGTATTTCTCAATAACCAATTTTAAGTAGCTAAAGTTAATAAATAATAACAAATTGGAGTTTATTAATAAATAGGTGACACTTCCCAATATTAATATTATAAATAACATTAAAAAAATATTAATTATTAAGGCTTCCACTTGGTTGTACATGGTTTATTATAACTCAATAAAACACTTTTAATTTTGTTTGCACAACTATTTTTTATTATTTAGTGACTATAGTTTCGACAACATTAACTAAAAGTTTTAGTTTGATAATGACACGCTAATGTTGTCGAAACTATAGTCACTAAATAATAAAAAATAGTTGTGTAAAAAAGTTAAAAGTGTTTTATTGAGTTATTAAAAAAATTGTTATATTCTTCATTTTACAGTGACAAAAAAGATCGAAAAGATTAACTTTGCCCGTCTCTAAAAATAATTTAAATAGAAAGGTATAAATATTGAATACTACATATTGGACTGTATATAGTATCCATAGAGAGTTATTATGTATGTCTGTAAATAAATAAATAATGACACATGTGACGGTTTTATTTGTTTTTATTCACTAATGCCAACAAAATGTAAAATAAAGAAAAAAAACGAAGCACTCCTGAGGAATAAATAAATTTTTATTGTAAAAATAGATCATACGGTATTTTTCTATTTTTATAATAATAATTTATTTATTCCTCTGGAATAAAAGTTCTCGATCATATGGTACTTTTTCAATGTTCAGAAAAATACCATATGATCGAGAACTTTTCGATCATATGGTACTTTTCTATTTTTACAACAAAAGTTTATTCATTTCAAAACATACATTTCCTTTAATCCATTCATTCTCCGTGCGTTCGATTTGATGACAGATTTACGTTCCTATTGTGCGTCTATTTTAATTCTCGCCCTCGATTAACTTACGCCCGTGTTAAAACAATTTACAGGTTATTCAACACTTCTCACTGTAATAAATTATGTTCTTTTTGTGTGTTAGAGTCGCACCCCAGGAATTTCACACGAGCTCAGCTCATTAATAACCTTTTAACTCGTCGCGGCTCACTAAATTACAGTTTGTACGAGTTCGTGAGATATTTATGATTGCCGGCAACGAGCACCCGGGCTATTTTGCTTAATTAATTTTTGTTTTCACTTAGCAAAGCAAATTGAAATTACTTGAAAAAAAAATAGTGTCAAAATGCCAGGATTAGAATATATTTTTGGTTGTATTTCTCCTATCATTGCCATAAAGTCTCTGACACTATAAATCTGCCGTTGTCATAAAGTCTTTGTTATTATATTTTAACGTTTAAATTTAATAATATTCATAATTCATAATAGTGATGGGCAGGATCGATCAAAAAAGATAGATCCTTGCAAATGATCGCCGCAAGATCTCCATAAGCGGCTCGATCTTTTTTTATGGATTACTAAATTCACTCAATTTGCCCAACACAAAAAAAACTATCGACTGTTCGATCCTTGCAAATTATCTATGAGAGTTTGATCTTGCCCATCAATAATTATTTATTTTAATGTTGATTTAATGTGCAATGCTAAATAATAATGCGAAAGCATACGAATCCCTCATACGTTTATTTCTAACAAGTCTGCAGAAAAAAACTAAAACTTAGGTGATACATTTACACACGTTGTTTTTTTTTTATTAAAATCTATCTAACGCCTTGAAAATGCGTCCGTTTTTCGTGCCGGCGAGAAATTCACGTCCCACTTTTACGAAACGAAGCCTTGAGTGAACCGACCGAGAGAGACTCGAATAAGGTGAAATAACATGTTTTCTGTGTGTGTGTGTGTGTGTCTGTACTAAATGTGTGTGTATTGTGTGTGAATGCGCGTGTGCGATTATATAAGCACGTGTCTGTTTGTTCTTTTCAATTCTAGTTAAATACATATATGCCAGTATTTACCTATTGATGAATAGCTACAAAAAAGTGAGACGTCGTAAGCAAATAAGTCACCGTTCAAAGAAATAAATCCTTGTTTTAATGAATTCGTCATTCACTATTTCAAAATAATCTTTTACACTTTTAGATCTGTGCTTATAATTAATTTCTCATCTCAATTAGCCGTAGAATTAGAAGGTGAGATGTGATTAAAAAAAAGTCGAATTAGTATAAGCTCAGCAAATCTCACGAACTGCTACATGAATTTTTATATTCAATAAATTTTAAAAGTCATGTTAAAAAAATTGAGAACAAATAATATTCAGAAAATATTTTTTTTTCAAATATTTTTGTTCAAATATAATATAAATGAGTTTTTCCAAGGCTAATACTAATTCGATTTTTTAATCATTCTTCACATTTTTAAAATATATAAATCATTGCTACATGAGTTTTTCCTAAGCTTATACTAATTCGATTTTTTAACCATTCTTCACGTTCTATTTCTATAACTAATTGAAATAAGAGATTAAGTAGAAAAACGCCAAATTACAAAAACAAAACATTTTACATTTTCTGAATATTTTTTTTTATTTTTTAACATGACCTTTAAAATTTATTTATTTATTGAATATACGGCGTACCTTTTACATAAAATCTTAAAATTAAAGGAAACAGTAATATCTAAAATTAATAATAATAACAAAAAATACACAAACTTACACAAATATATTATTTTTATAATTATTTTCAAATTCTTGTTATTTAATATTTTACAAGTTATAACATGACAAAAGATTGCCTTGAAACGTTGGCAATCAATTGTCACATTATAATTTCTTAAATAAAATTACAAAACGTGTTATAATTGAAATATTTTTAAATCGCTTGAAAAGATTAAAATATCTATTCGAGCGATTCAAAAATATTTCAATTTTAACAAAAAAAATGCATCGCTTCTGTTTCACTAAATTCACCAATCTACGTTGCGTTTGACAGTAGTGTTAATTTGAGGTTATGTTTCTACTTAGAAAATTTTGTTTGTGTGAATTAGTACAGCTCTACGATTAAATTTCAAAGCCTGTTATTATTAAAATATTTTTAAGTCTTTCAAAAAAATATTTTAAAAAAATATGTCACTTCTGTTTTGCTGAATTTAGTAAGCTGCAATCCCCGAAGCGTTTGACAGTAGGGTCAATTTGAGGGTTTCCACTTAGAGTATTTTGTTTGTGTGAATTAATACAAGCGAATTTCAAAGCTTATGATCGAAATATTTTTTAATCGCTGGAGAAGTTATTAAAAAAAAACACCTCGCTAATGTTTCATTGAATTCGGTAAGGTCGAACCCCTGATGCGTTTGACAATAGGGTAAATTTGAGGTTATGTTTCCTCTTAGGCTATTTTGTTTGTGTGATTTAATACATGTCCTACGATCAAATTACAAATCCTGTTATTATGATTGAAATATTTTTGAATCGCTCGAAAAGATTAAAATATCTTTTCGAGCGATTCAAAAATATTTCAATTATAACAAAAAAATGAATCGCTTTTGTTTCACTAAATTCACCAATCTACGTTGCGTTTGACAGTAGTATTAATTTGAGGTTATGTTTCTACTTAGAATATTTTGTTTGTGTGAATTAGTACAGCTCTACGATTAAATTTCAAAGACTGTTATTATTAAATTATTTTTGAGCCTTTCAAAAAAATATTTAAAAAAATTACCTTACTTATGTTTTGCTGAATTTAGTAAGCTGGAATCCCCGAAGCGTTTGACAGTAGGGTCAAATTTTAGGTTTTGTTTCCACTTAGAGTATTTTGTTTGTATGAATTAATACAAGCGAATTTCAAAGCTTATAATCGAAATATTTTTTAATCGCTGGAGAAGTTATTAAAAAAAAAAAACACCTCGCTAATGTTTCATTGAATTCGGTAAGGTCGAATCCCTGATGCGTTTGACAATAGGGTAAATTTGAGGTTATGTTTCCTCTTAGGCTATTTTGTTTGTGTGATTTAATTCATGTCCTACGATCAAATTACAAATCCTGTTATTACGATTGAAATATTTTTGAATCGCTAGAAAAGATATTAAAAAAATAATACATTGCTCCTATTTCACCGAATTCAGTAAGCTCGAATCCATCCAGTAGTGCTAATTTGATATTATGTTTCCATTTATAGTATTTTGTTTGTGTGAATTAATAAACGCCCTGCGATCAAATTTTAAAACCTGTTACGATTTAAATATTTTTTTAATCGCTCGAGAAGTTATTAAAAAAACACAGTAGCGACTGTTTCATTGAATTCAGTAAGCTCGAATCCCTGATGCGTGATTTTACGTAAAAATATGTGCCATGCTACATAGCCTGACGGGAAAGTGCATACACACTACGCTCCGCATCATTTTCTCTTTCTTTTTTTTTCAATTTTAATGGTCATTTAAACGAAAATACAAATGAACCAACTAGCAGCGGCCGATGCGTACTCTCACTCGCATGTGAATCATTATTTGATCATCAGCGGATATAAAACAGAAGTCGGGACTGTCGGTTTAATACGAAATGCGTACTAAAAAAAATGAAGATACAATCATCACCAACATGGAATTTAATTTACATACCGATGATATATGCGTATATTCATATTTGTGTCACAACATTTCTACATGTTTAATAACTGTTAATTTATTTACTTATTACTCGAGTGAATGATTTTGTAACTTCCGAAAAAAATAATAATAATCAAGATTGGGTTGGAAATTCTGGAACGAGTTTTTGGTGCTTAATTTTAATGGCTAGCGCCCATTAACCACTAAAAACATCAATATAGTGTGGAGTTTACATAAGCGATGAAAGATTTATTTGAATAACATATTAATGGTGCCTTTATTTTCTTCAATTGCAACTGAAGCTAGTGTTGTCCAATATTACTTTTAGTAATCGTGTATTATCTTCAATTTGGTTCTCATTAATCACATTATGAAGCGTGTTTACAATATAACAGCGACTTATGAAAGCGATATTTAAGGGTCTTCACGAGTGTACCGAAAACGTTAATTTTTATTCAAGCCTTACCAGAAAAGCTGGAATTAAGGGCCCACCATCCTTGAATTATGTGTCTCATTTCCTATTTTAGTGCTCATGTTTGTATTAATACATATGAAGCTAAGGAAAAGCGTGTCCATTTTATTAATCGTGTGCATCGCTTATGACTTTTGATAATTTTGTTTTTCAGAAAAAAAAAATCATGAAAAATGATTTTTTTAATCACGAAAAAATCTTCAGAAATTGTCACCGATTTGCATAACCGATGCACACCGGTCCTATTTTTGATCATATCTGGAAAGTTATATTTTCATGAAATTGCCTAGGAAAGCTATAAAAATCCACTTGCTCGAAATTTTCACCGTTCGTCAGCGCCATCTAGCGATACCATAGTAGAAATAGGTGCATTTTTGAGTTCATAGCATGTCTGCAATGATGGCGGTAGTATGCGGTAATCAATTAACGGGAATATTTCAAAAAGATGTTTATTATAAGCACTATTCGGCATATTTTAGTTGTCAAAATTAATATTATATTTATTTTAAAAATGAAAAGCATTTTGAGAATGTTTAAATCGAAAAAAAGGATTTTGCACGTAGACATTGATGGTCCTGACTGAATAATACATATCTAAGCAAACGATTTGGCAGCAGCAACAAGTTGATATCAACCTCGCAACGGTTTAGATTTTATGTGCAGTGCTGAAGCGCTTTATCAAGTTTAATTGAATCAAGTTGATAAAACGCTAATTATTATTACTTCCCAAGTTATGCAGTTGATTCAATATAGCGTCAACTGTTTAATATTTCTAATAAAAGTGAAAATATTACACTATTTGTAAATAAAACGACAGCTTAATCATCTGCCTGATGATGCCACTATATTGACCAAACAATTATAGCAGTGTCTCTACAACAAATTTTGTGAAACTTAAAAAAAAAGAGTGTTTTATTTACATATAGTGTATTATGGAGTTTTTCGACACGCTTTTCCTTAGCTTCATATGTACTAATACAAACATGAGCACTAAATAGGAAATGAGACACATAATTCAAGGATGATGAGCCCTTAATTCTTCTGTAATTTCACTGCATTCTGCATCTAATTTTCGAGAAACATAACATATTATGGAGTTCCTCGACACCCAATAAGGGTATAAGATTAAGGATGAAATAAAGTATAATGGAGTTTCATCAAGTAAAATCCTCAACGATCGATTATTAGAAAATACTAAATCAAATTCGTTTCATTCACGGAATATGCAGAATAAAATTTTAGAAATTCCCATTGATGCTGCGCGGCTAACATTAACAGACACTGCATATAATCGGTTGTAGTAGCAAGCCAGTTAAATATAGTCGAGCGAAATATGCGGAAAACACTTTGAAGCACGAATCTATCTTTTAGACACACATGACTCGCCTGACCAGTCATCTATACGAAAGAGTCGATGAGTTATAAGTGTTGACGTCTTAAATTCAGAAACAACCTTCATATTTCACGAGATGTTGTTTATACGCGTGTAACATTTCTAATCGCGCTAATTATCTTTTGTTTAATGTTAATATAAATTAAAAACAATAATATTTACTCATTGCTACAATAGCAACGACAAATATCAATACAATTTTTAAGATAAAGTGATAACAACTGCAAGCCCTTTTTTTTCACATCCGCAGATACTGTACATTTACATTTCACATTGGCCGTTTAACGTTATTGCGACTCATTGCAAAGCACAAGTGGAAACGTCCTCGACATACACACACATATACACAGATATAAATTCACTCTCTCACACACGCACACACACAATCATGCATACATAGAAAACATAAAATTCCACATGCTGTTGATAAGTAAAGTAACCATGCATAGTTCTCGTCACAAACACACAGAAACAGGCGCACAAAAACACATTCACACATGCGAACATTAAAGCTCTCTCTCGTGTATGTGCGCAAAAACAAACTCATATGCAAAACACGAAATAGTAGCATATTTATGTATGCAAATACATATGTTCTTGTATGTTTGTTCGTATATTTAATGAAATATTAATAATTAATAATGTTATGATTTAGAATGGTTTAAGAATTGTTTCTTAAATGATCTTTTTACAAACAAAAACAGTTATTTAATCGCAGACACATAAATTGTTTTAACATCGAATTCAAAACTCCTGTGTTGTAAATAATTTATAATAGTGAAGAAATAAGCAAAATATTTTTTTTTCTTTTTACTTAAATGGAACACCCTATTTATTTGTATATAACTTACTGAATGACTACCGTTTACCGTTTCTAAGATATTTAATCTCAAAAAGCAAATGTGCAATTTTGGTATAGATTTTTTAACCAAAGTAGACTGCGCTAGAAAAAATGAAATATTTAGCTGTCAATGTTATGCTTAACATAACATTTAATTAATAAAGTAGATTATACATTAATTTTTAACACTAATACAGTTAGACATACTTCTTCAACTAACAATTAGTTTAATTATTAGAAACCAATAGAATAAATATATTTTGGTTATTATTCGGAATATTTTTAAAATATTCCTATGTGCTTATTAAATTGATTTTTCATCCTACATGAATTTATATAATTCATGTAGGTTGAAAAACCGAAAGTCGATGTTTAGTGAAATAATTAAACACGTGTATCATATCAAATATTTCTATTGAATAACATTAAAAAAATATACATATTTTTTTAAATATGACCCAATAACCATTGTACCTCCCTAAATATTTGTCGATCAACTATTTTCTTTATATTTTGCATACGTCATTAAATATCGATTGGCATTTGAATACATTTTTAGGTTAGGAATTAAATATGTTATTAAATGTCAGAAAATAATTAGGAATTGCATTTGCATGTCCTACTTAAATTATAGATTATAAGCGAATATTCTAATTTTGTACTTCAAATTGAAATTGTTAAAAAAAGGGTGTGCTCACTCTTATGGAGTTGTTTATAAGATAATTTTAGTACGGTGAAAGGACCATGAGGGGGCGCTTTCGTCATAGAATCAAACCATACCTAGATATGCTACCTAGTAACCCAGTAGATTTTCTATGATTCCTTTGTTCCCTCTGTTGTAATAAATGTAACGCTTGCATATTGTAAGTTTTAATTAATTTTATTAGCAATTATTGCGAAAGCATTACATATTTTCTGGATAATATATTTAATATAAATAAATAATTTAATTTAATATTTAAATAGCGTAACAGTTAGTTAGTTATATATTGTATGATTCTGTGGTATAGACTGTTTTTTCTACTTAAAACATCTATGTTATAGTGATGCCCTTATTTTACAAGTTTGTGATGTTTTTAATGGACTGAAAAAAAAAGACTTTTATTGTTAGAAAATTCAAAGGTAAAACGATTATAAGCATCAGTTTTCAAATAAGTAATAAAAATATAAATTATTAATTTATTTTTGATATGTATATCATTATCTCCATTTACGTTTTCATGCAAAGTATACTGAGCTAAGTATTTTTTTTTTTTTTCATTATTGATAAACCTCATGCATTCAATATATTTATTATTATTTTTAAAATAATACTGAACCTTTAGAGAAAATAAAAAATATTTTCGCTTCTTTATTGTTCTAATTTATGTTACTCAATTATTATTTTTAATAATTTTGTCTGAAAATAATTATTGTGTAATTTAAAATGTTGTTATAATAAAGGAAGTTAAATATTTAAAAATAAATAAATTACTTGAAATAATTTGGAATGCCGCCTGGCCGATTTAGCCTATTTTAGTACGGTGAAAGGAGCACCAGAGGCGCTAAACACAATTTCGGTCTTAACATGAGAGTGGGCCTTCTATATCTATTAATTTCCTATGGATGAAGGTATAGTTTATTATACAAAAAATGGAAGAAAAACCAATTTTTTCATCAAAATAGCATATAAATGATAGGGTGTTTCTAAAATGAGAAAAAATATATATTTTAAGTATTGTTTCACCCTGTATAGAAAATTTGCTTTAAGGCAAATAACGACTATTCTTTAGATTACGCATTTTTTTTCATTTACATTGCCTTAACAGAAATTTTAATTCGTTTTTCAGATTTAAAATAAAAGGCCCCAAACATCCATCGATTTCGACATTCTGCTGTTTATAACTTATAAAATATTGACCTCAATCATTTTTGATATAAAGTTTTATCAGATATGATTGAATATAAGCGTAAAATCTAAAATAAAAAGTATGTCTTTCCATTAAAACAAAACAAAAAACATATAACGAAAGTGAAAGAGGAAACTGGAAAGATCACTCTGGAATGTTCCACAGAGCGCGCGACGGTAAACGCAGCGTCATCGAATGTTCCGGAAAGTTCGAGAAACAAGCACGATATATAAGCGCGCGCTAGTGGCGCTGCAGGCAGTCAATCACGAACGTCCGAGTGCTGAACATCTCGTTATCAATAAATAGTGACAGTTTGATGTTAATAAATGTATTAAGTGTATTGTAAATAAATAAATAGACATTATATTACTTATTTCCGAGTCTGATTAAACCCGATTTCGTAACAATACGTTTGATACGTGACGTGATTATTGAAAATCCTGTATATACGAAACTAATTTTATAATGTAAAGATTAATAGCAGCTATAAATTATATAATTACTGAGATATTAGGCTTCACGGCAATCTTGCGCTATTCTGTATATAAAGCGCTGCAGCGCTTTGAAAACACCATACACTAACATATGTTTTTTTACTTTGCATTGTTTCTAAACATTAGTTTTCTTTATTTCTTTGCTATTAGAATATTTGACAACTTTAAAGCCACAATCCAATAAAAAAATAAAGAAAACATTTGTTTAAAAACATAAACCGACAGATTGTAGCTTTTAATTTGAAAAATATTCTCGAAAGAAATATATTGATAAAGAAAATGATTGTTGAAAAGAAAACAAAATTATTGAAAACTCTAATTTATTTAATAATAAAAATAAGTTTATATCAAATATTTTGTATAATATATGTATATGTAAATACCACAATAAAGATGATTGTATATATAAAAATTCCTTCCTGATAGAAATATCACAATCACGTTCACAATCAATTCTTTACCCAATTTGGAATTTTATTTTCATCTGAATAAAATAATTTGAATTAATGACCATTAGTGTTCAATTTTTTATGGAGAATTTTAAATATTTATCATAATTGTTACAATTTAACCCGCTTGCATTAGAGCCAGATATACGTATGCATCTGTGAGTCTTCCCCGCTCTGACATTCTGGTCTGTGTATTTAGTAGACACTGCCTACATGAATTGTAATCATTTATATTATAATATTTTGTATGATCTTCATAATCTGAATAAAGACGTGTGTGTATTGGAGGCATTCACTCTACGGTGTATTTTTCTATTTACCGGTGTTAATAAAATTATTTGATTTTCAAAATTGTGTTTATTTTTACATTACAATTGTTTCACAAGATTTGCATTATTTAAAATTAATTCATAAAAAAGTGAATATGGATTTTCAACGACTGAAAATTTTGTTACATACAATATAAAATTGTATTCCATATAAAATTATTTTAAAGCATAAATTAAATAACAAGAATATGAAAATGACTAATAAATCATCCCCTCTTTAGTTACTGCTACATTTTGACTTATGGACATTTATTGATTATTCACTGTCAGTTTATAATTATATTTCAGTTTGTATATCATTTACATACATTTATATATTAGTTGTAATATTGATTTTTGTTGCATATGTTACCGTAAATAAATATATTATTATTACTATATATGGGTGTAGGGTAAAATAAATATATTATTATTACTAATTATTACTAATTTGCTGTGCAATAATAACATTGTATAATGCAATATTTTTTATTTGAAAAAATATTTAATGAAAAAGAAAAAAAAACGTAATGTACGACCACCTTCAGACACGCGTTTCGGTATGTCATGCCTCATCAGTACAGCTCTGCCTTATAGAATTATAAAGTTTTTAGCTTTGGTTATGAATTGTGAATCAGCTATCTGATGAAGCTGGATATCGAATGAATCGATCCAGTCAATTGCGATTGAAAACGAAGTACGAGTCTGAACCACAGTTGATTGAGAGAAACCTCCGACTCGCTGCCGTAATACAGTCTTATTCAGAATTCAAGTGAGATGAAGTTTCATAAAATAATAGCCCCTACAATGGAATATCAATTATGTATTTAACGTTTAATTAGGAATGTGTTAATTAAATTCTACGCAAATGATCAAAGATGTCGTAGTTTCCTAAAACTCATAATTTATATACCCCATTTTTTTTTAAAGTGATGTACTTTGGCCATAATACTCAATTTCGTATAGAGTGAACAACCCGGTAGAAAAAATATATAAAAAATCCTTAAGTATCAATGTGTAATTAAAAGTTAATTGATTTATTTCATTTATAAATAAAATTGTATAATAAACAAACCAACACATAATAATTATTAAAACTTCGAAAATAATATTAATGTTTCGTGATATGATTTAATATTTCAAGCAATAATGATAAGTTACCAATAAATAGATGCAAACCAAGTAAAGTTAAAAAAATGTAAAAATTGGCAATACTACTGTATAACATTTTTTTAAGACGTAATCCTTCTGAATCATTTGATATTGTCAGAAAATCCTTTAAACCTGTAAATACGCAGTATAAATACATAGGGTGTGGTTAAAATTTAATGCTAATTAATAATTATCTCGAATCAATTGCGAATCACCTTTTTCTTTACTTTTTCGTTATCCTTCTTCGCTGCGCTTCCAGAAAAGGATAATCCTCGGCCCTAGCAACCGGCCGTCCGTTGTCGGAGATTCAAAAATAGCGCACTACTCGAACATCTCGACACGACAACACAAAAAACAAAACCAATCGAATTCCTCGCGGCTCTCAAGGTAAAAACGGAATATTTGTTAATCGCGCACACGACAACACACCACTTTTCCTCGCGTAATCACATTTGTTTATGATTTTTCTCTTATTGCATAATTTCCTTTCTTTTCTGCAATTTTACACGCCCACTAGTTTATCGCTGATTTCCTCTTAGGAAAAAAAAAAACGAAATCGCGTTTTGTTTCACTACTGGGATTTTCAGTATTTAATGAGATTTACTTGTTTCTTATAAAGGAAAATAAAGGTACAGATTGTTACACTACTGAAATGCGTATTCAATATTTATGCATGTTTGTGAGTATTTAATATTTTTCTTTATACAAATGAGATGGAGTTACGTGAAAGTTTTTCAATATAGAAAAAATATAAACAGTTTTATTCACTTTACTTTGCAGTTTTAATATACACTAAATGTATATTTCGGATACTAATGCTCGTACTAATAGGGCTGTGGTGGTTTCAGTATTATAGAGAAAAATATCTTAATTACTTTCTCGTAGAGATTCGTATTTTATAAATATTTTTTTTTTTAATAATAATAAAAAAATGATGTTAGCAATAAAATCAGCCTGGTGTTGATGCTGCGATCAGGTATACATAGGAATTTTACAAATAAAAACATTTTTTACAAATTGCTCCTTCTCGTTTAAGTTTAGAGAAAAACTGAACGAATTAAAATGTGTTCAGAATTTCGAAATGTGTCTAAAATGTTGCTTTGTTCAATTTTAGAATCGGTGTATAATTAATAAATTAAATGTGATTAAATATGAAAATTATTGCATAATTAAATTTCATTAGCCATGACTTTCATATAGAAGATCCAATTAAAATTAATGTCACTATTCACATATTTCTAAGATTGCAATTTACCATGGATTTTTTTCATAAGTCATGGCTAATGAAATATTTCGCGAAATATAATCAATATTTATTAATACACCGGTATAATTAATAAATATTGATTATATTTCGCGAAATATTTCATTAGACATGATTTATGAAAAAAATCCATGTTAAATTGCAATCATAGAAATATGTGAATAGTGACATTTTAAAAGTTAATGAAGTATCGTTTTTCATGGATTTTTAAATTCTGAGCGTATTTTATTTCTTATAGTTTTGCTCTAAAATAAATAGGAAAGCAAGAATTTACATATTTTTTTTACATGTAAAATCCCTATGTATACTTGATCGGGTCAACACCCACTATATATTTTTTATTCATATATACGGAGTTACACCTTTTAAACATTATGAAATATTAACAGAATGAGTAACCTTAATAAAAATTAATATGTATTTAATTTAGCAGTTCATTATTTAAAACGCTTCTTTACAAATTTTCATGCAAACGAATTTTTATAATAAAATTAATTATTTCAATACAATTTAATAGTTTTACTACTAACAAATCTTTATTATATTAAGAATTTACATGTAATTATATTATATACAGCTTATGATTAATAGTCTAATTTTCAACACTTGCTTGTTTTTAATTTTAAAAATATCGGCTTTTTGTATTTATTCGACTCCCCAATGAAATATTTTTAATGATAATAATAATGGCACTTTATTATCCAATGGTTAAAAACACTTCTTACAGGATAATATTAAATATACAAAAAACGAATACATAGTGGATGATAATATAGTCACACAATTATTATCGTATTTGCTGTCTTAGCTGTTCAAGAAATTGACATATTTTTAAAACAAGAAAAAAAAAATATTTACAAAATAACAACCTCCACTACGAAATAACCATTAGTTTTAAGTGACGTTTGTTTCTTTCTATTTTTGTTCTTAATGATGTTTTTAAATAATAATACATAAAAATAAGACATTTGGAGTTATTCCGTACAGAAAAATGTTAAGTTTAACGTGTATGTTGTTAATCAACTTCACATTCTATTACAAAAACTTCTAAAACTGTTATGATAAAATATAACTTATACGTTAAACTTAACATTTTCCTAACAGAAGAGCCCCGATATTAATTTATTCGGGGTTATTCCGTTAATCAACTTTACATTCTATTACAAAAACTTCTAAAACTGTTATGATAAAATATAACTTATACGTTAAACTTAACATTTTCCTAACAGAAGAGCCCCGATATTAATTTATTCGGGGCTATTCCGTAAGGGAAAAGTAAAATTTAACGTGAACATTATTAAATAAATTCACATATATATCTATTTAAAATGCAGCTTAGACTATGATGATATAAAATAACGTACACGTTAAATTTTACATTTCCCTTACAGAAAGCCCCGATTTTTTTTTATTTTCCACTGTTTATTAAATTCTATTTATTTATATATAAAAACATCTTTATTCAGACAGCAGAATTACAATTCTTTACAAATATTTATATTTACAATACATATCGATGGGTTAGTAGTCTGTCATGGGCTATCGACCAGAGGTCTATCTGCCTCTATTTATTTTCCTTATGAAGCGCACATTATTCTTAATATGTAAAATTCACTCATTAAAATAACCTACGCTGTTTCACTATTGAAATTCCCAGTGTAAACATTTGAAAAACTCAAATCACCATTTTCAGAGCGTCTGTTTCTTCCGTTCTTAATTTTTATTATTATTATTTTTCTTAAAAACACGCGCACTTTTGACGGAAAACCGGACGCGGGCGCGCGTATTTTCTCGAACGGCTCTCGCGATTGACTGGGTTGAAGTCAGCGCGGAACGCGCCGACGACGGAAGGAGAGGAAAATAAAAGAGGAGAATAGAGACAGAAATTAAGAGAAAGAGAGAATCACGGCCAGTTTTCCCCAACAGCAGCGTGTGCGAGTTTTGCGTTCGCGCGCGCACATTTGTATAACAATAACGTCACACAAAATAGCCGATATATCTTCATCAAAGAAAGTTATATTCAACAAGGTCTATTAAATTATTAAAAATGTGTACATTTTGTTAATAAAATTAGTTTCATCTATGATTTCTATTTACAAGAAATTAAAAGTTTTTCTTTTATTTAATCATAAACAAAGTATAATAGAAACATAATCCTCGATTATGAATAATTTGAATTCGTTATAATATTGATGCCCAGTAGCACCGACTCCAATTAGTTAACCATAGTTAACTTTAATCGGCGAATTTTGGTTGCACCGTACGTCGATTAACTAAACGGAGTACACCGAGTAGAAATAAGGATCGTACGCATTTTTATAGGGATTTTTATTTCTGTTGTGGGGGATTTTTAGTGATTTTCACGTCCCTAATTTAGAAACAGTCGAAGCATGTGTTTGTGCAAATCAAAATTAATTGTACCATTTACTTCTAAATTATTTCGTCGATTCTAAATCCACACTTGGTTATTTCCGTCAAATCTCTTATCTATGATCTCTATCAACTGTAAAAAACTTCACGATTATCCTTAATCGACGTGAAGTTGTACGTGTTTGAGTTAATGCAGGGCAACGACGCTTGAGTATATGTATAAAGGCAAGGACGCTTGAGTATATGTATAAAGGATAGATGGAATAGAAAATTTGAGAGTGGGAGGAATTTAATGGAGATCTCATGACGTCACAGTAATTTACTGCGCACGCGTTAAATATGATTAAAATAGCTATCGAATTATAAATTAAACGATATCGAAACGGAGTTTTCTCTCTATCAACCGTTGTTTGGAATCGCTCCATCTTCGTTTTGAGTTGCTATCGACTAAACCAAAATACGGCCTTAGGTTATATTAATATAATTAATTTTCGTTTTATTTTATTATATTTATTACTAAAATAAAAAATACTAATATTAATTAAATTGTTTAATATTTGTATCGTAATAAAATTATAATAAACAATAACCTCAAAAGTCGATACTTAAGTTGTATTTATTGCGTACAAATAAAAGTGTACTAGTAAATTAAAGATTGAGTCTTCTTCCTTCATAAAATTTATTGATTGCAAATGCATATTTCACGATGTGACCATTTCAATACTTAAAAAAATGTATTATGTTTTTTTATAATAATACAGTGTAGTAATGAATTTAGCTATTACCATTTTTTACTCAGTTACCATAGTATGCATTTGTTTGTGTAAAAACCTAAAGAGTGCAACATTTTAAAATATTGTGGATCAAAGTAATAAAGTAATACAAAAATATGTAATGTCCCGCAGACAAACAAATTAATGTATTACGCCCGGTGATAACAATTATCAAATTTACTTTTCGCATGGTCGCTGAAAGACCAAAGTATAACTAAATAATGAAACAATGAACGGGCATAAACAAAGAAGTAGAAAGCACGCAATGTGCAAATAGGTTATGCTTGTTTTCGCCCGTGTACGCGCGAAAATATTCGAATTCGTCTACGTCACGAGGTCTGAATGACCGAAAGGGAGGTGAGAAGCAAGGGGGGCGTTGAAACTATGCGAGGCGCTAGTTCAGCATACCTTTACACATATGTATATATGTGTCACTCGATCTACCTTGGTATAAAGGATAGATGGAATAGAAAATTTGAGAGTGGGGGGAATTTAATGGGAGATCTCATGACGTCACAGTAACTCATTGCGCACGCCTTAAATATGATTGAAATAGCTATAGAATAATAAATTAAACGATATCGAATCGGAGTTTTCTCTCTATCAAACGTTGTTAGGAATCGCTCCATCTTCGTTTTGAGTCGCTATCGACTAAACTAAATTACGGCCTTAGGTTTTATTAATATAATTAATTTTCGTTTTATTTTATTATATTTATTACTAAAATACTAATATTAATTAAATTGTTTAATATTTGTATTCTAATGAAATTATAATAAATAATAACCTCAAAAGTCAATGCTTAAAAAAGTGTATTATTTTTTATAATAATACAGTGTAGTAATGAATTTAGTTATTACCATTTTTACTCAGTTACCATAGTATGGATTACCTCTTTGAACAAGTGCATTTGTTTGTGTAAAAACCTTAAGAGTCCAACATTTTAAGGGATCAACGTAATAAAATAATACAAAAATATGTAATGTCCCGCAGACAAACAAATTAATGTTTACGCCCGGTGATAACAATTTTTCAAATTTACTTTTCGCATGGCCGCTGAAAGACCAAAGTATAACTAAATAATGAAACAATGAATGGGCATAAACAAAGAAGTAGAAAGCACGCAATGTGAAAATAGGTTATGCTTGTTTTCGCCGGTGTACGCGCGAAAATATTCGAATTCGTCTATGTCACGAGATCTGAATGACCGAAAGGGAGGTGAGAAGCAAGGGGGGCGTTGAAACTATGCGAGGCGCTAGTTCAGCATACCTTTACACATATGTGTCACTCGATCTACCTTGAATGCAGGGTATGTTCACATGTTTATAAAACTGCAAACTCAATGCGACAATCTCGCCAGAGGGCGCTAAACGCAATTTTTAAACTTCTCGCCACTAAAAGCCTATAAAGGCATCACACCACAGCCAACATCAAAAAAAATAATCATAACCTCAATCTTCTTGTTATTGTTGTCTTGTGTTAAAACGAATGATAATAACAGTGTTTATGTTTAATTAATTTCTCACTCAACCCGTAGTGAAACATTTTTGATTTAATTCAGGATGATTTAATTGAAATTAAAACACTTGGTTTCTTTCACTTATTTAAATAAGTGAAACAAACCAAACACTTGGTTTTTAATTTCAATCAAATCATCCTGAATTAACAGTGTTTATGGTTATACAAATAGACGGTAAAGTTTGTTAATTTTATTCCTATTTAATTTAATTTAATTATTGTATGGTTAGGATGTTAAATTAATTTAATTAGAATACATTATAGTAAGGTTAGGTTTATTATTATAAATATAATTTAATATTACTTATTTTCGATAGCCCATGACAGACTACTAACAAAATTTTACATATTGTTATAATACATTTTGTAACATTTTGTTGTCATATTGTCTGATAAAGATGTTTGTATATATTACTTATTTAATTAAATTTTAATACATTATATATATTTAATCTGCACATATATTAATAATCGTGTGTGTTGTGTTGTGTACATCATTTTCGCAAAATTCCAGAAAAGAAAGCCTTGTGTAATCAGCAATTGTGAAGATGAACATTCACCTAACGCTGTACTTACATTTGTTTTACTTATACTTTTTTTGTTTGTTTGTTTGTTTGTATGAATCTATATTCTAACTTGATTTGTTCTGTAATTGGGTTAACCTGTTGAACAATAAAGATATTATTATTATTATTAATAATAATAAAGATATTATTATTATAAATGAAAATCATATTATTTTGAAAATTTAAATATTTCAGTAAATTTTAATTAAATTTTTTGTTTATTTCTACATCATGGATTGGTGGTCTGCGTAAATGATTTTGAAAACATTTCCTAGTAATATTCATCTACTTGTATATTTAATAAATTATTTATACTGTATGTCATGTTGTTTTATATGTTTCTTTAAACTATCCCTTCCTTTTTTGTATTCAAAGAATACAAAGTGTACTTTGAAATAATGCAAAAGCGCGCCCCCGCGTTTTAGTTTTGATTAGCCGGAATCTCACCAGAGAAGCTGTTCGCAGTTCAGTTCCATGCATTGCTGCGACACTTCTATTCTTTAATTTTTTATGAGTTAGTCGGCCAAAATCGGCTGATTAAACATTCCATGTTTTTGGGTGGTTATCTTAATCATGATGAAATTTTGGTGCTGCAAAAAAGTCAAATATTTTCTTTACATTAAAATTGAAAATGTACCATGAAGTGAGCGTCTTCAAGAATTCGTTTTATTTTGAATAAAAAAATGAATTATTATAAATTTTAAACACAATTCTTTATGTTTAAGATGGTCGTGGAATCACTTTTAAAATTAAAAAGTGCTTACAGTTGCTCATTTTGTAATCACAATGAGAGTTATTTACAAATGGTGGATGCGCCGGGAATAACAAAAAATGCCACGTATTTTATTTAATTAAAAAAAGGATTTAATGAACTTTATTCTGCGAATAAAAGTCACACATATGCAAATATTAATAGTGGCAGAAACGCTTCTGGTCGTTAACCGATTGCTGTTTTGTTTGGTTTCAAAATCCATTAAACCAACGATTTTTCTGCCCTATCTGGACCTACTATATGCTATTAAAATGAAAATTATATTAATTAGGTTTTTTTAACATTCTTGATAAAACGAGCTAATGAATTGCTGCTGAAAATGTATATTTCGGAGTAATATTGGGACTTTAATGGGTGCAAAATTTATTGATAATTTCAAAATTGTTGGGTTTTGTGGAGAGTTTTGAATATAGGCTGAGGATACGTTGGTCAATCGGGATTACTATTGTGGTTTCGTATAGGAGATCTTTAGAAGGGTTATAAAGAGAATTGCTGGGATGTTTTAATTTAGTTGTGTTTTGAGTGCTAATCTTTAGGCTACATGTATGTGATATAGCTAGTGAAGGGATGAATGTATGGTTTCGTATGAGATTAATAAAAAAGTGTACACTTAGCTTATTCTATTAAAGATTATTGACTCGCTTACAAATATATATTACTATTTATTGTCCAGGCAAAAATACGCGTTTTGTGTGTGCATGAGCTCTAACAACGAATTTGGCAAAAAGGATGCAACCATAATTGGACTATGGTTGCAAATCGATATGGGCCGGCAAATCGATGTATATAAATTGTGCCTCAAAATGATCTGATATTTTAAATTGTGCGCCATTTTTTGTGGCGAACATAGAGTACTAATCTTTGACAACTGGCATCAGGAAGTATTAAGGTTTAGTCATGAACAATTACAAGATTGAACAACGTCTAGAAATATAAATAGACTGTACTGACGAGGGATTGATCCCGAAACACGTGTCTGCAGATGGCTTTATATTAAGTAACGTTCCTTTTGTTATTTTTACATTAAATTTTTCTCGGATCAAACTTTGTTGCATTATCCAATATTTTATTGATATGCAACGGCAGACGTACGTTATGTAATTCAATGTCCGTCGTGGGTATTTGCGCGGGAAGTAGTTGTTTTAATGTGCATTTGTTTAACGTACTTGCGTAATGTAAGTCAAAAGTCACAAAGATAAATGTGGAAATAATTTATTAATTATTTTCAAATCATTTTTATTTAATATATTTAAAACGTCTAGAAATTCTGAAAATTCGTTACAAAAATTGTGAAAATTTCGCAGAGATGGTTCGCACTTATTTTGGTCTTCATTACGCACCATCTTGCAACACTGTGGCGTATTTAATAAAAAAAAAGGTTAGTGGTTCAATTCGAACCGCGAAAATTAGTAGCCATTCTCGTACTGGTTGGTCTATTGAAAACATAACCGCAATTGGATGTTTAAATATGCTCTGTGCAGTGAATTTTGACTAAAAATCTGCATTTGCATGCTTACAAGATCCAATTGACACAAAACCTGCAACCAGCAGCGCCGTACATTCACCAATTGGATAGTGGAGCATCAATAAATCTATTGTGATTTTTTCGAAGAAAATCAGCGATGAGGCGCATTTTCAACTTAATGGATAACGTGAATAAACAAAACTGTCGAATATGCGGGACAGAAAATCCACAAGTGATCCAACACTTCCCATGCATCCACCACGAGTCAATATTTGGTGCGGATTTTGGGTTTATGAGGCGTACTTTTCTGAGAATGCTGCTGGAATGGTGTTCGTTATCGTGACATAATAAGCAACTTCTTAAGGAATGAATTGAACGGTATGGATTTGGAAGACATATTCTTTCAATAAGATGGTGCAATCTGCCTTACTACGAACGAAACAATGTAGTTGTTGCAGATAAAGTTCCAATTTCATGCCGCGTCGATCTGAATTATTCACCAAGATTATGCGATTTGACGCCATTAGACTTCTTTTTTTTGGAGCTTTCCGAAAGGAAGAGTATTGCAATGATCCACATACCATTTCGGAGCTCAAGGAAGAAATTAAACGCGCCATTTATGAAATTAGTCCGCAATTATGACAAAATGTCATTAAACATTTTGGCAAAAGAATGACAGTTTGCAAACAAGGTCGAAGCGCCCATTTATCGCATATTGTGTTCCGCACATAACCTCTATGTTTGTACCTTATGTTAAAGTAAAACATTCGTAATTTTCGAATAAATAGTATGTTTTATTAATAAATTAAAATGTCTGGTCATTTTGAGACACCCTTTATATGGACTGCAGTTTCAGTAGAAATTATTTTCAATTTTTTTTATATACAAAACTTTCTACATATAAAAGGATTACAGATTTTTATTGAATGTGTGAGATTTGACAATTTGAAGTCAGAATTGAGTGGGTTGTATGAATGAAAAGTTTTAATTATTGCAATTTATTCATTTTTTATACTAATAAATATTTAACATTAATTTTAATTTTACATTTTATAAATCATGCTACCTATTGTCTAATTTTGACATCAACAATCCACATTATCGAAAAAAAAAAAGTTTTTAATTTTTTTTACATTCAATTTGGAAAAAAAAAGAAATATAAGCCACCTACCGATTTGAGCATTCAACCTCTCATTTCGGTCCAATTCTAAACGATTTTTTTATATCCTTTTATTAACGCCGTCGAAGAGCTTACGGGCCGCAGTGCACCACCTTTTATTCTCCCCACTCTATCCCCAGACACCCCGGGGGAATCGATTCGACCCAAATAAGAGACACGTCCCGGCAAGGGGTTGGGGGGGATACAGAGGGGACTTTGTCCCACTGACACAATTAATTCCACCTTTCGTGAACAATCCCACCGGTTTTAGCCTATATATCTTCCTCGTTTCAACGAGCCATTATTTATATGTTACAAGAATATACGCTTTGTTCCAATTATCTCTTTAATTTATCTTAATACAAAAAACACTTTTCAGCATTATAGTAAACAAAATAAATTATATTATTAAATTCAATGCGGTGGAAAGACCACTGGTCGATACCCAATTAACAGATATAAATTATACAGGGTGTGTCATCGAAGTGCCCGTTTTCGAAATCTTCCTTATCGTTAGAAATTCAGCTTAATTTATCAATAAAACTTGCTTCACTTTTGAAGACGTATATTATAAAATTATTTTCATATATACAGGGTGAACCATTTTCACGGAATTGATAATAATTTTGTTGGTTTAAATGGAACACCTTATTTATTATTTTTATTCGATTCTTCTTTAAATTGTTTTTACATCAATATAACATAGTTAGTAGTTTTGACTAGCCGTTACTGCAGAAAAAAATATTTTCTATTTTTTTTTTCAGATACATGTGAAAATAATTTATTAATTATTTTCAAATCATTTTATTTAATATAAAAATATTTCATATTTTAATAGAAAAACGTCCCCTCCGCGTCATCTGCTTAATGTTTTTTTCTAAGAAATGGACGGTACATGTAAGTAAAAAGGCCATACGCTTTAACTACCTATAAATTAGAAGTTGCGATTAAATGGACCAAATCGGGCAAGCATCGTGAACGATTTTTAAAAGCAAATTCTTTGTGGCTTCAAGAAAATCTCATTTTCTCGAATACAGTAATTCAAGCTTTACCGGGAACTTCACAAGGTAGTTCGAGATTTGGAAGGCCCAAAAAAAAAAACTTTTGAAGCCAAGAAATTAAAATTAAAAGCCATTAGGCAATCAACGAGCAAAGAAGAGTTGTTTATGGCCACTGAAATTAAATTGCAGGTGACAGGAGAAGGGGATCTGCTTTAATTGTCAAGGATGTTTCATTTATTTAATGAAATGATTTATTTATGTATTTAAATGGACTTACCGTTAATAAACAATAAACAATTTAGTTCTCTGAAAACAAGCACTACAATAAAAAAGCCCAAAAGTGTTTTGAAAGTCATGCAACACTATCTGCCAATGACGCGATGTCTTGATGGTTGATTTAAAACCGTCAACATATCAATGTAATGTTTTGCGTCAACATGTACAGCATATTCCCACCATATTATGTAGCTAAAAAGGCAAAAAACTTATGTTATCCTTCTGGAATCACTACCACTGAATTTTTGGCTGCAGACCATCGATCATACTGTTCTGCGGTTATATGAAGTTGTAAAAGATGTCTTAAACACTCAAGATTCATATGGAACGCGTTTCAATATATTATCTTTAAATAGGGCTGTGAGGGTGCAGTACAAAATAGATATAAGCAAACATTTTCTAAAGAAAGGCACACCGATGTTTAGTAGTCAAAAATCATGAAAATCCATGAAAAATCGTGAAATTTCGTCAAAAATCATGAAAATTCATCAAAAAAAATCGTGAAATTTCGTCAAATTCGCTTACAAATACATATTGACGACAAAGCTAAACGAATCATTTGGCGAAATCCTGTCCTATCCTCAACTTGATACTGTCGCCCTATTAAATTCATTTTTGCTAAATAATCAGTAGATTTAATAAATACAGAATACAGAACATTAAGCAACAAATTGGAGTGTTATCGCCTATAAAACTAATTGTAAATAACGAGGAATTGTTTGTAAAGCCCACAATGTTTTTTTTTTATGGCAGATGGCAGGATCAAAAAAAGAAGGAAGTGCAAGACAAATTTAAACGAGAATTTGGTTGGTAATTCATATGCCTAAACAACAAGCGGGAAATACTAATGACAGCAACACGGCACGGACATTTTTCAGAAATCCTGAGAGAAATCTGCTGAAATCACCGGAGTTAATGTAAAACTAATCAAGCGCTTTCGTGTTATCCTAGAAAGTTTAAATAGTGGGTTCCAAATTAATTTAAATGTATTTGAGGCGTATACAAGAGATACACGACAATTATACCTTAAAGAGTATCCTTGGTACTTAATGCCTGTAAGCGTGCATTCTTGTATTCCGATTGGCCAGTTTTCTCCGAAGAAGCGCAAGAGGTGAGAAATAAAGATAATAGACAGCATAACGAACTGTTTGCAAAGAAAAACATTTTTTTCTATTCAATTAAAAAAAGTTTAATAATTTAATTATACAATTACGTACAAATAATTTTTTTATAAAATATTTTTTGTGCATATAAACTTTTACCTACAAATAAAATTAAGTTTAACTTTGTATATTAAATAAAAATGATTTGAAAATAATTAATAAATTAAATTTGGCACTGGTTACTAAAATTTTAAATTAAAAAATCTGGACACAGAAAAATAACATACAAAGTTAATATATAAAATTAGCATATAATTTCCTTTATATAACACCATTATAAAATAAAAATTTGACACTGGTTACTAAAATTTTAAATTAAAAAATCTGCACGCAGAAAAATATCATACAAAGTTAATATAAATAGAAAAGAGTAAGAGTAAATCTTACTCTTTTCTATTTATATTAACTTTGTATGTTATTTTTCTGCGTATATAAATAGAAAAGAGTAACATTTACTCTTACTCTTTTCTATTTATATTAACTTTGTGTTATTTTTCTGTGTGCAGATTTTTTAATTTAAAATTTTAGTAACCAGTGCCAAATTTTTATTTTTTAATGGTGTTATATATAAAGGAAAATATATGCTTATTTTATTATTATTAACCTTATAATCAGCTCTATTCCATACGGGAAATGTTAAGTTTAACGTATATCTTAGTATTTAAATTCACATTCTGTGAATATGTATCTATTAAAAATCTGCTTAGACTGTGATGATAAAAAATAACGTAACGTACAACGTACGAAATGTTAAATTTAAATTTCCCTTACATAATAACCCCGAATATTACCAAAATATAGTGTATTTTTAACGTAGTAATTAATTCCACCTAGATTGCCAAATATCGCAGTGTGCGGCGCGTAATAAGACTTTTAAAAACGTTTTTTTTTTTTTTTTTTTTTCTTGTTCGGTTTTGGGCTTCTTTTTATAGTTATGTCGTACTATAAGGGAAGATCCTTTCACCGATTTTAATTTTTGAATTTGTCTCCTTCATGTCAAGAAATATTCCTTGACATGGTGATGGAGTTTGTGAATTAATTACGGAATATTTACACATCCAAAAGTAATGATAATTTGTGTACCTAGATTTCAAAATATCTAGAATACGATGATGTCAGAAAATTAAAATATTTAGTTTAATTTTTGCCTTCTCCCACTCCCTGAGGACCGGAGGGTAACAAATTTATAGCATTGTGCGGCGTTGCGAAACAATTGTAGTGAAAAACATAAACACATTTGTTTTTAATGAAAAAGTAAATATATTTCTCACAAAACTTTCTGAAATATTTAGCACAAATAAACCTCAATAAAATAAATCAGAAACAACACGTGGTTTGTTTCACTAATTTGTTTCTATTTGCCCAAGAGTACGTTTGATGATGTTGTTTATTGGATTCCGCGTCCAGGAAATCTATTTAAAGGAGAGTGCCACTTCTCACGCCGCCGCTACCTTTCTATCCAGGATTCGCGAAACGGTGAATGAGAGAGAAAATCGGGCGAATCGCGCACGAAAATAGCTTCATTAACCGAATGAATGGCAGTTCGAGTGATGATAAATCACCAAAATTTTGGGCCGCCGGCCGAAATAAATAAATCACCGCGGGCTACTGTTAAAATTAGACTGGGAGAGAGGGGGAGAGAAATGTAGAAAAAAGTGCGTTTGAAAGACACTCGAGGTGAATGCCAAAATTCCCACCCAAAAAATATTTGTTACAGAAAGAGAGATAATGTTGTTTTGATCGCACCATTTTTTGTTTTGAAATCAACAAAAAAAGAAGAAGGAAGTGACTTTGAATAGAGAATAAAAAAGAGATTATTGGGATGTCATCATGCTAATCGATTAATTAACTGAAGAAGTTATCGATCTTGACCATCACTAATTATAACTTACGAATTGTTTTCAAGGGTCCTTTAACCTAACCATATATTGATTTTGATAAAGAGGGACACGAGTGTTAAGTTAGCAATAGATTCCAGCAAATAGATTTTAAACATTTGTAAAAAATAACTTTTAAAGGTTTTTGTCAAAATGTTTACCCAAAAATACTAATAATTTACTCAATTATTAGTATATCTGCCTCAAACAGCAATTTTCAACCCTTATTTTTTACCGATCCTTAACCCCCTCACCCTAAAAAATCTTGAAAGGTTTTTATCAAAATCATTGATTATTGTAATATGAGAAAAAATATTACTGTCAAGTAAAATCAACAATATTACACTTTGTTAATTTTACTTGGCAGTAATTCGACCTACTGATTTTTCAAATAGAAATAAATCAATGTTCCATAATTAAAATAAGCATACCATTGGAAAGCACAGATCATAAACTAACTTATATTTTTATGGGGGGAGGTGGTAAAATTAAGTGTTGAAAATTGAGGTTTTGGGTAGGTTAGGTTAGTTTTCTAAGGCAGTAATTTTCGAGAATTTTTCAAATAAATAATAAATCGATTACTCAAATAATCGATTTTGCCCATCACTAGATCAAATGCAGAAAATTGCATTAATCAAATAAAAAAAAAGTTCTCACAGTTAATTTCTGTAGCGCACGATTTCCGTACAGTAAGCAGATACGAGCCAAGTTTTCTCCATGCTCTTTAGACAATTAATTGAAACACTCGGCATTGTTTAGCCGACTTCGAACAAATGAAAATTCTGGCACGCACTCCTGGAGATCGTGCGTGCGTGCGTGTACGTGCGTGTCGAAATTAACTTTATTCGTTTGACGCAACGCGCAAAGAAGGCTGTCAATTGTCAGGATCGGATCTGATAAGTCGCGTGTGACCGTAATACCGACTACGAGACTATGATAATTTATGCCCGACGCGTCAAGATGAAAATTGCGTAATTTTTCTTTATTGTCAAGAGGGTGGTATATAAAATAACCTCATGAACTAATTTAGAAACACTTTTATGATTAATAGAATAATTGAGCTTACAAAATTTGCAATTTGATTTTCATTCACTCGAAGAATAAAACATTAGATAGATAATTAAAACGTGTATTCAATGATAAGAAAAAAATGTTTCATTTGAAAAAAAAAAATAAGTTTAAATCACTTAAAGTCCTTATTTAATAATTTTTATTTTTTGGCCCACCCTGTAACAATTTTAAAGTCTTAAATAAATATGATCTATTGCTTCAATTCACTGAAAATTTCACGTTCTTAACCTAAATACTTCTTAAATAGTTGAAATTTGAAAATTATTTTAGACTTTAACAAAATTCTAATTATTTCAAAAACCATTAGGTTTAGGCACTAATAACCTAAATGAAAACCATAGTTATTTTGAACGTACAATCTAAAAATATAATAATTTATATAATGTTCATTAAAAAAAATGATACTTTTTGATATTTTGAACACTCACTTTTTAAATTTTTCTTTCTGGGATATTTAAGGGCTACTTTATAAAATTATTTTCATATTACAAGGAATATAATTTTAAAAAATAGCCCTTATAGGCTCCAGAAATAAAAATTTTAAAAAGTGGTTACTTTTGTCGCAATACTCTCTTTCGTATGGCGTGATTAACCTAGTACAATTTAAATTTGTTTTCTGCATTGTTTTTTACTTACCCCGGACCCCTGTCCAAGAGAAAGTATTGTGATCGTAAAAATTTTCAAATCGCCAATTTCAACAAATGTGCACGTTTTGAGGTCCCCTGAGTCCATTCCATCGAGTTTTTATAGCGCATAAACGGCTGAATGGATTAAACCCAAACTTTATATAAGTGGAATGATCTGAAAAGCTTTTGGTTACAATCAAAACTCATTAAGTGTACCTTTATTCTAAGCGATTTTTCATTTTTTAATTCGGATAGAAAAATGTTTCAAACAAAAGTTGTAGATTTTGAATAAAGAAATAATTTTTGTTATAACATTTTTTTTATAGGACCTTTAGTTATTATTTTATAAGCGTAAGAATTTTATCTACTTGATATATATTCCCTTAGAAATAAACAATTATTTTTAATAATCTACTTTATGTTGGCTGTGGAGACTTTTATTATTTAAATAATTATTTTTATGTCAAATAAAACGTCAAAGTGCGGTCATATTAAGCTTCAAAAAATGAAAAAGTCATTTTTCAATTTTAATTTTTCCTTTCCTATTAAATTTTCAATTAAAAACTTATTTGACCGAATTCATCGGGGAAAGTACCATGATGGACACATCACCATTTTATTTTTTGTATGACCAAATTTAGGATATGTTTGCCACGAAGAGTTATAAGCTTACTTCAAAAGCAGGGGCTTTTATCGCAGGATGTTTGAGACGATGGCAATAAAACTTTTCAAAAAATTTAGTTTTTTCAAAAAATGTAAACGCATGAATTGACTAGATCGTGAAGAATTTTGTAGAAACGCAAGTATTTATTATTTAATCTGTGAATTTTCTATATAAATGAGTAGTTGTGCTCCAACTTTATGTCATTTTCAATAAATTCCATGGATTTTCCAAACAAGTTTAATTAAAAAAATAATTAATTTCAGATATTAACAACAGATGGAGTTGATTAATTCAATTTTCTGACATTAAAACAGAAATGAAACTAATCTGCAAGAATATAAAAAGTGCAAACTACATCCTCGCCATAATCCACTCAGCAATCACAGCAAGCTCCTTATATTGGGCGTACCTAACCCAAAAACAAAATGACAGCAGAGTCATCCACATCTACATAGGATTCAACACCTTATTCCTGGTCCCAGTAATAACATTCATCGTCGGAGTTTATCAGCTGCTGCGATGCCTCATGATACCTCTACTAATTTCGATCGTGTGTTCGATGCTGACCAACGCGTCTTGGATAGTGATTGTAATGGTAACGGATGGTTATTCGGAAGAGGATAAACACTCGATTTTTCATGTCGGTGGTTGGAACAAGTGGCTGTTGAGCTCGGTTTGGGGCGGCGTGATTTTGTTTGATTTGTATTTTTTGCTAGTGATGGTGAGAACGTTAGTTTTGATTGGGGAGAAGATTGAGGTTGAGCAAAGTGTGGATGTTGATGATTACAGTGCGTATCCTTACAGAAGATTTGAAATGTTGAATCTATGATCTATAGAAAACAAAAATCAGAATAAGAATAATACAGAATCTGTTTGGTAATGTTGGCCTTCACTTTGTGGTATATCTTAAATACACTTGAGACAGTTTGTAGTATGTATATATATACAAAGAGGTTTTTTTATCAGTATACATTAGGGGTCAAACGCAATGTGTGTACGTTTAGTTGCTTATTTGGCATATGTGTGTTCAATTGCGTGTTATAGGCAACTAAATACACATACATCAATGCGTTTGACTCGTGTATTTTGCAGGTATACATAGGGGAAATGTATACTGTTAAAAAAAAGCTCTCTGTATATATAAACATGTGGTTAATACATAATCTATCAATTACAGAAGAAAATTAATAAATAACAATATAAACAAAACCAAAAGAATTTGAAAATATTTAATTTAATCAATTGAATAAATAATTAATTTTTCTTCAGCTGCCGCATTTTTTTGACTTAGGTTACGTAAGTTTTTTTAATCATTCACCTTTCTACCACTGTGTGGTGTAAGGCAACGTAATTATTTAAAAAAAAATAGCCATTGAAACAACCACTTCTCGGGCAAATTCCCCGCCATATATTAAACTACACAATGAATATTTACTATTGCATAAGAAATAATTGTATAATGCAACAAATTTTTATTCTAGCATATTTAATGTAAAAACAAAAAGCCTTACGTAATATAGGGCCAACTGAAGACACGTGTTTCTGAATGTATCCCTCGTCAATACAGCTTTGCCGTATAAAGTTTTAAGCTAGTTAAATTAATTGAACGTACCGTCACTGTTGCGATCTCAGGAGTAAATAATCGAGAACAGCGACGGACGTGAACAATGCGCGAGTTCTTATCGTTTTCAACAAAAAAAAAACATTTTCGACCGAGATTGAATAGACAGAATAAAAAAATATAAATGCAATTTTATTAATTCACCCAACAAAATTGATCTTTACAAATGGCCCAAAAGAGCTAGAAATAACATACGGATTAATATTAAAATACGTTAAAATAATCAAAGTTATTCTGTAAAGGAAATGTTAAGTTTAATATGTTGTATGTTAGTTTTTATCATGACAGTTCAAACAGATTAAACCTAACATGGAATAGTATACTTCAGCATGGTAAAAGACATTCTTTTACTTCGAAACATTATTGGAAATCATAATAAATGGAAGACGATGCTAGCGCCATCTTTTGCTTAATTTCATATGGCATCGTCAACGATTCGAGTCTACAAGGTAGAAAAACTCGTTGTTTCGTCCACCAAAGGAAGGAGAACTTGTCCTGTTTATGAGAACAGGAAACAAAATTTATTTAATAAAATGTTCAACCACCATTCACTAGTTATCTATAAGCTAGATGAATGGTGGTTGAATATTTTATTAAATTATTGGAAATGAAAAAAATAGTTAAATATTTACTTCGGTATAAATTAGTTATGGGCAAGACCGTTAAGAAAAGATCGACTGCTCGATCTCTATGAACGGCTAGATTTTTTTTAATCAGCTCGATTATTCAAATTGCTTAATCGGTTCGATGTTTTCGACGGCTCGATCTTTTTCGGAGTGGATTGATCATGTTGTGCGGCTCGTCTCAAGCTTTTCGAGCGGATCGATTGGCCTAGATAAGCTCGAATTGAATTAGTATTATTTCTTTAAGTTATTCTATTTTATGCAAAGTGTGACAGCCTTTATTAAGGTCGGAAACTTACATGTTATTTGGCCATAAGAGCGAGAAACGGTTACTCTTTCATGATAATGGAAATAAATATTTGATACTTATTCATATTGTATATTAAAGTTATATGTGCAAATTTGGTTCCATCTCTTTGATCGGCTTGATTTTTGTGATTAGCTCGATCTCTTCGAGTCAAATCTTTGCGATCTGTTCGATCTTTCTGATCAGCTCGATCTTTTTGTTCGGCTCGATTTTTCTGATCAGCTCGATCTGTTTGAACGGCTCGATCTTTCTGATCAGAAAGATTGGAAAAATCGAACCGATCGCAAAGATTGGGCTCGAAGAGATCGAGCTAATAAAAAAAAATCAAGCCGATCAAAGAGATGGAACCAAGTTTGCACACAAAACTTCTAGATCTTTTCGAGCAGTTCGATACTTCAATCAACTGATCACTGATTGATCAATCTTGCTCATCACTTTCTGATCAGAAAGATCGAGCCGTTCAAACAGATCGAGCTGATCAGAAAAATCGAGCCGAACAAGCAGATCGAGCTGATCAGAAAGATCGAGCCGATCGCAAAGATTGGGCTCGAAGAGATCGAGCTAATCAAAAAAATCAAGCCGATCAAAGAGATGGAACCAAATTTGCACACAAAACTTCTCGATCCTTTCGAGCAGTTCGATACTTCAATCTTGCTCATCACTAGTATAAATCTTTTCCCTAATTTTCAGATAAACCATGTCATGCAACAACGTCAGAAGTTGAACCCATCAATCAATTTGCTGTTGATACTTTGTACTAAACATGAATTACTATAAAATAAAAAGTAAACACCGAATAATTGAACGATTTTGCTATTTCCATATTTCGATTTTACTTCCATAATTCATCGATTTTATTTATCGAACGCTAAAAATTATTCGAAGGCTATAAATTTGAATAAATCCCACCGATAATTCACGCACTTTACGTTGGACGTCTCCCAAAAATTACGACGCGGAACGTTTCATCACTTTATTAATTTATTTACTTTTTCCGAAATTTACGAGCACCAAAAAAAAAAAAAAAATTAAACGCGCGAACGCAGACATAACAAAAATGTCGCGAAATTTAGAACGTTGCCCTCCACACGAAGAGGATTAATTAATGACGCGGTTTAATCGTTGCGGGATATTTGCCAGCTGCTTTTTTTTTGTGTGTTAATAATAAGAATAAATGTTTGCATTTCATTTAGCTTGAGCGTAAATATATGATAAAATTTCTCAAGAATTGAGTATTAAATTTCATTACCTTAAAAATGTTTATTACAAAAATTCTTCGCATATAATTTAAAAATTATAAAAAAATAAATCTCTCTGGAACTAACTTACCACTTCAATTGATAAAAGGTAACTGATATGATAACAAAATTTGGATTAAAAGAATAAATAATAACATCTTGTTCCTTATTATGAAAAAAAAATCCAAATTATAGATTTTAGTAATGCGACCATCGAATCGAATTTGTCGATTATGAAAATTATAGAAATATTCGAATAATATCATGAATGAGTAAAAAGTAACAGATAAGATACATAAATTTAAAAAAAAAAGAATTTATAAATAATTATTAATCAATTATTTAGCTTGAATTCAATAAAATCGATTTTTTACAATATTTTTTGATACTTTGAAAGTTATACAATCATGGTATTCTTACTGCAATAAATAAATCCTTTTTGCCATTAGCAATAATTTACTTAAAATAATTGTTTTAAACTTTTCAAAGTTATTAGAGTATCTGAGGCGTTTGATTATTAATGTAAATAATTGTTTTGAGATAATATCAAGATTTGAGGCATCGGATTCGTGGCTGGAAATT
The DNA here is from genome assembly GCA_963082785.1 of Philonthus spinipes. Classification (NCBI taxonomy): domain Eukaryota; kingdom Metazoa; phylum Arthropoda; class Insecta; order Coleoptera; family Staphylinidae; genus Philonthus; species Philonthus spinipes. Next base: position 17,477,388 of record OY720307.1, on the reverse strand, counting down.
CTTGGCTAACTTCCAATCGGTCATGGAACACACTTACAAGGTCCGAAAGACCGAAATGTCCATTATCGATACGCTAGATGAATGGTGATTGAACATTATATTAAATAATACAGCTTATTAACAAATTGTATTCCATATTAAAAATTACTAAAAAAAAGAAAAATAGATTACAATAAGCTCACTTTTATTTCCATTATTGGAATAAATGTTCGGATTGTAAAACTAATGAAAATTCGAATCATGAATACGATTACGGTTATTCAAATTTGCATTCGAATAATGATAATTCGAATTAATATTCGAATAATGATAATTCGAATTAATATTCGAATAATGATAATTCTAATAAGAACGATTCGAATGAGCAACTTAATCAATATTTCATTCTTTTCATTTTAACATTAATCGAATATTAATATCATTCGAATGTAAATTTTCGATTTTGCCCATCACTCATCCATTTATTTTAAGGATAAATTCGGGCTTATTCTGTAAGAAAATTGTTAAGTTTAACTTGTACGTTAATTAATATTCTCACAGTGTAAGCAGCTTATGTAATAGATATATATATATATATTCACAGAATGTGAATTTAATTAATAACGTACACGATAAACTTAACATTACCCGTACGGAATAGACCCGATTATTGAAAAAAAAGTCTAATAAAATAACTTAATTTATATTGATTGTTAATAATGTATTATATATACTGATTGTACATCTAATAATAACAAAATGATTAAAAACAACATTAGCAAACACTTACCTACTTATAAACGAAATCAAAGCCGCTCTCGCTTTGATTTTCAAGTGCATTCATTTTATGGCAATCTCCGTCGAACATCACACAAAACAATAAATTCAAAAATAATCATCTGCAAAACGCATTTACGAAAAAGTCGACCTCGAAATACGTACGCATTAAAAATGCTAAATTCTGTAATCTTGTTATAAGGGATTCAACTTTCACTCGTTCCGATATTTAAATTTCAGCACATTATTTATTCTGATTATTTTATTCCTGCAAAAAAATATATATTTACTGATATAGAATGGAGCGATTACTCCCAAGTGGCTATTTTTGGAATAACGTGCGTCAATGAATGAATTAATCTAATTGTAATGAAGCAATTAAAAATATGGAAAATGATGCTGTGTTTTCAGATTGATTACAAGTTGATACATTATTGTTACCAAACATTCTTGTTATTGATAATATAAATTTATTTATTAATCAACGGAAATCTCCTTTGTACAAAATATATAGTTTGTATTATGTTTATTAATTATATAACTGCAGTTTGAAAGATTTAAAAAACGTATTTTCAATTTAACCTATTTTCGTATTTCAAATTTTGAATTTTGTATAATTATAAGCGTCTCTAGAATTTTGTTTTTCTGTTTAATATAATATATGTAATTAGTTTTAAGATTTACACATGTGCAAGCATATTGAATGTTACTCTGTAATTGGGTTGGTTAAACCTGTTGGGTAAATCAATATATTATTATTATTATTTTAAGTTTAAGATATTTGTTGGTGAGTACGTGAAGTTTCTTGATATAATGTAGTAATATTTATTTTAAGTTACTTTTGTATATAAGTAACTTAAAATAAACTAAAAGAATTAGAGTGTGAAAAAATAACAAGAAATTCTTAAAATAATTCATATTGTAAGGGCAAAAATAAAAATAACTAATTAATAATATCCAGATCAATAAAAGATAAATGTTTGCATTTTATTTAGCTTGAGCGTATATATATGCTAAACTTTCTCAAGAATCGAGTATTAAATTTTATTACCTTAAAAAATGTGTATTAAAATAAATCCTTGCATATAATTTAAAAATCATAAGAAAATAAAACTCTCTCGAACAAAGTGTGTTTTTATAATACTATTCCAATTGGTATAAGTAAAAGATATGATAAAATTTAGAGTAAATAATAAAATCTTGTTCCTTAATATGGAAACAAATCCAAATTATTATAGTAATGGGACCATTTGAATGAACAAAATCGAATTTTTCGATGTGTTATTAGTAGTGTTGGGAAAAATCCAGTAATATTAGTAAACGAATATTTCTAAATACGCAATTTTCGATTAATAAAAAGTAACAATAAATTGATGTTATTAATAAATAGGAAACAGTTACTGATATTTATAGAATACTTTGTATTAATAAAAATGTCATATACTTAATTTTGCAGTAACAAAAAGATCGAAAAGATCAACTTTGCCCTTTCTAATTATTAATCTTCTTTATATTGGTTGTGGAGACTTTAATTATTTAAATAAAAGTAGTTGTCCTTTTTCCTACTTATTTTTTTTTTATTATTTTTTTTTTTTTATTCTTCAATAGTTTAATAAAAAAGCAAGTAAGAGAAAGAACAACTATTTTTATTTAAATATTAGTGAGGTATTTGAGTATACCTATGAGAGAGGAGCTCGAGCAGGATCTCGAGTATTAGTCCCGACGAAGTAATTGCTCCAGTAATTATGACTGCAATATTTGAGTAATAATTCGTATATAGATATAATTCGAGACGAAACAATCGATTTTTGATATCGCCAGAACATGCTCATCCTTTAAAGTAAGTGAGTAACAAACAAACTTACCTTCTTACATCTTTAAAAAAAATCCTTGTATGTTTATATATATATGTGTGTGCGTTTTATTTATTTAAAATTTATTTATTTAATTCATTTACGATTGCACACGGGCCGCGATGTAATGGACGAGCCGGACGAAGGAAATATAACGCGATAATTCCGGACGGGAAAATAATCAAAGGCGTGAATTAATTATGCGGCCGCGAGGGATTTACAATCTTTAAAAGTCGTTAAATTAAAACGTCGAGTGATTTACGCGAGTTTTAAAATAAATAAAATAATAATAATAAAACGTTGCGGAATGAAATGGAAGGAGTAGATCAAAGAAAATGTGAAAGACATATGAAATATGGAGATATTCATATTAATGTTTTTTATTTCATAAAATGTTGGAATACTTTAAATAACTGGTGAGGTAATATTAATAATTAATTTATAAGAAAAAGTCAGATATTGCCGAACAATTAAAATATAATAAATTAAAGACTACGCAAGCGCCATTAAATGTGAATTAAAATATACTCTGTAAAATTAACAGCCTCCACAATTAAATAATTAAAATATATTGAAAATATTATTTAATTATGATAATTTTAATTTTAAATTCTTTAAATGGAAAATGTTTTATTAAATTAGACACTTGGTATTGTTTCAGGAAAGCAATAATTGATATTGTCGAATAGACGAAATTAGTCGAAACGAAATAAATTTATTTGTAAAACAATACCAAGTGTTTGATTTTATACGTTTAATATTTCAAAAAGTTTCACCAAAAGTCAAGTCAGCAATTACATATATGGAAAATGTACATTTGTATATTGAAAATTTTTTAAAAATGTTCTTTTTTCTACAATTGTATTAAAATGTCATACCACAAAGAAAAAATGCCACCTCTTCTCTTTATTCTATAGCCATACGAAGTATGCGAAATATATCTGGCTAATCAATAAAATATTAAAGAAAGGAATAAAGTCTCCATTATATAATTCAATGTCTGGCGGAGTATATGCCCGAGAAATAGTTGTTTTAATGCACATTTCTTTTAAAGTACTTATGTCAAAATGTCAAAGCAACTAAAGAGGAAATAATTTATTAATTAATTTCAAATTGTTTTTATTTAAATAACTGTGTTCAAGTGAATAAAAATAATAAAATTCCATTGCTAAAAGAATAATAATTATTTAATTTTATAGAGCATATTAATATTTACAAATAATTACATTTATTTTTTAAACGATTTGATTTTAGTAAACATTAAACGCTTTTCTGGAGATTATAATAAAATTAACCCACTTAAGATTAACGAGCTATATTGATTGCATTCAAAAATAAATATTAGATAATGCATCATTTTTTATATCTAGCAAACGGAACAAATAAAACTGATAATTATAAAATTTCAACGCATTGCATTTAATGTTTAATACAAAAATATTTTATATTTGTTTTAATATAAGTTAATTCACAACCAAATTAATTGTTCGATGAATTTTCATTATCAATTTTTCAATAGCAGAAATAAATCAGCATGTTATGTTAATTTCAATAGAACAATGTCGAGCTTATTATTATTGCATATTAGAGATCGAGAGTGAATTGTGTGCTTAAATCTGGAGCAAAATGAAGAACAATTTTTTTAATACACATTTATATCAAATGTATCAAACGTATTCAATGGTATAAATTCAACCTGCAATTTATTTTATGATGACTTTTCGTCGATTGTCGCTCTATGTTAATTCTTTTTGTATATTACATATAACATAACAATAACTGATTAAGTATATCATCCAAAAATTATTTAAATATTAAATGGTTATCGTCTTTCTGCCTTCTATTTCTTATTACTATTGTTTATTTATGTTTAATTGTCCCGTAATTGAGTCTTTTGTTTTCTGTTAGGTAATAAAAGACCAAATTACCGGACAATATAAATATAAAACATAAATAAACAATAGTAATAAGAAATGGAAGGCAGCAAGAAAGACGTGGAGATTATGAAACCTTGTCTGACCTGTGACATTCTCCAGGTAAATTGTATTAATTTTGAAAAAAAAAATAATGTAAATAAAAAATATTAAAAAAAAAACAGTTTTTATTCAATTAGTTACAGCTATTTAAAACAAATTAAATACAAAGAATATTTAAAACACTGAATTTACACAATTGAATAATTAATTATTTTTGACTTACATAATGTAAGTTTTTAAAAAAAAGTAGTTCAATATCTGGCGAGGTATATATGAAAGAAGTAGTTGTTTCAATGGATGTATTTTAGTACTTACATTATGTAAGTCAAAAAGTTGCAGGTGCTAAAGCAAAGTAATTAATTATTGAATTTTTAAAATTAATTGTTTTTAAATTTATTTGTATTTCATTAAAAAAATATTGAATTCTTCTTCATAACGTCTCACAAGGCCTGTTTGCTATGATGATGTTGACTAGTGGTTTATCGGAAAAACATCGAGTTGATAAAATCGTTGACGATGCCACTCGAAATTAGGCAAAAGGTGCGTCGTCTTTAATTTATTATGATTAATAAAACCGAAGTCGATTAAACACTTATTATTTTCTCTTATAACTCAAAAATACAGTTTTCCAATACAAGTTTACAGTAAGAGAGTTAAAATCAATCTAGTTGTTGGTGTGAATTCGCTACCCTTGTCGACTATAACAACCCCTCCCCCTTAGACCGGGATGAGCCGTCGGGCAGGTACCTGAGGCCGTAACAAGATCGTTGAAATATTATACGTATGTTTGGAAATTTCAATTATTTTGAAAATATGAATAATATCAACATAAATTACAATAAAATTTACTATTATAAAATTTCATTGAGATATATTATAAATAAATAAGAAAAAATGTATACTTCAAACAAATTAAATAAAAATGATTTGAAAATAATTAATAAATTATTTCCACATTTAGCTCTGTGACATTTTGACTTACGTTACGTAAGTACTTTAAACAAATGCAATTAAACCAACTACTTCCCTGGCAAATACCCCACAGGACATTAAATTACATAATGTAACAAGTCAATAAATACTTTTTTTTATTTATACTTCAAACAAATTTACATTTCTTTAAATTGTTTTGTGATAACTCCACACAATACAATATTTTTACTTAAATTTTCTACTAAAAATTAACCAATGAAATCTTCTATCTGAAAATATGTCATACATTTTCTGGCCACCTTGTATATTTCAAAGTAAATATCAATTTATTTCGTGAATTTGTTCAGTATATAGAAGCCAGCAAGACGATTTACATTAATTAGAGTAAAAAAATACACTAATTCAGAACGAAATGTTCATTAGCAGAAAGTCAGAATATATTTCTGTAACCATTAAAATGATTATTTGTTTAGCATACAGTTTCGCATGGCAGGCAACCCAACATACGCTTATGTTTTATTGATGCTTTGAACAAATGCATAACATGTTTTTTTTAAATCAGCGGTTGGAGAATATTTGACATTAGGATATAATATAATAGTTATGAATTTGAGTACTAAAGGAGTTGTAATCTCAAGTGGAAAATTTAAAATAATTTAATTTGGAGTTTTTACTAAGATGCATGCGTTTTTCCACATTCTAAGTTTATTTTAAACATTTGTATTTTTTAATTAAACATTAGAGATAATCTAAATGAATTTGCCATATTTTAATTTAACATATTTTTGATAATTGATGACATGAATTATTATTTCAGTTAACTTGTATTTGTCAGAAATTACTCAATTGAAGTATCAAAGTTATATCAAACTCCACAATATTTAAATTTATGATTTCTATAATAACATTTTCAATTTTCACAAACAAATATATTTACTAAATCTTGAATAACCCTTACTTTAATAAATTTATTTATGATTAATTTTATATGAAAAAAAATAGTGAACTAAAAATAATAAATGAAAATTATTCAAATATCCCGCCGTTTTTATTCGATACACGAACATAACCTCAAAAACATTATCAAGGTTTGAAACTTGGAAAATGGTTTTCCACCTTAGCGTTGGGGGCATTTCTATCTCCATGAAAAATGTACACAAAAATTAATATCAATAAAAAATAAAACTAAAAAATTAAATTATTTATTAAGACGTTACAATAAATGATTGGTTCGATGAGCACAGCAAGGATTCTTTCGGCAGTATTTTTTTGTTTGTTTATTCATTTGTGAATTTATTATTATTATTAAGAATTAAGTATTAATTCTTTGATCGCAAAAATTTATTGGTCGACATAATCCTAGATATAAAATTATCTAGGATTATGTCGACCAATAAATCTTTGAATCCACCAATAATATTCGCGAATCCGGGATTCATCATTTCTAGATTTACCCAAAGATAAAATTGTGATTATTAGTACGGCCATTAAATCTCAAGAATTTATTGTGACTAATACAAATTGTATCTTTTAGGTTATGCTAAAATTATTCAAGTGTTATCCTACAATTCGTACTTATAATTGTTGTCTGTGGTAGTAATATAATAATTTGAGTTAATCAACTCATTTTTATATAATAGTCACTGATTAAATAATAAATATTTACGCATTTTTACACAATTCTTCGCAATTTGCCCAATCGAGTGTTTAAGCTTTGAGAAAATTCTTACATTTTTGACAAGTATTACATCACGTTGATAATCTATTAGTAGTAAGTAAACAAATAATTTTATATCGGTAAAATTTAATGTTAATTTTTAACTAATGGTATAATTTGAGATTTAATTTAAAATTTGTTCATGATGATAATATATATTTCAACGCATTTGTTATAAATACTTTTATTCTATCGTTATACATGGATAGTGTGTCGATTTATCTATCACAAAAAGCAGATAATTGTAAACATTTCCTATGATTATTTTTTTTCAGCAGAATTATTATTGCCTGTGGAATATTTTTATACCGTAATGTAAATCATTCAAGTAATAAAAGCATCTCTAACGAGATAAATCATAAAAGAAGAACAGATTAATGTAAATTATTTTACTTTGTACAGCGAACTTCGTTTGTTGAAGAGAGAAAGAGCTGCTTTTAGCGTTAAAAAATACACTGAACTGTCTGTCTTTTGTAATAAGTCCATAACCATTTCTTAATTTGTTTATATCTACTTAATATTTCTGAATTAAACAAATCATTTGTTTTCTCCTGCCATATAAATCCTCTATTTTATAAATAAAAAGAATTTGAAAATAAATTAATAATAATTCTTTTTTATGAATAAGAAAATCGATTTAAATTATTAATTCCTGGCTGGATAGTTTTCCTTTGTTTGTTTTTTTATAGCGTATTTTTCTGTATCCCCCGGCCCCAGTGGATCGTTTTGCTTTCCCGGCGCCAAAGGACGAAATAGGGTCGCAATTGAGCCGTCAACCCTCCCTCGGAATGAAAGCCACCCTAGTGCACAGACACTCGCCCTTTTGTATTACAAGGGTAAATTACCGACGAGCGCGCTTGGCTTGCTTGTAGCGGACTGAATAAGAAATTGATGATTAAAAAAAAACATAAACCCCCGCTTTTCTTTACTATTGAAATTATCTCAATTTTATTAATAAAAAATAAATAAAGCTAGATTATCGAGTGAATAAGAAATTGATGATTTAAAAAAAAACTAAACCTCCGCTTTTCTTTACTATTGAAATTATCTCAATGTTATTAATAAAAAAATAAATAAAGCTAGATTATCGGGGCATCTTCCCTACGTGAAAAACGAAGTTTAACTTGTACGATATTATTAAACTTCACATTCGGAGCTATCCGTACGGAAAATGTTAAGTTTAACGTGTACGTTATTAATTTAACATTCTATGAATATATATCCATTACAAAGGCTATTTAGACTGTTATGATAAATAATACATTTTGAACTTAACATTTTCTTTACAGAATCGACCCTATTCTTTTGTATTTTACAAAAAATATTATCTCTATGAACACCGGGTTATACGGTATACGAAAACGGAGTACTGAAGCCAAAGTACACCACTTTTTAAAATTTTGATTTCAGGGGTGTATAGGTGCCCATATGGGCTACTTTCTAAAATTATTTTCATATTACTTTTCAAACTTTAATGTATTTCATTTTTCTTATTTTAATTTGGAACCCCTATATATTTTTATATCATTCCATGCAGAATTAAAAAACAAACATTTCTCTTCCTAGCAAACCTACCTAAATTCTTAGTCAATTAAAAGTTATTGACAAAAAAACTGTTTTTTTCGACCATTTCATTCGGCATTTTGATGAGTAAAAATCGAAGGTTGCTTTGAAAAAAACATTCTATAGACAGACATGTCATCTAATTACATTAAATCATTTCTATAAGATCATCTCGATTGAATTCGTTGACAAAAAATATTGTTTAAGACAAGCTAAAGCAAACAATTATTTATAATTTTAATATTACTAAAGCTGACGTAGACTCATGTCACTTTGACAGTTGATGTTTACAAAGTCAAAAAAATGCTTTTCAAAGCAACTTTCGATTTTTATTAATCACAAAATGGCCATTGAAATAGTCGAGAAAAACAGTTTTTTTTGCAAATAACTTTTAATCTATCTAAGGTAGGGTTCTAAGGTATCTAAGGTAGGGTTCATATGAAGAAAAATGTTTCTTTATAAATTCTGCCTAGAATGATGTAAAAATATACAGGGGTTCCAATATAGTACATTCAATTTTGAAAAGTTTGACATTAAATTTTTGACTTCTTGTATTATTCATGTCAATAAAATTTGACTGTTAGGATTTTTACACCTTCTATAATTTTATTCATAAGATCCTATTTTATTTTTTATTAATTTTTTAAATCAATGGTGCAAATCCATTTTTTTTACTTTTTATTTTTTTGGTTGGTATTACTGAACCGATTTTAATAAAATTTTGGGGGTATGTAGGTAATCATAAAGGCACCAAAATGATGAATAAAATGTATATCAAGCAATTTAGAAAAATATGTCATCATGCCGTAACTCTGTTTTGATACACCCTGTATAATCAAAAATATTTTCCTGAAGTATGTCCTAAGACCCTAGTAAAGTTTCCAAAATTTCCTGACTTAATTTGTAACTGAGCTATCGAAGACGGGAGCTGTGATGCATATCTATTATAAAATCTGCTCAGACTGTCATGATAAAAAATAACATACACGTTAAACTTAACATTTCCCATACAGAACAGCCCTGTATGTTAAGATTTGTTTTTGTAATTCTCATTTATTTGTCGTAATTATTATTACAATTAAACATTCTCATTACAATAAATAAAAAAATGTAATAGCACGAGGATCATTGATTTTTGATGAAATGTTCAGGAGTTATTTCTCTACCTTCTTCCATGTATGCGGCTGTTTTGCGTTTCTCTGAATTTTTGTGTCTACCAGTGTTTGAATTACACACACGTGAAATTAGCTCAGGGCCAATTCAATTCAGCTGGAATTAATCGGCGCGAATTTCTCGTCCGCATTGTATCTTCCTTAGTTCCCAAAAAAAACGAAAAACGTGATATTAAAAACAATAAATAAGCAATAAAAATGCCAATCAATATATTCACCTTTTTTTAACAAATATCGGATAATTGATTTAAATTGAGAGTTCCGTAATATTTTTTTCAACAAAAACTAAAATAATTATTATATTTCTGTATCATGAGTGAAATAATACAGGATTATGCATGCAAAACCGCACGTCATCATCACCACTAATAAACTCGGTAGAGTGTCGGACATTTATTAACAATTTTTATAAGAGTGCTTGGAGGCCAATCCTTCTAAAGATTTAATAAAAGACTAATCCACTTTGTATAACTTTAAATACAATTTAGTGGCTGTATTTTGAACAATTTTAACTGGATATTAATTATTAAGGCTTCCACTTGGTTGTACATGGTCTATTATAAATAAATAAAACACTTTTAAAAGTTTTACTTTGATAATGACACGCTAATGTTATCGAAACTATAGTCAGTAAATAAAATATCAGTTTCATAGTTAAAAGTATTTTATTAATTTACAATTTTAACTCATTCAGAGTGATGAAACACTCTTAGTTTGATAACGACAAGTTAAAATTGTTAACTTCTTTATTGTTAAGGCTTCTACTTTGTTATACATTGTAATTCAATTTTAATAATTGAAACACTTTTTTACTTTTTTTGTATACGAGTTATACAAACAATGTAAAAAGTGTTTCATTTATTAAAAAATAAAATTATTGAGACTAAATAAATAAAATCAAAGTTATACAAATAAAGTGAATCAATGTTTTATTAAAACTTAAAACAATGTACAACGAAGTGCCATATCATCAATAACTTTTTTCCTCTGAAGTGCTTTGATTTTTTTCTTTATTTTACAATTTGTTGAAACCTGCGAATAAAAATGAATAAAACCTCACATGCGTCATTATTTATTAAATTTGTTAGAATAACATAAACTAGAGCGAGTGGTTACTTTTATTGCAAACATCATTGTTTTAATAAAAAAACAATGCACTCTAGAGGAGAAAATTTTCGATCATATGGTAGAAGCATCTATTATAATAATAACAATAATGTCTTTATTTCCCAACGGAAGAACCAATACAGGAAAACAATTAAAAAAAGTAAGTACAAGTTAATTATTATTAGTGTTGGGCAAAATCGAATAATATTAGTAATCGAGTATTACTAAATGTGTCATTTTAAGTATTTAAAACGAAAAAGTAACTTCAAATTTATGTTTATTAATAAATGGGAAGTTATTTTTGATATTTTTATAATAAGTAACATTCTTAAAATTATAATATACTTAATTTAGCAATAATAAAAGATTGACTTTGCCCATCACTAATTATTATCAATAAATCCCTCTAAAAATAAATTTTAAAATATGATCACGCTTTCTATTTAAAATATTCAAATAACAAAATGCTTACATACTAAAAGCACTCGAATTGTAGCAATATTGAAAATTGAAGTAAAAGCTAATGCGATTTTATCACTACATCTGGATTTATGTAATTATGTAACATTTGTGCTGGAATCCAACCGGCAAAGAATTGCACAATTTTTTAATCCACCATTCAATTCCGCAAAAAGCAACATCGTCGATCGCTCACCTGTGCGTTTTGGTGGAACGTCTGTTTCTTGGGTCCATCGCCATCGTCGGCCATTTGAATCTGAAATGCATAAAAAAAATGGAAATTGGAGAAAAATCATTCTAATAGGAATATGAGGTTTTGAAGGTAGTCCGATATCTTTGATCATCTGCACCATTATAATAAAATATTAAAATTTTGGCAGAAATATTTCTGGTCGATAGCCCAGACAGACAAACACGTACATGTATTGTTATTATATACAGAGAGTTTAATGTAACACCGAACATGCTACAATGTACTCTATGTAAATTTTCCTATGTTCGAAGTGTATTGGAACGCATCAAAGCATTGGGTGCGATGTGATTGGCCAAGATTTCTAATGGTAATATAGTCAACCTAATTTACAATATTTCCGTCAAAAATAAATTATATTTGTCACCTATTATGTCAAGTGCAGCATGTATAATTATGGATATTGTACTTAACCGCAATGCGTGCCATTAAAATCTTCTCCTGTGTATACATTATTGATACGTAAAGATGTCCAACTCTTCGTATATGTCTGCTTTAAGCACCAGAACAGTAAATGTCACTTGCTTACGATAACTGAGAAGTGTACTTCATTTTTGACATGGAAGGGTGTAGTTTGGGTTGACTATATTATTTTTAGAAATAGTAGCCAATCACATCGCACTCAATGCTTTGAATCGTTTCTGAACAAATCGAACATAGGGAAATTTACATTGAATACATTCTAGCATGTTCGGTGTTACATGAAACTCTCTGTATATATATAAATATATATATAGTAGATATAGTAGTAATCCCTTTTACCGTATGGTGTCGGGTTTGTATTGTTATTATTTGTCATATTGTTTCGTATTATCTGTATTGTATTTGTGTATAGAACGTATCCACGTAAGTATGCAACATATGGGAAATTTTTTTAGTATTAATTTCTCAGGGAATCGTATTCTTTATAAAAGTTAGTGCTAAGTCCAAAATATACAAAAAAAAAGACAAAACAAATGACATTCAACGCTATATTAGCAAGACAATGAAAAATTTTTATAACATTAGTTATTGTCAATTAATTAATAAGAAAATGTTAAGTTTAACGTATACGTTATTAATTATTTCCACATTCTATAAATACACATATTAATTAAACAGTTGCTTAGATTGTGATAATAAAAACTAACGTACACGTTAAATTTAATATTTTCTTTACAGAATAGCACCGAATTTCATTAAGGTTGTTCATTTCAATAATTTTATTTGTTGATTAAAACCGTAAGTCGATTGTTTTATCTTTTTGTGCGTTTAAGATTAATCAATAACTTTTATAAATGTAAAGTTTAGAGTATCCTTTTATTAGGTTCTTTTATCATTAACAGAATGATTAAATATATTTAATGTTTAGAAATATATATTACATATTTTTTAAAGTAATAAAATAATTTTAAGTAAAAAAAAATGCACATATAAGATGTTTTTAGGGGATTATTTAAAATAAGAGAACAAGTGAGTAAGCTTGTTCATGACTCATGCCAATTCACAACCCTCCTTGCTGTTCTAACGAGATTTATTATCGGCATGCAAGGCCGTTGCACCCTAGGAGGGTGGCTTTCTTCTTATAACTCTATCGATTTATAAGACCTTTACAGAATGGTTTATTTTGAATATTATAAGTAATTAAAATCAGGAAAATAAGCGACCTGACAACAATTCGAATAATTTAATAGAAAGAAAAAATATGCACTTGCACGTAGATGTTTAAAATAATTAATTTAAACCTTATTTGAGATTTTTATTCAAAGAAAGCACTTAACTTTTTTATACCACTTTTATTTTTCTTTAGTGACTAGTTTCAATAACCCGGTACTTATTGCCAAACTAAGTACTTAAAAAATGGGATACATAGATATATACCCTGTGGTTGGTCATACATCTGAACATAGGGAAATAGCATGGGAATTTGGATATTCCTGCTTACCAAATTTACGAACAAGTATGAAAGTAGTATCAATTGAAAGATCCTAGTGATTTTTTTTATTCCAAATACTTGCACATTCATTCGTTTTTTTACTTTCCCGGACCCCTATCCAAGGGAAAGTATTGTGATCGCAAAAATTTTCGAATCACCAAGTTAAACAAATATGCACGTTTTGAGTCCCCCTGAGTCCATTACATCGAGTTTTGAAAATTGTCTGTGTGTGTGTGTCTGTGTGTTTCTAAGCTTTTTATAACAGTGGAATGATCTAAAAAACTTTTGGTTAGAATCAAAACTCATTAAGTGCAACTGTACTCTTAGCGATTTATAAGTAATCGTAGTAACAACAAAAACGTGCGTCGTGTTAAATTTTTACTCAACCAACAATTAAATAAATAATAGTATTCCTTAACTTATATACATAAATATTACACTGAATATTCTTCAGAATTCAATATTACGAATTTCGGGAACGCGCTTACGTGTCTGTCTAGGATATTTATGTTAGACAGATAACGATTGCTTTTCCATGATGATACAGCAGCACAAATACTGATAAGCCTGAGCGCCACGCGTAATAAACTATTATTTATGGTGTGGTTTATTTTTTGTTCTTATTGTTGTTTAATTGACCTTATTGTTTATTATTAAATTGGCAGATAAATTGAAAGAAATTGAAAGTCGGTTCTTCTGTAATTCACTCTTGATAATGCTGTAAAAAGCAAAACTAGTTGAGTAAATAATAACAAAAACTCGGGGCTTTTTAACGTATCTATTATATTCATTATCACAGTCTAAGCAGATTTAGATTTATTATAATTCATAGAAAATCAAATCGAACTATAATACTTCTCGGATAACGATCATGTTATGTTGAACGTTATCCATACAGAGTGAAACAAACCAAATATTTTTACATTTAAGGAAAAAAATGATTCTCGGTCGTCTACCTTGTAGACCCAAATCGTTGACGATGCCACTTGAAATTAAGCAAAAGGTGGCGCTTGCGTCGTCTTTAATTTATCAAGTGTTTTTAATTTACCCTTTAATTTTACTTTTAAAAATGTTTCACCAAGTGATAAGTGAGTAAGTTATTCAAGAAAAATTGAAAGATCTCGTAGTACCGGGCCTTTGCAAAGCAAAAGGGATCAATTTTACATGTAAATTTTTTAATCATGGTTTATTCATTCAGGGAAGAGCTTCTGGACGCGGACACCTTGAGCATTAAAGTTTATTTAGCCTGCGCCTCCAAGGCCTTTCTTTCCACCTCTGTTAAGATAGCAGGGCCAAATGAGCAGAATGCACTCAAACTTATACCAGAATTAAGGGCTAATTAAGGGCTATTTTAGTGCCCTATTCCTGATTTTAGTGCTCCACCCTCAAGGGTGAAAACCCCAACATTGCTATCTTAACGTTAAGATAGCAGGACCATTTGAGCAGATGCATTAACACTTGTACCAAAATAAAGGGCTAATTAAGGGCTATTTTAGTGCCTTATTCCCGATTTAAACGCTCCACTCCTAACTTGGAAAAAAAATATTTTCCACCCCAATATTTTCTTTCTCGAAAACTAGCGAGCAGACTGAAACCAAATTACACATGAATTAAGGGCTCACTATCCTTGAATTAAGTACCCTATTCCCGATTTTAATGCTCGACCCCTAACTTGAAAAAAAAATATTTTCTACCCGAATATTGGTGAGCTCTTAATTCATGCGTAATTTGGTTGCAGTCTGCTCGCTAGTTTTCGAGAAACAAAATATTGGGGTAGAAAATATTTTTTTTCCAAGTTAGGGGTGGAGCATTAAAATCGGGAATAGGGTACTTAATTCAAGGATGGTGAGCCCTTAATTCATGCGTAATTTGGTTGCAGTCTGCTCGCTGGTTTTCGAGAAAAAAAATATTGAGGTAGAATTTTGTTTCAAGTTAGGGGTGGAGCACTTAAATCGGGAATAGGGTACTTAATTCAAGGATGGTGAGCCCTTAATTCATGCGTAATTTGGTTGCAGTCTGCTCGCTAGTTTTCGAGAAGCAAAATATTGGGGTAGAATTTTTTTTTTTCAAGTTAGGGGTGGAGCACTTAAATCGGGAATAGGGTACTTAATTCAAGGATAGTGAGCCCTTAATTCATGTGTAATTTGGTTGCAGTCTGCTCGCTAGTTTTCGAGAAACAAAATATTGGGGTAGAAAATATTTTTTTCCAAGTTAGGGGTGGAGCACTTAAATCGGGAATAGGGCACTTAATTCAAAGATGGTGAGCTCTTAATTCATGCGTAATTTGGTTGTAGTCTGCTCGCTAGTTTTCGAGAAAGAAAATATTGGGGTGGAAAATATTTTTTTTCCAAGTTAGGGGTGGAGCGTTTAAATCGGGAATAAGGCACTAAAATAGCCCTTAATTAGCCCTTTATTTTGGTACAAGTGTTAATGCATCTGCTCAAATGGCCCTGCTATCTTAACGTTAAGATAGCTATGTTGGGGTTTTCACCCTTGAGGGTGGAGCACTAAAATCAGGAATAGGGCACTAAAATAGCCCTTAATTAGCCCTTAATTCTGGTATAAGTTTGAGTGCATTCTGCTCATTTGGCCCTGCTATCTTAACAGAGGTTTTCTTTCCCTTATTATTTTTTTGTGGCTGTGGAAGGGGAAAATCCATTTACGGACGTTGTGTCGGACTCTTCCCAGATTTTGTCCGGGAAACTACCGACTAAAAACCCCTCCCACTTTACCGGCGTCGACTGCCAGAGTCATTCGCCGGTCTCGTGTGTAATGTGACATATTTTGTGTTGTCAGTCACATTTTAATGACTTATAACTAATATCACAATAAACTTAAAACTAATATCACAGTGAGGACTAGAATAAATAAGACTTTCCCTTATTCTTCTCGCTTCTGTCCCACCAACAAGGTTTTTCTTTTTCCATTGTTGCTAGTTTGACTGATGTGATCTTGAAGCCCGGTGATATCAGCGAAGGTTGTTTTCTTTCCGGTGAAGCGGAAAGCTCTACACTACTTTCTGTGATTGTGGCTATAGATTTGTGGCGAGTCTAAGGATCCATGTACTGCTTTGTCTATGGTATTCTACCGATGAGAAATTAGCAACGGTTTTTGTAGACCGGCGCATCCACCATCATTTGTAACTTTTTTTCTCTAAAGAAATCTTATTATTTTCTTACAAAGTATTAAATCAAAGTATTAATTCAGATTACGGATGAAAAAATTTTTTTGGCTTCCACTATTAAGTGAAAATGTTTAGAGCAACAATTTTTGAAAAATTTATAACTTCAATTTACTTGAACAGATTTTCAATTTTTTAATTTTAATTGCTTACATTTAATTTTGTAAACGATAACACACAATACCCACGGCGTAATCCATTTGGATTTTTTTGCATCAACAAAAATGTTCTCTCACGAAATTTTCAAAAATTCATAACCTGAATATGCCTGAACGGATTTTTGATTTTATTGTTTTAATAGTTAATATTAAGCATTTTTAACAATAATATACAGTCAAATATGAGTTTTGAAAATTTCTTGAGAGGACGTTTTTCTTAAAGAAATTAAATATATTTATAAAAAGATTACAACGTAGCTATTGTTTATTATTGCTACCAATACATAATATTAACTATTAAAATAAACAAATCGAAAATCCATTCGGGCAAATTTGTATAATAATTTTTTGAAAAATTGATTACACTAAACATCTTCTCTTAATAGTGTAATCTGAAAAAATAATTTTGGATCTGAGTCGAGAATACCAACCGATGAGAAATTAGCCACGGATTTCCAGACAGTGATTTTATCCCGATGCATCCACCATATTTTTAACTTTCTTTCTCTAAAGAAATCTTATGTTTTCTTACAAAGTATTAAATAAGGAAAAGGAAAGTATAAAATACTTTGTTAGAAAACATAAGATTTCTTTAGAGAAAGAAATGTCAAAAACATGGTGGATGCGCCGGGGCAAAATCGGTGGGTAACTTCTCATCGGTTGATATTCTTATTATCCATGGAAATGGCTGATTGCAGTGAGCCGGTTCAGAAGATTTGATATAAACTAATAATTAAAACACTTGATAATTGTGTGATTTTTATTTCATTTTTCGATCATCAAGGAATTCCTAGAGAATGACAAGTCGGATAATAAAATAAAAAATCAGTGAAACAAATACCAATAGTTTTATATTAGAGGTTTATAATTCAATATTGTAACGAAAGTGTAAGAAGAAATTGGAAATATCACTCTAGAATTTTCCACAGAGCGTCATCGAAAGTTCCGGAAAGTTCGAGAAACAAGCACGCTATATAAGCGAGCGCTAGTGTCGCTGCAGTCAGTCAGTCTATCACGAACGTCCGAGTGCTCAACATCTCGTTGTAATTAAATAGTGACAGTGTGGTGTAAATAAATGTGTTAAGTGTACTCTGAATAAATAAATAAACATTGTGTTACTTATATCAGAATCTGATTAAACCCGATTTCGTAACAATATGTTTCATCAAGTGCATATGCAAAAAAGAAATGAATTTTCACAGTAAAGATTGACAAACTGCTCGCGAAGCACTCAGTTTCTTGTTGTGGGCCACGTATTTCCCATACGATTATTTCCACAATCATGACAGCCCCCATGTTCCACCCGGAGGGGGCATTGCCTGGATTAACCCTTGCTTAATGCGCGGATAGGTGTCCTTCGTCCGACAGTTCGGAGCCACTCATTACAGTGAACCTTTTTTATTATAATTAGAAAGACAGCGCAAGCGCCATCTATTGTCTAATTTTTATTAAATAAACCGTTTTGCTCATCACAACTTCACACTCACTGCAATGAAGCCGCAATTGATGAAACACAAAATACCATGATGTTAGAATTCTGTGTACCGACAATTTAATAAGATTTTGCCCTACGCGATTTACCCATGTGCCCATTTCTTTTAACAAACAAATAAATCGTAAACAGAATAATTACTTATTAAATGCGAAATAAATATCACCCGGCCGTCCTTGAATTGTTTTTCGTTTTTCGCAAAAATCGACGCGCGTCGGAATCACCCGGGGGGGATTTTTTCTTGCAAGTAACGCAGCGCCAATTACAATTACGTAACCGCGTTATTTAAATTTAGGAGTTAGTTTCGTATGGTTTACAAGTCGAAACATTTAAAATGATCGATTTCACACCCAGAAACTTTTATTGCGAAAAAATGGTGCGTGCTTGAAGAAATTAATTATTTCACCACCTTTATAATTACATTATAACGATTATAACGATTTTATTATTATAAAATCATAGAACCTAGATACAAATTTTACAACTCTGTAACTTTTTAATACCGGATATTCGGTCTTTAAGCCTCTCACAGGTCTCTGTAGTGTAGTTGGTAATGCAATCGGGGGACATGGGTTCAAATCCCATCGTTTCCACTTTATATATAATTAATTTAAATTATACCTCAATGTTGTACACTGAAATTTCTAAAATTCAAAGATTTTTACATTATTATTTTTTTCATATTGCTGCTTATTAATCCCAAATATCGATGAAAAGATCATTGTTACCAAGAATTAATTAATATTAATCCGAAGCTTCCAATATTATTCAAATAATCACCAATCATCATTAAAAAATATTTAAATGATATATGTTTTCAATATCCCGCGCTTTTATAAACATTGACAATAATTGTCACTATTTATGTTATTTAATTGGTTTAAATTTGTGAAAAGAAAAAACGAAGCGCGAGATGTTTAAAAAATATGAAGTTTAAATGTATTTTTTACTTTCTCTGGACTCCTGCCTAAAGGAAAGTATTGTAATCGTACAAATTTTCGAATCGCTAATTTCAACGGATATACACGTTTTTTGGTCCTCTTGTTAATGCATTCTTCTTATAAGGCCCCGCTATCTTAACGTTAAGATAGCCATATTGGTGTTTTTACCATTGAGGGTGGAGCACTAAAACCTGGAATAGGGCACTGAAATAGTCGTTAATTCTTATACAAGTTTCAGTACATTCCGCTTATTTGGCACACAGCTTTATAAATCGTTCTTGCTTCAGTAACAGATTTTGCATTACATAAAATAATTAAAATATTATATTATGACATGAAATGAATACAAATTGGCCATCGACCAGTGGTTTATTTTTCTTATTTTATGATAAACGAGCGGGGATTTTTTCGTGTTTTGTTTTTTCGGGAAAACTGTGTCGAACGCGTGCGTAAATAAATTTTGAAATTCGCCTCGACTGAAATAAACGCCTGAATGCGACAGTTTGTAAGAATGGATGGCTTTCGGCCAAGCGGCACAATTACAACGAAAAATGAAATAATGCACACGACGTACCTAATAAAAATAATAATACTCACTAACACTGCTTTTATTAGTAATGCATTGAAGTGAGGAGGAACATTTTTGTTCATTGTTTTTAGTTCATATTTTCATTAGTTCGCTTTCATTATTTCATATATTAAGGTTTAGATGGAAGACCGGTTTAGATTTTATTGTTCAAATTAAATCTACAATCGTAATCACTATTCCATAAGGGAAAAAAGAGATGAAGTGAAATTCACATTCTCTGTATATATCTATTTAAAATGCAACTTAGACTGTGTTGATACAAATAACGTACACGTTAAACTTTACATTTCCCTTAGAGAATAGAATAGAATAGAATAGAATAGAATAGAATAGAATAGAATAGAATAGAATAGAATAGAATAGAATAGAATAGAATATAGTAAATAGTTATAATGTATCTACTTACTAAAAATAAAGTTTATTATTAGTATTATTATAATACTCTACTCGCGGAAATCATTGTTTGTTAAATCATCGATAAGAATCTTTATCGCTGTGTGTGTGCAGAAAATAACAAACGAAACAAACACAATAAAAAAATGTTATTAATAATCTAGGACACGTGACTTCCTTTCGCTCACGTACACTTTTACTGTTGATACAATGTTTATCGCGTGATTCACACCCGATCCGTATTGTTGTTATTATTAATATTAAATAAAGAAAACGCGCGTTCATGTAAAATCACGATAAGATTAGTTGTGTTCAAATTAAAATTAATTTTCCAGACATAGACCAACGAGTTTTTTAACGATTCATTCCCATAGGTTTTGATTCACATTCAGGAATCTTTATAACTCCATTTTAAAATTGATCAAAAGCTCATTTAATTATGTTAAGTGGGCGTTAGCTTTTCCAATATGTTTTGACGGGTTCCAAGAAAATCTAACGATTTATGAACATTTATTTACAGCAATTTACAGGTGTTTAGTGCCTTGGCACCGACTGGTCTTTCTTCTAGGATGAAAAAGCACCCTTAAGGAAATCTCTGAGGGGCAGAGGGGCGTGCGCAAAAGCTTAACAAAATATTTTCTCTTAAAGAAAATAAACAAATAGATATAAATAAAAATTTAGTTATGATGCAAGGTCGGTTAAATTAAGACAAACTTGCCCAATCTGGAGTATAACTTCCAAAGATATCTGAAAAAAATCAACATTTTCAAAAAACGTTTTTATATTTTGCGAGACTATTTGACACTTTGTCATTGCCTGTTTTTGCAAAGAGTGTCTTGGAAATGACAGCTACACTTTTGTTTAATAAAGTAATTTATTAAATAATATTACAAAACTAATACAAACTTGTTTTCTATACTATTTCATTATAATATATGAAAAGTAGAGAAATATTATTCAAATGAAGTTAGAGCATCAGAAATTAATAAATTAAAAACAAATTGTTAGAGGTGCTCAAATGGCTCACCCTCTATCTCCAAGAATAACTGTATGCGTCTTTTTAAATTTTTTATTGATCTTAAAGCATTCCTTCTTATTTTGTCCCTTAAAGTTGTAAATTATGTTTTTTCGTAGCTCTTCATAAATAAAAATCTAATGAGGAAAGAACTGGCGAAGGTGCTGACCAATGTACGTCCCCACTATTTGGAAGAGTGTTGGGAAATATTTAAGACAACCCATCTACAGTCAAAATGTCTTTATAAAAGTACGGGCCAAATTTCCATTTCATTTCCGTTGAGCCTATAAACACGTATTATAGTCTTCGAAAATGCACCAAACTCAGCTAAATTTCTATGAAGAATCAGAATCTAATTGAATCAGGTTGTTGTCTTTATGGATAGAGCTGAAAGTATGTTTCCGAAATAACTTGCATATTTCGATGCGATGCGTAATAAAATTCCAACATATCGCGTTTTTCTTCACTAGAAAATGCTGTTTTCAATTTGTTTATAAATGTATTTGTTATAAATATATGCCAGTTTGGGAACCAAACATCAGGACAAGCGAAATTCAGTCGAAGTGTCAAAAATTGCTTTATTAAACAAAAGTATAACTGTCATTTCCAAGGCCCTCTTTGCAAAAGCATGATAAATCACCGTAATCAGAAAAAAAATCTGTATTTGAATGTGAATATCCTAGTTTGTGCCCATAGAAAAAAATCAAAGTTGATAATGTTTACCCAAAAATTGAAACGACGAATTTTTATTATAATATCGCAATGTTGTAGAGCGTACAAAATGGCAGTGATAATATGTTAATTGTTTTGAAGTATCTCTTCAAATAGTCAAATAGCAAACATTTTTTTTAATTTCTATTCTTTTTTCGAATATTTTACTTTCGAAGATATTCGAAGATCGGAATATTTTATGTTTAAAAATGGTATTATATTATACTCGACCCCTACACCACCATTACGGTAGATGGGGATTTAGATTATATATATATATATATATATACATATATTATATTCTACTCCAGATTGGGCAAGTATAGGGATGCTTCAGCTCCAAAAACGGACACCCTGTATATTGAATATAAACTACTCACTGAAAAAATCACAAATAAAATTTATCAACATTAAAACAACAAATTTACATATTCTATTTTTACATCACGGTTAATTTGATTTTATGAAAATTTAGCAACAATCTATTATTGTTTTAAACTGCGTAAGCTTTTACGGCCGGTATAACTTCCGGACTATTAGGTCATTATTATTTCTATTCTTTAGGTTTTGTTGAATTACTTGAAGATAAAAATAACACAATAATGTACAAGTTTATTCTATTTTTATATACGGGATGAAGCATTTTGATGCTGCCACATATGAAAAACTTTTTTATTTTAAGAGATATAGAAAGTTTTCACAACCAATTTTTAATATTAAAAACAATTGCGAAGAAAAAAAAAGATCTATCTTTAACCGTCTCCGAATAATAACCGGAAGTTAACCAACAATCGTTTTTCGATGAATGGAAGCACTTTTTAACTTTGTATAACTAAAATTTATTTACTGAGTATAGTTTCGACGTCACTAACGTGTGAATATAAAACTAGCAGTCTATAAATAAATCTGTTATACATAGTTAAAAAGTGTTTTAATTAATGGAACAACGATGTTTAACAAGCCTTAACAATTAATGATTTTTTTTATGTCCGCTATTATTAAAAATAGAAAAATATAATAAACACTTTCTTTTAACAACATTTTATGCTGCTAATTTCGAATACATTATCACATTGTATTTATAATTTTTAGTTTTTGAGTTATAATATCAAATTTCCATTTTATTTTACATATATATAAAAATGCACCACCCTGTACATTCCGAAATACATGTACATTGTTCAGCGGACTGGCAGCAGAATTAGTTTTAAAATTATCCGGAAATACATTTTTAATTTTCTAAATTAATTGTTTTCTTTATTTTATTTATTTATTTATTTTTTCTTCAAATACGATTATTTTTTTCATTCATCCATAGTCGAATGAGTAATGTTTCACAACCGATATAAGTAAACTGAAAAACCTTCATACCGTAGCCACTTGGTAAATTAACAAACTAACGTCTCATTACTTATTCAATATTTTAGATAAAGTATGTAAACACTTTCAAATATTGCCTATAAAGATACGCCTATCTATCTTCTATAATAAAATTGATTTATTATGCGAAGACTTCATTTTCAAATCAGATTTATCGAACAATGCAAATTTTTATTATCAGCTGTCTTCAGAAAAAAAAAATGTTTACATGTAAAAAATAAATTTAGATGGATGAAATTACAAGACGCACTAAAGGTAGCTCTTGTTGATTATTTTGAACCTCAACTCCAATGCTGAACTATTGGATGCGGAGTGTACGCACTTGCTTCCCAAAAGTAACGGATAAATCGTAAATAAATCGTAAATAAAAATATTTGAGGAAAATGCTCTATCATCGATTTTTATCTTTTTTTTTATCAAAATCAGACTTTTACCAAAATGCATTCAAAAAAAGCGTCAATTTTCGAGTAGGCACTATTGAAGCGGGCAAACCAATATCGTTAAAACAATTGTTTTTACTTATGCCAAACATATTGGAGGTCGGTCCAGGTGCGTTTCATTGAACAAAAAAATGATTTATCTTTAACCGAAGATAGAAGTTTCTTCGTGCGTCCGGCTTCTATCTCCAAACCCAATTATCATTAAAACATAGGTTCTTTCGGTTTCACTAAGTCTCTTTTTTATACTATTTCTTCAATCACAACTCTGAATTGTATTTGATATAAGTAAAAACAATTATTATTGTTTTAACGATACTTCTATGTCCGTTTCAACAGCGCCTACTTGAATATTGACGCTATGTTTTAATGCATTTTGGTAAATATCGCCGTTATGTATTAACCGATTTTGATAAAAAAAAATCGTTGTTTCAAAATGAAAAAATCTATCAATTATCGCAAGGGATACTTTGCATTTTTAAATTTGAGGTTGCCACCCCTTAGAGGTGAAGAGGTGGAGGCTGAAAAGTGATATTCACGATGTTAATTTAAATACGATTTTATAGAAATTATCCGTTACTTTTGAGAAGCACTGTATACATAGAATGTGAAGTTATTTAAAAACCTACGGGTTAAACCCAATATTTCCCCTGCAGAACAGTAGTTGTAAAAAGACAAAAAATACTCAAAATTGAATATTCTTTCAAGTAATATTTTTAGAAATATTATTGCGTAAAAAAATATTTGGTTATTTATTATAGGTTATGTCATGTTTTACACTTACCATTAAGTGATGGTATTAAAAACCGATATGGAAACAGTAGGCTTGTTCGTTTGTACTGCACTAACTTGAACTCAGTGTGAGTTTGTAACGTCATCCATAAGATTGTACTGCAATGTCAGCGCAGAAAGTACAAAATGAGTAACGAACATATAGTTGACGTAACGAACAAACCTTATATTAATATTACAATGAAATTAAACAAGGAAAATTTTCTGGCAATGATTAGTAAAATTCGATTAATCCCATTTTTCCAACTGCAAAAATTACTTACACTGTAAGTTATTGATAAACTTACATTAATAAATACTTGACTTTACAAAATAACGCAACTGATACTAATTAAATACAAACCTTATCTTGAAACTCACTTTTTCCGCAAGTTGTAAAGTCCATCGGCAATATTTTCAGATCTTTACTGATCCGGCGCTTCCACCAAAAGGATTTAAATCGGCATATTAATAATGATAAAACTTCCGGGACTATTAATAAGCTCCTTTAATCCCAATCCCGCCGCGGAGTCATCAACCTTTTCTCTTTCTCTCTCTCGATATGCCCGCTGTGGGTTTATTAATAAATTGCGTGTCGCGGAAATGCGAGTCTTGCAGGAAGAAACTGACCTACCGTTAAAATCGCCGATATTTCGCGACGAAAAGGTGGGTCAGGTCAGTGTGTGTGTGTGTGTATGCGAGCCGACAAAACGCATTCCATTCAAAAGTGCACAACACTAATACATCATCATGATTAATATTTATTGTTAAAAATACTACCGGTATTTCTAATAATAAAATTTACCTCATAAGTAAATTATTATGAAATTATTAATCACTCAGACTTCTTCTACTTTGTTGTACGTAGTGCGTGATTAAATAAATAAATTTTAAACTTTGGATAACATTTATTTATTACTCATCGGAAATCTCCTTTGTACAAAATTATATATTTCATTTCAACAATTTACTAAATAATAATTGTGTTGCGGAACGATCATTGGTCGATAGCCAATTAATAGATATAAATTATACATTCGATTTTGTAATTTTTATTATATATTTTGTATATAATTTTTTTCTTCCTTTAATATCTACTAAAGTGATTTATTCTATCTGTTTTATAATAATTAATACTTATATTAAAATATTCTTATCTTCCGTAAATTTAATTTTAATAATTCAAAGGTGTAATGGAAGATCAGGTTGATCTGGATTACATCATTTTTTCTGTATCAGGAACTATTTGTTATTCTTGTAAAAAAATCATATTAAATAAAAATGATTTGAAAATAATTAATAAATTATTTTCTTTTCTAAAAAAATCGTATACTACTGATGTATTTTGACAAAGAAAATAAACATTTACTTATTTGTAGTATATACATATAATATCCATTAATATTATATATTTGTAGTGTATACATATAATATCCATTAATATTATATGATCAAGAACTTTTCTCCTCTATAGTACTTTGAATTTTTTATAAAAAAAAATATTGGCAATAAAAGCAACTACACGCTATAAGTTATGTTATTCTAACAAATTGAAAATTTTAATTTGATAAATAATGACACGTGTGATGTTTTATTTGTTTTTTTCACTGGTTCCAACAAAATGTAAAATAAAGAAAACATGAAAGTACTCAACAGGAAAAAAGTTCTCGGCCATATGGTATTTTGATATAGAAAATAAACATTAATTTATTTGTAGTAAATACAGATAATATTCATTAATAAATATAACTAATTTTGCACTGAATGGTTTTTTTTAAGTTTCACAGATTTATTATAGAAAATAATGCTTCAATACACAGTTTCACCATAAAAATAGTTATAATGGAGTTTCATCAAGTAACAGCCTCAACCATTCAAATTTTATATATATATTTCTAATATTTAATTCATATTAGAATAAGTTATAAATATGAATAAATTTTAATTTTTTAAACGGAACATCCATTCTTACAACAGCAGCAAAAACTAAAACTAACATTACATCTATAATAATAAACTAAAATTAGATTACAAAAATAAAAAATTATGAATAATAAAAAAGAAAAAGGAAGAATATGATTAAAAAATAATATATATAATATATAAATTTATCCTGTAATTAGTTCCCTGTAAACTGTTGGATAATAAATAAATAAATATACATATGTGAAAAGTATGAACAACTTTGGTGAAATCAGAGTTACTACCTGCAATAAGGGAACAATTCATTGATCTGCTAAACGATGATAGAATTATTTTTACCAATAAAACAAATAAAAACACAGATTGAATTGAAATTCTTAAATTCTCGACTAGTTTCGGGTAATAATTTATTCATATTTGTTATTATAAAAAAATACAATTCATTTCTAAATTTACAACAATAATATTAGGCTTTTGAGAAATTTTGCTCGTTTGACCAATGAAGCTTATTTCGTCATTGTTTTACAAATCGCAAGGAAGAGTTGACAGATCTGTAATTGGATTAATTAAAAACAATTATCTTCTTTTCGAATCAGGTGTCAGATGAAAAAGACAATTATAAGAGACATAATTAATTAAGACTTTTTTGGTAATTTGAAATATAATTGATAAAAAAATGTTTGTTTTTAATTATGGAGAGTAAATAAAAATCGCAATTATACAAAATATTATTTAATTTTTTCTTGAGTTATCTGTGTAATGATATCATTCTTGATGACTTAAAATATTGTTTATTATTACTATGAAGTTGTTTAAAATGTTGTTAGGATAAAATTAAGCGATTGCCAGAATAAGTAAACTGTTTACAGTTAGTGCTTTAAATCTCTCCAGCCTTTTAATAAGTAGGATAATTACAAAGAGAAAAACAACCTGTTAACCCGGTGAGTGCCGTCGCGTTTCCGTTTGACGCTCACTCAATCAAGTGTCAAAACGTTCCAATTAACCCACAGTCACGCTTAAACTCGTCTTAAACTTACCCGATTCGTAATCAGACTTAACTACAGCTGTTTTGGCGTGAGACTCGCGTCCATCTCTCTCCCGTGGGAAAATTCGAAAATCCAGTGGGGAAAATAACGTCGGACGAAAACGGACGCACACACTTTTCACACTGAACGCACGCACTTTTCGCGCATTTTCCGGGGTAGTTTCTCTCGATTTAGGTGTGGGCCAGCACTCTCGCGTAGCGATGTCAAATCAAGTCACTCACTGACTGGGGAAAACAACATGGCGGATGATACCGGTAAGTTAGAGAATTACTACAGATGCAGCGACATCTGTAGGAGACATTGCAAACCTATATTATGTTGTAATATAAGCAACCCAACATACTGATGCTAGGTGAACACAGTTGCGTATATTAATAAAAGTTCATAGACTAAGACCACTTTTATTTAATGATTGAATATTCAGAAGTTATTTAAAAAAATCCTACAGGGTGGCGCATTTTGGCATTGCCATATGTAAAAAATAAAATCGAAGTTTGAGGTTATAACTCAAAAACGAAAAATGATAAATAAAACATAACATATTCGAAATCTGCTGCTAGCATAAAATATTGTTTTGAGAAAGGGTTTATTATATTTTTCTATTTTTAATATGAACGTAAATCGAAAAATAACTCGTCGTCAACTTCCGGTTATTACCCAAAGACGGTTAAAAATTTCTTTTTTCGCCAGTGTTTTTATCATTAAAAAATTGTATCAATATAAAAGTTTTCATATGTCACCACCTTCTATAAACAAATTTAATAGAAAATTGTTTTCTAAAATTTATAGCGCTTTTCTTTCTTTGGACCGATTTACAATCGCCCAATAATGGGAATGGAAGGAAAATATTAATCATTGGGTTTTTTTGTGTATTGATCCATATTCTCTCGGGAAAGGGCATTACAAACTTTCTCTATACGACCCATTTCCGTTCTTGTTTCCAGATGATATGTGAATCGACCCCAAAGAAAACCTAACTATCGATCCTTTAAGATGAGGATTTACATGTGAATATGAGAGTTGCATAGGACCGAAACGTGCGATAAATTTCAAGAATAAAAGACAGATTCACAATCATCCGAGAATGAGAACGGATCGAAGATGAATCATAGAATTCAATTTGTATCCATTCATAATCGTCCTTTTAGTATTTGTATATACGATCAAATTCCGCTCCATTTCTTGGCCATTCATGGGCGATTGTAAATTGTTGTAAGACCCTAAAGACGGTACTTATTTACAATTATATTAATTATCACAGATTACCTTAATTATTTTATTTCATTTCGCGAACCGTAGTGACATCTATACACAGCAAATTAAGTCAAAATCATAGAGATAAAGCGAATTTTTTTAATACATATTATAGGCAACTCATTTAGAATACCATAGAAGAATATAAACATCTGCGAGTATTCGATAAATTGAGAGATATATTCTAATTTATTGTAAATATATTTTATTTGCATATTTTCATTTAGCGGATATATATTTCTAAAATAATCATTTTATTTTTTCAATGAAACCTGCAACGACATCTATGTGTTACACGTGAAACCCGAGTTTCTGTTTATTATAGACAACACAATATAGTTGTTGCATCATAATTAAGTTGCATATATTTCGAAAAATAATAGACTATTAATTTCATTACAAAAAATTGGGACTATTCTTTCTGCAAGGGAAATGTTTAGTTTAGTTTTAAGTTTACGGTACTTTTCATCATTATAGTTTAAGCAACTTCTGTAATAGATGTTTCAATTTTATTAAACGCATGAATCAAGAATGTTTTTAATTGACATTAATTAATTGTGTCACATCCCTGAATTCACCGAAAAAAACGGTGCGTTTCAAACATTTTTTTAAAAGGATATGTAAGGTAAAGCTATACTGACGAGCAATAAATTCCGAAACACTTGTATACAGGTTTTATACGTAATTTTGTTTGTGTGAAATTTGTTTGATTGAAAAAAAAACGTTGCTTTATCAGCATTGCTGAGGTGCAACGGCAAATATCTATTGTGTAATTCAATGTCCGGCATGAGTATTTGACCGGGAAGTAGTTGTTTCAATAGATATTTGTATTTTCATTAGACTTCGAAAGTCTTTAATTGCAGAGCAATTATAAAGATAATAATTGACTAATTATTTATTTTTGCATTCTTATCTTTTAATTTAGATAAATATATACATAGAATATGAAGTTACGGAATATCTCCGAATAGTTAGTATTATTATCAGGCATTTGCTGCGTCTATGCCAAATGTTAAACATACCTTAACTGCTTCCAGTGAACTATTATTTAATAATAATCGATGGTTGAGGCTTTTCTTGATGAAACTCCAATACTTGTAAATAAAACAACAGTTTCTTTCGAGTTTAGTTTTACAGGCAGATGATGACAATGTGCTGTCGAAACAATTGTAGCAGTGTCTCTACAAAAAAAAATGAAACTTAAAAAAACTGTTGTTTTATTTAGAAGTAGTGTATTATTTAAAATCATTTTAACATAAATATTCATTATATATGTATTTTAAAGTTATTATCTGAATATTTGAAATAGTAATAGAAGCGCTGAGAATTTATTTCTGACAATATTCTTAATTGAAATGGATACATTAATATGGAATTTCATCCCCCTTGGAATACTTAAAAAAAATATATGTACCTATAAAAAAATTCAGGGATAAAATCCAGGAAAGTGTGGGAGGGGAACTGTCGTCCACCCTTGCCCTAGTGTAGCAGCGTCCATGTCCTTGATTCTATTAAATGTTTTGCGAATGTAGAATTATTTTTCTATAAATTGAATGAATTGTGATGTTCCTTTAATCGGATTTTAAAATTACGACCAAATTGCTTAATATACACACCTTTACAATCTAGACAAGTTGAACTATAAATACCTGATTTATACATTTTGTTGATGTTCGATCATTTAAAAAATATATTATGGATTTGGGATATTCTAGATTGGTTAATTAATTTTTTGATTTTAGAGACGGGATAGCCATTGTTAATAGCTATTTGTTTTATAGTTATCTTTTTCAAGGGATAGCGTAGGCAATTCGGGATGATTGCATTTGTGAAAGTGGGTTTCGTGTATATGTCAAATGTTAACTTATTCCTGTTCTGGTTATAGTTAAGTCCAAAAACAATTTTATTATCAGACTCTAATTTTACTATGAACTTAATGGAAGGGTGTAGGGAGTTAAGAAATTTGTCTATCTATACCTTCAAAGTATGCAAGTATGTCATTAACGTATCTCTACCACCATTTAATATGTTTGTTTTTTTAACTTGGGGACAGTTTATAATTCTTTAGAGGATATTTTGGAAAAGGCTACAAAATCAGATATAAATAGGAGAAACAGAGATGCCGGATAATTGGCGGGGTTGGCGTAATGTGCCCAATATACAAGATTGCCAGTGACAAACCAACTGGAAGAAGAAGTAAAAAGGAAAGGGTTACTGTCAGAAACTCAAGGGGGACAAGAGACCAAATTCTTGCTAGTTTAAAAATTTGATCTCTTGCCTCCCTCCTTTACCGAAATCCCCCATTGAGTTTATGGCAGTAGATGGAAGAGAGAAAAATAAAGGAAAAATGAAGTATTTATGTAATGTTTCTACACCTGAAGGCATCGTATGATCCTTTATCGAAAAAAAAATGATAGACTGTTTGAGGAGGAGATTGATAAGTGAATGTATGATGGAGTGAATAAGGAGAGTATACAATGAGAACAAAAGTAAAAGGGGATGTGTCTGAAGGATTTAGAGTGTGGATGGGTTGTCCATTTAATGTGTGCATGAGTGAATTGTAAGAAGGGTTAAGAAAAGGGCAAACGGAAGGAGCGGTGTGTGGTAAAAGCAAAATGTGGATGTTAGTATATCCGGATGATATAGCGTTGTCGGTGAGAGATTGTGCAGGTGTAATCGATCGATGTAGCTTAATATTCATATTCCTTAACGAATTTATATATCTTCTACTATTTTATGGTTAACTAATTTTATTCTATAGAAAATTTTGAAATAAGAAATATTATTTATATTAGAATCGGAATTATTCTGTAAGGAAAAATAACTTGAAATGGACCAAGAAATGGATATTTTTATTGTTTTCTTATTATTCAGCACTTTTTGTTATACATTGATTGAACATTATGAACTTTAAATATAAAAAACACTTCGAAGAATACTAATTTGCAACTATTTGGGATAAAAACGTTTTTAATGTTACTGATTAATTCTACAGGATTGTTAATTAAATTGGAATCGTTTTTTTTAATAGAATGAGAAGTTAGTAATTTTTTGAAGATTCAGTAAGGTCTACTGCTAGTTTACGCACTGGTGAATTAATGTATGATTCTACTGAACGGATGGGGTTTTACGGAAATTCGACGCACAGTCGAAATCAATGGCGGTGATTTTGTCGTTGGACCGACCGTTTTTGTGCAATTGACGAAAGTCAAAAATCTTTCGTTATACGGTAGCAATAGTGCAAAATCGTATATATAGGGGAGCAGGTCGAGAAAATCGAAAGTGTAGAAATCATCGATTTGAGCATTGGACCATACAATCGAGGAGCATAGGAAAAATATGTCTTCTTTCGGAGTTTTACAATGAGGAATTGACATGTGTAAAAGATTTTAATTTATTGAGGAATAGGTTGGTTGGATCTTTTTTAATTTCCGTTTTATCAAAACTATGAATGAAATTATCAATTTTTTAAAATAATCTTCGTTTTTTAAATCACTATTGAATTGCTGTTATCGACTTTTGTTATGACCAGATAATTATTTTCAACTTTCTTGTTAATGGACTTAATTATTTTAATCGATAGAATAATTGGGATCACATTAAATAAAACATTGTATACAAATAATAGTGGTTTATTTTATCATTAATAATTCTAAATTGTACAAGATAATCTTAATTCAAAAACCAAAGAAAATTGTGATAATAATAATAATAATAAATAAGACTACATACTAACGCACCTAAATTTGGCTTAAGTTTTATTACATACAATATAGAGCAAATGATATTAAATAAAGAATAAGTACAAGACTACTTAATGAAAGAATAATGTAGAAAATACTGGATTCGAGAGCTTCTCATTTGTTTTTATTTTTGTTTCGAATTTTGAAAATGAAACCGCTTCGGTGGAATGTAAATGCGCGTTTGGTTCTTGTTAGAAATTGTTGATGAATTAAAAAGTGCGTTATTTTAAATTCCATGATAAAAAAATATAAACATCTATTATTTAATATCAAATAATGATATATTTGCGAGTTATGTGAAGATTTGTAATAGTAATAAAAATAGTGAGAATTCCTTACTTCACTTGTTTACATTTATTACTATTAATATTATTAAATGAAATCGGGTTTTTAGGATATACTAATATGGAATATAAACATCCTTGCTTCCTGTAATTGTTTCTTGAAATTTTCGCGTTGGTTATTTTGTTTGCGCTTTCAATTCCATTCCGTTCCCAAGTCGTTTTTCTTTGTTCCCCGAAAGCTGGCTGTTGATTTTAATTATTTCGATCTGAAACTCTCTGGATGATAAAGATGAAGATGACTACGAACGTCGAGACGCGTATTCGGTCGTCATCAGTCTTTGCAACGGTAGACGTAGGCCGTTACGGAGATGTCGTCGTCGGTTCGTATGCATTTTTTGCCTTCCGGGCACTCACATCTTAAAACAAAAAAAAGAAATAATGAGAATTAGTGTTTTTTATTTTCTTAAATGTATTTCTGACTTACTTGTTTTTCATGAAATAGTCAATATCTCTAGAGTATCGATGGTATATGGCCCAGCCACATGGTGTGCTCCTCACGCATATTTCTGTTGGTGGTACCGATGTTTCCTGCAATTATTTATTTATTTACAGAATGTTCATTTTATAATATATATTTTCATTTAGAAAAAAATCCAAAATCTAATTAGAGCATTGAATAATATAATATAAATTGCAATAAATGAAAATATTAATAAGAAAAAAATGTCGATGTAAACAGACAAAAATTTTTTAAATAACATAAAGACCTCGGGTTGATAGTCCAGCCAGACCAACACCTACATGTATGTAATTATTTATGTTAAATAATCTATTTGTATAAATAGAAAACAGTATTCACTTGGTAAATTAATAAATTAAATAAAAATGATTTGAAAATAATTAATAAATTATTTCATTTTGGTCTGTGACATTTTGACTTACGTTACGTAACTACGTTAAACAAATGCACATTATTTTTGTTATTTTGCATTAAATTTTTCTCGGATTAAAATTCGTTGCATTATGCAATATTTTATTGATATCCAACAGCAGGTGCACATTAGGTAATGCAAGGTCCGGCGGGGTATTTGCCAGGGAAGCATTTGTTTAACGTACTTACGTGTAGCGTAAGCCAAAATGTCACAGAGCTAAATGTGGAAATAATTTATTAATTCTTTTCAAATCATTTTTATTTAATTTAATCTATTTGTATTTCTACCCACTGAGCAAAACGGACATAATAATGTTACACCAATGTTACATTAACGTTTAATGTTGTTTTTAATGTTGATGCAACGTTATTTGTGAATATTTTGTTCAGTGGGTACACTATTTTTAATATATATTATATTTTGTATTATTTGTATAATCTGAATATAGATGTGTGTATATAAATACAAGCAGAATATATTTATAAATTATTTTCAATTATTATTCAAATTATTAATTCTTTTTATTTGTTTTAATCGAAATTAATTGACATTACAGCAATTGTAAATTATAGTGCGTTTAAGAATTGCAGAGAGCTATGGAACTTATGGAATGCAATGAAATGAGGAAATAATATGTGAAATAGTTCATTTTTATTTTCAATAATTCATTAATATCCAGTTGAACGCATTTCTCAAGAGAGATTTACGCTGTATCGCATACCATAGCTCTTTGCTATCCTCAAACAAACTTATTTAATTGATAATTAAATAATATTCTTTTTATTTGTTACTGCAATTAATAGGAACTAAAACAAATCCATTTTTAATCTTTGAAGCGGTCAATTCATGGTTCATTTTGAAAATAAAGAAAACCGAGTGTGAGAGGCTAAACTATTTACAGTGAATTTATTTCACTGTAAATAGTAGTTTAATACAATTATAACCTGATATAGCCTACTTTTTTCAGCTGTTTTATTATATTGTATATATACCTGTAAAATCTCTAGTTTAAGTTACTCCATGTTTGATAATGAAAAGCTAAATTTGTAGAAACTACAGTCGCATAAAATAAAAGTATTATGCAAACAAAGTAATTTTTTTGCGCAATCATTCTTCATGCAAACGTCCATTGCGTAATCAAATGACCGGCGTGGGTATTTGCCCGGGATGTAGTTGTTTTAATGCGCATTTGTTTAACGTACTTACGTAACGTAAGTCAAAAGTCACAGAGCTGAATGTGAAAATAACTTATTAATTATTTAATATAAGTGTTTTATTGTGAAATTATAAAGTGTTTTCTTTATCCAAATTCCTTTTTGTCAAATATTTTTCTAGTTTATTTTTCTTACTTTAAATAAACATATAAATTAACAAATATTTAACATCGAGAAATCTACTCAACGAACAGATAGACCTTTCCAGTTCTCCACTACTACAGATGGAAAATCCCAACCCTTCCACGTCCACTTTTTAAATTATAAGTTGTTCGTCTGAAGAAGCAACAACGTTGTGAAACAATTTTGAAACTTACAAAAAGGTAGTTGAAAATCATTGAGTGTTTTATTTAAAGTGATCATGGATTTTCATAAATTAATTGCCGCAACTAATTACGATACATATAGTTTAAATAAGAAACAATTCAATTTAATTTAATTAGTTTTTGAATTATGTATAAAACTTTTTTTAAATCAAATCCATGACGTAATATATTAAAATTCTTCTCACGATCTACATACACGTATCAGGAATGTTTTCTCGTCGGTAAAGACTCGAATTTTACGAAATGCTGGATAATCAATTAAATTAAATAAAACGAATTTCGAAAACAATGAATAAAAATTAAATAATTTAGTTTCTCTTTAGCTACTCCAAAATTAAGTTACTTAACGTATCACTTGAGAACAAGTATCCATTGAAAAAACTACTTCCTGTGCAAATATCCCGCCGGACATTTGATTATGCAATGGACGTTTGCATGAAGAATGATTGCGCAGCGAAACAATTTTTGATTTAACGTTGAGAACAAGAAATATGATTTTTATGTCAATCGTTTATAAAAATACGTAATTTTAAGACCATCTTAAAAGTCCGATTATTGAAAACATTTTTTTTAACTTTGTATAATGATCTACATACGCGTATCATGAATGTTTTCTCATCATCAAAGACTCGTATTTCACTAAATGCTGGATAATTAATTATATTAAATAAAACGATTTCGAAAACAAAAATTAAATAATTATTTTTTTCTTTAACTACTCCAACATTAAGTTAGTAAACGTTAGCACTTGAGAACAAGTATCCATTGAGATAACTACTTCCCGTGGAAATGCCCCGCCGGACATTGGATTACGCAATGGACGTTTGCATGATGACTGATTGCGCAGTGAAACGAGTATCCATTGAAACAACTACTTCCCGTGCAAATTCCCCGCAAGGATCGTTTGCATGGCGAATGATTGCGCAGTGTAACAAATATCCATTGAAGCAACTAGTTCCCGTGGAAATACCCCGCCGGACATTGGATTACACAATGGACGTTTGCATGACTAACTATTGATTCAAGAATATTTAATGTTTTGAACAAAAAACGTGTTGCCATCTACACACACATGATTTTTATGCCAATCGTTTAAATAATGACGTAATTTTAAGACTGTCTTAATACATAATTATTATAATAAATACTTTTAAGGCATTTACTAATTGTTAATGTTTTACTAATTGTCGTTGTCCGATTAATGAAAACATTTTTTTAATATTTGTGTAACTGAATTTCAGTAATATAAAGTTTAAAAAGTGTTTCCATTAATCGAACAACGATGTATAATAATGTAGAAGCCTTAACAAATAGTAAATGTCTTAAAAGTATTAATTGCAGTAATTATACCTTAATTCAATGTCAAAAAGAATCTGAGCATTTAAACTGTTCATGACTTTTTATTAATATCGTTCCTATTCCTCGGCGTGTTTGTATTCGTAAATAACCTAATCAAACGGACGCTAAGTTTGCTCAATAAACAAACAATCCAATTGTTGGGATGGGTCAGGGACGAGGTTTATCACATTTAATATCAATTTCGAATTCGGTTTTAATGCGTCTCGCCCAATAAAAAGCGTTACTGGCAAATCGAAACCAGCGGGCATCGTTTGATTGCGTCAATTATTAACCGATTTATAAAATGAATTAATTAATAGCTTTTATTGCTATTTGAACGATGCATTTTTTAAGTCATTTGAATTGTTCGGAAACTATTAAAAACAGTTTTAACTTTGTTAAATAGCAAAAAAACACTTGTAACCAATATATAAATAATTAATTAATTAGTAAATATAGTTTTCATTTCTATTTGAACAATATATTTTTTAAATCATTTGAGTTGTCCGGAAACTAATAAATCAATTTTAACTTAGTAGACTACCAAAAAAAAACTGTTTTAACCATATTACAATTTCATATTTATTCATTTTAAATTCTCGAATAGTTTCGAGTTATCAGTCCATTTTTAAGAGAATTAAAAGTTTAGTTTATTTAAATTTCTATGGAAATTTACATATTAAAAATTATATAAATAGATATATTGATTTTTTAAATTTACTTGTGGGCAGGGACAATAATTTAGGTCGCAGCATTTGCTACAAGGTGTAAATAATATAGAAATTTAAATGAACTAAATTATAAATCTTCTTTATGTTGGTTGAGGAAACTTTAATTATTTAAAAATTGTTGTCCTTTCTCCTATTTATCTTTTTATTAAATTATATATATTTCGGAAACTATATTTCCATCTTCAGTAGTGAAGTTTAAATAAATAATAGGTTATTATAGCATTTACAATGCAATAGTGATAATATTAAAATATTTTAAAATAATGTTGTCTATAAACTAATATAAATACAATTGTAAATAACGTGCTAAAATTTATGAATTAATAAGATCTAACAGAGGGTGAGCCACTACTTTAAAAAATTAAATATTTTAATATTATCACTATTGCATTGTAAATACTATAACAACTATAACAAACTATTATTTATTTAAACTTCACTACTGAAGATGGAAACATAGTTTCCAAAATATATCTAGTTTAATAAAAAATAAGTAATAATAATAATTTATTACGGAATCACCTTTTTAATAAAATAATACAAACAAAAAATAAATACCAGTGTTACAAAAAATCAATGTGTATGCAAATAATTAAACCAAACAAAAAAGCTAAAAGAAACAAAAAATAAAATAAAAATGAGATACTACAAAATAAGGACCAGCAACAAAATAAATAAAAATTATATATAGAAGTACAAAATTAAAGTAATTTAGTAAGTTGACGCTTAAATATAATAAACGAACTACTAAATATATCAAATTTAGCATCACAGTTGCGTAGGAGAAAGAACAACTATTTTTATTTAAATCAATTTTAAATTCTCTTGGAAATGGTCTGATAACCCGAAACTAGTCGAGTATTTAAAATTAATAAATATGAAATTACAATATGAACTACAAATATTTAAATATTAATTTTATTTCAATTTGTAAAATAAATTTAATTAATAAAATAGTTTTTAATAAAAAATAATATTATTTGGCTGAAAGACCTCCGGTCGATAGCCGATTCATCTACAGAATATAATTCTAATTTTTGTATATTATTGTACATACATATACACATTTGAATAAAGACGGTTAGTTAGTTAATACTATTTAAATGTTAAAAAATATATATAAGAAAATTAGTGTATTATTAATTATGCATTTTTTCAAAATTAATAATACACTAATTTCCTTCTTTTTAGAACATTTAATAAATATGCAATTGCTAATGATTTCTTAATCAAATAAATCTGCACTGTTAAAAAAAAATAAACATGTATAGTTTTGTATGACATAATTTTTTAATATAAAATCTATTCATTTCTGCTACACAAAGTTGTATTTAAAAAATATTATTTGATAACAGAGAAAAGGGAAACAGATTGTTTTATGACGTAAAAACAAGATTGATTGATAGTGAATATTAATAAGTTTGAATATTTTTTAAATATTTTGCGAAAATGAAAATGTTATAAGAAAATTAGTATATAATTAATTTTGCATTTTTTTTTTCAAAATTAATAATACACTAAATTCCTTCTGACTATTTTTTAAAACGTTTATTAAATATGCAATTGCTAACGAAATTTTTAATTGCTGTTAATGATTTATTAACAACAGAAATTTGCATAATTAAATAAAAATATGTTTTAACTTTGTATAACACACTTTTTATATATAATTAATTTCTGCTACAAAAAGTTCTATTTAGAAAATCTTGGTTGATGACACACACAAAAATTATGACAGGAGACAAAATTAATTGACGCACAAAAGAAATGATATTACTAATGGCCAAGATTTAATTAGAATCAAAACTGTATTAGCACTAAAAGTGACCAAGTTAAAAGTGTTTTATTTAATCATACACTAATATTTTTAAAGATTAATAATTTTCATATCATAGAAATTTATGCATATTTATTGATAATTGAGGTTCCACTTCATTGTACATGAAGCAGAGCCATAGTTATCAATAAATATACATAAATGTGTATGATACGAAAATTAATAGTTCTTACTAATATTCATGTATGGTTAAATACACTTTTAACTTCCTGAAAATTAATAATTCAATTATATTTGTTTCGTGCAATAACTAATATGCTTATATTGGTTAATAATATTAAAACAATTTAAGACCATCTGATATTAAACAAAAACATTTAAACACTATTGAAATTTAAACGTGTTGTTCGATATTTTATTTTTAGCTACTTTATCTCAAATACTACTACTAAATCTTTATTATCTAAGCAAACAAATATAATACATTGTATATAATCTAACATAATATAAAATAAATAAATATGTTCATAATATATTCTTAAATTTTCTATCGACCATAGGACTTTCTGCCCTATCTCAAATATATTCTATACATATATTTATTATTATTACTATTATATATACATTTCTTTTTTTTTCATATTATAACATAGTTATTCAATCTAATCTGTGTTTTATTGGTTGATTTTTAATAATCTATTCATATTTATTTTATACAATATTAACTACCAATATTTAAATATTTAAACTATTAATAATATACATTTCGTTTACCAAAAACTAATAAATAAAATCCAAAATCTAATTGGTGCATTCCAATTAATTTAAATGTTTCGACATACATTTGACAACATGAAATAAATTTGAGAAATAGTAAATCTCATTTCATCAATAG
This sequence comes from Philonthus spinipes, assembly GCA_963082785.1. NCBI lineage: Eukaryota > Metazoa > Arthropoda > Insecta > Coleoptera > Staphylinidae > Philonthus > Philonthus spinipes. The sequence continues at coordinate 17,437,156 of OY720307.1, read as the reverse complement.
GGAAATCTAATTGAAAAAAAAAACTGTAATTTTACAAATTAAGAAAATTCTAAAAAAATAACTTACTATTTTATCAAGTGTAGCTCCATAAATGTGTGAAATCACGAAGCACAAAAAGAGGCAAATTTTGAACAGCGCCATTTCTTCTTTCTAATCCTTACTCCTCACTTAAATCCTTAAAGCGAACCCAAAGGGAACTTATTTTATTAAAGAAAATTTCGTAACACACAGACGGTGTTAAAAAAACTGGGAAAAAATATATGTTAGTGTGAATAGAACAAAGCACGTGCGCTCAATGAATGTCGGATGAATGAAGTTTCGTGCGCCGTTTGCCGCCTTATATCTTCGCCGGTGGTGGGGATGGAAACGTTTGCGCGCAGGGCTTAAGAGCGTGTTTTTTTGTTGTTGTTTTTTCAACAAGTGTAATGTAATCCTTGCGTTTAGCCGAGTGAAGAAAAATAAATATACAAAAAAAGCGAGGAAGTCGTCATTTGAGACCAGTTTGTGGAAACGGGAGCTTTTTCAGTTCGCTGAAAAGCGCGCGGGCGGTTGGAATTTGTTAATTTTTTTCCGTTTCTTAGGGGCGCGGGGAAGGGGGGCGAAAATTTCTCGGAAGGTGGAAGGTAAAGGTCGGCGTGTGGAATCCGCTTTAGGGCGCGCGTCGTCTGATGAAATTACTCGAAAAAATTCTTCATTCACTCGCTGGAATGTTCGTTTCACTAGAACCGATCCCATTAAAGATTGACAAAACATAGTTTACAGCATTTTTATTCCTTTTTTGAAAAATGTGTCTTACTTTAAAAAAGTTGCTCTACTCAACGATTAACATAATTACTGTAATTACATTGTAATTAAAATTTTGTTCACTATTAATTAAATTTAATTTCAAACAATAAATTTGTTCACTATTCATTAACAGTTATATTTATATACAATATGATCGAAATTTTTTCTCCTTTAAGTACTTTAAGTAAATTATTTATTAAAAAATGATGTTTGCAATAAACGTTTCTTAGAATAACCGCATGCTAATAACCTATAGCAGTCGTTATTCTAACAATTTTTTTTTCAAATAATCGGGCTATTACCTATGGAAAATGTTACGTTTAACGTGTACATTATTAATTAAATTCACATTCAATGAATATATATCTATTACAATAGTTGCTTAAACTGTGCTGATAAAAATAACGTACACGTTTTTCTTACATAATAGCCCTGAATAACACATGTGACGATTTATTTGCTTTTGTACACTGGCGCCAACAAATTTTAAAATAAAGAATAAATCAAAACACTTTAGAGGAAAAAAATCTTGATCATATGGTAGTTATACAATTCTTAATGGTATCATGGAAATCTATTTTATACTAACAAAAAAATAGTGAATTAAATAAAAAGAATTTGAAAATAATTAATAAATTATTTCCTCTTTAGCTACTGTGATATTTTGATTTACGTTGCGCACGTACTTTAAAACAAATGTACCTTAATAACTACTTCTTGGGCGTGTAGCCCACCAGACATTGAATTACATAATGGACACTTGCTGCTGCATATCAATAAGATGTTGCATCATGCAACATTTTTTTTAATTTAATGCAAAGAACAACAAACATTACGTAATATAAGGCTACCTGCAGATACGTGTTTCGGGATCTATTACTCGTCAGTATAGCTCAGAGCTAAAGAGGAAATAATTTATTTTCAAATTATCTTTATTTAAATAAATGTGACCAAATGAATGAATACTCTTTTAAATTGTTAATAATTAGTGTTTAGCATAATCGAATATTTTTAAATAAGTAATTTTAAAGAATCAACAAATAACAACAAATTGTTGTTTATTAATAAATAGGAATGGAGTACTCATGTTAATAAAACACTTTAAAATAAATTCTCAATTCATCATTTCGATCTTTAAACGTTAAGTACACATTTAAAGATCGAAACGATCGGCTTTGGTTTATTAAAAAAATCACTTCTGACTTTTATATCGTTGTACATATATGTTATTTTAAAAATAACTTTTAAACTTTAAAAAGATAAGAGATGAAGACGCGTTCCGTTGATTATTCCTTCTTAATAAGCCTTGTCTCCTAGTTTTGGATTCTTTTATAAATTGAAATGTGTGTCAATTTCTTATGACCAAAAAGAAAATTTTTCCAAGCTTTTGAAAAATGACCTTTTTAATATATGATATGATTCATATGTAGGCAAAAGATGGCGCTAGCGTCGTCTTCCATTTATTACGATATGATATGATATTAAAAAATGAAGAAATAATATTTATATATTGTAAATAAATAAATTCAACGTGTTTAATCCTTAAAGAATTCCACCAAATATACCATTACAAAGAAACAACAACAGTCTCATTCATATTCAAGTAATTACGATTATTTTTAAACTATAAATAATATATACAAGGTTAGTTAAAATTACCGGAATATCTTCATAATTCTCCAAACGTATGATTAATTCTAAGAATATTTTTTTAGAATATATACAGTGTATCCACTGATTTAGTGCACATAAGGTATAAATGACAATGTTCTTTGAGTTGTATCTTCATATTCTGAGGATCGCTCCTGCTTAAACTCAAACTACGATATTGAAAAATTTAGCCAAATCAATCAATGTACCCTGCACATTAATTTTTTGGCCGACTCTAAAAATTTGTCAAGAGTAAAGTGTATTTTATCAGATGTAACAAAAATGTATTAGAAAAGTTGTTGAGATTTTAAAGTTATGGAAAACTTTCAATTTTTATACAAATCAGACTACTTTGATATTTTCATCAGCATCCAATAAACTCCAGCCTGCAACAAAAATCAAAGCAGGCTTAAAAGTTGAAATTCTACTATATCCGTTTTGTGAATCGCTCCTGCATCCTCAAGACATGAAGATCCAATTATAAAAAATGCTATTTACACCTAATGTGCACTCAATCCATAGACTGACTGTACCGGGTGTAAGAAAGGTCAGCGGATATATCTGAGGAACTATGAGCCCTAGAGCTTTCAAGTTAAAAATATGTTTATAAAAGTGACCTTGAGAAAATGCTGGAAATAATTTTCAAGTTCGTAATTCTTCCAGTAGGGGGCGCAATGAACTGTCGAAATGTAATTCTGGGATTAAAAAGTTCTATTAAATGCATCCTAAAACTACACTTTTTGAAATCATCTTGAGTTTATAAAACGAAAACGTTATAGACTTTTTTGTCTTACTCTTGAAATAAACGGTGGGGGAAGGTCCTATAAATTCGGACCTTCCCCCGCCCTTTATTTCAAGAGTAAGACAAAAAAGTCTATAACGTTTTCGTTTTATAAACTCAACATGTAAATATCAAATAACACTTTTGTTTTTTTAACCAATCTTAATGATTTTAATGTCATATGGAAGAACTTATCATACTGATTAAAATTATTGACAACAATCACAAAAATATCTAACTTTTTCGCCGCTATGTGGCGCTAACTTAAAATATAAATAATTTTTCTTAAAAAATCAAATGAAATGATATATTTTCACAGTCAATAGCAAGAGGGTCAAACAATAAGACATTTTTTGAAAACCGCAAGTCTATATCTTGATCCCATTAAAAGTTATAATTAAAAGAATTTTTAGAATTAAAAATTAATAATGTCTTTTTTAACAATTTTATCTGTTAATTTAATAATTCATTTTATTATATAACTAAAATAACAAAATTAAATAATTTTGCCACCGGTAGGGGCGCTTTTTTATTTTTAACTATAATTTAATCATTTTTTTTAATAATGAAATATTTCTTATAATACAGGTAGAAAGAGTATTAAAACCAAATAAAAAAAACATTTAAAACATCCAATTTATGTCAAATTTTGCCTTTAAAATTGTTCAATGTGTCTACCGTTATATTTAATGCAATCCTCTATTTTATACAATTAAATAAACAGCGATTTCTACTCCAGCAATAGCAATGTGTCTATTGCTGAAGTTTTTGCATTTCAGATCCATAAGATTATGTCTTTCCTCGTTGTGGGCCTGGATAAATAAATAAATATATATCAAATATAAAAATCTAAACCTAAATCTAAATCTAAAAAATAAGCATCCCCATCTATTCACCTTTCAGGAAAGACTGTATCCAAATAATTTCGTACATTTTAGAAAACGCCCCCTAGTGGTGATAAACTGATTCAATTTTGTTGTTTTTGTCAAAAAGTTTTCAAATGACATTTGAAATTTTCAATTTGAAAATTTCTTTTATTCATAACTTGTGATAGAATAAAGGTATTGAGATTCGGTTTTAACTGATTTTCTTACATTTTAACCCTTTAAATAATATATATATATATATATATATCATTCCATTTGAAATTTGTAACAAAAATGGGAAAAATAGATTCTTTTTAACTTGGCGCCACCTAGTGGCGACTGAATTACTTATTTTTATTATTGTTATTAATTATTTTAATCAGTATAATAAGTTCTTTCGTATGAAAGAGATCGGTTAAAAACAAAAGAGTTATTTAACATTTGCTCTTTGCAAATATGAACCTTCCCCCACTCTTTATTTTAAGAGTAAGACAAAAAAATCTGAAACATTTTTGTTTCATGAACTCATCATGATTTCAAAAAGTGTGGTTTTATGATGTCTTTATTAAAACTTTTTTGAGATAATCGCAGTATTACTTTACGACTGTTTATTACGCCCCCCTACCGGAAGAGTTAAAAACTTGAAAATTATTTTCAGCATTTTTTTCATGGTCACTTTTGTTAACATTTTTTTTATTTGAAAGCTCTAGTACTCATCTTTATTTCTGAATGTATACATACAATTTTTACATTTAACTTTTGCAATCATAACAAAAATAAATATTGTTTTAGTCTGTCCGGGCTATCGACCTGGGGTCTTTCTGTCCTATAAATAATTGATTTAATTTATATTCAAAATATATTTAAATTATTGCTTATTTATACCCAAGAAACTTTTATTTGAGAAATTTATTACTGTTTGAGAATTATTTAGGTGTTCCGGTAATTTTTACCCACCCTGTATATACAAACATTTTTATTCAGACAATTACAAAGAACAATAACAAAAACATTTATATCTAGTATATTTATGTACTTTAGTATTTTTCTAGTTTAGAAGAAGCGTTCGAGAAGTTATCTGGAACAAATAGTATCTTATAAACTGGAAGATATAATCTACTACTGCGTTTGAGAAATTATCTAGAACAGAGAGTATCTTGTAAACTAGATAATATGATTTACTAGTTTAGAAGATGCGGTCGAGAAAATATCTAGAACAGACAGTATTAAAAAAAATCAGTTCAATCATGATTACATCCCGTGTTAAAAATTACAAAATGCGTTAATTTCTGAGTAAAAACAAACCGAAAATTGAAATTCCCCGCTGATAAGATTATGCCGCGTAGAATTCATTGAATAGGATTGTTTTCTTTTATATGTTTTTTTTTCCTGTCGCAGCATTATCATTTGTTTTTTTCATTATTATCATTACGCTTCTTGTTATACAAGCGTTGATTAATGAATGAAAGATACGACAGATTGTTATTGCAAATAAATAAAAAAAATATATACAACAACACAGAAGCTGGATAAACATTATAAATGGAGGCGATAAAAAAGTGCGTGTAATGCAATTTTCAACGTTTTGATTTTTGGAATATTTTCAGAATATATTTTATTACGATTAGTTTTAAAAATTTATTAAACTATGAATGATTTGATTATTGAATATATAAATATATATTTGAAGGAAAAACTTTTGGTCGATAGCCAATTCTAAAACAAGATGTTTATCTTATTCTAGAATTGTCTATATTTTACGTATAATAACAAAATCTGTTACTTTTATGGAATAAAGATATATTATTATTCAAATTTAAAATATTTAAATTATGCTATTGTATGGCGAATAATAATATTATCAAACAATAAATAGAAAATTGCAGATTGTGTCATCAATAACGAATATAGAATTTGTCGAATTACGGGCACTTACAATTAAACTTTAAATATGAATCTATCTCCGTAATCGGCCTAAATGACTACCACGAGGTGACTCAAACGGACCTTTCTTGGAAAACACCTCCACAAATTAGTGAACACTAAAGGAAGAACAATTAATCACGGCAAAAGGCGGTCCCTTTTTCGATCACCTTCCTTTTCTCCTCTTCTCCTCCTTCCACCTGTGCTTCCCAGAATTCGAGCTTTGGGGCGTATATTTTGCAATTTACGCGCGAGAGAATATTTACACACACATGCACATATACAGGTGTATACACGCACACGCAGCCAGCAACATTGTAATACATTTTTGTTGTTCGTTAATAATTGCATTTTACAATTCGCATGTTGCTAATTGCGGTAATGCTGGAGACTTTCTCGCGCTGCGGTCGGTTTTAAAACTGGAGAAACATGAAATAGGTCTTCATATAAATATTCAAAAAGGAAACGTTGGTTTACGTAGTTTTTTTCAATTATATATAATTTTATAACAAATACGTTTCCCTTTATATCAAATATATTTCGCATTTAATGTGGTACTTGTAATAATTAGGAAGTATTTTAATTAATACACTTGGTTTTTCGTTTCACTAATTTGTCTATTTAAATAAAATACGTCCTAATTGTTACCTAAAAATGTTATACCACGGGATAAATGAGAATTTAATTCAAAATACGGTATGTTTATTTAACCTGATTAAACAACTTTAGAAAATTATAAGGCAGAGCTGTACTGACGAGGAATACATACCGAAATACGTGTCTACAGATGGCTTTGTATTACATAACGTATTGTTCTTTGCATTAAATATACTCGAATCTCGTTAGTTAACATATAACTGACGATTTTATTACACCATATGTAAATAAAACAACGTTCTTTTCCCAAGTTTCACAGAAGAAAATATTCTAGAGACATAATCAGGGAAATGATTAATTAATGACTATGTTGGCGAAACAATTGTAGAAGTGTGTCTACAATAAAATGATTTGTGAAACTTAAAAAAAACGTTGTTTTATTTATGAAGTTTTATCAAGTTTTATCAAGTGATTTCGAAAATTCCATTTAAGAAGCTTCTTAGTTTGTTTCTATAAAACAAAAATTTTTGATTTCACAAAAAAATATTCTAGAGACATAATCAGCGAAATGATTAATTAATGACTATGTTGGCGAAACAATTGTAGAAGTGTGTCTACAATAAAATGATTTGTGAAACTTAAAAAAAAAAACGTTGTTTTATTTATGAAGTTTTATCAAGTAAAAGCGATTAACAATTTCATTACTATAACAACAAGTAAAAGTAGCATTATGCTTTTAAATAATAAAGTTTTGAAATCGTTAGATACAATCTGTATGCCATTATCGGATAAACTTCCCATTTATGGGGCTTTTCCGTACAAGAAAAGTAAAGTTAACGTACGCGCTATTAATTAATTTCACATTCTATTACAAAAGCTGCTTAGACTGGGATGATAAAAATTAACATGCACGTTAAACTCAACATTTCTCTTACAGAATAGCGCCGATAATCAGCCAAACTTTGGAAATATCTCTCATTAAATATATTTTTATTATATTTTCTTTAATGCGTCCTAAAAGAAAATTCGAATAGCATACTTTTCACCCATTTGGCATACAACATGTACATAATAATTGAAGCCTGTTAATACATTTGATTGATTTCACAAATAAATCGAGTCCATCGCACTAAATTGATTAAAACGCTTGATGCTCACGACAATCAAAATCAAATCCACACTCGGCAAAATGTAAATACGCGTAACCCGAAAATGTCCATCAAAACATTTCGTAGGCTTTCAAAGAAATGATACGATAAAATAAATAAAACGTAATATAATTCCAATCAACATAAATTATTCGATAATGTTATTCACAACTGTTGTAATCATTGCGGTGAATTTACTACAGAAAATTAGCGAAATGTTTATATTTTCGCTTTTTATAAACGTATTTTTAGTGGGGATCATTATTGTACAATAAGTATTATCGTGTGAATAACATTGACGTTTAACAATTTGCGTCAATAATAATGTTGATGTTTTGAATCGATTTTACTTACACGCGCTGTTGAGCAATTCCCTTTGCCATTTATTTGCTAAATCCCTGCAAACGTAATTATCATAACAATTGCGCGAGAATTCACAAATTTCAATATTACAATAATTATTTTCTCAACTAATATAATATTTCAATAATTCGAATTCAATTATTTTTAATAATCAAATTTTGATGTTTATACATCTACAGTGCAAATTACGTATTTACAATACATAAGTTATTAGTATATTAAATAAAAATGATTTGAAAATAATTAATAAATTATTTCCACATTTAGCTCTGTGACTATTAACTTACTTACGTAAGTACGTTAAACAAATGCACATTAAAACAACTACTTCCCGGGCAAATACCCACGCCGGACATTGAATTACATAATGTACACCTGCTGCGGCATATCAATAAAATATTGCATAATGCAACAAAATTTTGATCCGAGAAAAATTTTATGTAAAAACAACAAAAATTAACGTTACTTAATATAAGGCCATCTGCAGACACGTGTTATTAGGATTATTTCTTTGTAACTGTTCCTTTCACTGTCAAATAACTATCGACCTGAGATCTTTCTGCCCAGATTAAATTTTATTTCTATTTTATCATACATCCGTCGTTAGTGGATGAAAGGGTGAAATGTTGGGATAAATTAAAATAGAGTTGTGGTTTTTTGAAATCCCCTAAATTCAAAAACCCCACAAATCTATTTCAATTTATCCCAACATTTCACCCCTTCATCCACTAATGAAGGTGGGATTTAGGTGTATACAGAATTTAGAAATGGAACGAAAATTATGAGGATTTTTTGCAAAACTTTCGGATAGGATGAGTTGATTGATATGGAGTAGGGTGGGATTTGAAGAGGTGAAAAAAAAGGATGGATCCGTATTCAATTAGGGTGTTTCTATAAAATTATCATTCAAAACTTAAAATCAGTTGTAATTTCTATAAGTAATTAAAGTATTTTCAAATTAAATTTGCATTAAGCAGCTGACTTTTTTTGGCTTTGATAAAAATACATTTTCTCTAATAATAGAAAAAAGGATTTATTCACCTGGTCACAACTATTTAAATAAAATAAACAAAGAGAATTTGAAAATAATTAATTAATAAATTATTTTCTTTTTTGCTACTGTGACATAATGACTTATGTTACATAAGTACATCAAAAAATGTCTAATAATAGACATTTGCTGTTGCATAACAATAACAATTGCATAATGCAACATTTTTTTAATCGAAAATATTTATTGCAAAAAATAAAAAATTAAAAATAAGATAAAAGTTACGTAATATTAGACTATCTGCAGACACGTGTTTCGGGATTTGATCCCTCTTCAGTACAGCTGTGTCTTACATAATTGCACAGTTGTTAATTAAATTAATTAAAAAGAGAAAATAATTTATAAATTAATTATTTTCAAATTCTTTTTATTTATATTTTCTCTAATTCAATCTTACTTATATAATAGACAACATAATGTTCACTTCAATGGTTTTTTTTTAATATAAACAAAATTAAAAAAATATATGAACCCAGCAATTCATACAAAAAGAACAAATATTCAAAGAAACATTAAACCAAATTATGAAAACAACATCAACAAAAAAATTAAAAATAGTAAAAAAAAACAAATTACTTTTATATTGGAATTAACTCTGGAATTAATTCAAATGTAGAAGTAATTTGTTTTTTTTTTTACTATTTTTACATTTTTTGTAGATATTCTAGGCACATTCATATTTTTGTGTCTTTATACAACTACATGGATGTATTGTCTGTCAGGAATAAATAAATAAATTATCTTTTATAATTTTCAAATAAATCAAAATAATTGGTTTTGTCCATCACTGATACAAATATAAAGAAAAAAATGTATTCAAGCATGTTTTATTACAATTACCTTATCTTCGAGTAATTTAACGAATTGAATTCATTGATAACAATGCTACATGTGTCTTCAAATAAATATTATGTATAAAATTAATGTATATTTATTTCATTATTTGATTACAAGTCGTGTGAATTTCATGGTTTGTAATAATCCAAAATAAATGCAGAAGAGAAGCAAAAAAATAACAGCTAAATAGTAATGCACCGATAAAAACGCGAAAGGTCCTGACATTACGATTCTCTCGGTGAGAAAAACACAAACACTGATCTATTGTTGTTTGGTAGTCCTCCCGTTTATCTTATTTACGAGAAGGAGTAGCTAGTTATCTGTTTTGGTTTCGGAAAGAATATGAATGGAAGAAAAATAAACAGTAGGCCTTTCGCCTCGTTCCAGAAGGGTTGTTCCATATTTGGAGTTTGTGTACGCATTAAAAAAATATTCATCGGATTCTGTTAAATAATAAAATTGGCGATTTAATCTAAAAAAATAACGCAGATATTATGTTTGTTTTGTATTGTGTTGAATAGTGAGAAAGATTGCGTAATTACCCGAAAGATGCACATTGCAGAAAGTGCAAAAAGTGCTGCATTAATGCATGTAGCGAAAATAATTATGAATGAAGGTAAGTAAAAATATAATTACTTTATTTAAGAAAATTCCATTTTGGACGCCCAATTAATATTTGCGATCGGATTACTTTTATACTCTTCGTTTATGGGTTATTTTCAAATAAAACAATAGCTAAATTTTAATAAACAAAAATAATATTTTGCCTTGGAAAGACTAACGAATAAAGATATAAATTATACATTTAATTTTGTAACTTATATGTTTTTTATTTTGTATATTTTTCTCTATTTATCTGTTAATAAATAATAAATTTCATCATTATTGTCGTTTTTTATTCCAAATAGTCCTTTAGTTTGTTATTCTCTAAAAGCTTTTCTAAGTTTATATGATATAGTCATGGTTATGTTAAATTTCTCTAATTCTTGAGAAAGATATAAAGTTGATACTAGTTGGAATAAAAAAAACAGAATATTAGTAAAATTTAACCAAGTGTTTTCTTTTAAAAGTAATAGTTAAATATGTTTCACCACGTGAAGAATGAGAAGCTTATTCAAGATATCTGCAATAATTTTTAGATTAAATCGCCAATTTTATTATTTAACAGAATCCGATGAATATTTTTTTAATGCGTGCACAATAACATTTAGTACAAACAATACATAATGGTGTTAGTCTGTCCTGAGCTATCAACCAGAGGTCTTTCCGTTCTGTATTCAATTTATGAAGATGTGAATTAAAAAAAAGTATGAACTGTTATGATTCGTAGTGATGAAATGATTAATGGTGACTGTAGGATGAGTTTTGTAAAGTTTATTTTAGTAAATATTTTACTTGTTTATGTATTTATTTATTAACATTAACGTATCTAAGCAAAGTTCAACTTAAAAAGCAGGCCTTATTTTTTTTATTTCTGAATTTTATGCAAAATCTGTTATTTTTGTTTCAATAAATTATTTCCAATGGAAATATCTGCTACTTAATATTTAATACAATCCACTATTGACGTGTATTTTTTTAAATAGAATCTAGCATAGGCGTAGCTAGATATTGGATTTGGGGAGCATTACTGTTTAGTTTAAAAATAATGTACCTTTGATAATGGGTTAGAGTATTAATAGCTATTTCATTTATATCTCCAAGAAGCTTCTTAGTTTGTTTCTACAAAACAAAAATTTTTGATTTTTTGATTGAGCAAACTTAAATTTATGAAGGTTTTTTGTTGTAGAGAAAATAGGAACGATTTATATATGATTTGCTTTTTGATTTAACAAAATGGAGTAAACTGAAAGACATTTTATGAAATAATTGAAACCATATCTTCTCTTTCATAGAGTTATCGATTTGATTCAACAATTTTTCTATTTACAAAATCTGTCTTAGAGTTTTCGATTCGACTTCAAAATGATAATTCAATATATTTTCCATTTGTAAAAATTTACAATTCTCAGTAATCGTCATTGATTTTTTTCTCTTTGTATAATAAATTTCCTATTTGTAGATATTTACAAATTTGTTATTTAGAATTTTCGATCTGATTAAACATCAAAATGACGATTCAATATATTTTCCATTTGTAGAAATTTATAAATCTCAAAAATCGTTATTGAAATGTTCTTTTCGTATAATAGATTTTCTATTTGTATAAATTCACAAATTTCTATATTAGAATTATCGATCTAATTCAACATGAAAATGATTCAATATATTTTCCAATTGTGGAAATTTACAAACCTCAATAATCGTTATTGTTTCTGTTTGTTTAGCCATTTAAATTTTTAAATTATATAAATCCTACATTTCCATTCAAAAATAATCTCACGAGCAAAATTTACGCAACAACAAGAAAATACGAAAGCATCCCATTAAATCAATGGAAAATACCAATCGATAACTCAGCGATTAATTTCCACTTAATGAAAAAAATACAATTACTCGTAATAATAATAATCAGGCATGTGGTGTTCGTTTTCTTGGAAGTGCTTAGATAAAGACCGTCTCGAACGTAAGCAAAATCGCAATGACCACCCGTTGTTTTATCACTAGGCTCGCCTATAATTCCGTCAGCGTCCAATCGAACGCTAGATTTTGATTAAAAAATTATTACTCCCGGGATTAATCAGGACGGATTAACGATTCGATTGGATAATCCTGCTAGCTCGCTGTTGATATGCCGAGATTTTTTTGTAATTGATGCAGGGAAATGATCACTTTTTGTTATAATATTCAGCGATTCTTTGATCTGACACATCATTTTTATTATACTTGTGAAATTAAGGAAAATGGGTATATTTGAAAAAAAAATGCTTTTTTCATTAGCTTCTTGAATTTTTATTACGATGAAATTAAACAGTGAAAACTTACTAGCAATGATCAATAAAATTCGATCGCTCCCTTTTTTCCAACTGCAAAAAATACTTTCACTAAAAGTTTTTGGCAAATATCTACTTCCCAAGCTTATACCCTGTCAGACATTGGATTATACTTTCTTTTCTAAATCCCTGTGCATTGCAACGGTTTGAATCAAAAACTTACAGTGTAAGTAATTTTTATATGAAATTGAAGAAATTTCAATGTACAACATTGAGATATAATTTAAATTAATTAAATATAATTGGAAAAGAAACATCTCTGATGGGATTTGAACCCATATCCCCCGATTTCTAGCTGAGCGTATTATATATGTATAAGCGCTACGGGCCGTATAGGCCCTGGGCAGCCGAGTGTATTACCAACTACAAATCAAATTCCATCTTTTCCATTTATATTTAATTAATGTAGATTATATCGCAATGCTGTACATTGAAATTTCTTATATTCCATAGATATAAATATAATTTAAAAAGGAATATCAATTTAATTAATTAATATCCACGGATATATCTTCTTCACAAAAGAAATATATATATATATTACTAATACATCTCCCTATATATACCTGCAAAATACGCGAGTCAAATGCATTAATGTATGTGTGTTTAGTTGCCTATAACACGCAACTGAACACACAAACACACATATGCCAAATAAGCAACTAATCATACACACATTAATCGGTTCAATGCGTTTGACTCGCGTTTTTTGCAGGTATACATAGGGGAAATGTGTACTGATAAAAAAACCTCTATGTATATATATTAAAACATTACAATAAAAGAACATACAGACATACAGACTAATCACATAATATAATAAATTTCACCTCACTGGCAAATATATTAAAATTAACTCAAAAAATATTAATTCTGTTATGATATTTAATAACAATATTAATCATTTTCTTCCATGGACTATTCATAGTATAGTTATCTCTATGAAATTCCGTAGCTAATACTGGTGGAAGTCTAGTTAAATCTGCACGGAACATACAATTTCAACATTCTTAAGTTAATTGAACAATTAATTAGTCCATTTAACATTTTAAAAGCAAATGTTAAGTTAACTTTCCTTGTCTAATTTTATAGTAATTTACAAACTGCAAAAGTGCGAATCATCTCTGTTTTATTTTATTTTCTTGATTTTTTGTGGAAGAATAACCTACTTTAACGGTTGTTCTATAATAACAATTTTAAAAGTTTAAAAATTACTATCTGATTCCCAAATAACCAAAATACTATCAAAACAGTTTTTATACCCATGTCAGATATTGACTATTAAACAATAATCCATTTTATTCTGAAGGTTATGGATAATTATTGAACCAATATCTGTTAAAATATGCTTATTATTTTGACTACAATAGATATGATTAAAGTGGTTAAAGACGCAATAAATCATGTGTTTCATTTTTTATACAAGATAAGTCACAACCAAATTGATTATTCCGATATTTTGAAACAAATTCATTTTCATACTCCATCTTTCAATAGCAAAAATAAAACAACAATTTATGTTAATTTCAATAGAACGTCAGGCATAAAATTACTTAAAAATGTGATGTGTGATGTATTCAATGGTATAAATTAAACCTGCGATTCATTGTATAATTATTTTTCGTCAATTATCACTCTAGGTTAATTTTTTAGTATATTTTTCTTATTACTATTGTTTATTTATGTTTTATAATTATATTGTGCTGAAAGAAAATATGCAAAATTTATCGTAAAAGGGCAGAAAGACTTCTGGTCGATAGCCCAGACAGACCAACACCTACATATATTGTAATTATTTATGTTATATTGTTAAAATTATCTGTATAGTCTGAATAAAGATGTGTGTATATATTTAATAATAATAATAATAATTTATTTATTTACGGAAAATTCACCATTTTACAAAAATTGTAATAATTTTTTACTATAAGTAGTAAATAGGCTATTCCATATAAATAAAAAATAACTAAAAATACAAATTAACAAATAAATTAATCAATTATTATCCCAAGTGGTTTTACGAGTTGTTGGGTTAACAGAATAAATATAAATAATTCTAACAATAATGTGTAATGTATATTTAGCATAAAAATGTATTTAATTTAGATAAGTTAGTTCTATATGGGGAAATATAGACAATTAACTTAAATACTAGTAAATTTAAATAAAACGATTACAATAAAATAGAATATTTACATTAGAATTAAAAATAAAATAGTTTTTAAATTTCAGGAATTTTCCGAACTTGTATTTTTTTAATAAATAAATTAATACATTTTATTACCTTACAGGAAATAAAAGAAATTGGGTCTTTAACTTAATTGCCAATATTTTTTCCAAAAAAAACTAAATTATATTTTTATTTTAAATTTTAACCCCTACATCACCATTATGGTAGATGGGGATTTTAGATTATATATATATATATCAAATTTTACGCATTTGTTTTCTTTCTCTTCTAAATCCCATTCCCCCCTTTTCGTTCCTAAAAAAATCCACTTCATCGACCACTTTATTATAAATCCGTCGGGCAACATCCGGTTAAGTGTGAGTAAATTGACTTATCAAGAATTACACCATAAATATTAAAGCGTTCTTTTCTCACATAATTGCGAGACCGCCGTAATAAATCTTATTGGCTCGAGATAGTCCCACTACCATCCCAATAATAATTGCTTATCTGAGGCCCCCGATTAATAGCTATAAATCACCCATCAAACTGCGCAGTTTAAATCAAAGATAAAAATTAAGATAAAACAAAATCGACATACGTAAAACAGCCTGAAATAATTGAGAAAAATAACTTGACAACAGCTCAATTCGAATAAGCTAAAAAAATATCCATTAAATAAAAAATATATTTTGGCTTAATAGTAAATTTTATAAGAAAAAGTTTCAACGCAAAAATAAAATGTTAATAATAACAATTAATTAATATAAAAACAAAAAAAGGCATGCTAAAACAGCCTGAAATAAAAAATAATAACTATTTGAATAAGCCGAAATAGATCCATTAAACAAAAAATATTCTTGTTAATTACTAAGGTTGTGCAAACACTTTAACTTTGTTTGTACAACTGATATTTTATTTAGTGACTATAGTTTCGACAACATTAGCACGTCACTATCAATCTAAAAAAAAATATTCCCACTTAATAGTAAATTTTATAAAAAGAAAACCTTTCTAAATTCCCAATAAGTCGATCGCGTGTATTGTGACTAAAAATGACGAAGTTGCAGTGATTCCGAACAACAATTGATGGAGAGAGATCTCCGACTCAGAATCGCAATATCACTTTGATCATTCGCGCATGAGTACGTGAAGTTTTGTTGATTTTATTTTCTTCACTTCTTTGTGGAAGCAACTACCAATCAAGAAAACTTCACGTACTCACGCGCGAATGATCAAATATGTCAAAGCGAGTGATCAACAATGATTTCAGATTGAAAAGATACATAATTCAATCAAATAATTGAAATTTTATTTAACCAATTATTATTATCTCAATAATTGAACTGAAAATTCTATAGTTTAATTATCTTCTTCCAAAACAAAAATGTAAAATTTTCTATTATTTCTTGTTAAGTTTTTATTTTTTTAATGAAAAATAAGTGGGCCACGTTTTTATTACTAATTCGACCTGTTTTTAGTTGCTTTTTTATGTCCGGATTTTTACTTTTTTTCTTAATTTACCCGACGGGGAATTTTTATGTAAACATTTTTGTGTCGGCTAATTATACCCTCGACGTAAATTGGAGTATGCTTTATGCATTTATAATCCTGGGAAAGGATTACTCACACACAACCACAAATAAAAACAAGAATGCGTAAAAATTTAATATTACTTAATTGAAGTTGGCGCGAGTTCACCTTTATTGAGAGATAAATGCCTTTTGAATGAATACAAACAAAACTACCATAATCGAAGCACACATCTTTATTCAGAATATACAGATAGTACAAAACACTATACATAAATAATTAGAATACATGTAGGTGTTATACGACCGGAGTTCTTTCTGTCCTTTTTTATGAATTAATGATGAAGTCAAAGAAAAGAAATCTATGCTGAACTGTGATGATTCGTTCAAATGAATGGTGATGGGAGGATGATTGTATTTAGGAAGTATATTAGGGTTACGGGGATACAAAATTTTGTAATAAGGGGTATGTTATCGAGATAATTAACATTTTTATTTGCTTAAGGCTAATATACGCTGGGATATTCGGGGTTAATCCCTATGGAAATAGTTATGTTTAATGTGTACGTTGTTAATTAAATCCACATTCTATGAATAAATATATATTACAATAACGTACACGTTAAACTTAATATTTCCCTTACAGAATAGCCCTGATTGTTATATATATATATATATATATATATATACAGGGTGGCCAGAAAAGGTGTGATAATCTTCAATTAAAGTGGTTCGTTAATCAAGTTTAAGTAAAAGAAAAACTATAAAAAAATTAATTAAAAAATTAAACACAATTAAAATAAAACACTCAAAAAAATTGGTAATTATTCAATAAGCTTCATGAGCCCATTGATATCCTAAATGTGTGACTAAAATTTGTTTTTAACATTTTATGTATAATTATTGCTATTAATAATCGTCTTATCATTAAATAAACATTTGCTGGATGTTAATAGAACTAATTTAAAAAATATATTTTAAAAATATTACTGATTTCTAGTCACATATTTATTATATGTGACTCGTGAGTGTTAATGAAGAATCGTACAATATTTTTTACTTAAATTTTCTAGTTAAAATTAATCAACTTTACCTGAAGATTATCACACCTTTTCTGTATATGTATTCAATGAACCTTTCTATCCTTTCAGATGTAGGGTTATTGTTATTTAAATTAAATCAAATAAAAGAAAATAATGGATATTTGTTTTAAAGTACTTATGTAACGTTGTAGTAGCTAAAAAAAGAAATAATTTATTAATTATTTTTAAATTCTTTTCATTTAATTTTATTTTTTTAATTAACAATTCATTTTGTTTCTTCAAACAACAATCGCGTCGATTGCAATTCCTTCAACTTTTCATCTTTAAACAGTAATTCTCACGTTATTAGAAAGCATTAAAAACGCCCATTTCAATTAATGACGCAAACTGGCAATTGAGGCACCAAGCAGTCTGCCAGATTGAATTTCCGATCGTTTGATTCGCATCAATAACGCCATTTTCGATTAACGCCTAGGAATGCACATCTGGACTGCGTAATTACGTGAATTGTAAGCACATGGAAAATAAAAGAATAATTCTAATAATACAAACGCCACGATCAATTGAATTCATTACTCGCCATAGTTTCATTGTAACGATAATAAAAAAATCTAACTAGAAGACAACAACAGATAATTTGAGAAAATTAGTAAAAAAATACTTAGTGTAAATTTTTTAATTTTATTTTTGTAATAGAATTCAATTATACATGGAATAAAGTTTGTAATCCTGTTTATATGTTGTGTGTGCTAAAGTTTCTAAAGAAACTTATATCGCAAAACCTTTCCATTAATTTTTAAAATAGAATTAAAAGCAACAAGAAGTTATACGTTTCTTTTATTGGACAGATAATTCTCGCACTGTATACCGTTTTAAATTAAACGCACATTAAATTAATTTCTTCTGATTAATTAATTAATCTGCTCGAAGCGAATCCTAAAAATTGAATGAAAAGTATACAGGATTGTAAATTTTTCGATGCTCACCATTGGTAACTCGAAAACGATACACAAGGTCGCTTAAATTGGAAAGTAGCTCATTTTAATGGCGATTGAGAATCTGAACAAAAAAATTTGATTCCTTTAATAGATTCCCGATTTATCGCAAAAAAAAACCTGAAAACTGTGATATTACAAAAAAATATCTTCCCTGCAATTGGTGATATTTTCATCAAACTTGGCAACTGCAATTTTTTTAACCCTCTACATCGAATGGTTTCGACAGAAATATTCTAGGTACTCTAGATTTCGAGTTACGATATTCAACTTTTTTATTTCTTATGGCAGTTATATTGGAGTTTCATACTTTTAGGTAGATCAAAAAAATGCTTATCAAAATGATAACACAAATAGCATCTGATTTCCAAAAAATCTGTATGAATTTAAAAATTAATGTAAATATTTGCTTAAATTGCGAATGCTCTGAAAAACATTTGGAAGAATAATTGAAGTTAGTAGTGCGATCTGTCATAGCGATAACAAGTTCGTATACAGAGTAGTTGCTCCGAGATTTAATTAAACATATTTTTGATCTTCATGTAAAGTACCATTAATATTAAAGATAGAGAAAAACCGATATATGCTTCAAGGGGTCAATTTTAGTGCTAATGCCTGTACCTTATCAAAATTTGTCTATCTTCAATTGTTTTCGAGTTATACGTCAAAAGTCAAATTATGCCAATTTAGAAAAATAGAAATAACTTCTTTATTTGAAAAGATATCTATTTCCATAAAATTATTGTGAAAGCACTGTTTTAGTAGAATACTATGATATTATATTTTGTTTTAACTTTAAAAACTCCGAGATATAACATAAGTTTGTATTTTTTTAAATGTAAATCATAGTTGGCTATGACTTTAAATCATCATCGTCAACTTCCGGTTATAACCCGAAAACGGTTAAAGATAGATCATTTTTTCTTGGCCATTGTTTCTATCATTAAAAATTGTCTTTCGAAAAAGTTTTTCGCCAAAATGCACCACCTTATACATATTGAGTTTAGTATAAAAAAATCTGTAAAAACGAGAAATAATTCACTTTTAATTGTAGAAAAAGTATTTTTTAATGACTAATGAAAATAATAATTTTAAAAAAATAAATCAAATTTTCAAATTGTTCACTTCTAGACAATATGCCGACCTAAAAGATCTTCGGATTTGTAACCCATCGTTCTATCATAAAACAAAAGTTTTGTTAAAATAACCCCAATAAGTAAAGCAGCCATTATACTAACCTTCGAAACAAACTCCATTACATTTTCTATGACTTATTTTCATATTTAAGGTAAATGGTATGTGAAATTTCTTTAGTTCGCGTATTTAATTACATACCGATTTATTTAATCAGAGTATAATTCTCTAACATACTACTTATTATTAAATTACTTTTACGTTTTTCGTGTTAATTTTTAAGGTTCACGTGTGATCCTTGCGAAAATCTATGTCTTGGCAGTTATAAATTCCACTGATAAATAATAAGACAATAAATACGTACCTGTTATTTAAGCAAGAGACAATCTTGGGTAAAAAAATACTACCAACGTTCTGGAGAAGCGTTGGACAGCTTCAGTTCTGATTTCTAGCGCCATCTCGTGGTTTCTAAATGTGTTTACACTAAACAATCGAACAGATGTATTGTTACAGTTGTTCGTATGAGTATTTAATGAGAATTATGCATAGATGTTAATATATATATCAAACTTAAATATAATATGGAATTAATAGACTAAAAATAATAATGTTTACAAAATAATTTAAATCTACAAATTTTTATATTCAATTTAGAAAAATAATGTGACATCGGTGAATTCGAACAAATAGGTTTTTGAATGAACAAACACTTAATAGTAAATAAAAAATATTAATTGAAAATTGAATTGTCGTGTTTGTTATTTCTTACCTAACAATGGCTTGGTAAAATTTCCATTCATTGTATATTTGTTTACACATTTTTATTTGTTGGTGCAACAGATTCATTGTAGTTGATATCATTTTGACGTTTTATTTGTCATTGAAATAATTATTAAAATAATTAAATGCTCCACAATCAACATAACAATAATTGTTTATTTCTAAGGGAATTTATCAGGTAGAAAAAAAATCTTCCGCTTATATGATAAAAACTGAAGGTCCTAGAATAAAAGTTTTATAACAAAAAATATTTCAAGACCTACAACTTTTATTTAAAACATTTTTTTATCCGAATTAAAAAATGGTGGCCATCATGGCACTTTCCCCAGTGAATTCTGTCAAATACGCTTTTAAATAAACATTTAATAGAAAATGAAAAATTATTATATGAAATAAATATGAATAAATTATTAACAAACCAAGAAAACACAGATTAGATTGAATAACTTTAAATTCTCGACTAGTTTCGGGTTATTAGCCCATTTTTAAGAGAATTATTAATTGAAAAAATAAATTGTTGTGTTTGTTATGTCTTCAATTAATTTGATAAAAATAGGCACTAATGAATTGAATAAACATAATAACAATTGATAAAACAAGAGCAACATGTAGGGAATATTTAGAAGGAAAGAATTACATCCGATTAAAAAACAAGACAATAATTAATCGACTTAAGTGAATAAATATGTTTCTATTAATAATATCTAAAGTATTTGGTAATTCAGACACAAATTTGATCTTGATTTAATGAAGGCGGCAATTGTAATTATTTGAATGATTTTTTTAAATTAAATGTATATTGGATTGCATATAAATCCGTCTAAATGCCATCTACTGACAATTTCTCCTAGCTCAGGTAAATTAAGTTGCATAACAAACAGTTTGTTGTGCCATCTATTAATTTAATTTGAAACTAGTAATAAAAATCTGCTTTCTATGAAGACGAGAAATAAAGCGAGCCGAACGCGTCGCGTCAACAACGCAAATTTAGCTCCTGTTATGTGCTTTGTATTCGATTTTTACGATTCACTTGGGGCCGTAAGATTAATTAATTGAGAACGTGAGTTTAAATAAAACAGTGTGCAGTGCGGGAAAATATCTGTGCATTAAAAGCGACGAAAAATCAACATAAAATTTCTTGTTGGTGTGTGACGTGCATTAAAATTAACGCTTCAGAGAAATTTTTAATCCGAACCGGTTTTTAGATTGATCCTCTCCCCATCTTGGACTGAGGGTTAAACGAATCCTGTTTTATTCGTCCCCTATGGAAGAATAATTTTTGTAATTGATTTGGTGACATTATCTGGACGCTGCGTGTGCAAATGGCGGACAAGTACGATTCCAACGGAGAATATCCCGCGACGGGTTATCCGGGCGATTTTAAAAGGAAAACGACGGCTTCTTCGACGGACCTGCGGGACGGGGGCGGAGATGGCCCCGACGTGGAGAACGAAGAGTCGAACCCCATGGCGCAAAAAGCCGGCGAGTACATCGCCGAGCTGCTCGCCGAGAAGCAGTCCATCGATCCGGCCAAATTTCCCAACGCCGTCAGGTTAATCGATCAAGGTAAACATAAACAGCCCGAAAAAAGGATTTACATTAAAAAGAAAACACCATAAAAAATATAGTTTTTTTTATAATGCGGATAAATAATTTAACCATAAAAAACATTAGAATTATATGATAATTATATTATAAAGAATAATAGAATTTAAAAAATACTATAAATACTACTATGTGAGTAGAATACATAGAATTTCAAACAATTCCTTCATTTTTCTTAATTGAAATGTACATTTTTCAAATATTCTTATGTTCTTCATTAGATAATAATTTAATGATTAATAGCATAATCAACTTAATTTAATTGGCTATCATCAGAACCCTGATTAAAATTATTAGGGGATGATTCATACCTAAAATATTTATTCTTACAGTCGTATCAAAAG
Source organism: Philonthus spinipes (assembly GCA_963082785.1). Classification (NCBI taxonomy): domain Eukaryota; kingdom Metazoa; phylum Arthropoda; class Insecta; order Coleoptera; family Staphylinidae; genus Philonthus; species Philonthus spinipes. The sequence goes on along the minus strand of OY720307.1, from coordinate 17,414,618 downwards.
CATTTAAAAAAAAAAACCAAAGAATTCATAATTTTACGTCTGTTGTTTCAGAAATATGCAAGGTACAAGCATTAGGAAAAGTGCCCGCCAAAGAGATGAAATATGTGGACATATACCGAGAGAGACCCATGAAGGTTTCTGTAAAGGTGCTAGTTCCAGTCAGAGAACATCCTAAAGTAAGGGACAATTTAATTATTAATAAAAAGATTAACTTCATACCTTACATCACTGTCAAAATGCCTCCAAAAGACTGTGACAAAATTAATTATAATTCTTATTAGGTTATTTAATCACCATATTCATCGAGGCATTGTACATGGAACACACTGAGGGGTTGGGATAGCCAAGTGGGTAAAGGCCTTGCTCATTAGGCAGAAAGACTGCGGGTTTGAGTCCCATTCCGGATGAGGTTTGTTTAAAATGACAAATTTCATTCGGGTCCATGGGTGTATTGTGACGTCTTAAAATTAATATTAAAATAACAGTGACTGGTCGAAATGGCCTAGCAGCCAAGGCCATATCCTCAATTCTTATCCTTAACCTTTGTAACCTTTCATCCCTCACACACACTGGTTAGATGAGGTTTGAAAAACCCAAATGGCCATCACTAGTTGAATGGTGGTTGAATATTTTATTAAATTAATTATGTGTTGCAATATTTTATTTATTTAGTCTTATATAACATATATATATATATATATTCTCAGTGTGAAGTGTGTGTTGCAATATACTGAATTATGTTAAGTAACATTATTATTTTGTTTCTATATATCAGTTCAACTTCGTTGGTAAACTTCTGGGTCCAAAAGGTAACTCGATGAAACGCCTGCAGGAGGAAACAATGTGCAAAATGGCTGTCCTGGGAAGGGGATCAATGAAAGATCGCCAAAAGGAAGAGGAATTACGTGCCTCTTGTGATCCCAAATATGCTCATCTGAGTGATGACCTGCATGTTGAGATTTCAGCTCTGGGTCCTCCTGCAGAGGCTCACGCACGTGTTGCCTTCGCTCTAGCCGAGGTTAGAAAATATCTGATACCTGATAATAATGATAATATAAGACAGGAACAGATGAGGGAGATGGAGATTATGACGGCAGCTACGGGATTGCCTGTGCCAGAAGAGAGTACTACCAGAAGCTCTAGAAGCAGAAGTAGTATTTTGAGGAGCGAGTATCGTACATGTGAGTATTGCTTTCTTTTCCTCTACGCATTTTATTAAATTTTACTAAGAAAAATAATAAAGTTGTTTTTTAATATGACATTTCAAATTTGACAATTTAAGAATTTTGTGTTTGTAATACAAGCTGTATGTTTTAATTTAGGGCAATATTATTATTGTGTTATCTTGTAATTGAAGCTTTTAATTTGTTGATCATGAGAAAGGAAATTTCACAGTAATATAATTCAATTAACTTATTTCCGTACAGTAGTTACTGATCAAATGACAAATACTTGCCTTCTTATAAAATTCTTGATGATCTGCTCCATTTATGTTTCAATAAAGTCTCAAATTTATGATTTATATGGCACATTTACAATGGATTGCCAACATATTAAAAATTCAATGCAAAATCCAGAGCTGTTGAAACAGGCCTACAACTATTCGTAGCACATACCCTAATTTTGGTCATATTAAAGAAAATATACTTTACATATTTAATTGAAAATATACTTTATAATGTAATACTCTTCAACTGTTTTCAAACATATTAAAAAAAGTTTCACAGAGATTGTTCCTTAATTCTAATTCCTATTATGTGGATCCTTGTCCTGTATGAATCCTACACTTCAAATCTGGCAACCTACCCATTTTCCGGATAACAAGAAAAAGCGCTTTCTTCTGTGAAAAGAATAACTTTAATCGGCATGTTTGTATGTATATTTTAACAGAAAAACAGAATACATTTCAAATATTGTTTATTTTTTTATGTAAAATGAATTTCAGCCTCGATTCCCAGACCACCAGTACAAATGCGCACTGCAACCCGCACACCTGTCGTCACACCCCGTGTAATGCCCGCGAAAACAAAGATTTTGTCCATCCTTGACCGAGCACGGATCGCCATGGAGGAAAGCTACGGTTATGAGGAGCCTTATGAACCATCTGAGCCTGCATATGAACACTACAGCCCACCACATGCACCTCACTATCACCACCACCGCACAGGCTCCTCGTCATCAACGACCGGCGGTGTTGGACACCACTATGAACAAGACTACGAACCTACAGAGTACTATCGAGAGAGTTCCGGATCGTACGGTAAGTTTTTTTTTTTTTGGGTATTTTTATTTCAGTCATTACATAAAACAGAAAAATTATTGGGATTATGTTAACACTAAGGAATGTTTGTTTACAGATCAAATAAAAACAAGTAATCTTTAGTGTCAAACCTTTCTCAAAAAATTGAAACCCACAAACATTATAGGAATAATTGATTTAGTATTCCTGAGGTAATAAATTAACTTCATAAAAAATTAATCACTGTTGGATTAAAATTTATCCGACAACTTAACAAAACTTAAACTTAAATAATTATGAAAATAATAAAATTTAACCACTTAAAAAATGCCATAAATATATAGTTTACATTTCATAATACTTAAATAAAATCGTGTCTCCGGTTATTTCAATCAAATAAAAACTCAATTACCACCCACAATAAGCGGTTTAAGTAATTTCATTGTACACTTGATGTTTATATTAACCTTTAATAAATTCATTCGGTATGACACAAAAATGGTTGTGATTAAACAATTCAAAAGGCTTTAAATTGTTATACGTTTACCACCGCCGGCTTGAATAGTCGAATTAAAATAACTTTTCTCACCGACATCAATTTTTATTTAAAACAAGTTTAAACAAATTTAAAAAATTTAACAACAAAACCGAATTTAAAAAAAACAGGATTAAAAATATATTGTTAATATAATTTTTTTTAAATATATGTCTCTCTGGCTTCCAACTATGCAATGTTGATTAATTGCCTTCTAATATAAAATTTAAATCACTTATTCAAAAGTTTATTTAAATATAACCACATTTATATTTCTTTCTGGTTATTAATAAAACAATTTTTCTTTTACATTTATCTCAAGTCATTGAAAATATTCATTAAATTGATAGCCAATTGGCAGACTTGTACAATATACATTATAATATTGTATGTTGTATATAGGTGTTGTATTACGTTTGTCAATAAAGGTTATGTATATATATATATATATATATTTGCTGAATATTAATATTTCTTTTATTATATAGTCTTATATAACATTGTTAAATGTGCATCTTTACTTCTCAGTGTGAAGTGATTAATATTTAATGGATATATAAAAAAATACTGACAAATTAAAATAAGGTTTTAGGAAAATTACAATATTTGAAATAACACATGGCATTGTTGGAACCACTATAATAAACCATTGATAACAATATAAATTTCGTTGAATAAATAAATATAAATGCTGTGTGTGTTGTTCCATTGATTCTGACAGAGCCTTCATCGCACCGCTGGAAGTCATACAAAACGTCGAGCGGCAGTGGTGGTGGTGGGGGAGCATCCAGCTCCCGGCACTCCGACCACTCCTCGCGATACCGCTCTTCGCCCTACACACGGCCATCCAAGTAAACAAAAACCCGCAGCCCGTCGACGTTTAAAAACGGACTAAACCAAAACAATTTCACAGATCTAATTACCTCCTTATGCATTCACAAGGTGTAATTCTTTTAATTTTTATGATTTTTATTTTAAACATTGACTTTAATTTATCTGATTAAACACAATTTAAATTGTATTTTAATTTTTAATTGAAACTTTTAAAAAAAAAATTATAGTGTTTAATAATATTAATAACTACACGTAACAGACAATTGATTTGTTAATTATGTAATTATACGTAGTGTTGTAATAATAATTATAACATTGATAATTGATGTGTAAAAAAAGAACCATTCTAACTGAATGTATAGCTGGATTATCGAATTTAGTCACTTTGATGCGGAGAACAAACAATATTAGTTTATTGTTATTAATCAAAAAAATGTGTAAATGTCAAAATTATGCATATACCACGCACATATAAAGCATTTACAAGATTAAATAAATAAATCTAATCTATATATTTAATTTGTTTGCCTTCTCCATCATTTGTTGTAAGGCTATCATTTATTTTAACAAAAAATTAATTCTGTTAATTTTTATAGAAGAACCATTCGTTTAAGATAAGATAATTTTATCTAAATAAATGCTCAAGTGACTTGATTCGCTAATATGCCTATAGTGATTGTTGAATCATTAATTATAAATTGAAAATAGTTGTAAAGATGAAAAGCCATAATAGTAACCACTTTTGTTTTCATTATTTAAATATAATTTACATAAAATGAAATAAAAATCAATATGACTATTCAAAAAATAGTTATTCAGTATTCAGTGGAATATGGAGGAAATTTTCTATATAATGAATATACCTAAATATTCATTTCAGATAAAACATTAATTTAGAAGTGATTTAATTAGGTGTTAAAAAGGGAGATGATCCATTTATTAATGGATAAAATCAGTGCAAATTTGCATAGTATATCAGAAATGAAATATCAAATGCAATATTATTAGTAAAATAATCATGTTTTCTATTTAACACAATTATGTAGTCAATAATAGTCAGAATAGCTCTATTAGTGATACTTTATTACAACATAACTTAAGCTTTGACTTTTATTTTTTTATTAGCAAAATGTTTCTATAAAAGAATTATATTTAGTTCACTCAATTTGTTGTATTCTATAAATTCAATAGAAAATATAATTATTTTATTTATTGCAATGAAAAATATAAATTCTATTATATTTATAATACTGGAGGAAGTAAACACAATATTCTAGGAAAAATGTAAATTTAAATGTATACATAGTTATATGTAGCACCAAACATGCTAGAATGTTCTACAAAAATATGTATGGCAAAATATATATATATATAACATCTATATTTCCAAACATTAAATATATTTACAATACATATACTTAAATATGTAATGGTGTTTGACTCCCATGTTCGGAAATCGGCAATTCTCTCTGATTATTTAAAATCAATTTGATTTAATATTTGTATTAAATCTACACTATAATTTTTTTACATTCGGCAAAAATATTCTAGCATGGTTTAAAATATTTGATGTTACATAAAACTGTCATTTATTCATTTTTTTTTTATTTATTTCAAATACTGGCTTTCATTTTTTTCTGTACTATGATAAAAATGGTCTTTTAAACGTGAGTAAATAGATTTAATTATAAAAAACAAATTTCTAATTAAAAAAAAAATAATGTAAAAATAAATGTACCTTTAATAATATTCGGAAAAAATAACATAAATAATGGTATTAAAAAAACACATGAAGTGGAAACAAATATTTGTTAAACTCTTCTTTACACATAAGTGTGCGGTTTATAAAACTAAACGAAAATGTCAAAATAAATGTACGGTATAAAAATTACAATAAACACACTCCAAACAAAAAAAACATGTAAATTTTAAACCTGTTCATCAGCACAAAAATTAATTTAAAAAAAAATACAGAAGATGTAAAATGTTAAATCTGTCAATCTGCACACATACATTGATTTGAAATACATAAATAAAACATAATTAAGTGACAAAATCGATACTTGAAAAACAAAAGAAAAATCATTGCTACTAACTATTATTTACTATAATTAATAAACATAAAATAACCCTAATTTTCATTCCCTCTATGTTTAAAATTCGATTTAATTGCAGTGCATTTCATTGGACAAGGTAATGTATTTAAATGATATGTTTTTAAATCTTAAATAACGAACTATTTTTTCATTTAAACATTTAAAACAAAAAAAGAATAACACACATAAATGCATGCCCTCGTGTATTCAATTATTACTGTCATTATCGTTTAAATAATGTTAATAAACTGCCTTTTAAAATATTCGGGAAATTTAAAATGCCGATAAAACTAATTTTAAATGGTAGTAAATGTGTAATGCAAGTGATTTGAATTTTAATTCTTTTAACAATCAAAATGATCAATAAGTGATTCAATTTAATAAAATGTTCAAACGCCATTCATAGCGTATGGATAATTGGTGATAGCCATTTCAGTCTGTCAGACCTCATTAGACCAGTGTGTTCCATAGGCAATGCCTTGATTTTATTAAAAATGCTCTCCTTTTGATTTTTTTTTTGTATTTTTTTTTTTACTAAATATCAAACTTTACTTATATTTAGTAAAAAAGTAGGAAAAAGGAAACATTATTTTAGATTGTTAAAATCTGAGCAACTTTTGTAAAAGACATTTGAATATATAGAATGTGAAGTTAAGTAATAACATATACATTAAACTTAACATTTCCAATATGGAATAGCACAAAAATACTATTTATGAGACTACTTTTGACCTTAATTAAATGAAATTATTTTCTAAATTAACTACTGAAACATTAATGTCACTTCCAAATTGGTCATTCTGAATGTTTTATTCAATTGCACGAAAACCGAACACATATGCATCTCATTCGTCTTTTTGTTTGGAATAATCGCTTTTTCGTTTTCAGGATTGTTATGATATAGAGCACGGGGCGTCCTGCCAGAGTGGAATCGATATCAACTGTGATATATTTGTGATACTATTAGCTATTAATCTTTTTAATAAAACTAAAATTCTTTGATTTTCATAAATCTTTATTTTATTTATTGAGAAACCCTATTATCAAGTCTTGATATATTTATAAGTTACATTTCATTTTTCGGCGTTATTGTTCATGTAATTTGCATTATAATATGTGTAAATAAGGACAGTTTCTAAAAAATTAAAACGCCATTTAGAAAAGCTATTGTTTAATATAAGAATATTAATTATAATTCTTTAAAGAACCTCAGGAAACTAAAAATATTTGCTAAAAGCTAAAATTATGGCTGAGATTTAACCCCTAATAAATACTACATATAATTTAGTTTCGAAAATCTGAAACGAAATTGATTTTTCAATATAATGACCATAGATATAGGATTCCATAAATGAAGTATATATGCAACCCAATATACAAAATTATGTTTTATAATTTTGAGAAATAGCCTATATTTTTTGTCTACTAATAAATTCCAATTTGAATTATGGAAAAGGCCATACATTTTGAAGAAGATTTGTAAAATGATTGCGCTACACGGGAACTGTTTCAAAATCACAGTTCCTGTCACAAATTACCTTACTGGTCTTTGACATCTGTCAATTTTGTAATTGTTGGCCTAGAATAATAAACGAACAGAATTGTTGGTAAATTACAAAATGGCACGTCAGCAGCGTGAGGCATACAAACTTCTTGATATTAAAAACAATTTTTACATCGGCAATTATCAGCAATGTATCAACGAGGCACAAAATCTGAGAGAGGTATTTACAAGAATAATTATTCCACGAGATAATCGTAATTTATCTTTGAGGTTATAATCAGATTTTTACAACGTTTCTGATATTATTCAAAACTATTTGCTATTATTTATTCGGCCATTGTATTTATATGTTATTCTTATTTTAGCCTTCGTCTCCAGAAGTTGCAATCGAACGTGACATCTTCACCTATCGGGCTTACATTGCCCAGAACAAATTTCTTGTCTGTTTAGATGAAATTCGTGAGACCTCACATGAACGCATCGCTCCCTTAAAAATGCTCGCCGAATATTTCCAAAACAAGAGCCAGCAGAGGCGGGAAGAGATTGTCGCTCAGATCGACAGCCTGATAGCTGGGAATGTGAGTGTCGATAACGACACACTGATTTTGGTTGCTGCAACAGTTTATTCCAATGAAGGAAACTATGAAGCAGCCTATCGTGTCTTGCACAGCTGCGAAAGTTTAGAAGCACAAGCAATGATTTTGGATATTTTGTTAAAGATTAACAGGGTGGATCTGGCAAAGAAAAAGTTGAAGGAGATGCAGGATAAGGACGATGATGCCATATTAACTCAACTGGCTCAGGCTTGGGTTAATGTCGCACCGGTAAGTAAATCCATTTTAAATTTGTTAATTACACCTGTATAATTTTTAATTTTTATTTATAGACAGTTGAAAAATACCGTGAAGCATATTGCGTCTATTTTGAAATGATCGATAAATACGGTGCGACACCATTGTTGCTGAACGGACAGGCTGCCGCTCAAATAGCACAAGCCAAATATAAGGAGGCCGGAGTCAAATTACAAGAGGCTCTCTATATGGACCCGAATTACCCTGACACTCTTGTAAACTTAATTGTGCTTAATAGACAACAACAATTATTTGAGTTGGGGAATAAGTATTTCTGTCAACTGAAGGACGCACATCCCGACCATCCATATATCGTTGACGTTAAAGCAAAGGAAGCTGAGTTTGATAGAGCCTGCTCGAGATACACATTCAAAGTATACAATGCTTGAGCAGTAATATTTTTAAAAATGTATTCCAATTGAAGTTATGTTATTAATATATAAGAAATAAAATTAATTTTGTTTTTATAACTAAATTATACTAAAAATTTGTATTCAAATAATAGATAATCAATTTAATATGGAATATGAATTAGAAATAAATTAAGAAAATACTTTAACAATTTTTTTTATCATTCTGTTTTGTGACATATTTCAAAGATGCTCTTTTATTATACAAAGAAATAAATTTCATTCAAAAATTCCTCTATTTGTAACGATTTTATTTTGAAAAGAAAAATTATACAAATAACATCATTTCCACTTCAAATTAAACAAACCCAGACTATCATTTCGAAAGTGTGTATTTTCCATTTGTTTACAATATTCTACCGATCTTGATCTTAAATTACTCTAGCTTTAAAATGTTTTTTTCTTAAGTTTAAAAAGCCTTTAGACTGAAACATTAATAATGTCGGTGTACTTCTTGATCTTATTGGCTACACTCATATCAACATAACGGTCACCAATGCTGACGATCATTCCACCCAAAATGTTTGGATCAACTTTCGAGGTGAGATGAATCGACTGGTTGCCCTTCAAGAAGGATTTAAGAACAGATTCCAATTTCTGTCTTTGGGCTGGGTCCAATTCCTTTGCGGTGGTAACTTCACAGGTAACCTATATAAAGAAATTATCATTACATTTTAAGTTATTAAATATATACGAAATCAAATTGTTCATGTTATGAAGGACATACAATTCAATGTATTCATAAATTTATATCCCATGGCACTTTTATAGTTATCTTCATTTTTTTTGTAAATAAGAAAAAGCTTATAGCAGCAAATTGCCTAGAATGTGTGAATCTGATAAAATTAACCAATATTCTTGAATCTTTGAAGTGTTTACTTCGTGGTACATTTTCAATATCAGGATAAAAAAACACTTAATAAGTTTTTTTATACCACTTAACGATTTATTTCACTGTTTCACACAGTTTGAGAATGATTACTGTGTAGTTGAAACTAGTCACAGTGAAATAAGTCGTTAATTAATTAATCAATCAATCAAGATTAACACCTCTCCTCTGTGAGCAGCCATGATTGTCTTGTAGGCGTTGATAACACCGTTGATCTTCTTCAACCTTCCATTCTCGGCGAGCAGTTGCAAAAGATTGGACGAAGGAGCAGAGAGGGAAATTTTTGAAGAAACCGCTTTCAATCCTTCTGCTTTCAGATTTCTCTTAATAGTTGGGTTCTCAATGAATTCACGAAGCTTAAGGTCAGTCTTCATGGTTCCCTGGAATTTGACCAGCTCTTTTTCAACTGCTTCCAGTTGCTTTTGCTTGCTGGCGGCAGAGTAAAGTGCGGTTGCGTAACGACCCTCCATACCGAACACCTGCACCGGGGGGCGGACCATCTGCTGCATAGCGGAGCTCGTGCTCACAGAACGAACCTTAATCATTAATAATTATTTAGTAATGTTACTACTAAAATTAGTTAATAAATATAAAAAAACAAAACATGTGAAATACACAATTAGAGATTCATTTCTGTAAGATACATTTTTTCAAATGCTATTTTTTCTTTAAATCATTGAAATTAAAAATTTAATTTTGAGTTACAATATCAAATGGGTTTAATTAAAATTTACAATTTATTTAACTATTCATTTATTGATTTCACAAAAAATTCCTTATCTTGAATATACTATTTATGGACTTTGTTTAAGGCATGTATAATTTATTCCATAGATTCTAAAAGCAAATAATTTACTTCCAATCATTACCCTCGCTATTTCTACATTACGACAAGGCCCCAATTTTTTATACGCCGTTACATAATTCGGGCAAAATCTCTAAATGATCAAAGAAACATAACCACGAAAATACAAGTTACGTAACTGAATCCCGTGGAAATTTCAACCCCGCCTAATAAATGAACTTTAACCCAACTGTGAGAAAATAAATTAACAAACTTACAATCATGCCGAATTTATTCGATGCCATTTTCCTGATGGAATTAACTCTTAAAAAATGTCGGCGCAGGTTAACGGAGGAAAAATTGACACAACGAAATGTAGGGTTGACAGAAAATCGAATTCATAGAGAAATACGCAGTAGTTGCCAACTTAATTCAACAGCGCTAAAAAGTATGTACGCTCTCTGTGAATGAAGAAGGGAAGTCATTGATGCTCCCTCTATGATAATTTCCCGGAATTAATTTGATGACTAAATTCGTAGTAAGGACTGCAGATGGCGCTTTATGACACGAATTGTAAATAAACACGTCATTTTTATAATTCAACTGCATCTTTATATAATTTCAAAATTTTTAATTTCCATAATATTTTAAATATTTCGATCCAAGAATAAAGTGTTTATTCTTAAATCCAATTAATATTGTGTAACGATTTTTGACACAAAAATTGTGTATATAACATTCTATTATAAATTAATCAGTGATTGTTAATTAAAACAACCTGAGGTAAAATAAAAACAAATCCATTTGATATTTCTTATCATTTTTATTACAACAACAGATTTTCATCTTCTTCGCGTTACTTTCCTTTTTTCTTCATTAAATTTATTCTGAATGTATTCATTAGAAAAAAATGAATTCACGTTAATGTAGATGAGTGGATTTACGTTATATATATATATGTATTTATACCATAATGTAAATGTATGCGTATTATTGAAATTTAAATCAGAGAGGATTCTTCGAAATGTAACGTGTTACTCTTCTGCGTATGTATTTATATATATATAATTTAAAAAAGAAAACATAACAAATATGGAGCATGCAACAATTGACATTTTTGGTGTCGAACGAATTATGCGGTAGAAATTTCTTCTTTTATATATTTATTAAAATTCTACTATGTACAAAATAGACACACACTCACACACACAGACACACTTGTATTTCTTTGATAGGGACAATTTGTGAAGAAATTAACACATTTTATGTTGAATTAAAACACTCATTTAAAATAAAATAGTTTAATTTGAAAAATGTGTATCTCAACTCGATTTATATATGTTTCACATGTTTCATGAGCAATTAATTTATTTATATATAAATAATAAGTAATTTAGACTTTAATTGATTAAGTATTCAGTTGATATGAAATGATAAAGAAGTATATTTTATGTTGTAACGAATAAATCTTCATCCAAAAAATGTTCAAATAATGTCAAAAAGAAAATGGCATTCTTTCTTTTCTATTATTCCAAGGCATAAAACTACTATTTTTCTTTTTCGTCATACAAATCTTAATGACTATGAATTATGACATGAATTATTAATTTTTTTATTAAAAAGAGAGCTCTGTACTGTTATTCTTTTTCACTTTTTCCCACATGTAAATAAAAGGTAAATATTGTGACAATGAACATTTTCAAATTGAATTTTTTTACCACTTCTATCAGTATCATCAGACTATACAATTACCACATTTTTTTAAATTTCTTAAGCGCTCTTGCGCTGACTTTGTGCGTGACTATCCTAATCTATAAGTTTATTTTACATACTTTCTCTTCCTTTTTCTCAATTTATCTTTCACTTCAGATTTGTTTGTATTGTGACATTGATATAACTTGTTTATTTTGTGCAGTAAAATGACGTGTTGGCTGAGAATCGGAGGGAACGTAATTAAATATATATGTTAATTATCAGTAAAATAAATGTGTAAATGCAACAATAAAGGACTTTCAGTTAATTTGTCATTATTACAATCGATATTAAAATGAGAGATAATTTTTTTATGGCGAATTGTAGCAGGGTTTGTTAATGTTTTAAGCGGCAGCATTTTAATGTCCAATTTTTTTTTACAAAAATAACTTTTCAAAATATTTGTAACCAGCTTCTCAACTAATATGTCCAAAAGTTTCTCAAACTTGCTTTGTTCATAAAATTTTATAAATCGGCTGCTTGTATTTTAAGACAGTTAAAGAAAAAAAAAACATAGTAAAACATAATTGCACACATGATATTATTTCAATTCATCATATTTTTTTTGGTATGTATAAAAAAATATATTGCACTAAAACTTCGTTGTTATATATGTGTTTATAATAAGTAAATAACTCGATCTGCGCATGAACAATTATTGATATTTTTTTTTACAAATTCACATAAATTAAAAACAATAATAATAATAAAAAAATAAAACAGGGTCGTAATAATAATAAAATTAAAAAAAAAACTGAGGTCATGCTTATTTTTTCTCTCGCGTATGTACACCTTAGAAATTAAAAGAAAACGTAAATTGAAATGAAAAAGAGTTCATCGACCAGCACTCTTATTCTTTCCCTCACTCGCATCCCGCTTTTATAAAATGCACTATTTTCTAACATAATATTAAACAAATATACAATATTTTAAATTAAATTAAAAAAATAATCCACGTGTACTTTCTTAAAAAAGGATTTCCCTCTCCTTCTCAAGTTCATTTTTTTTTTCACCCGAGAAACAGCAAATTTCTTAAAAAAAAAATATAAATGACTCACATGTGTTTTTCGTCTTTAAAGTTCTATCATATTCACTCATTTTATTCTTTTTGATTTTAGTGTGTTGTGTGAAAACGTAAAGGCGATCCCGAAAAGAAGTATTTGAATTGTTTAGTTGTCATTTTCTGTTATGCATTTTTTTCGCTTAAGCCGACAGCCAGACTCGACCGCCTTTCAGTCTTACAAAATTATGTTTATCTTCCTTTATTATTCTACATTCTCGAGCTTTTTTAGAATTCTTACAATGACAAAAATTGTAAACGTTTATTTTTCCTTACCTTCATATAGTTATCTAAATAAAAACATCACAGATATCTCACTTTCTTATTTTTTTTATATTGAACAATTTAATCCTGACATGTTTTTAAATCGTTTTTGAAATAAATCAAGCAAAAAGTTGCAGAACTGAACTGTCCAAGAGTTTTAAAGCTAAACTGGTTCAAATAGTATTACAACCATATATAATTTTAAACAGTTTAAAAACAAAATTATCTAACAGATTTATAAACTTTGCTCAACAAATAAGTTTTCATTACTTTAATAACTAAACAAATTCAACATTTTTTTGTTAAATATATTTAACAGTTTTAAAATTCTTGAAATTGTCAACAGTTTTATAATTATTTTGTGTAACTAAAACAATTAAACAATTATATATTCTTATTTTCCAACAAGTTTAGTCTTTCTCAAGGAGTATTAAAATAATTCATTTAATTAAATAAATAGTTAAGGTTACAATAAAGTAATTTGGACTAAAAAATTACTTGAATAACCTGAATTATTTTTTTAGATCTTGGAGGCATTCACTTCGTGGTACATTTACAATTTTGTAAAGAAAACACTTATTTTCTTTATACCACTTGTCGTATAAAAAAAAGTTTTTTTATAAATGAGTAGACAAAACTATTTTTTCTATTGAACAGTGAAAATGTTCCAAACAGTTCAGCTTAGTGCAGATAAATGTGATGTTTGTTTAAATGTAATGAAAATATTTTTTCTACAGACGAAATCACTTGAAACGTTGGCCGCACTAGATAATCCTTCTTTACAAGTCCATTAAAATCTAACGATCACACTTAAAAAAGATTTTCCCGCTCTACATTTCTCACTTTTTTCGCTATTATCCCGAGAAACGTTAATAATTGTTGGTAACAATTATTGGCATTTCCTCCTCTTCATAGCATCCGTTTGTAGTAATTTTGATTTTTTTCTTATCAAGAAATTTTCATTTTCGATGCAAGTCTTCTTATTAATAAAATTCTGCTCGCTGTAGTCTTTTTTATTAACAAAATTTCTTCATCTCACTATAGTCTCGATTTTTATATAACAAAATTTCTCTTCACCTATAGACTTTTAATTATTATAAATCCTTCGCTCACATAATTTCACACATTCCTTCTTTTCGTTTGCTCTTCTTTGTAATATAATTTATTTAAAGTAGTCGGCAGTGAAATCCTGAAAGAAGGTAAATATTAAGAAAAATTGCAATAAATAAAGGTTTTTTTATGAAAACTCACTATTTGTTACGAGCGGTCCAGCCGGAAGTGGTCCTCAACGCCGTCAGGTATGATGTTGATGCCAGAATCAGAGAGCATCTGCAGGCCATCAAAGTCAAGCGGCTCAAGGCCCTCACGTAGCGACTCGTTTGCCAGGAATTCGGCCTCCAGCTGCTTTGAAAAAGACAGGTCGTGCCTCGTTATGTCATCTGTCACTGAAAAATCTGTAAACACAAAAATTCAACTAACCTGACCTTGTTCTAAAAATTTTAAATAAACTAACCTGTTAAGATGATGTCAGGTATACTAGTGGGTGTGTTGGGTGTTGTGTGGAGGCTGGCGGGGGCTGTATGATACACAAGTTGAGAGGGTGAGGTGCTGTAGTATCCGGCGTCTCCCGTCAGCTCCGTCTGCACATCCTGGAGGGTGATGGGTGATTGTGCCTGGGTCAAGTGAACAGCACCTGAGTGCTGCTGGTCAAGGTAAGACACACCACTGCCGCTACTACTCACTGGCGTGTCCATCTTCATAAAAAAAAGCAAATAAAAATCATCCTCGAAGATTCATTTGTAAATTAAGAAGATTGCCACCAATCAGAAATGTAATGCCAAAAAAACTAATCTACCACACTTTAGACCAGGGATATTCAACACATATTTAATCAAAAATAGCCTGAGGAGCCTAAGAAAAATAAAACAAATTAATTTAAAATTACAATTGCTTGTTAAATTTAAAATAATTATTAAGAAAGATTTTAACAAATATAGATTATCTCTATGGTTGGACACCCCTGTATCAGATAATCAGAACATATGTATTAGATATTAAGATGTCTGACCCATTGAACATTTCCGCAATAACAGAAATTAAGATATTACATAACTTATATTTCCAATACTAACACATTTGTTCTGAAAATGTTTTGTCTATATTAAATATACAGATTTATTTTAGAAGAGCATTCATATTATATTTAAAAAAGCTAGTACTTAATTTTCAGGCTGGGTACATTTTTATATTGTATAAGTAAAAAAAACTATCTACTAAAAAAATTACTTATGTAAGCTACCTATGATAGAAAGATATAAATGTATACAATGAAGCAGAATTAAACATTCATTTGACATACATATAAATAAAGAACCAGAAGCACATGCATCTATACAGAGTGAACAGAAAAATTGTATAAACTATATATTTTAAGATTATAATCATTAATAATAATGGAATATAATTAATTGACGTGAACAATTTTGTTATAACAACATTATACAAATTGTGATTTATTTCATCTTTTTTTCCTGTTTACTCTGTAGATTCTTAAAAAAGTTGAGCTGTTTAAAGAAACAAACTGGGCTTCTTAATTTTAGGGACAACCACTATTTACTTATTACAAACAACAAGAACGAAATGAAAGAAAACACTATTGTTTAAAACAGATATTTATATAATAGGATGTTAGGTATAATTTTTAAGTTGGTTTTAGGAAGTCTTTTCACCTGAACTTGCGCAGTCCAAGTGCAGCCGGATTCCACAAGACTGGCTACCAACTGTGCCCAGTCCTGTCAGACACACGTTAAGGAGAAAGAGAGAAAAAAAGTGTAAGGAACACGATATTCATGTTTCATACAGATCATCTATTCCGTTTCATTTAAACAGCACAACACAGACACATCACATACTTAAATCTATAACAGGGATTTATGATAAATCACACATTTTTTTTTAAATATTTTTAGTATTTTTATGTACAATGATGACCTGAAGAATAAATTATGGATGGATTTCCTGTATTACTATTATGATATAATGACGGGTCTGTGAAGTGTATTAGCCAAGGCCATGCATACATATGAAAGAAGGGAACCAAGAAAATGTTATTTAATATTCAGAAAGAAAATTCTCACACTAAGTAATCTTTTTATTATCTTAATCACTATTATAATGAGATGATGGCATCAACAAAAATAAAATATACAAATAATTGATTAGTAGACCTGAGACAGTCCTGACACCAGTTATAGAAAAAAATCGTCATAATAACATAATGCTGAAATTACTTAAGGCTGGCGTTTACTAGAAAAAGAATGATGCGATGACAGAGATAGTTGCGAATCGTCAAGGAGGTGATGCCTCTCGAATTTAATAGCGAAGTAGTTGAGAAATATGTAGAACACTGTAGTTTGGATTTCTTATTTGATTTTCATATGTGTATGTATGACGCGTTCTATTTCTTTTATTGAAATGAATGAATATGCTGTTTGTTATTTTTTAGTGTATAATGAGACAGTGCATAAATATATTTCATGAATTTTGTCATATCATCGAAAGAATTACTCAATGGATGTTATGTTTTTATTCTCATTTTTAGAGGCAAATTTAGAAATCACAGAATTAATGCAAAGCACACAGTGGCATTTGTTTTCAAATGGAAAATATAGTATATTTTTTAACATTTTATTAAATGAACATTTATTAAAATATAGTACACTATTTACCACTATCTATATGAGATTTAATGATATAATATTTGTCTAGTCAAACTATATGTAACTTGCCAGTTTTATTCAATTTCACGGGAATTGATGATATTTTCGGAACGGCCTTCCTAAGTAAACAGCATTGTTTTCTGACAAAAAAATGTATTGAACCATAACTACATTCAATGTAGATTATTACGACATATTTCATTTTCTTCAATAATTATATTAATAAGTAAAAATATAGCACATTTTTGCATAAAATGTGCTAATTTTGGACGTAATTTTCTTCTAAACTATTAATCAGATTCATTTGTAAATAACTCGTTGGAGTTTTAGGATTATTTTGATATATAATATGATGAAATTCATTATTCAGGGTTTGTTTGTTAGAGGAATTCAATTAGTACAAAATCGCTTAATTTTACAAACGATAAACACCAGCCTTAAATAAAATAGTCAACAAGTAAAACAAATAAAATCAAGTCGAATTAATTAATTTTTACCTAACATTGAATTACAAATATTTTATTAAGCATTCAGTGTGAATAAAGTATCATAAATTGACACATTTGGTAAGCAAATATTTTGATTAAATTTTGAATAAATTTGTGGATGCTTCAATATCATTTCTATTAATATCATTATGATGTATTCTGCATAATTTTGTCCTTTTGTTGGTTCTTCTGAGGATAATTAAGTTTATTATTATTAATGATATAAACAAATTATAAAAATCATTCTTTTAACTTTTAATTTGTATAAATTATTAAGACTAGGTTAAACATATCTGTTTCTTTAAATAATTTTCAATAATGACTCGAGCATTAATGAGTTACTCAACTTTTGAATGCAATAATACCATTAAAATGTTTAGTTTTTAACAATTACAAAAAGTGTTATTTAGATTGAAGTATCAATAGCAAAGAGTATTTATTCACTTGGTCATAGTTATATAAATAGATTTAAAAAAATGATTTGAAAATAATTAATACATTATTTCCACATTTAGCTCTGTGACATTTTGACTTATGTTATGCAAGTACTTTAGACAAATGCAAATTGAAACAACTACTTCTTCGGCAAATACCCTGCCAGACATTGCATTACATAATGTACACCTGTTGCCGCATTAAATATGCAAAATGGATTGAATTAATTTTATAAAACCATTGTTCGTAGCAATTCATTAAATACTTCTGCATTTTCTTCACTATATAAAAATAGATTCTAAAAATGTAAAATATGATTACAATTGCAAATTATTGCTAACTCGTTTAATTTATAATTATTTCTTGGGGAATACTTTTTTGGAAATTATTTCAGGTGGGAAATTCCTTATTATAAATATTTTTTCTTCAAGCTGATGAGAGAGACTACTTACCACACCCTACGCACAAAGTAAGCGGGCGGATACAAATGTAGGTGTTAGTAAAAAAAAAAATGAAAACAGGAAGAATGATGATATTTCATGTGATTGTTCATGTAAATTTATCTGGTCGTACTTACCATTGAAAATTGTTCGAAATGTTGTTGCAGCTGCGTGGCCTGGTTTTGGCTGTACAGGTGGTAGTCGTTGTTGAGAGGACTGAGCGGGCTTGGTACTCCAGGGCTGCACGGTGCTGAATGGCGCCCACCTAGGCTCGGTGAGGATTGTGGACTAGGGCGGGGACTTCTATAGCCAGCCCCTTGTTGTAACTGAATGAAAATAAATTGATTTAAAATATTTGTAATATTGAAATATAAAATAACTTCATAATAAAAAGAATTAAATATTCAATACTAACTGTTGGTGAAGGCGATGTTGGAGGCACCTGTTGTTGATATATTCCACCCATGCCTCTAAATTGTGTGTAGTCGTGATTTTCCACTGTTGCACTCTTCTCCACTGTTACACTCTGTAAAAAAATGTGTCAAAGAAGAGGAAAAGAAATAATGTTATAAAAAATAATTATTGTAGTGCCAGTATACAAATATTAATGAATTACTATAATGATGTGTATAGTAGAAATTACAAGAGGTATCTTATGCTTATAGATCTCAATAGATGGAAAATTAATTTGATTGATTAACATCTATTAATTAAACTTTTCATGAAGATTGGGAGATAAAGCAAGCACCATAATTTCATGTGGCATTGCCAACGAACAAAATCCGGTCAACCTCCTTTACCAAGGCATTGCACATAGAACACAATAGTCTGATGAGGTTCGAAAAACCGAAATGGCCATTAATAGTTATCCATACGCTAGATGAATGGTAGTTGAACATTTTATTAAATATCATGAACATTTTATTGAAAAAACCTTTATTTATAAGTACAGTTTTCCCATCAAATATTGTAGAAAACCTCTTGTATCTCAACTAATAATGCAGACAATGAATAGTATAACAATTGACAAACATACAAAAAGCAAAAAAATTGAAGCTTTAACTAAAAAAAAAAAAAACGAATAAACAAAACGAACCTTATTATGGTGCAGATACCTAGAGTTAACTGGAACTGATAAGTGAGTCTGTAACAGATAATTAAAAAAAGAACAAAAACATGCAAAACGGAAATTGCGTGTTAACTAAGTTTAAAAGACAAATTTATAGTGCTTGTGTACGAAAAATAAATAAAATGTGCATGCCACTAAAAAACTGAACAATACATAGGTTTGGTGCAAATGCGCAGGATGTGTTGCCTTGGGGAAAATACCTGGTTAGTAGAGACGGGTGTCGTAAAGGGAAACGGCCTATGCTGCCTGACACCCGTTGGTACGCTCGTTGGTGATAATGTCGATGGACTGGTGTTTACTGGACTCTAAATGTAATAATAGAATTAATTATTAAATAAATAAAAATAACATTTCGTCAAATATTTTGTATATGTTCCAAACATTTGCATGGGTGGTATAAATTTTTTAGATTACTTCACTCTGTTTTAATTAATCAGAATATAGGCTTATTCCAATCATCCAGGAATGAGAACGTTAAGAAGAAAATTGTATTATGGTATTTACTTGTATCCATTTACAATCGCATGGGAAGGAGCCTTATGGTTTTTCTGTATACTATTTGTTACCTTCCCGGGCCATTGAGATTGAGAATGACCCCAATATCTATGCATTATATTATGTCTCAAAGTCAACAACAATAATTCAGGAATATATACTCAATAATTTATTAAACATACAGAACTGTATGGTGAACTTCCTTGGTCTTGATCCTGGTCTAGAGGTGTGTGTATGGGCGAGGGGAAGTGTACGCTGGTGAGATCTGGTAAGGAGCCGGTGTTGTTGCCAATTGGTATTTGCACTGTTCCTGGTTCGTGCGCCGTGTGATATATGCTGTAAACATAAACAAAACATAGTAACTACAACATTATAAATTTAAAAAGGTTACTTTTATTTTAACAGTGTCCAGCACCATCGGACATTGTAAAAACTGACTTTAAATATGTTTTCTTTTAGTGAAATTATTCATATATAAATTTCATTAATCATAAAATAAATAAAAATAATTTGAAAATAATTAATTAGTAATTTCAATTTCATTTTTTTTAAATTTATTTTTGATAAATGTGACCATGTGAATAAATCCTTTTTTCTATTATATGGAAAGTATTTCACATTAAGCTAACGGGTGATAGCCATTAAAGTAACATATATAGTATTAGCATTCCAGTCTTTCATAATTATATATATATAATCAGTATCCCCTTTTACCATATGGTGTTGGATTCTTTCATAAATTGATTGTCATATTAAATTGATTTTAAGTAATTCCTACTTTATTCCTGGGACGCGGGGAGGAACCTCACAGCTGGACCTGGGCCGCCTATTATCATGCTGCTCCGGTCCATTCATCGTAGGCACCATCCACCGGCTGTTGGTGTTTTCAGTTCTGTCATTATTTATCTCCTAAAAATAACAAGAATAATTAAGACATGGATTCATTTTTACAAATACAATTTAATTACCTGCATGGCACTTTGATGTAAAGTCGAGTCACTCTTCGTCCTCCGCCAGCTCGTGTCTGGCGGAGGACTAAGGAACGTCCCGCTAGAGTATGGTGACGTGTCGTGCTTCCGATCCTGAGGCCTCCTAATGGGGCCGCCTTGTGACCGTGCTCTGCTCTCTCTATAGTTCGTCTGAGGGTGCGAATGTGAATGTGATGAAGAGTGCTGCGTGTGCTGTGTAATCACATCTTCGGGCTAAAAATATCATAAATATAAAAAGAATTAATAACAATTGTATACAAAACCAATAAAATTGAAAAACATCAATAATCACACAATAATAAAAATAAAAATTTATCAGATAGCACTCAATTCTAAGGAACCCTTAATTTTAGTTATTTCTTTATTAATGGAATCTTCAATATAACATATATTCATACATTTGTACTAGGTAGCATTTTATTTCCTACTTTGTATTTATTTGTCTCTTTTATTTCAGAATCCCGTTGTGATCGCAAATTAAAAATATATCAGCTAGCTTAAACACCAAGAATAATTCTGGTTATGGTTTTATTAAGGGACCTTTACAAGACCATGCAATTTTGCTATGATCTAAGGCTACAGCTGATTATTGAAGTATATCACAATTTCGTATTGCGGTACACGTCTCAGCATCAAAATCAATAAAAAATCTAGAGAATACTATCGGATGCATAAACTACATATTCTATCTAAAGTACAAATAAATAAATAAAAATATATTTTTCCTTTGCATAAATTAAAGGACCACTGGATTTCAAAATTTTAGCCATCTTACGACTTTCTATATAATTCTATCTAAAAAAACAAATAGATAAAAAAATATTTTTTTTCTTTGTCTAAATTAATGGATTTTAACCATCTTACGACATTCCGTACAATCAGCTTGGAATTTTGTTTTGAGGTTAATCGAATAAAAAAAGACTCCTCATAGGGAAGGTGAGTTAATATTTTCATTATTCCTTTTTCCGCAATAATCATGGAAGTAATAGAAAACAAAATTGGAGGTATTTGTTTTATAAATACATTTAAATGCAAATCGTGCTGTACGCATTGTTGTTTTAAATCCCAGATAAGGTTAATTATTCCATGGCCTTAAAAAATTCAAAAAACGATAAAAATCTAGATAATTGTCTCTTCAGGTAGAAATTCTAGCATCTTATTTACCATTAAGATTAACTTCCTGTATGCTGAAGGTAATTAACTATCAATGTTCAAAGTGTTACCAGTATATCAACACTCTTTAATTAAATTCATTCATGTGCAAAAATAATTTAAACTGAACCCGTCAACATGACTACATAAAAATATGTCATGGCAATTAATTGTATTTGATTAGAATTACAAAAAAATGTTCTTAATCACTTATTCAGATTTTATACTTGTAGTCTTAATAATAAAATATTGTAAAATTAAAATAAAATTAATTATTATAAGAAAGATAAAAAACAAGAAGAAGGGATGACTGCTGAAACCATGGCAGGATGGCATTAGTAAAATGCTAGAGAAACAACATCCAACTCCAGGAAGCAAAACAAATAGCTAAAGATAGGAATAAGTGGAAGGAGTTCAACATGAAATAATAATCCATAATCTCAACACCCGAAAGGGTAACAAATGAGATCTAAATGATTATATATATATTATTTTTAATATTTAAACATTGGTAGTTCATATTGTAATAATAAATATGGATATACGATAAAATTAAAAAAAAATAGGTTGAATTGAATAACTCTATTAATTCTCTACTAGTTTTGTGTTATCGGCCGATATTCAAGACAATTCAAAATTAATTACATCCAGCTTTTCAAAAATGTTAAAAATTAACGCATATTCAACTCTCATTTCACTTTATTGACATGGAAATTGCACTTCCCATTTTTCTTGTTTTCCTTTTTATCTTATACCCAGAGTGATCATGTGACCAATTTGGATTAAATTCTTCATACATTGGATAATATAGTCGAGTTTGATATAGAAAATTCTACTTTATAAGTAGAAAATAATAGCATGCATACATATTTCAAACAGTAAAATAAGGAGGAAAATATTATGCATAGCACACACACACACACGCACACACGGGCATGAACAAATTATCTAGCTATGAAATATTTAGAGCTAATTGCACTCAAAATCGCCTAATTGATTAACTTTAAACTTCATTTTTGATTTATTGGTGATGGTGCAATTAACTCCTTTCAGATGAATAATGTGTCAACAATCCAATGGGTGTTATTTATATGTTCACATGAAAAATCTACAAACAAAATGTATACAAAACAAAAACAGATTATTTTTTTTAAGAAATCGTTTGGCTTGTCAGATTAATGATTTTTCATTACATTTTTTGTTACTTGATTTTATATTATTATTACACTAATAAAACACATTAACTAAATTTTAATGATTTAAATAAAACATTAATTTACTTTGTATAATTTTGCTTGAAAGTAATTCAGTGTTTTATATATATATGGGTCTATTTTGTATGGAAAATGTTAAGTTTACTGTGTATGTTATTAATTAAAATCACAATCTATGAATACATATTTATTACAAAAACGGCTAACACTGTGATGATAAAAAATAACATATACGTTAAACTTAACATTTTCCATATGGAATAGCCCCGATTACCTTTTTATTTTTGTAGACAATTCTATATAAAATAAATTAATGATATTATTCCTATCCTATATGTTATTGTTGGAAAATGGCTATCGACCTTTGGTATTTCTGCCTTCAGTGTTTTATTTAAACTTAAACAATGTAAGAAGTAGAAGCCTCTTTTATCAATAAAATTTAATATTTGGAGACAAAAATAATTATCTTATTACTGCGTAATAAAGCAACTTTCAGTACTTACACACAAATGTTCATATGTGTTATGAACTTTCAACAATTTGTAATAGTGAAAAGAAAATAATTAATTGATTTAATGAGAATTATTTTTAAACAAAAGACTCATCATATAACTTCCTATATTATTTTTAGTTGGTATTTTAAATAAAAACCAATAATTAACCTTGAAGCTTGCTGGTGTGTACCTTCAATGAATTGAAGAATGGGTACATAATATATCAGTGAAAGTAATAGGACGCGTTTTTAATGCATAACCTCTTGACATTTAAGTATGGGATGTGTATTATATTTATTAATTGATTAATTTTAAATTTAATTAAAAATAATTTTAATTTAAATAATTTAACAGTCTCCATTACCAGTTTACAGAAGATTACTAGAATATTAAATCTCATAATCTTCAGTAAACTAGAATATCAAGTCCAGTAATCATTTCTGAAGTGGTTGTGGAGACTTTAATTATTTAAATAAACATTATTGTTTTTTTTAAAATTCAATCCACACTACTGAAGATAGAAACAAAGTTTCCGAAATATTTACTTAGCAGAATAAAACGAGTAGGAGAAATGACAATAATTTTTATTTAAATAATATTAAAATTATTAAAAAAAGTATTGGATATCAAAGACATGTGTTAAAGAAAACAAATTAATGTATATACAAATATGTCCTTCATTAGTGATATTACATAACTTACATGTATACTAAATATCAATAGATCCATTAAATATTTATTTACCAGTTGGAAGACTTCGGTCGATGGCCTTTTTGTGACTCTTGAGTATCGAAATAATTAATTACTACAATTGATATTACTTCTTTTTTTTTATTTTATTAAATAATTATTTCCAGCAAAATTGTATTAATAATATAAGTGTATCTCTCAAGTTATGGAAAATGTTTTATCTAAAATGAGGAATTAATATAATATTTAATTATAAAATTAGCATAGAAATGTTTTTTTGTATATACAAGTACAATCTACTAAATGCTCTGTATATTGTTATTTAATAATTCAAACAAGGCTGAATGAGTAATGTTCAAGCCAATTACACAAGAGTTATTTTATTTCACTTATAATGAAGATTATTATTAAATACATTTATTTTTAATTATTATAATTTATACTAATTAATTAAGTTACTTGATAATGAAAAAAAATAATAATATTTTAATAGATTTGAAATTATTTTTAATCTTTTATTATTAATAGGCAGAAAGATTACTGGCCGATAGCTATTTATCAAAATAAAAATATACTACTTAATGTATTATTTTAAACTATTGTACAAACATATGATAATAAAGATATTTACTACTACTATTGTTTAACATAAAACTAAAATTAATATAAATGAAATAAAAAGAATTTGAAAAACAAATTTGTATTACAGTACTTACGTAACGTAAGTCAAAAAGTGACAGTAACTAAAGGGAAAATGATTGATTAATAATTAAATATTTTCAAATTCTTTTTATTTAATTTATATTAAAAAAATGTGATCATGCGAATAATTTATTTTTTCTATTATTAAAAATAATGTGTTTTATCAGTTGAAAAATATTTCAATATACAAATGTAGAAGAGCCAATAATAATAGTGTAATAATTATTCCCGTCGAGTACACATTATTCAGGATTAAACTACGCAAATGCAAAAAAAAATAAATAATTTTTGTAGTGTTATTATTTTTTGCAGGGCGCACCTTGGCGTTATCTTTGATATGGGTGGCGTTCTTTGCATTTTGCGCGGACACATTCGGCAGCGAACCCCCTTTGAATGCGCCGAGCGACTGACTGCTGATTCTTAGGGTATTTTTCGAGGCGGCCCCCTTTTCCGAACTCACCTGCATATAATATACATTAAATACAACACATCAACGGTTTAAGTTCTTTTACAGCCTCAACTTTCAGAATTAATTGTAAGAACAGCATGACAAATTACAGTGAAAATCATATTTCCATATTATTTTTATTAGTACATTAGAAATTCTCTTGCGAGCGATAGAAGAACACAAAGGCATGCTTTCTTCTCTATGTATTTTTTATTTCGTTCAATAATTTCGTACTAATGTTTCATTGCTACTATAATTTTTGAATCCCTTAGATGTTTAGTACAATAATTGGGTTTGTATTGTGCAATCTCTTTCCTAAAGCTTTAACTTAGAGCCAGTTCACAATCACCTGCGAACGAGAATGGAAATAATCGTATACAGAAAGACCATAAGGCCTCTTCTTGGGCGGTTATGAATAGATACATGCAAATCCTATGACTTATCTTTCCGTTTCGTTACGATCTCATTCCTAGGCGATTGTGAATCAATAGATGTAAATCCCCTGATTTATCTTTTCTGTTTCGATCTCGTTCATATGTGATTAAATAATATACAGAGAGGTTTTTTTATCAGTATACATTAGGGGAAGTGTATACTTGCAAAAAACGTGAGTCAAACGCATTGAACCGATTAAAGTGTGTATGTTTAGTTGCCTATTTGGCATATGTGTGTTCAATTGCGTGTTATAGGCAACTAAACACACATATACTAACGCATTTGACTCGCGTATTTTGCAGGTATACATAAGGGAAATGTATACTGTTAAAAAAACCTCTCTGTATATACAGTTTCAAAACTTGTTTTAATTAAACTAAAAAAATAAACTAAATATATAAAAAAGTATTTATACCTAAATTTACAAGATTCTGTACGTTTTTCATAATCATATGTAAAAAGTTCTGAGAGTTTTTTGTAATTTAAAATCAGTTATTAAAAAGATATTTCCATCACAAAAGTATCACAACAATTAAGGTAATGAGGAATCTTTTGTTCTCTTTTCCACAGTTCTTCTTTCTCTTTCTTATTGCCTTCCAATTAATTTAGAACATCACATTTTTGTCTTAGACCAATTTATTTGTGTATATTTTTGGGCAGAATTAAAGCAAAATGTTATTAATAAACAAATATCAGAATATGTGTATTTATTTCTCATATACAAGGCAAACGGATTTCTGACAACAACGAAGGAATTGCTTGCGATAAAAGGGTTCAGAAGGTCGCACGAAAAATAACGATAAGAGCGCGGGAGAGAAAACCGCTCGTTATTTCTTTTTTCCTTCAAAAACTCGCAAAAATTATTTAGGAATTTTACATATACTCATTATAGCAGCTAATCATTTTTATTTATGCTAATCACATCAAATTAAAGCAGTCATAATATTTAACCAAACAAATGAAATTATAATAAGTACATTAAATTTAAGAACATAAATGATTTGTTATAACCAGAAATTATCAACTAAAAATAACAGTGTTTAATTAACAGTTAAGTTAATCAGAGCTATTCAGTGCTAGAAATGTAAAGTTTAACGTGTACGTTATTAATTAATTTCACAATCTATGAATATATATCTATTAAAAAAGTTGCTTAGACTGTCATGATAAAAAATAATGTACACGTTAAATTTAATGTCCCTTACAGAATAACTCCGAATAATATACAGGCTATTCTGCAATGGAAATATTAAATGCAACGTGTACGTTATTGATTATCATCACAGTCTAAGCAGCTTTCGTAATAGATATATAATCATAGAATGTGAATTTTAATTAATAACGTACACGTTAAACTTATCATTTTCTGTACCCCGATTAACTCAGCGCCAGTTTTTGCTCAACCACCACATTTTTTTAGAATGTTGTTATACATTAAAGGGGCAAGAAATTAAAACTTTAAGAATTCTATATAAATTCTTTCAATCTCCGTTTTAATTATTTATTCATTTGATTGCATCATATGTGGGGATTACCACATAATAATGATTCATCTATTTTATACTGGTATTTAGTTTGTGTGTAAACATTTGTCGCTTTGTTTTTATAACAAAATAATTAATATATTTCTTTTAGGAAATTTATAATTAATACATAAATATTATAAAAATAGCAATAAAAATATAATAGTATACAATAAAGATGTTTGTAATTATAACTTTATTTATTATTTATAATTTTTATATTTTTTATGTGTGCATATTTTGTAAACAATAAAGTAAATTCGTGATAAACAAAATTAATAATTCCCAGCGCCTCCACCATCACAAATATGTTTAAAGTTGAATATAAATAACGTTGGTCATGTGCGAGAAAGAGAGGCAAGTTTCAATTGCGAAATATCTCTCTGGAATATTATCAGCACTCGGTTTTTTCTCAATAATAAATAAATAAGTCTAATGGCAAAACATGTGCCACACATGTTGTTATTCTCTACACACACATACACATAAGAATATGAAACTTACAAATGTTTTGTTGTCCTTTATAGAAAAATTCAGTAACCTTTAATGATTTATATTCTCGATCATTTTTTTTTAATAAAACATTCAATATACAAATGAAGGTGAAAAGTTTCTGATCATACAGTAATATTAATTATGAATTAATAAATTACGAATCGAACAAAACATCAGGTTTTTATGATGTGACTATTCTCAACCGTAGTTTAAATACTCATTTCATACCTATTGCATTGCTAATTATATAATGAATACATTTTTTTTATTATTATTAAATTTATTTTCAAACAATATTCATATTAATTTATGGGCAGACACAAAAAAATATTTTATTTTTTCATATGATTCTAAACTCAAATTGTAATAATTTATAATAAAATTGCAACGAAATGGAGTAAATATTTATATTTCTATGTTAGTACCAGTGAAAAAACAATCTCAGTGCCGAGAATTGATAACCTAAATTATATTTTCATTATTTTTTCTGTTTCCATTGACAGGAAAAAGCAATTTTTTAAAAATATAAATATGGATAATAATAAATGGAAGACGACACAAGCGCCATCTTTTGCCTAATTTCATGTGGCATCACCAACGATTCTAGTCTACAAGTCTGATTAGGTTCGAAAAACCGAAATGGCCATTACTAGTTATTCATACGCTAGATAAATGTTAATGTCGTCAAAATTAAACCATGGCATTCTTTGTCAAGGTCTGCAAAGTCAGTATTCAATATCTTTAAAAACCATTTAATATAGTAGACTTATTCAATTTTATGGAACAACTTTCCGTTATAATTTTCATTCGTAAAAAGTGAATTATCAATTTACAGATCAACATGAAAGATTTTTTTTATTGACGTTTTATTATACACAATGCTATTTAATAATTAAGAATTTATTAACTCATTGCCAAGCTTTTCTATGACAGCAAATCTCCTTAGTGTCCAGTTAGTCACAATTAGTAGACCATGCATATGGCTACATGTTTTTAAAGATTGTGGATAAAATTCTGTAAGTAAGAAATCAAAAATGAAGCTGAATGCCATTTGGTTACTTTTATTTCTAACAAGAAATATTTATTTATCTAACAAGAAACAGATTATTATAAGAAAAACAATAAAATATTTTCTTATAAGAATCTGTTATAATTAATCTTATAAGATTCCTTATATTATTTTGATATAAAATTGAAACAGATCCTTATAATCAATTTCAATTTTATTGAATATTTTAAGTTACAATATATATTAAGATTTTTGCATTACCCTTACAGATTTTTATCTATATTTATTAAAAATGTATTTGATACAAAAGTCTAATAAGATTCTGTTTTTCTTGAATAACTTCCTCATTTATCACTTGTTGAAACAATTTGAATATTAGAAGGTAAATAAAGTAAAATTAAAAACACTTCGTTTGTTTCACAAATAATTATATGTTGATTCAATTAGTTTTGTCTTTTACTGTATTATCAAGAGTAGATTCTGTCACCACGGAGAAATGAAAATAGATATGTTTTTTTTTTTAATATGGTTACATTTAGGGTTAAGAGTTGTTGGCTTGTTACAATAGGGGATTTTTGATATATTGGCAAGCGATTATCATCATGACATTTAAATCATAACATGTCAAATTAATTTTAAACTCTCAAAATGTAAATAAACGAATGGAGCATATTGTGAAGAGCTTTGTAAAAACACAAGTATTTATTATTTATTCTGTGACTACTAAATTAAATTGAGTTTATTAAATTGTTACGTTGCTGCAACTTTTCCTTTCACATAACCAACAAATTAAGAGCATGAATTACAACATAAGACAAGAATAATTTTGCACTAATCTAAAATACAACTAATATGACACACATTAATTTATGGAAATGTCAAATTAGAAGATTAGTATTAAAAAAAGCAGACATTCATTTTTGACAGTAATGTTGATTTTGATTATAATAAATTTTATATGTGTAAGGAAGAAAATAATAATTGAAGATTTTATTGTTTATGACAATTTGTTACTACGGAAGACAAATAAAATTAATACATACCATCAAAATAAATATTCCAGAAATGAATTTGTTCCATGACAATTACTATTTTTATAATTAAGAATCCAACAAAACCATGTAATATATTCAATTTAATGCACATTTATCTTCAGCAATGAAAATCCTTTGTGAAAACGCATTTGTTGTTGTTTATTTTGCACATAAAAAAAGCACAAGTGGATTTATTATTATTAAAATCATAATGTAAGTGAAGTTGGTTGTTTATCAGGAAAAAAACAAATGATTGTTATACGCACAGAATCATGGAAATTCGTAAATGCACCATTTGCTCCGATTCGCAATAGGAGAAAAAATAACAATAAAAGCGCAACACAAAAACCCAATTATCGATTGTCATATAAACAAAAGTGCCGTCGTTGCGCTAGAAAGCGACTCCCCGGATTTCGAAACGGAAGCGGGGGCCCGTTTCCGTAAACAACAACAACAACAATCCGGGACGATCGCCGTGCGTTGTTTACGTCGTCATTTCCCCGGTTTCGTAAGCGGACGCGTTCGCGTGCGAACGCTCGGCGACGTCGCCGTCCGTCCGTCGAGAGGCTCACTCACCCTGGCCGTCGCGTCAGACACCTCCTTCATGATCTGCTCGAACCTGGCCGTCTCCTCGGCCTGCCGGTGCGTGTGCAGGGCGATCTTCTCGCTGAACTTCCTCGGGTTCGCCATTGTTTTTATCTCGCGCGGGGGCCACACAAACACTTGCGCGCACTCACGCGAACATATGAGCGGAACACTGCATTTGGCCGATCGCCGCGACACGAAAACAACTGCTGCCGCTGGGGAAAACGCAACGGATTGCAGCCATCCGCCATCTAACAATGCAAACTCGAACGGCGTTGTTGTATTCATCAAAAAACGGCCATCTATAAATAACATCTGGCAATTATAGTGTATATATGGATGCATAAAACAAAATAACAGCCATCTATTATTAAAACTTTAAACTATTGCGTCGTGTTGCTGCCATCTATAAACAAAACCTTTTATTAAAGTAATAATGTGGTGCCATCTGTGAAAAACAATCTACAACAATGATAATGTGCTGCCATCTATAAACAAAACCGCTAATTCTAGAATTGTGATCTACTATCTATGATTGCATTTCAAACAAGATCATAGAGGCGACTATTCCGCATGAGAAATGTTAATTTTAACAAAAGTTGCTAAGATTGTGAAGGTAAAAAATAACCTACACGTTAAAGTTAACATTTCTTTTTACAGAATAGTCCCAATTATTCATTCAATGACAAAATAGTTACAATTAAATATAAAAGCCGATATTTACTTTATTTCAAAGTTAGCCCAAAAAAATACATTTAAGATAGATTAAATATCTTTTATAAGTCCTGCAGATTCATTTAAGCGGATTCATACAATACTTAATCCACTTCTTATTCATTTTCACCTCCTTCAGCCTCCTCAGGTATTCCTTCTTCATATACTTTCTAAGCTTATTATATTCCACCACCTTTGGATCGGGCCTCGGCTCGCACTCCTTGGCGATTGCTTTCTCTTGCAAATTCAGGTTGGGGCCAGACATTTCGAAAGATACAGAATCGGTTAAATGTATGTTCGTCTAAATAATAATATTAATATATTTAGCACTTTGCCACACACATTATAAATTATAATGGAAAAAACATCCAGATATAATTTTAAACCGCAAACTTAAAATGGTTTCATGTATAAAAGTGAAAAATACATACGAGAGATGCTGTGGTTATATCGGGAATGGCAACCCCGAATTTCCTTTTGCAGAAATCCTCGTAATTCCTTTCGATATCGGCTTTGATTTTATTCCTACAATCAATCACCAGTTTTAGCTCGGACTGGATTTTCAGTACGACTTCTTTCTGTTGAACAGAACGTGTCTCGGCAAGCTTCAGATTGTCGGTGCAAGTTAGCTCCAACTCCGTACGCACTATTTCGTCGGTTTGATCCAGATCTTTTAGAAGAACAGCCTGTCAAAAAAATCATTTTAAACTAGTTCGTTTAATTTCAGTTCTTTAGTAGGACGTAAGATTTGTTATAATAATTTATGCAATTAAATAGCAAGACCTTGTGCAACTCTTCCTTTCTGGTGATGACCAGCTTGTTAATCTCCTTCAGATTCTCGACTTCCGACATGTAAACTTCATAAACGTCGCGCAGACTTTGATCGACTCCGTCCAGTTCCTCTTTCATCAATCCATACCCAGTCCCTGCCTCTTCCACGAACATTCCCCAGGCTTCCGCATGCGAGGGGAAGGAATCGGGTAGAACAGAAATACCTCCTGGGAAATTTATCGAGACTTCCGATTTCAATCCAATCGACGAATCACAAGATTTTCTCTTGCCGGAACGTCGTCGAGTCAATTTCGAACTTTGCCTGCTGATTCTCGGAATCGTATCGGTGTCCTTTATTGAGGATTCTTCCTTTGTGCGAGATTCCCTTAGGGTCTTAGAGTTTTTCTTCGAAGGGGATCTTTTCAGAGTTTTACTCCCGCTGGTTATACTGTTGGCGCTGTATTTTGTGTTATTATTTTTCTTTGAAGCCTGATTTTCGAATATTATAAGTCATTAATAGTAATAATAACATAATGCAATACATGAAATGTATAGTAAATGCTAAGTTCAGTTTCTAGAAGTACCAACCCTTACTACCAAATTAATCAAAACCCTATTATGATAAAATTAAAAAAAAACAAGAATTTGAAAATAATTAATTATTAATAATACTCTACACCCATGTGGGTAGAAAGGGGTCACTGAATATACATGTATATATATATATATATATATATATATATAATTATTAATAAATCATTTTTCCTTTAGCTACTGTGATTTTTTGATTAATGTAAAAATTAAAAATATTTCAACGCCAAAATACACTTTTCAAAATTCTGTAGTAGATAGTAACTAAGTAAAAGATGAATTATTTTAAATAACACCTTAGAATTAAGACTTCCTTCCCGCATTTTATTAGCCGTCTGTGCCTCTTCCATTTGCTTACTTAGGTCTAGTAGGGCATTACGTTCTGCTACTGTTTTTTCGTGAATATCTTTGAAGACCTTCATCGCTAAAACTGCATCAGCTGTGCTGAGAATCACAATCTCTGAGCATCTATTGTGCAAATAATCGTCTGCTAATTTTTTCACAAAGTCATACCGATCCTGGCAGAGATTCGCCACTAAATCCTCGTTGTGCAGCATCGAATCGAGGTCCTTTTCCTTTTTCAGCATCAACAATTCATTCTGTAGGAAGAAAAAAGGAAATAGTTTGTTTTTAAGTCCATTCAATTTCTTATACTTTTTCAAACAATTTTATTAACTATGGAAGTTTTGAGATAGCATGAATATAAATAAATAATACACGAGTTTAGTTTTTACGTCATTTTTAATGTTTAATTGCCAAATGTACAATTACTATTATCAATGACAAACAGTTTGTTCGAGGGGGGGAGGTCGCACGGTGGTCGTAATTGCTATTCTATCTTATCATTTCGCCGAAAATGAACTTTGAAAAATGAGGCATATTTATGTAAATGTCACTACAATAATCTCCGGTTATTTTAGAAGTAGTGTCAAAAAAAGTCGCCTGTTGGATTTGTTTGTAACCAGTGCCCAACTACGCGGTTCTTGAACTATATACGATTTTGAATTTATTCAAGGCTTGATCCAAAGAAGGGGGGGGGGTTGATTGAGCGGTCTATGGGGCAAGTTATGGCCATTATTCATGACAAAGAGATGACACAGATAATGGACACGACAAACTGGGTATTACTAAACTCTTCTATTATTTATTTTATTGTATTGTAGATGCTTTTATTTGTTGAAACTTCATATTAATTGAAAAATCAAAAGATGTTTCAAAGTTCTTTTATCGTACTACGACAATTGTTTCACCACACAGTGGTATCATCAGGTAGATGAATTGTGATGATGCTACCGTGTGGTGAAATAATTGTCATAGTACGATTAAAGAACTTTGAAACCTTAAGTCAAAGATTGTTTGATTTTTCAATTATTATTCATTTATAAAGCTTTTAGGTGATTTTTATAACAAAAAAAAACGATTATACAACCGTCAAAATTTTCACGTCAGCCTCTGGATCTCTGCCAGCCTTCAAAACTACTTTATCGGGGATCAAATCTTTAACCAGTTGGCCGAATTTCAGTAAAGACAAGCTAACTCTCGCATCTTCGTTTGTAGCACGAATGTGACCTATAAATCTATAACAAATAATGCTCACTGCGTAAACAAAAGTTATTATTTTTTTATGATTTTTTCATTTATTTACCGAAGAATGCTTCGATTATTCAATGATTCCCTCAAATAGTACAGCACGATGTTCATCCGTTGCTTCATGAGAGCACCAATGCTGTCTTTTCTCCGTAAAGCAGATAGCAGTTGGTCAAGCTGGGTCTTAGCCAGATTACCAGTCCCGACTTCCTGGCCTTTCTTGTGGAAGCAGGAGAAGTTGCCCTCTGTGTCGATACCCGAAAGATCCACAACATGCAACTGTTGCAAGCAAGAAATGTAGAACATTTATCATATACACAGATCTTTATTCAGACTATACAGATAATATAAAACAATATAATATAAAACTAAGTCTGAGCTAAGAAATTCTACTTCTTTTACCTTATCATGAATTTATGATGAAGTTAAAGAAAAAAATATATGCTACCTCTCTTGAAGATTCGCGCAAATGAATTAATGAATGGTGATGGATATTTGTATTTAGGAACATTGACCATTTTCTTAAGCTGAATCTTTCTTTAAGGCGTTTATCGTATGTAAAATTAAGCGATTTTGTACCAATTGAATTCCTCTAACAAACAAACCCTGAATAATGAATTTCATCATATTATATATCAAAATAATCCTAAAACTCCACAGATTTCGAATTTGATGCAGAACGCTCTGGAAGGCCAAAAAGGGTGACTACGCCAGAAAACATAAAAAAGTGTTGAACATTGTTATGTATGATCGCAAAGTGAAATTGCAGAAGATAGCTGATATTCTAAAGATCAACATTTTATACGAAAATTTAGGCATGAAAAAGTGCGTTTGCTCACAGTGTGACGAAAACAACAACGAATTGACGAATCTAAGCGTTATTTGAACCTTTCAAAGCGCGATAAAAAGGATTTTTTGAGCGATATGTGATCATAGATGAAACATAGATTCACCACTACACGCCAGAGTCGAAAAAAGCATTTTCTGTGTGGAGAGCAGGGGGCGAAAGCACAATCCACAAGTCTGTAAAATCCATGGCAAAAATCAACGAATTACGCTTGCAATTGTTGCCGCACCCACACTATTCTCCAGATCTTATACCCAACGATTATTATCTCTTCGCTGATTTGAAAAAGGTACTCCAAGGAAAAAGATTTGTTTCGAACGAAGCGGTTATTGCCGAAACTAACGCCTATTATGAGGCCAAAGATATATCGTTCATAGAAATGTTAGGTATGCGTTGGAGTGATTGTATCACTGTAGAAGGAGAGAATATAGATGAATAAAATAGAATTATGCAAAAAAAATGTATATTTATTGGTTAGTCCCGGGACTATTTGACCTAAATGTTATTTGATTAAACTTACAGTTCCAACCGTCGTGAAAGAAGTGGTTTTCGACTTTGAAGAGATTATAAGAGTCAAAATGCAGTTAGCCATGTTCGACAAGTAAGAATCTCTATTTCTGAGTGTTTTCCTCGTTTCACCTAAAAATAGTAATAATAATAAATAGAGCAATCTATAAATTGATTGCACAAAATATATATTTACACCTTTGAATATCAACTGCATTGCCTCAGAGCAATCACTTGTTTTAGTTGATCGCAAATTGTCGACTGTGTTCATGTCGAAAAGCTCGCTAGAATCATCTAGAAGATTCCTTATGTAATGAGTGTTGGCCTCCACATATTTCAAATCCAACGAGATTTTTGTTTCTGCCACGTCCCTTTCTTTAATTCTGAAAACCTCTTCGATCAAACGTAATATCAAACCTCTGTCCTAGAAGAAAATTAAGGGTAATCTTTATATCTGATTAAAAAAATAAAATGCAATGGATGTAATTTTATTGGCTTAAACAACAGAAAAGAGTTGGCGAACATAATGATTATGTTTTTTTGTATTCTAGAGGCTTCTACTATATGATCGTGAATTTTTCTCCTCTAGAGTGCTTTTTTTTTAAAATGATGTTGGTAATAAAAATAACGCAATAGGTTATGTTTTATATAATAAATAAAGACACATGTGACATTTTATTTGTTATCATTCACTGGTATCAACAAAATGTAAGATAAAGAAAAAAATCAAAGCACTCTAGAGAAGAAAAGTTATCAATCATATTGTATTTAGTTACAGTAAAGTGTAAACTTTTGATTTTAATAATTTTTTAAGAAACTATTCATTTGATCAAAAAAGATGCTTTTTGCTAAACGATTTGCAGCGAAAAGAAAATGGATTGACCATTAAACGTATGGCCATTTCCATACGCTAGTTAAATGGTGGTTGAACATTTTATTAAATTCCTGTTCTCATAAATAGGACAAGTTCGCATTTCTTTAATGAAGCAAAAAAAACAAATATTCTTGGTTGTCTACCCAAATCGTTGACGAGGCCACATGAAATTAAGCAAAAGATGGCGCTTGAGTCGTCTTCCATTTATTATGATTATTATTATATTAAAATTTCGGTGGACTTATTTAGATAACACATTTTGAGTATTCTCTTTCCATTTCTGAAATTATTTTTAAGATTCGAGTCAAACTTTAAGATTATTTTTGTTGCGATTTTATAAACAAGGGTTCCACTTACCTCAAAGTTATTGTTCAACCCACTCGTGGTGACCGTTTTGCCGCTATAAGTTTGCCCATAACACAAAATAATGCCATTACCCCCCTTGGCAATACTAAAAATTAGAAACAGAATGAAAGTATTAAATTTCCGATCAAATTAACATACAAATAAACCATTCTAAAATTCCGCCTCCATCTGTCACACTATTATAAATATCCGATTGAGGACTATTGTAAAATAAACCGTCGGTATTGAGTTTCCAAAACTTTTGCACGGAATCCTTGCTAGATTTTGTGCAACGCACGTATAGCGATTTTCTGTCCTCGAGGATTTTAATAACGTCCCACGCCGAGTTAGACATCGGCAGGAAACTGTAAAAGATCTTCGTGTCGCCGCATATTAGCTCCTCTTGAACCATCTCGTCGGTCAACTCAAATGACCTGGATTGACATTTTTTCTGTCGTAGTGCTTCTCGACATAATACTACTAGAATTTTTGACAAGTTTTGATTAATGTCACTTAACTTTTTATTTATTCACAAAATTTGTATTTATCATCAGTGCTTTCCTTGATATTTTTTCATATACTAATAATCCATACTAGGTAGGTAGGTAGAATAATTCTCTATTTAATCGATGGCTGATGCTTTTACTTGATAATGAACTATTTCTAAATAAATCAACGCTTTTTAAGTTTCACAAAAAAATATTATAGAGACACTGCTACAATTGTCTGTCTGCCTGATTATGCCACTGCGTGGACGAAAACAATTCTAACAGTTTCTAATATTAATGATATGTATTTTTTTAATATAAAATCGTTTTTTTATTTATAAATAAAATCTCTATTAATTAGCCAGATTAATAATAAATAAAAAGTAGAGATAGAAATAAAAAAATATTTAGAATAAAATAAGACAAAAGTGATTCACACTTTTGCAGTTATTTAAATTAAATAAAATTAAACAAGGAAAAAAATACTGGCAATGATCAATAAAATCTTCGTGTTGTTTCAATAGATGTTTATCAAAAACTTACAGTGTAAGTAATTTTTTGTAGTTGGAAAAAGGGAATGACTAGAGAAAGGCAAAGTCGATATTTTTTTCAATGCAAAATGAATTTACATTTAATGAAACGTTCAGTCACCATTCATCTAGCGTATGGATAACTAGTGATGGCCATTTCGACCACTTGAAATTAGGCAAAAGGTGGCGCTTGCGTCGTCTTTAATTTGTATGACAATGTTTATAATGTTAATTATATTATTAGTAATGGGAAGCGTCACCTATTTATTAATAAACACCAATTTATTATCATTTATTAGCTTCAACTACTTAAAATTGGTTATTCAGAAATACTCGATTACTAAATTCACGCGATTTTGCCCAACACTAGGAATGACCGAATTTTATTGATCATTGCCAGTTTGTTTCCACCTCAAGTAGAATTTAAAATTTCTAGACTATTGTGTTCTTTGTAACCTCTATTTCGTAACAATTAATTAATCAAGTAGATTGATTAATTAAATAAAGTTTTATTGCACCGTATGATTTAGCTCATTAAAACAATAGCGGGGGGTTATAACCCCAATTTTAATGACATAAAAAATAACGTTTTAGCAACGCTGTAACAACATTAAACATTATTTTCATGTTGATGAAACATTACTAAAATATGTACTCAGTGGATTGTTTGCTTATTTAAAAAAAAAATATTTCATTTGATTTGCATTATTAATAATAAGAACTCATAACCATCAAATGACGAGTTAGATGTAAAGCAAGTAATTAACTTAATAATTGGCATTATTAAATAAATATAGAGGTCTTTAGAATTGTTCCGAGTATTTTAAGTGGATATCTATTTTCCCTCTATTGTCGTCCCGGCGCAGAATAGAATTCCTGCAAAAAATTAAGGTCATCCGAACGGGCCCAGGGAGGCCTTTCCTTTTCGAAGAGAGTGTCTCACCGGCGCGGGCCCGAAATTTATTTATACAACGGGAATATTAAAAATAGCGGATTCATCCAACGCCCTCTCGTCCGTTTTTAGAAAGCTCATTTGCCCACCAAACCTGATTGAGACGGGATCATTGCCGGCCGGAACGTTACCCAACAGGCAATGCTAGCAATTTTCATCAAAATGCGATATTTAATCAATACTCAAATTGCTGTTCACCATAAAAAGCAATAAATTATATTGACATTTAGTTCAATTTAAATAATTAAATGTAAAATTTAAAAGTACAAATTTGTGTATTTAAATAATAAAATAGTATTATTTTCTTCATTATTTGCTTTTTTATTAATTTTTTTTTAATATAAATTGCTTTTTCAATCTTCTATTGGTGAAACACGTTAAACATAATTTTTTATTAAAAAAAATTGTTTTCACAATGAACTGTTTGGGATTGATAAATAAATATTTTGATGCGTATTATTTTTATTTTGTATTTTGTCGTAATTTGTGATTGGTAATTTGCCTTTTTTTTATACATATGTTTTATAATCTTTTTAGAGCGTCACACTTTTCTTATAAAATTTTTAATATGTAATTATAATTGTAATTTGGAAATGGAGATTCCGTTAATAAAGTAAATTGAAATTGAAATGTACCTGAAATGTACATAAAAACAATTAAAAATATACACGGAAGAAAATTGATTTTTAGGCAATAAAATGTCTAAATAATCTTCTTGAAGCATGTAAAATCCAGGATAAACTTATACGAAGTGTATATTATGGCCATCTGCTACAATATCATTACTAACAATATATATTTTCTTTAGTTGTGTGGAATAAAGACTTATTATTATTAAATAAGTTTTATTATTACTAAATTAAATAGTTTCAACAAACTTTATGTATCCCTCTCAATCCAAACACCAAATTCACGCCGAGAAATCCATCAACAAATTATTCAATTTTATTTCATCGCTTCATGACAAAGACAGATACATAGACAATTAAATCACATAAGATATAGACAGATATTTCCGAAGTAGGTCGAAAGCCGATTAACAGGGGAAGAATTATATTAAATAAGTGTGATCTAGTTAATACATCATTTTTTCTATTATGTTTATATATTTAAAAACATGTATATGTATTGTATTATGTGTCTGTAAATAAAAATGTTCGTATATATAGTTTCAACAAGTCACAATTACTTATTACAATTGTGTAAAAAAACTTCAAACAAGAATTCAAAGTAGAAAATAAAAAAAACCCTACACTTATTTATTACTGATCATTGTGGATCCAATATTCGTTGGTATACACCATCTACTGAAAACGATTATTTAGAATTTACATAACTGTGAAATTATTTAAAAAAAACGTTCAAATTAAAGTTATTATTGAACAATCAGATTTATTTTCAATGAAAACATTGTAGTTTCTCGAATCAAAAAATGTTGCATTATACAACATATGATTGCAACAGCAAGTATCCATTATGTAATTCAATGTCTGAAGGGGTGCAGGCCCGAGAAGTAGTTGTTTTAATATACATTTGTTTTAAAGTACTTACGTGACGTAAGTCAAAAAGTTACAGTAGCTAAAGGGAAAATGAATGATTCATTAATTATTTTCAAATTCTTTGTATTTAATTTATTGTAGATTCATTTCTTTGAAACAATTTTAATATAGATGTCATATAGTTACTTTCACCCCTACACCACCATTACGGTAGATGGGGAATTTATATATATATATATATATATAGTTATTTTAAAATTGATATTAGCAAGTAAAAGGTTAAATACAGCGATATTAGAGTCAATATGAAGGACACACGACGATTTTACAAGAGAAATTATTATTACATAATTTCCGTTGCAAAATAGCATTGGTATCAAATTAAGGCAATACGCCACTCTTATTGATCGTTAAACTCGAAATTAGGTAAACCCCACAGGAACATAAAAGTTGAAATTTAACAATAAATATGAAATGCAGAGACATTAGAATCATAATCAGTCAATAAGAGTAGCAAATAGTGTAGCGCAAAGTGATATCGAAGTCGAAATTGGGCAATAACAGAAAAACAAAATAGAAAAATAATTAAATTCGCTGACATTTCCCTAACTTTTCCGGACGACTGAAATATCTTGATATTGTCAGGTTTTTCCCGGTTGGCTATCTTGCAATGGATTGTACAGGGTTTCTCGATCTCGACCTGAAATGGTCCTCATTGAAAGAAGAATTACAGACAAAAATCTGGCAACTTACATTAAGTAGACCTTAAAAAAATCCCAGAGAGGAATTAATATTGCAATACTTAATAAATATGCTTGAAAATAATGTAGCTTATAAAACACAGTTGATCCAAAACGTACTTTATTAGATGGTAATTTCATTAAGGTATACTGAAGAAGATCATCTTGAGAGATTCCAATTGGTGGATAAGAACGGTCAAGTTCAAACGAGAGAAATTTTAAATATCGACGGTGAATGCGATCCAACAAAAGTGAGTGAATAGCATAAATAGGAAACCAGATTAAACCGTTATATTCCAACTTACTCAATAGAAAGGCGCAATAGAGAGCTTTTATAACATTGGAAAAATCGCGGCTAACACGAAGAATAAATCTCAAAGCCTTTGACGCATTTGTTCGGGCAGATTCAATATGATGTTTAAAGGTGAGTTAGTTGTCCTAAATTCCTAAATCTTTGAACGTGGTACGTACATCTCCATAAAAAGATTCCGTCGATTTTATAACTTGATTCAAGTGAAGTACGAGTGCGGGAATAACTAACCTCACAATATTTGTTGACTTTTAGTACTAAACTAACAGTCTTATACCTGTCACCAATTACACTTAAATTCGATTTTAGAGTGATTGCATCATCGCAATAATTAATGTTTAGGTACATTTTAAGATCACCAGCGTATGTCAATACAGGAAAGGTAAGCATGCCCAATAACACATTAACAAAAATATTAACGAGAGGGCCAAGACAAGAACCTTGTGGAATACTAGTGGAAAAAATTCGTAGGATTTAAAACATGACCGATTTTGTAAATATGATTCAATGTTTAAAGTATAGAGCGT
The DNA here is from genome assembly GCA_963082785.1 of Philonthus spinipes. Classification (NCBI taxonomy): domain Eukaryota; kingdom Metazoa; phylum Arthropoda; class Insecta; order Coleoptera; family Staphylinidae; genus Philonthus; species Philonthus spinipes. The sequence goes on along the minus strand of OY720307.1, from coordinate 17,372,642 downwards.
ATAACAAAAATCGACAACTAAGTTCGCGTTGGAAGTCTCGAGTCATGTCTGTACTTAGATCACACGCATGACCAGTACTTTATTCGTGCGTGTGTGATTTTAGTTCAGATATGACTTTAGATTTCCAATGCCAACTTCGTCGTCGATTTTAGCTATACGCTCGATACTTATGTAACATAAGTCAGAATGTCACAGTAGTTAAAGAGGAAATAATCTATTAATTATTTTCAAATTCTTTTTATTAAATGTATGATTCAATGAGTTTAATAACCGCAGGAATTGCACATAAAGAAGTAAGATGGTGAATTAGAAGATCATGAGTCAAAGGCACGTAAAAAAAAACAGTATATAGTTAATTTAACTACGAGACTCCAGAGAATCAGTTAAATATTGGTTAAATATTGTGAGAATGTTACTAAATTTGTTGTTGATGATCTGGCAGGCATAAATAAGTGTTGATATGGGACCCACTCCTTTAAATATATTATTATGCAATACACTTTCAAAAAATTTTGGAAACTTAGAAAGGATCAATATTAGACGATAATTACAAAGATAGGATTTATCACCTTTCTTGAAAACGGTACATAGTGTAGGACGTTCCCACATGCCTGGAAACTGACAAGAAGAAATCGAGTAATTTAAAATCGGACACAATGGACTAGCCAATGCATATCTACAGTCGCGAATTAAAAAACTTTGTATTTTATTATCACCACAGTGAGTTTATTTGGAAAGTATAACATTATAATAGAAATAGTGAAGAGGTGTAGAAATGGTAAATCACCCAAAAGTGATGGTATTAATTTAGAATCAATAAAATGTGGAGCAGACAAATTAATTAAGCATCTATACTATTTTATAAGAAAAGTGAAGAGAGAAGAAAAAATGACAGAAGAATGGAAAACTAGTACTATAGCAACTATACATATAGAAGACGACCAACAATTATGTAAGAATTATAGAGGCATACTATTCCTAAATGTAGCATACAAAGTGATGTCAACAATTATACAGCAGAGAATAGTCAGCACAGTAATGGACCAATACCAATTTAGCTTCGTCAAGGGAAAATTTTCAATTGACGCATTTAACATTCTGAAACAATGGAAGAAGCACAGGAGTACCAGAATGGTATCGAGCTGCTCATTATTGACTTCCAATAGGCCTTCGATTTTATAAAAAGACACAAAATTGTGAATGAAAGGAATTAAATATAGCACCGAAATTGAGAAATTTACTCAGCATGGCACTTGATAAGACAACAGCCAGTATAAAAGCACCGGCCAGTTCATCATTAATAAAGAGGTAAGATAAGGTGATACTCTGTCTGCAACATTATTTAATTTGATACTAGATTATACATTAAGGACGATTGATAAAGGAATCCTAAGACCTAAAGGAGGATAGATTATCGCATATACTGACGACATAGTGATAATTTAATAGGAAAATAATGAAAGAAATTTTGGAGGAATTAACGAACGAAGGAAACAAAATTAATAGCAAAAAAAAAATCATGACAAGTTAGAATAATGTTCAGGATAACTATACTAAAATTGGAATACATTGTTTTGAATTAGTAGATAAAATAAAATACCTACGAGTAACAATAACAAGAAATGTGAGATTAAAGAAAAAAAATGTTAGGAAAAAAAAAACAATTAATGCCAACAAGAAAATACTAAACAAAAAACTAAATTAAGGACATATATAGAAAAGAGTATTTATTCACTTGGTCACAGTTATTTAAATATATTAAATAAAAATGATTTCAAATAATTAAGGTGTACATTATGTAATTCAATGTCCGGCGTGGGTATTTGCCCGGGAAGTAGTTGTTTTAATGTGCATTTGTTTAACGTACTTACGTAACGTAAGTCAAAGGTCACAGAGCTGGATGTGGAAATAATCTATTAATTATTTTCAAATCATTTTTAATTAATATATATAAATTAAGGATATATAAAACAATTATAAGACAAAAGATATTGTATGGTGCGGAAGTAATGACAATGATATAGAAACAGAAAGAAACATTTTAATAACAATTCTTGCCCCAATTAAATTTGGAGATATGGAATACCGAAGAAAGCAAATGAAAAATTAAAAACTGTAATAGGAAGAGCCATACTTTTATATTGATAATGACAAGTGTAAATGGCTAAAACTATAATCACTAAATATAAAATACTGTTATATAAAGTTAAAAACTGTTTTATTATAACAGAGATATAATTAATAAAATCAAGGAACAGCGAGTGAAGTGGCTAGGGCACAGGGTGAAATGGACACCGGGAGGTAAAATGAGAAGAGGGAGACCAAAACCAACATGGCTTCAAAAGGTGATAGAAGACCTAAATATAACCGTAATTAAAAATGACAGAATAAAACAAAGGATATGACATTTTGGAGAGTGTCTTACTTACTAAGTGAAAGAGGAGTAATCAACACCTCAATCACGATCTATAAAACCCCACTATGGAATGGCGCAACCCCATTTAGGGCTATATATATATTAAGTGATTTTCCAACAAACTTTATTGCAATAATAGTAGTTTCCTCAGTATTGTTTGAAGTAACCATTATAATTTTGAAGCACGCCGACAGAAATCATCACTGATCTTTTTACATAAACTTGTACATAACTATATTTATTCTCCCGAACTTTTATCATTGGTACGATTGCATATACCAACTTTTTTCGGCAGACAAAAAGTTACATTTAATATTCCAACACATAGAACCAATTATATACTGAAATCGCCGATACCTATTATGTGTATTGTTTTTAATTCTTTGCCTTCCTCTTGCGATATATTCTATGATACAATTAAATCTCTGTTATCATAATTATACCAAAGAGCCAAAGAGCAGCTTAATATTCTATTCATTTATATTTTAGCATTAAGTTAGTTTATATATTATATTATACATTTACAGTTGTGTATATTGTCTTGCAATTGGGATGTATATTTCCTGTTGAGCAATAAAGACTTATTATTATTATTATTATTATAAGTGGTTGTTTCAATGATTTTTAAATTTGTACTTAAAATAGTGCTATAATGGAAGGATAATAATTTATATATTTATTTAGATACATGTATAGGTAAATTTTAAGTACAAATCTAAAAATAATTGAAACAATCACTTACAGGATTTGGGACCAGGTCTTCTTAAATTTGTAATATTTCTGCTTTTTTAATTTGATTTAAAAACTGTATGGAAAAGCTTCATAAACTTGTATCAAATGGTACCATCTGGCAAATGTAATTGTACAATTTAAGACTTGAAAAAGCTGACTTTTATTTTCCTAAAAATTTGTCTTATGTTCAGAAGTATTTAAGAAAGGCACAATTCTTTATGAAAGTAATGTTAGGTAAAATTAAAATCAGAAGTACTTAAGCATGTATAAAATACGAAAATAGAGACATGAAAATGTAATTTTAAAAACTAAGCCTTAAAAAACTGATTCTGATTGTCTTATGTTAATAAGTACTTAAGAAAGACATAATTCTGTATAAAAGAAACCCTAAGGATATTTAAATCTACTTCTGATTTAAATTTCTTCTATACTGAATTATGTCTTTCTTAAGTACTTTTTAACATAAGACAATAATATGTGCAAGATACGTTCTCAAATATGCAATTTTAAAAACTAAGACTAAAAAAACTGGTTATAAATTTTCAACAAAATTTGTTTTATATTAAGAGGTACTTAAGAAAGACATAATTATTTAAGGAAGTAGTGCAGGTCTATTCATCGTTGGAAACCATAAAAATACTTTCAAGCTAAAAAAAAAAATTCCAATTCCAGCGCGGAAAAAAAAACTTTCCAAATTTCCACGCGATAAAGAAAAGTCGGTTAGCGTTCTGCCCTGCGCACCTCAACTATAGTGTTTCATTCTAAATGTATGTATGTATGTACCTAGTGCTCCCAACCGTGGTCTATTCTAAGCTTGGACGCTATATAAGGCCCGCCCGTCGAGCTTTGGGAGCCGCCCAGAAGGTTATTTAAACGGACGTTCGGAACAGCAAAAGTCAGTCGCAGGGTGTAACTTGGTGGAGCATTACATCTTTCGACAACATGGTAAGCTATTATCAAGTGATAACAGTGTACAACAATTTAACAAACCCCAAGTGAACGTCCATTAACAGTGAATCGTGTCCGCATGGGGTCAAAAAGGATTATTACAACACACACACTTACAACTCGCAGTGATTCGTGCTGATAGGGTTTTTATTGGCAACGAAAAGACGATTATTACGTGTTTAGTTATTGTTCAAATGTGATTTTTTTTATGTTATTTTATTACAATAGTGATATTGTATAAATATCTTTGTATCGTAATATTGGTACTTGATAATTAGTACTTAATCAAAATAAACTATTTGTAAATTATTACATTATTTTATATTTCATAAAAAGTAAGATCTCCTTGAAAATAAAATGAATTCATTATTATTAAATTAAATAGTTTCAACAAATCAAATCACGCAATTACTTATTATAATTATGTAAAAAAAAACTTTAAACAAAAATCTAAAAAGGGAATTTTTTAATTACTACATTACTTTATAATTAATAATAAAATAAGATTTTTTTAAAAACAAAATAAATTCATTTGTATTAAATTAAACAGTTTCAAGAAATAACACACATTTTCTTTTTACAATTATGTAAAAAAACTTCAAACAAGAATCCAAAAAGGGAAATAAAGAAATCCAACACTTATATCACTGTTCATTGTGAATCCAATATTCGTGGATATAAATGATAAAGTAAAAACAATTATTTAGAAATCAATAAAAAAACCTTGAAAGTAAAATAATTATTGAACACTTAGATTTATTTCCAAAGTTTTGTTCAATAAATCGTAGTTTCATTTCACTGATAATTTAAAATTTCATTATTTTTAAGCTGGTTGTTTTCTTAGAAAATTTCTGTCGTGAAATGTAATTCCATTATGGAAACAATGACGTTTTTCAGTTGTTATTATTATTATTTTTTCGAATTAAAAATAGATTTACATATAATCACAATTTTAAATCATATTTCTTGTTATTTTTGATGTCTTATTTGCTAAATTGTTGTGTCCAATGGTCAATATTTTACTTGTTTCACGCATTTCTTTTAGTTTAATAATCTATTAGAATTTACTTCTAAAGAAAAAAGTATCATAACCAAAATTAATTGTATAATAAAAATTTCAAAATGTAAAAATATAAAAAAAAATATAGTAAACTTGTCATTCATTTTCTTTTGGCATAGGATTAACTCCAATTATCCAATAACGAAATCTAAAATAAATCTTCATGTCGAGATTCTACTTTAAAAAAATATTTTATACACAACCATTTTTGACTTACTTTCTTTTAAAATACTTTACATTAAATCCAGTTCAGAAATAATCATAAAATATTGTAAATCCATTAATAGTTCACAGAATATTTATTTATAAACACTTCGATTAGATCCAAACTTTATTGCGATTGATTAATTCAATAACACTTTTAGAAATTGTGTATTTTTTCAACGAGTCTAAGAATGGGTTTCGTAATCAGTTCGGAAATACTTTGGCAACGTAGCCGCGTTAAATTTAACTCTTCCGCTGGCGCGAGCCTATATTTGGTCGCAAGCCAAATGACCCAAAAATCGAGCACAAAAATAAATCCGGAGCGTGCACTCAACTCAACATTTAAGAAATAAAAAGTTGATGATGAAAATAGAACGTGGAGAATGTTTATATTTTTTTAAGAATATTGATACTTAAATTTTTATTAATTAGAAACCTACATTTACAATTTGTTTAAAAATATGTTATGTAATTAATAGATGGATTAAAGATCTTGTTTTATTTTTTTTATTTAAAAATTATTTGAGAATACAGATAAATATAATTGATACATTCCTTTGAAGTTCGGTAAATCGGTTTACATTATCATTATACCAGAAACAATCCAATACCAAAATACTTTTACAATTAGATTTTTTTAATTGAAATTCTTCTTTGTCTTTCCGAATCCTTATAACCAGGTGTCGAATCTAATTAAAACTACAACAATAAAAAACTTTGTGTAACTGAAAGTTTTTCATTATTATCAACAATTTATCTGCAACAAGTTGTTTTTCTTCGAAAGAATCTTGACGTTTTTTAATTCAATTTTATTTTCTCTCTTTGATTATTTTCTATTAAGAATACTACTACTAAATATAATAAAGATTTAGTAGTAGTAAGAACAATAATAAGTTCTATATATTCTAATAATAAGGGTAATAAGAATGTTTGGATAAAGTTGTAATTTTGTAAATGTTATTAATTTCGGTTGTTTTTTTTTTATAGGCGGATAAGGAAAAGAAGGTCAAGAAGAAGAAGAAGGAAGAGACCGCAGAGGCTGCGCCAGCCCCAGCCGCCGAGACCAGGAGCTCCAGCAAGGGCTCCAAGAGCTCCTCCAAGAAGGCCGCCAAGCGCTCCGGCTCCAATGTGTTCTCCATGTTCTCTCAGACACAGGTCGCCGAGTTCAAGGAGGCGTTCCAACTTATGGACCACGACAAGGACGGCATCATCAGCAAGAGCGACTTGAGGGCCACCTTCGACGACGTCGGCAAACTCTCCAACGAGAAGGAACTCGACGAGATGGTCAACGAGGCCCCAGGACCGATCAACTTCACGCAATTGCTGTCGTTGTTCGCCCTCCGCATGCAGGACTCTGGCGGCTCTGATGACGATGAAGTCGTAGTCGCTGCCTTCAAGACTTTCGACAAAGACGGTGTCATCGATTCCGAAACGTAAGTACACAATCATTCAAATAAATAAAATTTCTTTAAAATTGTAAATAATTTCAAATATCTCATCTTATAGAAGAATTTAAGTGAAAACTAGCATTTCAATTCTTCTAAAAGATAATTCTTAGAATTCTAAATTAGAAAATAGTTTACATTTTCCATTGTGATTTATTTTTAATAAGAATGCATTTATGGATTTTATTTGATTAATAATAATGATTTGTTTTTTTTTTTATATTTGCAGCTTCAGGCACGCGTTGATGACCTGGGGAGACAAGTTCACCTCCAAGGAAGTCGACGACGCCTTCGACGCCATGGAAATCGACGACAACGGCATGATCGACACCGCTGCCCTCATCACCCTCCTCACCGGCTCCGAAGAAGAGGGAGAAGGTGGCGAAGCCGCCTAAACCACCACATCACACACAAACACAAGCAAAAAATCATCATTCTTCATCCGTTTATAACAGACCGTGTTATAATCCAATCATCAATAAACAAAATGGAATTCGTCAAAAGAAACAACAACGCCGAAATGGACAGACCGTGGTTACCAAAATAATAATAACAAGTTCCAAGACCGAGCAAGATCAAATACACCCAGTGACCGTTCGTTCGTTCTAATATTAATTAATGACAAATGATAACAATAAAGAGAATTTGGTAAACGCACGTGACATATTGTTATGTATTTTTTACCGCTTCCAAAAAAAAACGCGCGGCCGAACAACAAAATCTTTTAAATAAAAAATCATTTAATTTATTTTAAAACAACCGTTTATTTATTTAATTTTCCAAACCAAACAATTATCTTGGATCCCATATAAAATTTGATTAATCCACGGATTTATGGAAATGTTATAAGAAAATTTTTAAATCTAAACAATTGACAAACAATTCAAGCTGTAGAGATTGAAAAAAATCAACAAAATTGGATTGAACTGATACTATTTCAAGGCAAATTTGGAATTCCAAAACGCGTCTTTAATGAAATTGTTTCTTTAGATGATTGGAACTCTACTAGAAATTCATTCATCTAATATAATTTTAACTTTTATGTCAACTGTTGTATTTTTAAAGTTATTTTTTTAGTATGTAGATTTCCACAAATTGAAGTAATTAATCTATTATTTTTTTGTATTTGTATGGTAAATAAAAAAGGAACAAAATACATTAAAGGCCCATTCATTTCCCTTTATATGAAGAAAGCCTTCTCGTTTTAAGAAATTGCCCATAAATTCTTATAGTATTGCTATTCCGGTCCAGTCTGGCTTTGGGATACGCTCCAAAAAACAAGGTAGTGCTGACTCAAGGATTCATTTTGGAGTAAGAATATGGTCAAAATATGCTAAGAAGCTCTTCTTAGCTATTGTGGCCAATGACCCAAGAATCTTGACTGTAATGATTTTATAAAAACAAATTTTATTCAAATGAAACTCTTATTTTTATTAAAAAATTGCACAATTTTATGAAATGTAATTTCTTTTCTGTATCAGTAACAAATATTTTTACAGTAAGTTTAAAAAATGGTTTGGATATTTAACACCAACACTATTATAAAAATAAATTTAAAAAATCCTTAACAAAAGAGTCTATTACTACAATAGCAAATGTTAGTTGCATCAATTAAGGAGGGAAGTCTAAAATGGTTTGGGTAAAAGTGGAAACAATCAACCTGATTCGGACAACAAACAAAATGAGAATATCTTTCGGGATAGGAATAAAAATTGTTATATAATCACAGCATTGTAATTTTTTAAAAAGCTAATATACAAATATAGTTCCACTTCAAAACAAATTGCAGATACTGAATTTAAACTTGGTTTTTAAAAAATTGTTTTGGCAAGGACCACTTTTTGATCCTTCTAAATTCAAACCTTTGAAAATTATCAACAAATATAAAAGGCTTAATTATTGGGAAACAATAAAGAATTCAATACAAAAAGCATTGCTTGTTACTAACGACAACTTAACAACCCGCTGCACGTTATGTTTGTCTATTTGCGCCTAAATATTTAGGCATCGATTTAATCTTCTTTAAGTATAAAACTCAAACCACTTTTTCTGTAATTTTATTGTTGCAATAATTTTGAAAATGGTCGTCTGACCGAAACTAGTCAGTTTTTTCTTTAAACCAAGTTTAAATTCAGTATTTAAAAAAAATTCACCAAGTATTAGAAATCAAATTACAGATTTTTTTAAAATAAAGAATCCCCTATGTATTTAGATAAATTCACCCGCGGGATATTCTGTAAGGGAAATGTTAAGTTTAAAATGTATGTTATGTTATTTTTTATTCTCACAGTCTTAAACAACTTTTATAATAAATATACATAAAATGTGAAGATAATTAATAATACACACTAGAGATGAGCATTATTTTCAGTAACTGTTATTCAAAAATAACTTAAGTAACAGTTATCAAAATTCCCGAATAACAGTTATTCAATGACTAAATCACTCTTTGTTTATTTCACCAAATATGATTTTATAATGATATGCAATCGTTACTAAATCACGGTTATAAAATAACAATTGGCAATCGTTACAAAATCACAGTTACAAATTTACGATTCGCAATCTTTACAAAATAACAAACTGTGTTTGAGAGTTATTCGTGAATCGTGATTTTAAATCGTCATGAAATAACTAACTGTGAATGAGAGTAATTTTCGTGAATCGTAATTGTATATCATTAGGAAATAACTAATGGTTACAGTTTTGTAGGAGGTGCACTTATTGCACAAGCATACATAGGCCTCGTTAGGCCCCTAATGCTTTCTCCCTTTAGGGTATCTGGACCATGTGTCAGCACAGCCAGCCTCATTAAGATAGGCTTTTCTGGGCATTGCTCATCCAGTATGGCTTTTCTGCTGGACTTTACCACTGGGCAGTATCCAAAGATATGCTCTGCGATTTCATCCTCCAAAGAGCACCCTCTACAATCTGGTGATTCAACAATCCTTAATCTGTGGAGGTGTGTTCTAAGTCTGCAGTGTCCAGTCAGAACAACCATGATACATTTTAAGTTCTCCCTGGACAGCCGCAGGTATTGTTTGACTGATCTTTCATTTGGATACCGAAGGGTTTCCTTAGAAAGTCCACAGCCCCATCTACAATTAAATTTCTTTAGAGTATAGGGATACAAAGATTCATATAAGGAACTTAGAGGGGGACGCATTAGTGTGCCGGGCAAGTGAATGATCGTACTAGCCGCAGGTCCAGATAATGCATCAGCCCTTCTGATCCCAATATCAGTACTCTGCCCTTTCACCGAGATCTTGAATCTATTGATAACTAACGGTAAATGAGTGTAGTAATTATAGAATAATTCTAATCATCACCATTAACAAAAATCACCCTAACTCATAGAAATCAGAGGCAAACAACACCCAAAAAATTCGTCATGGAAAATCATTCCCTTAGAAAACTGCACTATGAAACATATCTGTAAAATCACAACCCTTAATAAAAATCATCCCTGTACAATATATTTTGAAACTGAAATTCCTGTATATGTATTATTATTTATTCATATCAAATTTGAGAAATGGAAAAGGTCGGTCGGTATAAGACTAATGTTATCAGAGCGAAGATCTAGACTTAAAAATGAGTGTGAAAAATTGTTATTTTTAAACACAAACTGCAAAACATAAAAAAATATACTATAATGCATTTCCGTTGATGTTCTACTAAATTGTGAATAAATGACAGGTATGGACATAGAAAGAATAGAATTATTCACAATTTAGCAGAACAATAACAGAAATTAATGCATTAAATTTAAAAAAAAAGTCAATACTTATGTTTTTTGTTTTCTTATCTTTAAGCCTATTTAATTACAAGTGTATTTAATAAATACAAAATAGCTACTATTAAATAAATTAATATATTTTTTTAAGAAATAATACTATTGTCATCGAAAAAAAAAACTGTTTACCTCATCTCTAATGTACATGTTAAACTCAACACTTCAAATACAGAATAGCCCCGATTGTGTATGTACATTTTCTCTTTTAACATCCTTATTTTATAATATAGAACATATATCAACACCTTTTTGCTTAATTTAAATAGCCATTTATTTGAATTCCAAAACATAATCCTGATTATGTAGGAAGTCATACCAAACGCTTAAGAAGGGTTGTTTACTTTCTCTTCATGTTATATAAGATGCGCAGTATATATTGTGGAAAACGTATTTATAATCTTGGTGTTTTTTTGACGATATGAGTGTATTTTATATAAAAAAAGTATATAGAAATGTATAAAGAATTGAAGAGTATTTATTCACTTGGTCACAGTTATTTAAATTAAATCAAAAGTGAATTTGTAAATAATTGAATAATAAATTAATTATTTACTTAATTTTTAAAGCACTTTCTTTCTTTCTTAATCTTATCCTCTTTTACTCGTATTGGGTGTCGAGGTTTTAAAGTACTTACGTAACGTAAATAAAAAAGTTACAGTAGCTAAAGAGAAAATAATTCATTATTTCACAAAATTTATTGTAGAACAATGCTATAATTGTTTCCCTAACACAGTGGCATCATCAAGTAGATGATTAATAAGTTTTACAAAAACAAGGGGGATTATATACACATCAAAACAGGTAAACAAGTAATGGGGATGAGGTTGAGTTAATACAAAAAAAAAAGTGCTAAACATATTAAGGGGAGGTTATATTGCGAAATATTATAAGTTCAGTAGGGGAGAATTATTATAGTCTAATTGACAATTAAAGAGAATACCCTTAGATTTTAATTAATTTATTTCTCTTTTCGAGAAAGTTGAGTGTTAAACCTTTATTGCATGTGTGAAGGGCGCTAATTTTATCATTAAAGGAATTTATTGCTGTCTAGCAGATATTCGGCAAAGGTACAGTTTTGTTGGGTTTTTTATGTTGCGCAGGCACATATAGGTTCCTAATACTTCCTCCCTTTAGGGTATCTTAAACCATGTATCAGCAAAGCCAGCCTACCTCATCAAGATAACACTGTTAAATCTCGTTCTGAAAAATAATTGTAAACCTACCGACACCTCTTCCAGTAATACTAATCCCCATCCACAGATAGAGCAGAAATAATTAGACTTCGGTTTTTCTACTAATCCCTATACCATATATAAATAGATGTAATTATTTTTAAAGCATTCAGTATTAAAATTGGTACGAAATGTACATCCAACAGTGAAGAAAGGGAATCAAATCGTGTTTTATTAGAAATTGAAGGTCCTTCATACATTTAGGTTGAGTTTTAACCTTCTCAAACAGGTTAAAATAGATATATATTCTCCTTAATGATCAACCTGACTGTAATAATTCTCCCCTACTAAACTTATGATATTCCTCTCTATAACCTCCACTCAATATTTTGGTTGCATTTTTTTTGTATATTTGTATCAACTATACCCTTCAGCCCTACTATTTGTTTACCCCTTTTAATGTATATACAGTGTGTCCTGTTAATGTTGGGAAATGGCTTAATCCCAGGTTTTTGGGACCAAAATAAGATGATTCAACCGAACTTATTTATATACAAAAGTTAACCGTTAAGCCAGAAATGATAATTTTTGTCAATAAAATAAATATTACTTTGTTAGAGTTTGAAGATGAGTTTAAGTTTGATGATGATGATGAAACGGTAAACTTTTGTACATAGATAAGTTCGATTGAATCACCATATTTCAGTCCCAGGAAACTGAAGTTAAGCCATTTTTTTACAAATAAAAAAAGATGTTAAATAAAGATTATTATTATTATTATTGCCCAACATTAATAATAATTCGCCTTATTTTTGTAACATTAATTAATTATTTGCCTGATGACGCCATTGTGTTGACGAAACAATTGTAGCAGTGTTCCTACAAATTTTTTTGTTAAAAACTAAAAAAAAAACAACGTTTTTTTACCAACAGTGTTTCGTGAAGTAAAAGCCTCAACCATGAATTATTTGGGAAAATAATTAATTAATTATTCATTTGAGTAAATTAATTATTTAAAAATTATTTTCATTTGATTTAAATTTTGTGTATAAGGCCAGAATTTTATATGGAGATTCTTGAATAATTATAATACATTTAATAATGACTATATGACTTAAGGGAACGTTGAATATAACAAAAATATTGGTGCTACAGACACAAATATTCCCTAAAATAATTCATGAAACCAATTGTTTCTTAATTATTCTAGTATCTCAACATAAACACCCTATACTATATATAAACATTTTATTTACATTAAATATAAATCTGTAAAAATATTTTATAGGTTAATCAATAACAATACTAACATTAAATCACACTCTCCGCATCACAAGTAATTCATATATGTACATGAACGTGCTCACTTAATTGCATTTTTGTGGGAAATCCAAGGCCGCACAAGTCACATACGTTTTGGTCCTGAGGGTAGTTTTCCACAACACGAGGTATCAACTCGTCCGTGACATCATTCACTAGATTATCAGAGTTTAACAGATGATCATCCTCATCATTTTCCTCAAGACTCAAATCTTGTTTTAAATCATTCGAATTTGTCTCAACTTTCTGAATGGTGATTTCCTTCTTTGGTGCAGAGGCGACATTGTTCTTCGAGGCTTCTTTAGCGAGTTGAGCCATGGCATCGCTGTGCTTCACTAAGTGCACACACAGCTCGTCTTTGTCGTTGATTACGACTGGACAAAGCCCACACTGGTACAAGCCACTTTCATTAGGTTTTAAGTTGGCGGTGTGTAACCAGCGAATGTGCTCCCTGAGGACGACTTTCTGATTGAATGCTTTGAGGCAGAGAGGGCAAGCGTGTGGACGTTCTCCTGTGTGGATTCGTTCGTGTTTGCGCAGTGTACCTCCGTCACGGAAAGCTTTCCAGCAGAAACGGCAGCCATAAGGTCGCTCATCCGTGTGTTTGCGTTTGTGAATGAGGTAACCTTGTCGACTGGTGAAGGTTTTTGGGCATTCGGTACAACGGAAAGAGTTTATTTCTGTGGTATGAATCCTGTTATGTTCCCATAGCCCTAAATAACAATCAAATACAGTTGCTGTAATAATTAGGACACAAATTTTAATGCACATTAACTGTAACTGATTGTGATTTTCATTTCAAAATTACTGAAAATCTGCCTATACTTTGTCCTTACTTGTAAAAACTACATTCTCTATATATACTAGTCATGGATAAAATCAATTAGTTAAAGTATCGAGACGCTTAGATTGAGCCAATCAAATGGTCAAGTCAATCAAAAAGATCGAGCTGATCAAAAGGATCGAGTTAATCAAAAGGATCAAGTGGTGCGATCACTTAGAAGGATTGAGCAATTGATCTTTATTGATAAGCTCAAACTTTTTGATACACATAATATTTTTGAAAAAATCGAAATTTTTTATCGTCTCAATTGTTTTAATTGACACAATCGTTTTGATCGGCTCAATCTTTCCGTTCAGATCGATAGTTAAAGTATCGAGCCACTTAATTCGATACTTTAACTGATTGATCTTGTCCATCACTAATATATACTAGTACAGTGTTAGACGAACTAAATAAAATAATAGTGTCATTTAGATATTGTAACACTATTTATTTTATATGATTTTATCAATACAATCTTAGCACAACCTTACTTAAAACAAGATTTCCTTGTTTACAAACAAATATGTATTTTTTTTTTAAATTAGAATTGTTACATTACAATAAAATTACAAACCTTGTCTACTGGAAAAATTCTTCCCACACTCCGGACAAACATAAGGTGACCCTGACTGATGCGTCGATAACCTGTGGGCATCCAACAATTCCTGCTTGTCGAACATCTTTGTACACAACTCACACGAGTACGATTTCTTCCTGTGTATCCATTTATGTCTGAAAAGCTTTTGCTTCGTTGTGAAATTCTTACCACACTCTGCACAGCCGTGTTTATAAATTTTATTGTACACATTAATATCAAAACTAGGTTCATCCATCAAAGCTGCCGGAGGAGGATTTAAGGTGACTAATGTTTTATTAAAATCAGGATCATTGTTTGCTGGATTACCTTTAGTCGACTCATTGAATTGATTGAAGGTGTCACTGCCGGTTCCCTTTGTGTTGTTTTGATTCATATTTTTTTGTGGTTTAACTCCACAATATTGCAAATGTCGATCCAAAGCTGTATTGTTATTGAAACCTTGCTCGCAACGTTCACACGTGTAATAATCATCAAGAACATCCCTGTGTAAATTTAAATGGTTCATTAAAGCCTTTTCTCGGGCGAATGTTTTACTGCAGCGTGTACAAGAGTACGGTTTCTTATTATTAAAATCATTCACCTCCACACTATTTTCAGTAATTTCAATTTTAAAGCAATCCGGTTTCGAAATATCTAAAGCAGAAGGAACCTCCTCTTCCTCCAAATTAATATCGTGAGAGAAATTCAAATTCTCGGGCTCGTAATTCAAATTCCACCCGCTCATCGGGTTCATCTGGCTTATACTGGGCAGTGTGATTTTTTGCACTGGCTGCATCTGCGGATCCGAATTTCCAGTTAAAATATCCGCCAACTCGGAAGTCCCCTCGATTTTTAATTTCGGATTAATCAAAGCACGACCGGCTTGATAGTTATGGATTTTCATGTGGTTGGTGAGGCTGGACGATCTTTGGAACTGCTGTCCGCACACTTGGCACTGGTTCATCTGGGTTTTAATCGAACTCCCGTGGATCAGCATGTGTTTCTGATGGTCGGATTTTTGGATGAACAGAGCGCCACATATTCGGCAAGCGTGTGGGCGTTCCACTGCATGACAAACTAAGTGGTTGTTTAAATCTATTTTTCTATCGAAAGGATCGTTGCATATTGCACATATATATTGGCTTTGCCGGCAGATTTCAGCATGACTGTTTAAATCGGCTGTTGTGCGGAATTCCAAATCGCATGTTGAGCATGGCAAAAGCGGTAAGTCATGGTTTGTTGCTGTTTCAATTAGGGTCGAGTTTTTTTCCGACGTGTAAGTTGAATTTCCCAACTGGCGAAGTGCTTCTACAGCCATACTAAAAATGATAATTATAATCTTTATTTAACAATACTTTTCATTGTATAATTACAAAAAACTGTGATAAAAAAATGTTGATTGTATTTGTGGCCAACAATAAGCATATATAATCAGTAATCCCTTATGGTGAGTTTGGTTGCCATCAATTAGAATTTATCAAAAAAAGAGGAGTTTTTAATAATGGTTTAAATCGATCGATTTCATTTGCAAATTACTATTTACAAACAATTATTTATACAAAAAAATAGTTCATGTTATTAAGATTTCAAGTCGATTCCGAAAAATTTCCCAGATTTTTAAACTATAAATGTTAATTAAACATTTAAATAAATAACGTAAACCTTTCATCGTCTGTCGCATTGCTAACACCCTCGACGTTCTCAATCTTCACACTCAGCAAGTCCTCGGCCCGGCTCTCGAACAAATTACTGGCCACCCTCAGATTGGGCTCCAGTATCCCGTCTCCGTGGGTCTCCTCTAATCCTGCCACAACATCACTGGAGTAATCCGGGTAGTTCTGCACCACATCCCCGTAAACCTCCACTGGGTTGTACGCGTCCTGTCCGATTTGAGGCCCCACGTTGAGGAATTCTGTGGCATCCATGGCTTTGTGTAGTTAAAACTCGGTGAATGTAGGTTAACAAGGGTTAGGTTAGCGCCATTTTCTTCAGCGTCAAGGTCCCTCACGTCAAACGTTTGACATTCACAGTGGGAAATTAAAGCAAAATGTTGAAGTAATTGCGTTAAAAACACGTCACGTTTGTTATTGATTTAAATTTAGTTATAATGTTGGTTTTATTGAATCTATGGATAATTGCATTAGATACATTAGTATGCGGGTTGTTTATAATGTAACCTTCAATAAGGCACTTTCAACAGATGGCGTTAATATAGTTTTTATAGTTTCCTTTCATAGTTTATAGGTTTCTTTAATACCTAGCAATTAATCTTTACATCGGCATTTGAAGGAGCGAAACAAAAAGGATACCTATTTTAAACAGCTGCCTGAACACGTGAAAAAAAAAATACTGGTTAACAACAGTGATTAAACCAATAACTATAATTTAATTACTTGTGTTATAGACTTTATTTTAAATTAATTGACGAAACTTTCGTCAGAGGCGCTTTTATCTGTGTCACTTCTATAATATTGACTTCAATTTATACATATACTTTTTCATTGTAGAGTTCCTAGAACAATAAAAGAGGAATAAAACTGGGCCTTTATTCGTGAAATCAATGGCACGTTTCGGTCGTACGCGAATATTAAATTGGGGTGTAAATTTCTATTTAAATGACAGATTTCCTGCAATCAAACCATTGATCAATTTTAGGAATGTGGAATGGTTTCACTGTAGCAGATAAAAAAAATAGTTTGTTAAACATATATTTACAGCAATAATATTTTTTTTTTTGAATAATCGACTATATGTCTAAATTATAGGGAATTAGTCCTTGGGGTTTTATTAAAAACATACAATTCCTCTGAGGAAACATTGGGCAGTTAACAACTTCAAACACTCGCACCTTACTTTCCGGATGTAAGCGACGGATTTTGAAACGAGAAGTCACCAAATTCGCCCAAGCCTGTCCCAAACATGGTTTAGTCAGTCCTGTGTTTGGATCATCCATCACCTAAATAATAAAAAATGAGTCCGACTATTATAGCGTGCAATTTATTTCATTATTTCTTAAGTGTATATTTATTTCTTTATTATTCACCTGATTAATACAAATAGTAGCCAAATTATGCTCTCTGGAATATTCCTTTAATTTCATTACTATTGAGTAAATTTCTTCACTTCTTGTCACATAATTCACTGAAGAATTTTCACTCCGAAACACACCAGCAATTGAATCAATTACAATCAAACCTATTGGCACATGATTGAGCAATCGTGGAAGTCTAACATATAGTAAACGTCGGAGTTGTTCCTAGGAAAATTTAAATAATTTAAAAAAGATTGTTTAATTTTTTAAATAAAAAAAATGTGAATAAAATATTAAGTTAATATATATTTTTTTTTAATCTTTTTCCTTTCTACCGTTAGTTGTAAGGAGATTAAGTTAATATACAAAAAGAAAATACATACATAATCTGCAATGTGTTCAATGAAAATGTTATCTTCATAATTAATTGATTTTTGATTAAATTTCGCAGGAAGAGTTTGTGCTAAGGAGTGTAAGCGGACTGAAGGAAATACATCTTCGGTGCAAATATATAAGGCACCTATAAAATTATATAAAAGAAATTACTTTAATTCACAATTAAGAGCAAGAATAACTATTTACAATTGTATGGATATTTATTATTTTGACTACCTTTAGAAAAACCTCCAACTTCGTTAGAAAACTGCACCATTAGTGACAGCTGGAGCGCTAATTGTGTTTTACCAACACCACTCCCTCCGAATATTTCTGTTATTCCTTTAGAGGGGATACCACCATTGCATATCATATCAATGCATACACAACCAGTGCTTAAATGTTGAGATTTACTTAACTTTGTGGCTAAAATACAAATATTGGGGCTTATATCTTTCGGTTTTCTAAAATAATTATTGCAGAAAAAATACATATATTTATTGAATTAAAAGTATGTGAAAATTATTATTAATTAATTACTTTCCCTTTAGCTACTGCGACTTTTTTAACTTACGTTACATAAGTACTTTAAAACAAATGTTCATTAAAACAACTACTTCTCGGGCATAGACACTCCAGACATAAATAGTCTAAAGAGCATAATGCATGTTTTTTCAAATTCCTTAAAACTGTATTGCTTTGTTTATATTTAAATTTCTTCTTCATATTACCTGACTTTATCTTATCACCGACAAGCAACTCTGCCGCCTTCTCTAAAATCAATTTTGCTTCTGCATATTTTATATTTGTTCTTTTTTGTAACTCCACTGTATTTAGGACGATAACAGATTTTAATGAATCGATATTTGCTGCAAAATAAAATAAAAACAATTTTAATAAAAAAAAAACGGGGCTATATTCCGTATACGAGAAATGTAAAGTTTAACGTGTACATTATTAATTAATTTCACATTCCTTGAATATATATCTATTACAAAAGTCGCTTAGACTGTGATGATAAATAACGTAGACGTTAAACTTAACATTTCCCTTAAAGAATAGCGCTAAATATTTTAAATGAGGTTACTTGAAAAGTTTAACTCAAAATACCTCTTAAAAGTTGTTCAAATGTGTCTGTTGATACATATTTCTTCAATTTATCCATTTGGAAAAATTATTTCAGGAATAAATTGTCTCATCGTGTAAAAAAATCGCTAAATATAGTAGTTTAAAGTTGTATTGGTTATTTCAAATTGCAACATAACTGTCACTCCAGTCTATTTGGGTAGACATTTTTGCAAAGATTTTTTAGTTTACGCCAAGCCCAATTGTGGCGCAACGGTTGGAAATAAATATGTTGGCAGTAATTCTTGAGGAAATCATAGAAGTATTATTTGTTAAATTAATTCAAAATACATTTTTTAGATTATTTTAGTAAAAATGAAATACATAATTTTCACATAATAAATAGTAATAAAACTTGTATTTTATAACATAGAATTGTTGCTATATAACATAACTTGTATATGTTCGATTGGGAATAATTTCTCAAATATTATTAATTGATTGGCAAAACTGCTTTTATTATCCGGCCGCACTTGACCAGTAAACTGTTGTTAACCATATTAACACACTTTTAAAAAGCATTTGCAAGTTTTATTCGAATCCACACTTTACATATACATGAAAAAATTGTGGCTTAAATTTATATCGCAACATTCGCACAAACTGTCTCCGGCCACAATTTAGAGTCTTAATAAAATTTTAGGTTATGTTTGGAACATTTGAAACGATGTGTGTACGCATTTTAATCAATTTCAATCAATTTTAAATCTGGTGAGTGATTATTAGTATAGTCTTTACGGGAGATTTATTATTTGACTTGATTTAAGGCTAATGAAAACTGTGAATATGTGTGAGAAGTCGAGTGGGAATACAACGACTCCAATTAAAATACCTAAGGATTTTACCACAAATAATGTTAAGCTTAAAGAAAGCTTAGATTTATTGTTATCCACTACGTTGATTGTCGAGCAGCAGAAGTTACTTAAAAATGTAAGTTTCTATAAACAAAAATAATCACAAGCGTTGTTTTATTAAATTAACACATTTAATTTCTTTTTTATACAAAGTATTCATTTGCTATTATTAATTACCGATTGTGTGTTTTATGGCGATAAGTAATTTGGTGAATGTTTAATTCAAAACATACTTAAACTTACAGATAGCAAAGCATGCGGAATCCACGGAAGACAGACACGTAATAGCCAATTTGTTGAGTTATGTATTTTTAACTATTGATCCAAAGCATCCACTGAAAAAGACTGTGACGAGAATTCTGCTATCGATGAATGAAGTTGTCGTGACGTCGGAGATGGCGTTGCAAATCATCTCTCTGATAACGGATTGCAAAGACAGTGAAAAGTTTGCAAAACTCTCTAAAGAGAATGAAGTGCTGGTTAATTTGAATTCTTGTTTTAATAATTTTTCTGTGGGAGTCGAGGCCCTGTCGAGCATAATAAATTTAGTCTTCATATTTGCATGCAACAACTTCTTAAAGTCAGTTGCATATTTATGGTAAGTACTAATTTAAAGTAAAATATTCTCGAATCAATAATTGTGTTATTGCTATGCAACAGCAAGTGTCCATTAGAAGTATGTTTTAAAGTACATACATAAGTCATTGTAGCTAAAATAGGAATAATTTATTAATTATCTTCAAATTCTTTTTATTTAATTTAAACAAATATTAGTAGCAAAAATTAAAACATCATATTTTAATAATAATAAGTGATTAGAAATTAAAACGTATTTACTTTACTTCACTGATTTATTTTGAACTAAATAAAACACTGAGGAAATTTGAATAACTTATTATACATATGTCGTATGATCGAGAACTTTGAGTTTTATTTGTTTTTATTCATTGGTACCAACAAACTGAAAATAAAAACAAAAATAAAAGCACTCTAGAAGAGAACAACTGTTCTCCTCATATGTTATTATAACATAACAATTATATATATATATATATCGAGCGTATAACAAAAATCGACGACGAAATTGACATTGGAAATCTAAAGTCATGTCTGAACTAAAATCACACTCACGCGTAAAGTAATGGTTGTCATGTTGACCGCAACCAGCATTTCGTGCGTGTGATCTTAGTACAGACATGACTCGAGACTTCCAATTCCAACTTCGTTGTTGATTTTTGTTATACGCTCGATATATAATCAATATTCCCATTGTACCCTTTATCCCTGAACATAATAATTAACTCAACCCATATAATTTTTAATAATAACAAAATTGTAATTTTGTGTTGCAGTTTAGAAAATGAGAGTTTTGATAAGCATACGTTGCATGTATACATTTACAATGCGTCCAAGTTCCTTGTAGCTCTTTTGAATCAGTGCGATATCAGCCCCCATATGACTGAGCTGAGTTTGAAACTGTTTGTGGCTTCATACAAAGTCATAACTGACGAAAGTATTAGTTTCAACACGAAGGCTAACTGTGGAATATTGCTGATTATGGCTGCTGTTCATACACCTGAGAAGGATAATGATGAGGTAACAATAGTATTAAAGATTTAAATTATAAATTTAACCCCGATACCAATTGGTAAAAGGGGACATCGATTATATATATATATAATTATAAATTTGGTCCCCCTCATTCCACGCAAACCCTCTCAAACTAAAATAGGCCTTATACTATTAATATATGTATATATAATCGTTTGCCTTATCTACCATTCGGTGTAAGGCTTAATAAATATATGATATTTCAAATTGTTTTTAGTGTTCACGTGGTTTAGCAACATTATTAAAATTAGAGACTGAAGAGGGAGGGGGGAAACTACTAGAAAACGCGCTGTTGATGAGCAAAAACTATTCAGCAAAAATTTGTATATTTTCGGGGATTTTAAACACAGTTCCTGCAGAAGTGATTTGTGCGGATAAACTGGACGACGTGTCGGCGCCAATATATATTTTTCAAAGCCTGCTGGATAGTGCTTCTAAGTGAGTGAACGTTATTCAAACACTTATCACATTTAATGAAAATAAATTGCAGGCGAACAGGCAAACCATTGGAAATTATGGAAATCAGCAGGACGTTTATATCACTGTCGAAGTTGCTGTTCAACATGGATATTTCTGATATTGATTTAATTTTTAAGGCGGGTTTGGATTATATCTGGACTCATTTGGATCATTTTATAGATACAGTCAGGCATGATACAATAATTGTTTTAAAGAATTTTGTTAAAATAGCTGTGAAACATGAGAAAGATGGTAAGTAAATAATAATTAAATTGACATACATTTTCTACAGTGGAACCTCTCATAACGAGCACCTCGCATAAAGAGCAAAATGAATTGTAAAAAAAATCACTCATTTAACGAGTGACGTGGATAGGGGAATCCTTGAATTGTGCGATAGAACTTTTTATGCCATTGCTGTATCAGCCCATGTTTAGAAGTCGTTTTGCTAGTATCTTAGTGTCACGTGTGACACAAGGAGTAAATCTCAATCTCACAGAATTTTGGTAATATCACATACTTTCATATTGTTACCTGTCTCAAGATGATCCAAAAGGCGTAACCAAGAGAACTATCATTTCTGCTTGGAAGAAGCTTTGGCTAGAGAGAGTTATCGAATATGAAGTTGCACGGTTTGAGGCAGTATCTGAGGATACTGTAGTCTATGAGATTGTGCCTTAAGGCCAACATCTTGGGGCTGGAAGTTGATAAAATGAGCTGATCACTGAAAAGCTTATGGAGTTGTATTGCATTTCATAGCAAGAAGATGTTTAGGAGAATTTGAGTGACATGGAGGATGTAACAGCTAAGTAACAATCTTCAGGCAAAATAAGAGAAATTTTTAAAGCATGGGAAACTATTGCATTGTACATTGAGAAAAATCACTCTAATATTACAAATTTATTCATGATAATGCTATGTTGCATTTCTACCAGATTTTGAAGGGTCGACAAAAATAAATGACTCTAGATAACTTTCTAGCAAAAAGAATTAAAAATGTTACTAATTATTTTGATGAACTGAAATGAATAACATTCCTTAATCATTCATATGTATTTTTCTTTGAATAAATGTTACACATAATATTTTTTCTATAATTGTTTTTAGTATAGAACGCATTATCGTATTTTATATTAATTTATATGGTATTTCGCTTAACGAGTGTTTCGCATTACGAGTAAGGCTTCAGAACGAATTATGCTTGTTATGCGAGGTTCCACTGTATGTGTTTTTTTTTTTTTATGAAGAATGTTGTTAGTTAAATAAATGTGTTTATTTCTCCTATTTTTTTTTTCATTAAATATATTTAGGAGACAAATTTTCAACCTTGTATTAAACTTTTGAAGATTTGATTTACAATAAAAAAAAATGCTTTACTTTTTCCTATTTTTTTAAAACATCAATACTACTGAAGAAAATTTAATTTACCAAATATTTTTACTGAAAATAAGAAAAGTAGACATGTAAAATACACGGGTTCGCAATTTGCATTTAAAATTTCAAGTACTAGTAAGTTGATTTAAATAATGTTTATTCCAACTACTTACTAATATTGAAATATTAATTAAAGCAAAATTTAGAACTTTAAAAATAATTGATAAAGTGACGGAGAATAACTCACAGAGGTTCAGACAACACTCTATGAGGAAATGAATTTAACAAGGTTAGTTTTGGTCAGATCATAAAAAGGAAATTTAGAGACAAGAAGAAGCACAGTATTTTATAAAGGAACGAGAATGATAAAAGATAATAAGATTCTGAGGATTTTTATATCTGGTGGTTAGGATCGGAAAACGGTTATTTACGACTTAATCTGTCTCTCATGGATTATCCCATATTGCCTTCAATTCGGCACGATCTTTAAAAAATGAATAGATATGTAAAAAAATGTACACAATGGTTTATTGTCCCTTCGGTCTTTACAAAAATCTCTTAAAAGTAAAAAATGACCTTAGTCCTAATTAATAAAACTCTCACGTAGCAATTGGAAGTAAATTTCACGTTAACAGGATAAAAGGAGAACAATTTTAGTAAAAATATTTTTTTTTATAAAATATGTGTTAAATTTTGTATAAATTGCAAAATATTTTTCTTTACTTTTAGGAAAATCAAAATTAATGGATCAAATAATTTTATACATATCATCATGTCTTGAAAATAATAATACAAATTACAAAGCCCTGACTATAATCAGCAATGAAACGACATGTGATTATTTATTGAAGAAATTTCCTGAAATGCCACGAAAACTATTAGTTAATTTAAAAAATAATTCCATAGCACAACATGTAAGTAATATTATTAATTGAAAATAAGTTAATGTGACATAAAATAAGTCCGCCCCAGTGGTGTGCTGGTTTAGCACTACACTTGCATGAGAGGGGTCCATGGTTCGATAGTTTGATTGTCCCCCAATTTGAAAATTACTGGAAATTACTTACTAAATGAAATAGTTACAATTAGGGCTATTCTGTAAAAGAAGTGTTAAGTTTAATGTGTATGTTACATTTTATCATCCCAGTTTAAGCTGCTTTTTTCATATATATATTAAAATATATATATATATATTAAAATATATATATATATATATATACATGGAATGTGAAGATAATTAATAACATAAACGTTAACATTTCTTATAAGGAATAGCTCTGAATATGAACGATGCCCATGTGTGAGTGAAAAAAATATATTTTTTTATTGTAGGTTAGTTCAACATATGAGGCTCTTATGGAGCAGTACTTTAAGGAGAATCAAGAGAAGTGGATTGATGTTTGGGTGAGCCAGCTTGTACCATTGATACACGATTGTGAGAATAGTACTTATGTTTACTATCAAAAAATATTCACAACCGCATTTAAATTAGATCAAATGGTAATTAAACTACTGTAAGTATTCTTTATTCCAGAAATTTTAGTAATTGTTTACTGAAAGGAATAAATTATTGCATCGTGTTTTTAAATCAACTGTTACAATTTTTAATTAACTATTTCGTTATGACAAAAAAATAATTTTACATAAATGGTTTATTCTTAGATCATATGGATGTATCTACGATAATCCAAATGAATTGGGTATACTTCTCAGTTGTTTTATCACTGCTCGTAATATGAATTCTACAATTACTTTTTATAACGACAACATGTCGATGAATTTATGGAATGGAATGCTCGAACATGACACAATGCATATACTAGCATGCCATCAGATTCCAGAAGTAAGTAAATTGTTTTGTTGCGTAATAAAATTTCTTGAGAAAAAGTGGTAGAAATTTATTATTTTTTTAATTTATTTTTTAGATCAGAATTGCAACATTAACGTTGGTAATAGAATGCCAAAAAACAACAGAAATATTTTCCGAATGGGATTTGAATTTTCTCAAACGTTTTCTACATTACAACATAACCACACAGCTCCCAAATATCCGCCAGCAAATGATTGCCCTGTATAAAAAAGCCTTCACCAGGTTTAAAGAGAGCTATTACGTAATCCAGAGGAATATAAAAAACTTGACTAACAAACTACGAGCTGTTGGTGGTAAGAATGAGAAAGTCGAATCGGAATTGAAAGCATATGAAAAACAAGATGCGTACTACGATGAGTTCATTGTGGATATTTTTGAGCAGGAATTAATCAAAGGATTATTTCCTGAAGTTAATTATTATAGAAGAAGTGTTGCCTTGGAGCTATTGTTATGTATGAAAGCGAATATTGAGGGTGTTAAATTTGAAGTGCTGTGGAAGAAAGATTATGTTATTTTGCTTTACAAAGCATTGGATGATTCATATGAATCGAATATAATCATGGCTACTAAATTATTATTGGAATTGCCCCCATTTATTGTGTTTTATCAGGTGTGTAATTATTTAATTAACATTTAAAATTGTTAAATATGAATTAATATAAATAAATTTATTCATTAAATTTTTTTACTGGCTATATCTACACGGTGTCGGGTTAAAACTTGCGACGTAATTACATATTGTCTCTTTAAGTAGTATTGTATAGTGTTAAGTGCTGCCTTATATTTGAAACACGTATTTTCTATGGACAAAAGTTCTTATTTTTTAATAAGTTATCATTCGAATTTGTTTCTTTTTTTATTTACCATCGTCAATTTGTTTATCTACCAGTTAATAATGGGTGATTTAGTACGAAGTAATATTGCTAGGTCAATAGAAACGATAGAAAATGGTTCGACCTTCCAGGAGGTTGCCCAAATGTTTGGAAAATCAAAATAAAAGATACACCGCAGAGGAGGCCATTGGAGGCAGACTGGATTGTATGGCAGAAGATGAAGTCATTGTAGAAAACTCTCAACCACTGCCATAGATAATTTATAGCATTGCAAACACTGTCAAACAGTAATTCAAACAAGAAACGTATTGGAAGAAGTTTGTGGAACCAATATAAGTGAAAATTGAGTCAGAAGATGACTTAAAGTAGTTGGTTTGATGTTGTATGTGCCAAAAAAGCCCTAAAGCTTTTAGAGATGACATCAAGTTGCACGATTAGACTTTGCTCGAGAATACCAGCATTGGAATTATGGCCTCGTGGAGGCAATACGAGATATTAAGAAAATTATAATGTGTCTAATTTTTCTTATTTATAACATGTTTAAATAATGTTTATAATTCTTCTATAATGCCTCTGAAATTGCCAGAAAAAAAGTTGCACAAAAAAAAAAAGATTGAATTTATTTACATTAATTATTTACTGGTGTGTGTAGTAAATGGCCAAACATTATAGAAATTGCTTAAATAAAATGAATTTTCTTAATTTTAGAATAAAGAGACTTTGAAGACTGAAATTAAGAACACTGTCTCATTGGCAGCGTCTTTAAAACCTACATGCACAACAACAGCCGCCTACACTTTGCAAGTCTACAAAAACTCTCCCTTGGCATTTCAAGTCTTGCGAGAACAACAAAATGGTGCTGAGGAAACTGATGTTACTTTAATGATGATCAATTACTTGATTACTGAGATCGAAAACGGATTGAAAATTGCTCGTGATAACATTTTAGTCGCATCGAAATCCGCTCCTATTTACGGCCTAATTTTTAGTATCCGACATTTGATACAAAAAGAACATTCCGAGTAAGTAACGAATAAAATTATCTATAGAATAAATTAAACGAAGTTACATTTTCATAAACAATTATATGTAACAAATTATCACAACTTTGTTATCATTATATTCTTTATGCTTTTGTAATTTGTTATTTTTTGGATTATCTAGGGAAAAGCATCCAGAAATAATTCCAAAACTCATTGACTTATGTGGGCGAATCTCACAAATCGCTACCCCTATTGTCAATAACTCTTCACCTGAGGGATTCATGCCTACAGATAATGAGAATGTTGTTGATGAAACTGTTACCTCCCAAATGGTGCTGGTTTACGCTTGGAGGACAGTTAAGGAAGTATCTTTATTATTAGGCAAGTAATTAATAATTTTATTGTAATAAAATTAAATAATTGTTATTTCTTTCTCTATTACAACTAAAACCATCACAAAAGGCTACAGTTCCCTGAAGACAATCTTTCATCAAACATAAAGAACGATAACACCAGACTCTCATTGCAGATCGGGCAAAATGGAAACTTATCATCCGATTTTCAGCCATTGGGCTTTTAATTAGGAGAAAAAAATCAAAGGCTGAATTTTCAAAATTACATGAACAATTTTTAAAATAGTAGAGAAAGGAATAAATAATATTTTTTAATATACATTCCTATATATTCCATCTCGAGAAGAATTTATCATGTTTGTAATTTTTCTTACAGGTGAATTGTCTTTTAAAAATTCAAAAGGGGAACAAATAATTCCACATAAATCCCTGATAGAAATCGCTGATTATTTTATTACTTTATTCATGGAAACAAAACACAGGGGTGCTTATGAACAGGCTTATTTGGGGTTCAGTAAATTTTGTAACAAATTATGGAAGTAAGCTGTTTTACTGGATTATTTTAAGATAGGCTTAATTTAAATAACTTCTTATTCTAGTTCAGGAACATCTTATTCAGAATGGCCTATTAATTGGTTGACCACTATTTTAGAAGTATTGAATGGAAAAACTGATGATTATTCGAAATTGTGTTCGACACGTCGAAGTGCTGGTGTTCCATTTGTGATACAGGTAATTTATATTAAGAAATAAATTATTGATGAATGTTGTTGCTATTTTGTTATACATCGTTTTTAAATTCAATAGGACAACATTTTTAAACTTTGTATAATAGAAAATGTTATTTATTAACTACAATAACTAAAATAAAATTATCAACGTATACTCAAGCCATTGTCAAACATAAAATTCGCGTTCCTTTAGTGGATAAGTCAACGATTCTAGGTTGTCTATCTTACAGTTCACAATGCCTCTTGTAATTAGGGATAAGATGGCGCTACGTGCTAAATTTCCAATTATGTGATACATTTGTATATGTTGAAACTATAGTCACAGTTTGTTATACAAAGTTTGAAAGTATTTTCTTATTGAAATTAAGAATTACAAATATTAATCATACATATAAATATTAATGAGAGAATCACTTGTAATTACTTTTATAGGCCATCTTAACAACAGAAGCTCAAAATAGAAATCATAGGAGTTTCCATTATTGCATGCAGACTTTACTTCAAATAGCTGAAGATTTCTCAGGAGATAATGAAAAACCGGCCATACATAGCATGAATATTCTCAGGGCGCTGTACAAACACAACCAACTTGGAGAATTAGTCACACCGTATGTCGCCAAAGGAGTCATGATTGCTGTTATGGGTTTTAGCCATTTCGTGTGGGGTGTAAGTTACTACATTCTTACTTTTACTCTTAAGTGGAATAGAAAACTAAATATACAATATTTTCTCTCACTTTAAATAATCAGAATTATTCTATTTTATCTTAACATAAATTTTGAACACAAAATAATGTTTGATAGGTGAGAAATTCAGCCACTTTAATGTTTTCTGCGTTGATGATGAGAATGTTTGGAGTACAAAGAACAAAGGATAGTGAGGATATTAGTATTAAGAACAGGTTGTCTGCTAGAGTCTTTTTTATGCGATACCCGGAACTTTATGATTTTATTTTGGAAAAGTTGAAAGTTTTCACAGAGGAAAAAGACAATATGTCACTTTATCCGTTACTGTTCATATTAGCAAGATTATATCCATCAGCAGAAAAATCCGAGGTAAGTTAATTCTCAGCAGTGATGCTCACAGTATTTATTTATGATGGGTTAGATCAAACATTTTAAGGATCAAATAAGCTTGAACGAATAAATAAAAGATTGAGTAGCGTTGAAACTGTTTAAAAAATTAGATTTGAATGGTTTGAATCATTCAATCCAATAGTTTGATCAATCTATTCGAGCAACTCAATATGTTCAAACAATATAATTAACATCGAGTTCTTTTTATTTAGATGTTGCAATATCTGAAGTTTATAAATCCATGCCTAAGTAGTAGTATTTTCAAAATGCGCAAACTGGCAGCACAAGCATCAATTGCAGCAATGCCAACAGATGGTTATGTCAGTTACATAAAAGCAATTCTTCGAAAGATTACCAGCAAAATTTCTGGTAATACATTGCATGGAAGTTTATTACAGGTAATTGTTATTGCATTTTATTTTGTTAAGTTCAAAATTTAGTTTATCCATTGAATTAAAATTTTTTTTTATTTTATTTAGTCTTATATAACATCTTTATATGTTCCTCTCTACTTCTCAGTGTGAGGTGATTAAAAAAAGTAATTATTTATTTATAATTAGATTACTTCTTACAGCTAAAATTACTGCTCAAAAATTTGCCCAATAACCACGAAGATTTCGATATCGTGTTTCTGGCACAGGGTTCTTTTTGGATAATTGAGAAAGCAGGTACTTCTGTCTCACACATGACCGTCACTCTATACATGGAAATATTAATTTTAATTATCACAAGGTACGTCGATTAATCAAATGGAACCGAATTCAAGACATAGATATATACGATTTTTTTAGATTCCAGGAAAAATGTTATGGGCGAGATGAATTTGTGCAATTAATGTCATCGATTTTACGGACATTAAATTGCGAAAAAGTCCTCTCGACATCGAAAAAAGATTTTGAAATCACAAAACTAGCACTTTACTTACAATTGCTGGCTAAAGTCATAAACCTTCCATCCGTGTACCGAGAGAAATTCCTGAAAGATGTAATTTTGGCCGCTTTACAAAGTAACAATGAAAACTACCAAGTATTCGCCCTTAATTGCATTTATTACCTGTTCAATAATTCATATTATGCATCTCCTTTTCGTACACCGATTGATGAGGATGAAATATCCGAACTTGAATATAATATTATTAAACCAATTAGTGATGACATGAAATTGTTAATAATTAATTCCTTTAAAGCAAATCCTTTCTGTTTAAATTTTTTCACGGATTTATTTTATATCATTAAAGTGCGTAGCAAGGAATTTGCTATAAAAACCTGCCACATAATCCCCTATTTTACATCAGTTATTGAAAATATTCGGCCGAAGAATTGTCCATTTTTACTGGACAAACAGATGGTTTTGGATTTATTCATCCGTGAAATGCTCGAGACGGATGGGGACATGTTCAGTGTGTTAATGCCGATTGTTAGTAGTTTGGTTGCTGAAGAAGAACATCAAATGGATTACACGAAACTCGTGCAGGATGTTCTGAAGCCGTATTCAACTCCAGAGAATGGTGTCGAGGAAAGGCTGGCTGTTTGTAATTTTTTAGTGCAGAATCCAAAGTTTTTGTATTCTGATGTAGATTTACCTAGTAAGTTGCATTTAAAAAAAAAATAAATTGACAAAATATAAATGGTGATAATTTAATATATTTATGGGAATTTTATATTTTAATTTATTTTATTTCAGTGGAATACATAATAGAAGTTTGGTACATAGTCATAATATTATTGCAAGATAATGATATTGATGTCAGGAACAGTATAGCAAGAATTACTAATTTTATTGAATATCCAGATCCATCTCTCGCAACACGGTAATAATTATTCTTATAATAATGCATGAGAATTCTTTTTATAGATAAATTTTTTTTTATGAATAGCAATAAATCTAAAAAAATAAACTTACATTAGAGAATATTACCTTAATATATTTTTTAGGCATACCCTGGGAATGTATGTGATTTCTGAAAAAACTTTAGAAGTATTGCTTCAGGATATGCCAAAACTGATTCCATTAGAGGAGGCCATGAAAATTTATTTAACACTAGCACTGAAACCAAAGTACATAAAAAAAGAGGAAAAGGAAACAACTGCTGAGGTAGAAATAATAATAATAATACACAATCAATTGTTGTTACCTGTTTTGCTGTAAGAACTCCAGAATTTTTCAGTGCATTTTCAAAAGTGCAATTATTTTTTGAAAATTATTTGGGTTAGAATTTTCTTTAATAACCAAACAACTTTTTATTTGGAGAATCGACTCCATAAAGTTGGTGATTTCAAAGACTTAGCCTTTTCAGAAAAATAGACTTCGTCACTTACATTGTTTACATTCTCTAGTTTCTGCCATTCATTAAATGCTTGATTTTTAATATTGATGGTAGTAAATTTGTACTCACTTCTGCCGCTTGAGCTAATATCTCTTTCAAAATATCAGGATTTTCATCTGTGTACATTTTGAACGAACCTTCACTGACTGAAATGGAACTTCAAATGCTGCTGTCGCTATTAAGTTATTAGGTTAGGCCACAAAAAGAGTGCACAAACAACATTTTTTCCGTCTGATAGCCTGAAAAAGTGACGATTTCATTATTCTAGAGGCATATGGAATCGAAGTGTTTTCATATAACTATAATAAAAATTAGTTGGATAAATTCGAGTGAATTTAGTAATCGAGTATTTCTGAATACCCAATTTTAAGTAGCTAAAGTTAATAAATAACAATAAATTGTAGTTTATTAATAAGTAGGTGATATTTCCCAATATTAGTATTATAAATAACATTAAGAAAATTGTCATATACACTATTTTGCAGTGACAAACAGGATCGAAAAGATCGACTTTGCCTATCTCTAATAAAAATTGATACTTTAAATTTGTATGACTATATATTATTTAATTTTGTTTTGTTTAATTTTGTTGTTTAGATATTTGATAAAGGTGAGTTAAACACATATGAAGAGGGCGATCCAATCGTAATAGTGGCCCTGAAATGCTTGAAGAAATGCTTGTGGGATTTGGAAGACGACCTCAGCTACACGGACGGCTCGATCTTCATTGAAGAACACACACTCTTAGTAGCCACAAGGCTCTTCAACCTCTTCTATGGCTGCCACATATCCTACGCCAGATCGGAAGACAAACTCCTCAGCATGTTAGTGTTGAAGGAAGTGATGAAATACTTAGAGACGTGCACAATCGGCGCAAGTGATTTCAAGAAAAACTTCACCAACCTCCTCGAGAAGAAATTCATGTCAATTTTCCTGCAGAATCTGTATATGTTTAAATACTGTTGCGTGGGGACGTTTTTGAAGTGTGTGTTTAGTTTCGAGAATAACTAATTTGTTGTAATTTTTAATTTTATCTTAATTTGTTTAATTGTTTCTTTGCACTCAGGATGATGCCTTTAAATAAAACGATAGTGTGATATGTAAGATAGCGAGAGTTGGAAGTGGATTCGTTTATTTTTTTTTTGCGGATTCAAGTTTCTATTCCTTTTTATTGTATTTATTAAATTTTTAAATAAAGATTTTTCTAATTTTTAATATGTTCTGATTGTTATACGGTAAGTAATGGAATTTTATTTTTATTTCAATTAAAATCTAGCCTAAGTAAGTGTGGTGTCGTATCTACCTTTCTCGTCTAAAGTGGCATTTTTTAAAATTACATTACTTAGCGAGTTAATAACGATAGTTTTTAGAAATCAATTTAATTATCGGGATGTTGTAAATTGTAACAGATTTTCTTTTGCATTGTTATTTTGGTTGTATCATATTTCGTGGAAGCCATCAGAAAAAAATTGAACGTCAGTTCAAGTGTCCGTTAACTCTTAGAAAATTTCCTCTAGATAGTAAAAAATTTAACATCCACGAAATATGATAAATTATTAATCAATCCTCCCATTTTTCACGTGTTATAATTTGCTCTCATTTTTACTATATTCAAATCATCTTTATGTAAATTTTTAACCTGTAAACGTCGTATTTTATTCAATTCAATTTTCAAACTGTAAAACTACAACAAATTAATTTATTTGTATATAAATGTGTATATATTGTGTACATTTATGGTGAATATAAATTTAAATGTAATAAAATAATTTATTTCTAATCAACATACCTGTACCATTGATAAGTATTTAGTTTGTGAATAAATCATTGCAAACTATAGAAGGGCTGGATTCCAGATGAATCAATTCCATCTATTATGACTAAAAACAAAGTTGAAGCAAATTTGAAAAATGCTTGAATAAAAATTCTTCATTTAGAATCCTCTAGCAAAACACAACCCATCAGTCTGCAGGGTAGTCACTTTCTAGTGGACTTCAGTTCAATTTGTGTTTTTTTAAGCATGCACGTGCTTTAATATTAAGCTTGGGTGGAACAACCTACAGTCGATAGCCAATTCCAGAATAAAATAATCATGTTTTATGTATAATAATAAAATCATAATGTTAATAATTCTGTTAATTGTATTGATTAAAGATATACAGGGTGACTCATCAAAGTGCCCATCATCGATTCGATGAGGTGCAGCACTTTTTACACTTCCTGCACTAAAGGCAATGAAGATTTACATTGCTGTCGAGTGACGTCAGAAACTTGCACTCTGTTTAAGTTAAAATGAACATGCTTATTAATTAATTAATATACAGAGTGAGCCGTCGAAGTGCCTATCATCGATATTTCCCTTATCGTTAGAAATTCAGCATTAATTTATTTATAACATTTCCTTGCTACTAGAGATGCATGATATAAAATTATTTTCATATATACAGAGAGACACTGTATATCTGAAAATAATTTTACTTTAAGCATCATCAGAAGTCAAGCAAATTTTATTAATAAATTAATGCTGAATTTGTAACAAGGGAGATATCGAAGACAGACACATCGATGACTCACTCTGTATATTAAATATTTAATAAGTATGTTCATTTTAACTAGTGTTGGGCAAAATCGAATAATATTAGTAATCGAGTATTACTAAATGTGTCATTTTAAGTATTTAAAACGAAAAAGTAACTTCAAATTTATGTTTATTAATAAATGGGAAGTTATTTTTGATATTTTTATAATAAGTAACATTCTTAAAATTATAATATACTTAATTTAGCAATAATAAAAGATCGACTTTGCCCATCACTAATTTTAACTTAAACTGAGTGTAAGTTTCTGTTACTCGACAGCAACGTAAATCTTCATTACGTTTAGGACAGGAAGTGTAAAAAATGCTGCACTTCATTTAATGAGCAATCTTTGAAAAAGTAAATGCATAAGTCTTGTATCTTATTAAATGGTTGTTTGTTTAAAAAAAAAACATTATAAAGTAAAAACAGAACCGATTGTCATGAGAGAGACGGAAATTTGACATTCGGGGTTATTCCCCATGTGAAGTGTTATGTTTAACGTGTATGTTATTAATTAAGTCCACAATCCATGTATGTACAGCTATTAGTTGCTTCGACTGTGATAATAGCTAATAACGTACATGTGTTGTTGTGAATTACGTGAAGAGATTCAAACAAAAATAAAACACTTTGTGTTCCTTTCTTCACCCATTAATAATGGACACATAATGCCCGAAATGTACATATAGCATAAAAATAAAGAAAGGAATACGAAATGTTTTATTTTTAATAGCGTACATGTTGAACTTAACATTCCGTTTACAGAAAGCTCCGATTACTGATTTTTTTCTTTCTAGGCACTTATTAGAAATGAAGTGTTAAAAAACGTATATAGTGGTGTTTTGTTTCTAAAATAATTGTTACAAACAAGACACTACCGTATAGATTTTTTTATTGAGAAAAAAATGTGTCATTTTGCCGATTTATGAAATGGATACAATTTGTAATTTTTCTTTCGTTTATTCGTTAACGAAACTTAAATCGAAATGTGAACTAAATAAAAATGATTTGAAAAAAAAAAAAAAATATTTTTCTGTGACATTTTGACTTACGTTACGTAAGTACTTTGGATAAATGCACATTTGGTTTTTACATTGAATTTTTCTCGAATCAAAAAATTGTTGCATGATGCAATATTTTTGATATTGATTTGATATGTAATTGCAGGTGTACATTACGTACTTCAATGTCTGGCGGAGTATTTTTCCGAGTAGTAGTTGTTTTAATGTGCATTTATCCAAAGTACTAAGCCAAAATATCACACAGCTAAATGTGGAAATAATTAATTAATTATACTCGTACTCTCATACTCTTTTTTTTTAATCAATGTTTTCAGTCGTAAATAAATATTCGTGTAACCTTTTAAAATATCCGTCTAGCCAATATTTCCTAATAAGTATAAATCACGATCTCCAAAGAAAACACGACTAGTTAAAAAAAAAAAACAAATTCATAATTTGATCAAAACAACATTTTTTTAATTTCATTATTACACCTTACCTCCTATTATATATCGTACTAGACATATAATAATGCAAGGAAAAAATGCTAATGATTTTTAGACAATGGCTTTATTAATTTTGGGTAAACCCCAAAGTACAGAGATGTGTATTAGAATGCCCTGGGGCCATTAATTTTTGTGGGATTCAGGAGCTGCCAACCTTGAATTGGAGTACCGACAGGAGCGCATCATCATCCTAGCCGAGCCGTATATAAATAATCCGGCTCTTCCTCAGTTGCTTTCAAATTCAGTTCCGCGAAGTTTGTTGATTGTGTTTGAAAAATTGCGAATAATTGTTGGTGTTAGGATTTTAATATGATTATTATACGCGCGCTTTGTTTGGTAAGTTATAAAATCGAATGTTTGCGCAAGTTAAAGGACTTTATTCGAATTTAATATGGTTTCGGATTTATTTTTTAAACTGAAATAAAAATAAGAATTCGCTCCAAAAAAATATGAATATACAAGGTTTTTTTGTGATGGACAAAATTGAGTAATATTAGTAATCGAGTATTTCTAAATGAAGAATTTCAAATAAATAAAATCAATAATAAATTTATGTTTTTATACAGAGTATTATAAACATAATCTTGCATAATACTACAGTGCTTGTAAAAAGTTGTTTGTAATGGGCTATCGAACATAGGTTTTTCTGCTCTCTTGTTTTTAATATTTTGGACGGCAATTTTATTTTTTTTATTTATTTGGTTTAATGGAGTACAGTAATCAAACATTATTGATGGGGGGAATTTGAATTTAGGGGGAATGTTAGGATTTCTGTAAACGGTCATTTTTAGAATATTTTTGAAATTAAAATAAATTAAAGACGACGCAAGCTCCACTTTTTGCCTAATTTCAAGTTGCATCGACAATAATTTGGGTCTACAAGGTAGACGACCGAGAATCATTGTTTCGTCCAATAAAGGAAGGCGAATTTCATCAAAGCATTACACATGGAACCCAGTAGTCTGACGAGGTTCGAAAAACCGGAATGGCCATCCATACGCTAGATGAATGCTGGCTGAACATTTCATTAAATGTCAATTTTTAAAATTGTTTCCGTCGTAGGCATATTTTTCAATTTTTCTGCGAGAAACTATCTTTCACTGATAGGAGCAATATTGGTAGTATTGTATAGTAGGGTATGAGAGGGATTGTGTAAAGGATTTAGGGGATGACGATGTTTGATTAGGGACCATAATGTAGAGCGATGTTTGAGAGTAGCTGGTGTGGAATTGATGTATAGGATAAAGCAATATTCCATCATTGAGCCGCATATCATTTTGTATATTTTCGTGCTTATAACGACACTTAATCTTCAGAATTTCTACGTAAGTAGTCGGAATTATTTTGCTCGTTTTATTACGTTATGTTTGATGACTAATGTGTGCTTCTTGGGAGAGAATTTCTTGCCTAAGAGGATTCCAATGTATTTACATTCGGCAGTAGGGATCCATTAAGTGAAATTCTAAGTGGATTAAAGAGAAAATAATATTTTTTTGCCGAACTAATATTGCGCGTAGCAATCGCGTCCGTCAACGTCCTCGGTCATTTCTAGCGGAGATCGCAGGCGGGACGGTACGTTTGATTAATTTAATTTAACAACTTTGTAATTATATAAAGCAGAGCTGTATTGACGTGGGAAAATCACAAAAAATCACTGCTATCCCAAAACACGTGTATGCAAATGGCGGCCTTATAATAATAATAAATTGTCTTTATTCGAAAAAAAAAAAAAAGTTTCAATTTAATTTACATTACAGAACAAGCGAAGTTCAGTTAGTAGAGACCAACTAAAATTGCTCTTTGTTGCATTATACAATACAATATGTTATTATGAAGCCTCCATTATTGTACATTTGTTTTAAAGCACTTACGTAACGTAAGTCAAAATGTCACAGTAGCTAAAGAGGGAATAATTTATTAATTATTTTCAAATTCTTTTTATTTGATATAATAAACATTTTAATAAAGCTAAGTCCGTAAATGAAGTATTTTAAACATAGAATTGATTTTTCATTGAGAAGAAAAGTTAATGCAAATGTTTGTATAGCATACTAATAGTGTATAGTATACAATAGTGTCAACACAAGATGAATTACGTTCAAGAATTTGTATATATATATATATTCGATGTCCCCGTTTACCAATTGGTGTCGGGGTTTTCAAGAATTTGTAAATTCTTAAATTAATAAAGAAATTATAATTTAACATTTAATTCCAATTTCTTTTGTTAGATTCTCACAATCGTGTGTATAATAGCCATCGTCCTAGCAGCACCCTCTCCCGTTCCAGAACCATGGGGACATAGACGTTGGGGAGGCCATCGCGGCTATGGAGGGCACGGTGGTGGAATAGCAGTTATAGCCATCAAGAAAATTGGCTATGGTGGTTATGGCCATAGAGGCTACGGTCATCGCGGATATGGAGGCCACGGGGGAGGCTACGGAGGTGGTTACGGAGGCGGTTACGGAGGCGGGTACGGAGGTGGCGGAGGTTACGGAGGCGGCGGTGGTTACGGAGGTGGCGGCGGATTCGGTTTCGGGGGTGGTTTCGGATTTGGCGGCGGTGGCGGAAAATGGCATGGATAATAAAACAATAAATCGTTCAGCGAACAAGTGTACACAAAATAAAATACAATAAATTATTATTTAATAAAATCAAAGAAGTGTTTTCTTTTAATTCGATTTTTTTTAAATAACAGAAAGTTTATTATTTTAACCTTTTAAAATGTCTGTCTAGCCAATTATTTCTAATAAGTATTAGGGGGTCCGGAAAGTAATGTTGTTTTTGCGCATATTGGTTTTTATGGTCGCCTAGCAGCTCATTGGATAATTCAAAGTACTGTCAAAGACATTTTAAGGTTAGATTGACTTGTTTTCTTTTAATTTATAAAATTTTAAAGCTTTATTACAATGTTTGGTGAAACGGTCAGTTAAAAACCAGAAGAGATACATATCTGATATTGTATGCTTTTTTAATTTCATAAGGGTAGTAATGCAATGATGGCTACTAAAAGCATTTGCGATATTTATCCGAATGCTTTGGATGTTCGTAAATGCCAAAGGTTGTTTTCTAAGTTCCGGTTATTTCAGTCTTTCTCACTTTCATCGATCAGGACGACCAACAACTTATTTTAAGAGTGGAAGTGGAAGCAAATCCATGAAGAACATTCGAATAATCTTAACGCACCTAGGTTAACCATTCAGGAACATTTGAAGCAGATTGGAAAAGTAAGCAGAGCAGGTGCTTGGGTCTCGCACAATCTATCCTAGGAAAACAAATCTAATCGTTCCGATACTTGCAATTTATTGCTTCAGTCGTAAAACAAAGAAGAGTTTTTTGATAAACTTATTACCGGTGATGAAAAATACATCAATCTTTAATTGAAAAGTACCAAGCTCTTCTTAATAGAAGCAATGTAAGACCGCATTGTGCAAGGCCAACCTTACAAAAAATTAAGGGAGTTAAAAATTATTTTATTTATTAAATTTAATTTATTTCACGGAAATCTCCCTTCTACAAAACGATAAGCATTTACATAAATCATCACAAACAACTAACACACAAATAAATCAACTTTATCCCAGGTTGTTCGAATTACAAATAATATTTAAAATAAAGACGCGAAGAAAGGAATATAATATTAATATTACTATCAAGAAAAAAAAAAAAAAAAAAAAAAAAAAAAAACACGTTCTCACCAACAAATATCTTCGATATTTTATTTAATTTACTCTTCAAATACAAATAATACATAATCAACTCAGATATTTAATTCCTAAACGAGTGTCTCAAAAAGATTTTTCAAAAATTTACGAATATAATTAGATTCAAAATAAAATTCAAAATATTCAAATTGATAAAAGTGGAAATTAACAGACTTCATTCAAAACACAGTTATTTCGAAATTTTAACATATGGTACATATTTAAAATAAGAAACAACAACTCCAGGAAAGTAGGACGAATGTTTAAACAAAATTCATAGCCAAAATATAATATTTATAGTTACATTACTTAGCGAGTTTATTAATCAACTGAAGCCCAAGAAAAAATAACGAAAATTTGAAACAAAAAAAAAAAATGAAAAAGAAATCATTTAAACCAAAAGTTGTCATTGAAACGTCCTGACTCATATTCCAGTCGCTGATTTTAACTGAGATGCTCATGGTAGCCACTGTGATGTCAATGACAATTTAAGCTACGCGGTTTCGCCCTGTGACTTGGTTTCTCTAAGTCTCTACTTACTAAGAAGTAATGCAAGGACTTCAAGCATCGGTAGTAATGCTTCCCCACATAATGGAGAGAGTTGGAGTCGCATACCGCTATGAGTGGCAGCCCTTCGAACAATCAAATAAATCATCCAAATTTCGAAGAGAACTTCATTTAAAATAAATCAACACAACAATTTAATGTAAATGAAATCAATTTATTGAAGAAAGTATTTAAAAATTGCATCACATCTACCAAAATTTAAGTTTAAGACATTATCAACGACGTTGAAACTGCTTCATCAAAATTAAACATAGAAGAACTTTATAATTTAGGGAAACTGTTAGTGAACAATAAATTAAAAAATAATGTGAAATGTGATGATTGTAATGCAATATGTATAGGGCAAACGAGCATGTCTTTGAAATTAGACTTAAAGAGCATATAAATGATGTTTTAAATGAAAAACAAACAACGGGTTTTCCAAAACATATTGCTAATAATGACTTTTTTAATCCAAACGGTTGTAAAATGTTACATTCAGGTAATAGCGAATTAGTTTTAAATTATTGGGAGGGATTGAAAATTATCAAAGCCATAAAGACAAAAAAACATGGTCAATGATAACGAGGACCTCTGGAATTTCCCGATATTAAAAGCGCTTATTACCTGAAATGCCGACATTTTACAAACAAACATTTGGTACAGTAATGGGCAATCCTTTATCACCATTTTTGGTAAATATTTTTATGAAGCACTTAGAAAATGTTGCTGAATACAAAATATCCAATTTTCCAAATTTATGATTTAGATAGAAACACAAATTTAAATTAATTTTAAATATTGCGAAATTTTTAAATTATTATCTTTCAATAATTACAAAGTTAATTACCAAACAAAAAAGAAAATATTTAATTAATCAAACAATTAAATTAGAAAAAAATCAATGAATTAAAACAAATAATAAAAAAAATGAAAATCGTGGTACATTTTTAATATTAGGACAAAGAAAAGATTTAATAACTTTTTTATACAATTTAACGATTTATTTCACTGTGACTAGTTCCGACTACACGATAATCATTATAAATCATTAATTTTGTTAAACGTATTTCCTAATATAAAAATGGTTTTAGTTTTAGAATATAATGCTTATTGTGTTATTTTTTAAATAATGCATTATTAATTGCGCTGTAATTAAACTTAAACAATATTTTATACCACTTAACGATTTATTTCAAACTGATCAGTTTGAGAACAGTATGAAATAAATCATTAAGTGGTATAAAAAAGTCATTAAGTCTTTTCTATATACAAATAAAAAATGTTAAAATTATTCATGAACCAAAATAAAATTACAGCTAAATTAATAACAAATTATTATTAATTTCCTAACATTAGCATTTTATTCTAAAACTAAAAAAAAATGATTATGAAATACGTTTAACAAAATTAATTATTTAGAAAAAAAGTGCCACAATGCTGTAATTGTAAAAAATGTACATTGGATAAACCAAAAAAACTGAAAAATAGATTCAAACAACACATGTATTATTCAATAATAAACATCGGAGCAAATCTGCAATTGCCGATCATGTAACCATATTTGGATATAAATTGTCTTTAAACAATTTAAACATTAAAAAGGGGTCAAATCCAACACAATTGAACATGTTAGAAGCAATTAAGATATACAAAAATTCCAGTAAACTTTTAAATTTCGTTTTAACTCCCTTAAACAACAATTTATAACAATTAATTGAATTACAAGTTCGCCTTCCTTTTGTGGACGTAACAACGATTCTTAGTCCTTTACCATATAGACCCAAATTTTTGTCGATGCCTCTTGAAATCAGGCAATAGATGGCGCTTGTGCTATCTTTCCATTTATCATATTTAAATTTAAATCTGATTACAAATCAAATTAATTTGTCATTAAAAAAAACTTGATAAAAAGCAAGTTGTACTCAAAATGTACATATAATATTTATAACAAAAAAGTGAAGAAAGGAATATAGTATAAATAATTCTATCAAGAAAACTTCACGCAATCATCAGTAAATATCTTATTGTTATTATATTTGCAAATAATTACTGATTTTACAAAATATGTATATTTATCCATGTTAATTAAATCTACCTATATTACTGAAAAAATCACAATTACCGCAATTATTTATAGTATTTATTTGTAAATAAATACATAAAATCTAAGTAGTGATTTTACGGTCGCAACCATCATGATAATTAAATCTACATATTTAAAAATGACTACTTAACCGTATCACTTTCCAAGTTATTATCACCAAAAATTCGTTTTGAGGTTTTTGGGCTTCCAATAGCAAGGTCATCATTTTTAGTATAACATACAACGACCTATAAATTAAGTAAATCGAACAAAATCTGTTCTTAGAAAAAAAAAAAAAAAGAAAGAGCACGCGTGTGCCATCGAAAACAGTTATACTAGTAAAATTACCATTTTCCAAATTGAGAACTAAAGAAGTCCTTGCATTTATCAGACTTTCGGAGTGATTTTAATTACACTTTGTTTTACCAGGTTTTGGGGGAAATGAGCCCTCGTTTCCGTTATGCATAGATATCGGAACATTAGCGTTCATGTGTATAAAAATAAAGTGTTTGTTGTTGGATTGCTTAATAATTGCATTGTGTGAAGGTGTACTCGTACAAAAGATTGTTTATTTTTGTTTAAGGGAAGTTAGTGTCTATTGTACTAAGTAAGGATATAATGACTTCTGTAGTAAGTACTCGTAATTTTCATTTTTACAAAATTTTTATAAATTAATTTAATAGAAAAATTACAGTTAAATGGAAATAATCTATTAAAAAAGAGTCAGTCTCTAGGATTCTAAAAATTGTATAAATAAATTAAATAAAAAGAACTAGAAAATAATTAATAAATTATTTCCTCTTTAGCTACCTTGACATTCTGACTTACGTTACATAAGTACTTTAAACAAATATTCAATAATGGATTTATTCTATTATTATGAATATATACCTACATTTTTTATTTATTTTTCTCCGACTAGTTTCGACCATCGTCGAATGTACATCAATGATCCAAACGTTGGATGTAGTCGGAGAAAATGTAAATTAGTGAAACAAATCAAGTGTTTTAATTTTGATGAAATATCCTTAATTAAATAATTACAACACATGAATGTGTCAGTCTGTCTGAGCTATCGACCAGAGGTCTTTTTGCCCAACCTATTAATTAATTATATTGTACAAATTATTTTTAAATATTTATATATGACGCAATAGTGTGTGTACTATTAAATAAACCACCAGTAAAGGAATTTAATTCTGTGAATCCCGTTGACTCACATATTTTCATTCTGTGTGTGTATATGACGAAATTACACATGCAACAATAAATCAATAAACGTTGTAAAGCGTAGTTTTGGTTATTAGAAAATCACCTTACAAGGTTGCAGCCTTTCAGAATGTATGAGGAAAGGAATCTTTTTAGTGCGGTAAAATTTATAGCGACAGAATTTTCCGTGAGTACGTGCTAAATGATATAAACGGGTGTATAATTTGTTGTTTTTATGATTTTAAAACAAAGTATGATTATGTAGTTATAATATTAAATAAACACTTATTTGAAATGCATTCAATAAATGTACAACAATTACACTGGAAATAAATTACAGAAAAGAATTTGAAAATAATTAATAAATTATTCCTCCTTAATTTTATTTACACCTCACACTGAGAAGTAGAGAGGAACATATAACGATGTTATATAAGACTAACTAAATAAATAAATTTTATTTAATTTATTTTAAATAATTGTGACCATGTGAACAAATAATTTTTTTCTATAACTACACTGGAGTTGATAAAAAAACATTATATTCAAAAACTTGGCCTCTGTATTTGCAACATGCAAATAGTATAAATTTCGGTATGTTCGCAGGAAAGTACTCTTCTGTTAGGTTAAAATTACGAAACATGCGATCTATATTACATTTGTGTTAGTTTGTGTATTTTTTTCTTATTAATTAATTTTAGGTATTACTGTTTCCATTAATTTTAAGAATTTATGTAAAACGGCGTACTTTTTTATTCAAAAATAAATAAATAAAATTGTGCCTGTAATATTTCACCACGAAGAATTTGATCACGAATTGCTGCTATAATTCGT
The DNA here is from genome assembly GCA_963082785.1 of Philonthus spinipes. Taxonomy (NCBI): domain Eukaryota; kingdom Metazoa; phylum Arthropoda; class Insecta; order Coleoptera; family Staphylinidae; genus Philonthus; species Philonthus spinipes. The sequence continues at coordinate 17,328,680 of OY720307.1, read as the reverse complement.
GTTCAAATTCTTGTACGCTGTATGTATTAGGATTTATAAAATATAATAGAAAACAAAAGAATACATTCGTGATTTTTTTGCGGAGGAATTTTGGTTATTCATCAAATTATATCACGCATCAAAAGCATTAAGTAGAGAATATTATTTCCTCCTTGATCAAGAGTTTGTTTAATGAAATTATTTCCCAAGAGCCACGGTCAACAAGTTTTAAAGCGAACAACAAATTTCAATTAAATTACAACTAAGAATTTGCGTATTATTAATGAATACACAATATACAAAGAATCCGGATTTTCTTTTCACGGACAACTTATTATGATTTAACGAATGTTCCACGGTTATTCATCAATTGATTCCATTTAACTCAAGCTTCTCCACATTAACATCTAATTAATTTTATTATTTATTTAATTTTCAATATTTTTTTTTAGTTTCGCAATTTTATTTAATCTTCTTTCTTAATCTTATCCTCTTTTACCCGTATTGGGTGTCGAGGTTAATTTTATTTAATACATATTAAAAATATAATGCTCAGATTTTATTGCGCAAATCAAGTTTTAAATTAAAATAAATTAGATATATATATAAAAACAGCAAGTACATGATTGTCTAAAGTGAGGGATATATTTCAACGTATTATATATTTATATATTTCTACGGAATCTCCATTTTATAATACATATTTCATTTACAAAAAAGTAATAAATAAAATCCAAAGTATAATTGGTTCATTTAATCGAAAAATAGTCCAATAAAACCTTATTAATATTAAGATAATAATGCTCAACTTTACTGTTGAATTTGTTTTTTAATAAATTAAACTGAAAACAAAAAGTAAAGAAAATGTAATTGCTTAAATAATGAGATTTCTTATATCCATCATTCGTTACTGCTGATATGACCTCCACTTTGTTGTTATAAAATAACCAGCTATTCCTCCAAATTATATACAGTGTTATTCAATATTTTTGGTTGAATTGCTAATGCATTGAATATAAATCTGTAGTACGTTTTATTTGTGTTTATCAATTTTCAGTTAAATACGAAGTATCCAAGTCATTAAAATAAATAAAGAAAAATCAAATGCCAATGTTTTTTAAAAGCAGCTTGTAAACCTTCAGAGACAAATCTTTTTTTTTTTCTAAGAATGGTAAAAGATTGAAACTTTGTACACTTATACAGATCTGGTGTGAACGTCTCCCTGAAAATTTTAACTATCTAACTCAATCCGGGGCGAAATATTGACGACACCAGAAATGAGGCAATTTTGCCGCCCGGTCGGTCACCAAACTTTTATTCCTAAGAATGGAAGAAGATTTAAACTTTGTACAATCATACAGATCTCGTGTGGACGTCTCCCCTAAAATTTTCAACTTTCTAACTCAACTTTCTAAGGCGAGATATCGACTGCTTCAGTTCAGTTTTTGTCGCCTACCTTCACTCTTGGTGGAAGTGGGATGAAAGGCCTATTTAAAACCCATGAGTGTGAGTGATAGGATCCAGTCGAAAACACACAGCCTTTGGATTTAAAAAAAAATACAAAAAGAAATATTAAACAATTCTGCTCTAAATTGGGTTGATTTGTTTTTGATACTTGTATTAATAATTGTCGTAGAAACTCTTTCATACCATAGGTACAGTGAAATCCTATTATTGAAGCAACTAGATTCTATTTAATTTTTGCTGCTAGCTCAAATTCTAAAAATTATACAAACATTTTATTTTTATGATAACCCCATTCTAATTAAAAAATATCATATTTTACAAATCCTTCATTGCAGGAAATTGTAATGGTTCTTTTTAATTTGGCGTTGTCATTTTTCGCTGTATCGAGTGTTCCTTTACCAAAACCTGTAAGTATAAAGATTTTTTCAATCGAGATGTGACTATTTGTGTTGCGGCTTTAATTTTCTCGTATATTTCATTCAAAAATTACATCAGTTTATAAATAATTAAATATTTATGCAACTTACCTCAAGTCATATTTCATTTAACTTTAGTAGTGAATCGCTTTCAATTTAAGCTAAAAAACATTATTAAACAATTTATGTTTTTATAAAATATTATTTTCTGTTTCAGTACAATGATCTCCAAGGTAAGATAATTATCATTGAGAATTATGTTCTTTTATTTTATTTGTAAATAAAACAAGGTTTTTTAAGTTTACGATGATTAATCATCTACGTGATGATACCACTGTGTTGGCGAAATTGTAGCAGTGTTACAGTTTGTGAAACTGAAAAAAAATGTTGTTTTATTATTGTATTGAACAAATTAATGTACCATTGTCATTGACGTTATTAAGTCGTTAGGTTTGTTAAATGAGCTGTCTTCTATATATCTAAATGTGTCTTAAAAGTAATCTGCAAAAGTGTCGGTTTGTCATTAAAAACTTTGCTTGATTATTTTGGGTCGGTGAAACACCGTTGTTTTATTTATTTCATAAAGTAAAAGCCTGAACCTTCGATTAGATATATGCCTTTTAACATTTTTTCAATAAGTAGTGATATATTATCAAAATTTTTTATTTTCTTTTTTTACAATGTTTAAGTTTTTCTTTATATTTTATTAAAATTCAAATTTGTATTCTTTTTAACATTAATTTAAATCAGTAATTTTAATGTATGTTATTTTATTACGATTTAGGTAAAATGTTGGCCCCAAATAACGGATATGGTTATCAACAATATCAACCTTTACCGACTGTTGGAGGGTATCCGGGAATTTACCCACCTCTCTACGCACCCCAGAATAATTACCCTGGAAGCTTCAGTCGGATTTATGGAGGAAGTGGTTACATTCCAAACTATTTACAGCAATATGATATGCTGTATAATAGAAATCGAATAAACATGTTTTGATCATATAAATACTAGTAATTACATTATTCTACATATTTCATATAAGAAGAATTCTAGTATTAAAATAAACTTAATTGTGATATTATAATTCCACAAATAATTTGAATGGGGTTGATCTCTCCATTATGATAAATGAAATATATTTATTGTGTTTTTATCACTATTTATTAATTTTATTCAGCGACTATTTATTATCTTACTTTATATTATTGTTGATAATTATCATCGAGCATTATGCTCTGTTTATAATATATATATATATATATATACATCTTTATTAGAGCAATTTTACATAATTAATTATTATTTAATGAAATTTTGGCTTTCACTTTCTCTTTTTTTTACTTTCAGTCAGTATATTTTATTCATTAATATATGTTTTTAATATAAAATAAGTATAATATTAGCTACATATAATGGTTATGTGTATAAATAATACTAACTTTTTCCAATTATTGAAGGCTTTATATGTTTTTAATATAAATTAAGTATAATATTAGCTACATGGAATGGTTATGGGTATAAACAATACTAACCATTTGCAACTACTGGAGGCTTTCCGGGATTTTATCCATTCCTGTTGCCATTTGACAATGTCGGAAAATCTTATATCGTGCAATAAACTTAATAAATAGTGAGAAAAACACAAAAAATATTTTATTTACAAAAATTAGTTGTGGAAATTGGTTGAAAAAAATTATTAATTTCTATTGGCTTATAACTTGAATTATAAGTAATAGAATATTAAGAGATAAAATAAATAAATGTATGTTAAAAAAGATATTGTTCCTAATATTAGTTGTTAATTATTTTTTTTAATTTATGTATGAATTGCGTTCATAATGAAATGAACAAATTCATTTAATAATCAAATGTCAATACAAAGTTATCTTGTTTTTAAACGGATTAAATGAATTTGTTCTTCTCATTATGATTATAATTAAATAATTTATAGTAGATTTTAGGCACTATTATTTGTATTTTTATACTTTTAAATATATAATTATTATTAAAAAAATGCTAATGCTTTTTCTTTATCTACTTCTATGTATATATCAGCATATTAAATATATGTATATAAAGCAAACAATTTTCATAAAATATTGATATGCGATCGAAATATATTGCTGTAAATTCATAAATAAAGATATTTGTATATATATATGTTTAGAAAACATAATACAACTATAAATAATAATGTATAACAATTTGTGATGGTTGGGTTATGTTACATGATTTTTAACCTAATTTTCAGCGATGATTTCAAATCTGTAATGATTTTTTTGTATGAGCTTTAGTTTGAACAATATGGCATATGAGCCTTTTTGCAATAAAACACAAACATATTGTGTAAAGCTAATCCTATTATATTAAGTTGTTAAGTTGAAAAAATCTTTCTTTTATAAGACATCCGTGGCATAAGTTGAAGTAAGAGTGCTATTCTAAATGTTCCAACAATAGTCAGTCATCTTTTTTAATTCAATCGATTGGAACTTCATATCTATAAATAACAACATTGTTTTGTCGAAAGCTGGATTTTATAACTTTCTTCACTACGCAAGTGACAAATTTGAATCCTATAAATATATCTGTGTCTTCGAAAGTAACTACCCAAAGTGGATGTCTAAAGAATTAATTACATTAACCAAACATAACAAAAAAGGATTTAGTGTCAGCTTTTTTAAACTACTCTGTGTAATCACCCTATTGACCTAAAAAGAAATTTGACCATTTTTGTTAGTCTTCTTCCAGTTGTTGAATAATTTATAATATTTTTCGTACCTTTGCCTTGATTTTGTGGGTAATAAACTTTGATAACATTGTTTACTTGGTCTTGGAATTCTGGCGGAGTGTTGGTAAATTCTTCGTCACTGTCGCAATTAGTATCTATTCTCATACAATCACCACAATTATTCAGAAATTTCAATGATTCAGAAATTTTCCGTTAAATGTCACAATAGGCGAATTACAAGTGTCAATGGTGTCTAGATAGATAAAACCAGTGGCGGATCAAATCGTGCTGTTATGAGTTTAGCAGCCCTAGGGACGATAAACATTACTTTCGGTCAAATTTTTAGGGTTAATATGATTCATTTTACACATAGTAGGCGAGAAAATTATTAAACATCATGACATGTAAGTTATTCATCAGCCAAAAAGTTTAAAATTGTTGTGTTGTGTTGTGTAATTAAATTTCACGTGATGATTTTATATAAAATAGTCATATGAAATTTGTTGAAGAAATATATTTTAAAATTTAATAATTTCAAAAAAAGGTTATTGGCATCACTATAAAAAGATTTTAACCTTTAGAAAATCAATTGATTATCCAGCATTGAATATATAATTTTTATAAACGTTTGTAAAGTATTTATTAAAAGTAAAAATAATTAAGTACATACAAATTGAAGAACACTTAATGATATTTTATGTGAAAATTAATGACTTTTACAACGTTATAAACAACAACAAAATACGACACATCCATAAAAATCCCTCCGAAAACATCTAAACAAATACAAATTAAACAAAACGAGTGTTTTTCCAAAACCCATCCTCCGGCTTATTGATTCATGTAAATTGACATAATTAGCAAGTCAAACAAAATTGAAGAGGACACAGCCACGTATTTTTTGGCATTGTCCGGACCATATATAAACCAAATCCAACCGAAATTTGAACTCAGTCTCGAGAAAAATCTCGAAAAATTCTCGGTGTCGGGTTTGAAATTTTCGTGTTTGTTTGCTCGAGTGAAAATGCTTAAGGTAAAGATTAACGGAAATTCCACATGTGTGATGATTGCTCTCAGCAAGGCTGAGAATTAGTTATGTAAACCCGTGACATGTGTTAGATGATCGGGAGTGTATTAATTCTAATTAATCATGTTTGTGTGCGGTCGTGTGTGTGTGGTTTTAGTAGCGTTACAAAAGTAGAAATGACAAGATAATGATTGGTTGCTTACTTAATTGCCTTACAAGAATTTTTATATAAAATTGTTTTCCCATAAACAAAAAATATCTAAATATTGTTTTGTACATCACATATACATAATTATTTATAATGACGGGTAATAAGCTGTAAAAAAATAGATAAATCAATTAATTCATTTTTTAATTCAATAGAAATCACCATTTTTAAAAAAGAGTAAACAATTATTTATTATGGTGTGTAATAATCTGCAAAAAAACGACACAATCAATAAATTATTTTTTTTAATTCATTAGAAATCACATTTTTTTACAGGAAACAATTATCTATTATGATTCTCAAAGAAAATCGATGCATTGAATTAATTCATTTTTTTAATTCAATAGGAATCACCATTCTTTTTAAAGGAAATAATTATTTATACATAATTTATCAAATCTTTAATCTAGGAAAAGCAGCAAATTGAATAAATAAATTCAATAGCTACAATGGATACATATTATTTTTATTAAATCTTACTTAACCCTTGCTAAAATTCATAGTAGATGGTTATATCGTTGATTACTGAGGAACTTAATTATTGTTAATTCATGATAATTTTAAATTAAATATTGTTCATGATTTTCAACTATGCACTGAATCTCACTACAATTTAATTTTAAAGTTTTATATAAAAACATGGGACAAAACAAAAGTTTCAATTTACCTAATATTAAATTCGCGTTCCATCAAGAGTGTAGCGAAAATAGTATAAATCTCACTACAATTGTTTCGCTAAGCTCTGACTTCTTCAGATAAATAATAAAATCATAAATATTCTATACCAGAAGAAAAGTAAATGACAGCTATACAAATAAACTAAACTGTTGTGGTGAAATACAATAAATAGTTCAAAAAAATTAGAAATACTGTGTTTAATTTAGAAGAAAATAATCATTTTCTGTTAAATGAATCATTAAATACTGAAAGAACACTGGTCGATAGCCATTTTGTAAATAAAAATGTAATGTTTTGTAAATGTAAAAATCACAATAAAGATGATTATGTATGTAATTAAAAAATGTTTAAAAGACACCAAAACTATTTCGTTTAATGTTTCAGATCACAGTACTATTGTTGGTACTTTTTGCCACAATTCTAGCATTAACAAACGCTGCACCTCAGCCTGTTGCGCAGCATGGTTATGGAGGATATTACGGTGGATATCATGGATATGGTGGATACGGTCATGGAGGATATTACCCACATCACCATCATCACCACTATCCGTACAGGCCATCATACTATGGAGGATTTTATCCAGGAATTGGACTTGGAGGCATCGGCGTAGTTGGTGTCGGATTATATGGATAAAATAAATAAAGCATTATATTAAGTTTGTTCTTAATAAAATAAAAATATTTATTGTTTTACTAATAATGATTTTGTTTTCAATAATACACAATTATCTATAATAATGATGATATATTCATTATAGTACTTTACCACATAGTAAATGAAAAATTATTACATAAAAAAAATTCTTGGATTAGATATTTTTAGATATTTTCAATTTTTATATAAAGAAAACACTTAAGTTCTTTGTATCACTTTTATTTTACTTTAGTCAATAGTTTATTATTATCAAGCTAAGTACTTAGTTTGATAACGATTACCCTCTAATTGAAACTAGTAAAAAGTAAAATAAAAGTAGAATAAAAAGTTAATTGTTTTCTTTATATAAAATAATGATTGTTATCTTTTAAGTTAAATACAATTTTTTAGAAGCGTTTTAATTATCAAGAGTTTTTAAAAATATCCAAAATGTTAGTTTTTTCTTGTGGAATTAGCATAGTAAATATTTTATGAATTTCAATCGCAGTATTAAAAAAAAAAACGAAAATTATATTTGAAATGATAACATGAATCATTTCAAGTATAATTTTCAAATGATTATTGTCATTGCATTTCTTTCCAAATAAAAACATTCGATTGGGATAAAAATAGTTACGCGAAATAGTTAATTGAAATAGTTACCGCTGAGTGCGATTTTTTTGTGAAGAACTGTATTCCGTCAGTGTTAATCGACATGAAAAATGGTCCTTTAATTCAAAATTCAGGTAGTTTTTAATGATTTTATACCGGTTATTTATTAGAACATAGCAAAATGAATAGCTACGGGGCAACAGCAGTAATAATTTGTAAGAAATTGTTATTGGGCTATGATTTGCAAATTCTGGACTGAGCGCAGTCAATCAATGGGACCCAGACAACCTGAGTGGGAGAGAAGAATATGTGCTAAAGTGGATACACTGAGAAGACAGATTGACATGCCCTAAGCTCTTTAGGACCACCGTTTTGAGAGTGTACTAAAGAGATTTAGCGAAATTGTAAATAAAAGTTAGCTGCCGAAGCAGAGAAACTTAGGCGATATTTGGTAAGAAAGGACCAGTGGCGTAACTATAATGGCACTAGAGCCCCCATTGCGGAAAGCTCTAAAAGGCTCTAAAAGGCTCTAAAAGCGGCAAAACAATATGGAGCCGCCATAAATTATTTATGAATGTCTCGCGATTATGAGGGCGTCAAAACTCAAGTCTTAAAAGTATGTAAATAAAACGCAAATGTTTGTTTTTCTTTAAGTACGAATAATGAAATTTCCTTACTACCAATTTATTCGCAACTCGTTCAAGTAAACTTAACGCTATAGTCGATAGACAGCGCTTTGTGGCCCTATTGATTATTTTGCAGGTGGGTAGAAGGTAGATACGCCTCTATGAAAATCATACTGCGACAAGTAAACAACAAGTAAAAGAAGATTCCACTAAAGCCAATGTTCTGAAGCTGTTTTGGGTGAGAATTTGGGAAACACCAATAACTCACGAGATTTCCTGAGGGATATAGATTGATAAGGTTAGGAACTCCAAGCTCAAGGTTGGGAAAGCACTTGGCAAAGACAAGCTACCAACTCCTAGTTAGAAAATTGCTTTAATACAATTCTAGACGCACCTGAAATATTACCTATATATCTAACTGATGGTATAACCTATCTATCAAAGAATTGAAGAACCTCAATACTCTCAGAAAAAATATATGCCTATATGGAACTGAACCACTTAGTGGATGAAGAACAAAAAAGGATTCCACAAGGGATCTCGAGGGAACAACTCACAATCGACGCCATAGTAACGAACAATGCAAAGTGAAAGAGGAAGAGGCTGGATGCGGCCTAATAGACTTTCGAAAGTATTTTGATAGCATTTATCACTCATGGCTGCTAAAGGTACTAAGGTACTAGAGTTATACGGGGTAGATCGGCACATATGCGAGCTTCTAGCGCACGCAATGAGCACGTAGTGGACAAAGGTGCAGCTAACTAAAAGAGCCACCAATATAACAGTAGGTACTACCAACATTAGGAGAGATATTTTCCAGGGCGACTCCCTAAACCCATTGTGGTTTTGTCTGGCGCTAAAACTAATGATAGCTACTGCAACTATTTACAAACATTTAATTACATAATGTTGTATAGCAATAAAATATTGTATAATATATTGCAATTTTTTTTTCTAGAATATTTAATGCAGAGATAAAACGTAATTTCGTATTAAATACCGTTTTTTGTTCTTTGCAATATTCTCGAATTAGCGAATTAGGATATAACCTTTCAAATTAGCGATTCGGAAATCTTTACGATCACAATTCTTTCCTTGGACAGGGTTGCGGGGAAAGTATTAATTTCTGAGAGATGTTTAAAGAGCTTATTAAAAAAAAATAAATACAATAAGGATTAACAATGATATTTATGTGATTAAAATTAATCCCGATAAATTAAAATTAAAGAAGAATAGATATTAAGAATTACCAATAAAAAAATCGATTATTACCTCTTCTAGGAAATGGTTATGAATCCTGCAAAATTAAAATTAATTATTTATTTATTTAGTCTTATATAATATCGTTATATGTTCCTCTCCACTTCTCAATGTGAGGTGACTAAAATTAAACAAGGATAAATATTAAGAATTATGAATAAAAAACGATCATTTCCTCTTATAGAAAATAGTTATTAATCTTGCTAAATTAAAACTAAAAATGGTGATGTGACCATCATAGTACTTTGCCCGGTGAATTCGGTAGAATACGTTTCATAATGAAAATTTAATAGGAAACGATATTAATTGAAAAAATGGATTGCTGTTTTTTTTTAAGCACTTTGACGTTTTATTTGACATAAACATAATTATTTAAACAATTAAAGTCTCCACAGCATAAAGAAGATTATAAAAATATTTTTTTATTTCTAAGGAAATTTATTCGCTTATAAAATAAAAACTAAAGGTCCTGCAATAAAACTTTTCTAATAAAAAAATATTTATTTTCCAAGAAATACAACTTCTATTTGAAACATTTTGCTACCCAAATTAAAAAAATAAAAAATCGCTAAAAGTTGCACTTAATGAGTTTTAATTCTAACAAAAAGCTTTTCAGATCATTCTATTATTATAAAAAGCTTAGATATAAAGTTTGGGTTTAATCCATTTAGCAACTTTACTCTAATCGATATTTCATTTTTTAATTCGGATAGAAAAATGTTTTAAATAAAAGTTGTAGATCTTAAAAAAATAAATATTTTTTGTTTAAAACTTTTTATTGTAGGACCCTCAGTTTTCATTTTATAAGTGGAAGAATTTTGTGTTCCTGATAAATTCCCTTAGAAATAAATAATAATTTTTATAATTTTTTATGTTGGATACGGAGCCTTTAATTATTGAAATAATTATTTTTCTGTCAAATAAAACGTTTAACTTTAAACGAAAAAAAAATCAATTTTTCATTTAATAATTTTTATTTATTAAACGTTTATTAAAAAACTCATTTGATCGAATTCACCGGGGAAAGAACTATGATAGACAAATAACTACTTTTATTGCCGATTTTCAATATTTTTCGCTAGTTAATTTTAAATTAAATTATTACAAAAGTGTGAATCCTATTCTATTTTATTATTCTAATTAAATACTACGTTTAAAAAAATGATGTATCAATACCACAGGCATAACATAACTCAGCTTTTTTTTAATAAATAAACACCTATGTATTTAAATTACAATATATATCAAGAAAAATTTACATACGGTTCGTATATAAACTGTAAATTCCTTCAAGGTTCGTTAATTTCACCTTGAACTTTGTAAATAATGATGATGCCAAAGCATGCCGACGTATTTGGTTTTACTGAAATAACAAAAGATGCAAGTAAAAGATTATGTACATAAAAAAACTCTGTGAATGAAAGGAATTACCAATCCGACTAAATAAAAATATATATATATATATATAAATTATATGTATAAATTGTATATATATACAATAAAACCTTAATGAATTTTGATATATATAATATAATATAATATAATATAATATAATATAATATAATATAATATAATATAATATAATATAATATAATATAATATAATATAATATAATATAATATAATATAATATAATATAATATAATATAATATAATATAATATAATATAATATAATATAATATAATATAATATAATATAATATAATATAATATAATATAATATAATATATAAACCTTTCAATTTGTATAGTGTTACAAAAAAAATTGAGTTGCTCAAACTTGATTTTTTCAATTATTTTTTAACATTCTATTAAATGAAAATTATAATCTATCTAAAGAAATTGAAAAAAAAAAAAAATACTCAGAAATAAAGATTTTCAATATATAAATTAAGATTTTTTTTAACGAACAAAAAAATATCTTATACTTAACACTTTTTTAACTTTAATAGAAAAAATATAGATTGACAACTATTTCTTTTTTTTTACTTTGCCAAATATTTGATGATACAACCATAGAGTAACTAGTATTTCATCCTCTTTGATACAACTCATAATTGCATATTGCAACTTTTTATGAATTGAGAATATCTTTATTCATATTATATATATTTTTATAAACATTAAGTTTCGGGAGGAAATGGAAATATTTTAAAGGCATGTCCAGGAAGCAAAAATAAGCTCATATATTCAAGTCAGTTTTTCATTTCTTTCGGAGATATTTTGAACAATAGTAATTTATAAAATCAAAGGAAATAGGAAATAACTTACAAAAAAAAACAGTATATTAATTCATGTTACACTTTTAAAAACTCACCACCTACTTCGATATACTTATTTGCGCGTTCATAGCTGGACTTGGTAGCCAGTTTCTGGCTGTATTTTTCTTTGTTTTTATAAATTACTATTGTTCAAAATATCTCCGAAACAAATGAAAATCGGACTTGAATATACGTGCTTATTTTTGCTTCCTAGACATGTGGAAATATTGTATATTTCCATTTCCTCTTGAATTACGTTGGATTTAATAAAATAAAGTGTTTGTCTGTCTTGGACTATCGACCAGAGGTCTTTCTGCCCCTAGAAACGTTATTAATTAATGAATTTCTTCAGCTTTTTATACAATTTTTGCATTTATTTTGCTTTTCAGTGACGTCACAAATAAATTTGAACTGTGTTAAAATTTAATACAATGAATTAATCGTGATAGTGTGATGTCATAAACTTTATTTGGTTCAATTTAGAGATATAAAACATATTCATAATATTGATAATTACAAACACACTTATTTCATAATATATTTGTTATAATTCAAAATATAATGAAATAATTTAAGTGTGTTTGTAATTATCAATATTATGAATATGTTTTAATAAAAGATTAATGAGAACTAAATTTGTGAAATGTTTATATAATATTGATAATATAAATGTTTTCACTTTGTTTAGTATAATCTTATTGACATAATAAATTAAAATCAATACACCGCACTGACAAAATCTATATTTAGATAACAACATTTCTTCCCCCACATACAAAAGATAATCCAAGCAAACACATCTAATCCAATCCAACCTCATTTATTATACCAAATTACAAGTCATTAAAGTGTCGTCACCAGTTTACCAACTTAACGACCCCGATTGACGCTTCGCATAATGAACTTTTCGAAGCAAACAAGTGTGGCCGGCGTCATTCCATCGTCCAATCGATTCGATGGACCCGTTGCCCGGTAACGACGTGTGCGTCGCGACGGCGGGATCGCGCTCCAGGTCTCTTCGCTCATTCCGGCCTCGGCTTCCAGATGATCTGCTCCTGAGTTCAAAGTTGAACACTGATAACATTGCTTCTGTGACGTAAGTCATGTCTGCTCTCGATATTAGCATGTGGGAAAAGGTGTTGTTAATTTATGATTCATTTGTGTTTATCGTAATTGTGCATGCCGGTGTTTGATTTAGTTTCACATGTTTTGATATTTCAAGATGTTGGCATAATTTTATGGGAACCTCGGATTTTTTTTATATTTTACATTTTTTGGGTTTAACTCAAAATGTTGATTTAATTATTGCATTTAATTGTTTATTATTTTTTTTGTATTCCAATAAATAATCTAAACATATAACCAACAAGTTAATTTCATAATCAGTGAATAAAACTAGTGTTAGAATACAACATACTAAAACTATATCTCTTATAAAAAACAAAACAAATATATTTTTATCAATAAAAAATCTTAAATTTAACACTTTTGCAAATTTAGATTTTTGTATTCTATTAAATAATCTAAATTTAAATAACCAACAAGTTAATTTCCCAGTCAATGAATAAAAGTCGTGTTAGAATACGAAATACTAAAATTATGTCTCTTAGTAAAAAAAACACATTAAGATGTTTTTTTATTAATAAACTAACATCTTAAATTTAACACTTTTTATAAATTTAGGTTCTGTCCTGTTTTCTGCCTATGAAATATTGTAACCATTCACAGTAAGATTCCGTAATCATTCTGTGTTATGGTTACAGAAACGAAAAACCGGAAAGACCACTAGTCGAAAGCCAATTATCAGATATAAATTATATGTTTATAAAACTTACAGTGTAAGTAATTTTTTGCAGTTAAAAAAAGGGATTGATCGAATTTTTTTTATCATTGCCAGAAATTTTCGTTCTTTAATTTCATTGTAATATTAATTATCTCCGACACCAATTGGTAAAAGGGGACATCGAATATATATATATATATATATATATATAAATTATATATTTAATTTCATATTATTTATTTATTTTGTATATTTTCCTGTATGTATCTGTTAATAAAAAATATTATTATTAATACCTGGGTGATCAATTGGTCTGTACCTCTACGACATAAACATATGTATTGTGTATATATTTTTTTCTAATTAAAATGTTACAATAAATTATTTGATTTTTTTTCCTTTTAGACACAATGGACAAATCAAAAGAAAACACTAGTATTTATAGGAAGTTAACACTAGCTTATGACCACTTACAAGCAACTATCCATAAACCGACGCACCCTGCAAGTTTGGCCGTTGCACGAATTTTATTCGGTAAGTTTAATAAAATATAAATGGGAGACGATGCAAGCGCCATCTTTTGCCTAATCACTAGTTATCCATATGCGAGATGAATGGTGGTTGAACATTTTATTAAGTTAATAAAATCAGTTTAGGCTAGCTTTTACAATCGTTATTTATTTATTTAACATTTTTTATAATTGTTTAAAAATTGCTTAGAAATATATACAGAGAGTTTTATGTAACACCGAACATGCTAGAATGTACTCAATGTAAATTTTCCTATGTTCGAAATGTACTGGTTGCGATTTCTAATGGTAATATAGTCAACCCAATTTACACTCTTCCCATCAGAATTAAATTATATTTGTCAACTATTATGTCAAGTGCAACATGCTTTATTATATTATATTATTTTATATTTTACTTAACCTCAATGAAACACAACATCTGTGATATTCTTAACCAGTCCAACTCTTCGTCTATGTCTGTTTTAAGCTCCAAAATAGCAAAAATATCACTTGCTTGGGACAACTGACAAGTGTAGGTCATTTTTGACAGTGAAGGGTGTATTTTGGGTGGACTATATTATTTTTAGAAATATTAGCCAATCACATCGCACTCAATGCTTTGATGCGTTCCTGAATAAATCGAACATACGAAAATTTATATTGAGTACATTCTAATATGTTCGGTGTTACATAAAACTCTCTGTATGTATAAATTATCAAAGAAATATAATAGATATAATTATTAATTTGTTTATTTATTTATTTCACGATAATTATCTTTACAAACAATATACAGGGTGGACCACGAATAACGGCTATTAAAAGTTTTCAGGGTTCATGATTGCAGAAAAATTTGAAAAAAAAAAAATCTACATTGCATGGTTGAATGTGACTACCTCATGGCAAATATTTTGACTTTCTTTCACTTCCGGTTGTACCGGAAATGGCTACCAACTTTGTTATTTTAAATGGAACACCCTAGATTTTCAATTTTTTCGGATTCCCTGTTCAATTACCTAACCATTCATATAGATTTATGTCTACATAACTCATACAGTTTATGAGATAAAAAAATATTTGTAGAATTTTAACCTCAGACGTTTCGAAAAAGTGCCTACAACTTCCAGTAGGATAAGATAGGAATACCAGCGACATCTTGAATTGTAGAATAAAAAAATGACATGTGTCAATTTTGACTCAAGTTAAACAGCAATGGTTATGAAATTTCACTTCCTCATTAGATGGCTGGTAGAACATGTAAAATGAACATGCTTGGCCAAGGCTACGTTCCCAATTAATTTCTAAAATACTATATAAATTATGAGTATTTAAACTTAATTGTTATCTACAATGAAGACGTTGAAAGCATTATGGATGATAAAGATATTTTTATGTTTAACTAAAAGCAAGCTGAAGCTCTGTTTACCAATAGCGTTGGTCGAGTCAGGCGTGCCTTGAGTTACACTAGGATTTTAGCAAACTTCGTCCTGATCGTGCTTAGATAGTCTAGGCATCGTACGAACTACAATCCGTACGCCTCAGCCACGGCAGATTAGAACCAGGCTCAGGGTGAATGGTCCCCGTAGGAACCCCTGGCCAACAAATCAACTCTAGAGACCTCGACAACACATGTCAAAACAAAACAACTAGAGGATGCGTATGAGGGTACGTCCCCTTTCACCGCCTCCAGCAACGTAAACAGAAGTGTGTGCTGCCCTAGACTAAGGTCTCTATAAATGCCTTGACTATATACAGCTTCAACTACTTACACGAATACACGTCTATTAATAATCAATAAATACTTCAATATAATAGCTTTATAGTTAAATAATAAGAGTAGATAAAAGTTAAAGTAATTAAGGAATAATGCTCAGTGAAAAACTCACCTCTGGTTATTTTCTTCTTTTCAATTGAAATATTATTCAAAATTGACAAGCTTAGTCATTTGTCAAGGAAGCTTGTATTTCATATAATTATATTATTTAAATCAGATTATTTAGAACATGTAACTTTTATTCAAAATAAATAAATACAAACATTACCAAATTCAAAGTATATTCTACATGACAGTAGATAATTCAAGTGTCAACATTTCAGTGATCTCTTAAAAAGATCATAACTCATTTTTTTCAAATGGAATGACCAATATTTCGTCTGATAGGGCGATTGTCTAGACAATTTGCAACATAAAAGTATTATGCATCTCCATATCTAAAGCAAGTAGTTTTTGAGTTATTTCGAATTTTCTTTACTCCCAAAATGTTTGCATAATCGATAATTCCTGCACTATTAATACGTATTCCATAGTATGATACTGTCAATATCCACTGAACCGAATGTGGAAAAAGTCATTTAATGGCCGTTATTCGTGGCCCACCCTGCATAATAAATTAATAAACGCAATCGAGATTAATAATTATTAGTCGATTAGTCAACGATCTGCGAAAAGTTGAAAACAAGCTAAAGAACAAAGTTAGTTGACGACAAAAGACAAGCGGCGCGCATCAATCTAGAAAGATGACCATTAGCGATAAACCTAGAACGCATCTTTTCCCGAGTGTGACCTAGTGGTGGCACCGGATTGTTGATACCGGAAATCAATGTTAAAAGTTCCGGGCAAGTAATGTATTCATTTAGCAATTTATATAAATAACACATGTCGATAAAATTTCGTCGATAAAGTAGTGTCGTCAAGTTTAAATTAACCATTAGGAGATTATAATATTATGTGTGTGTACAGAATATTTAATCGATATGCAACATGACGCAAAAACTTTCTCTGAACTTTTTCTAACATATTAAATACCCACTGAGTAAAAAACATTGCATAACACATTGCATTAATGTTACGGCACAACGTGTAATGTTGCGTTTTAAGTTGCATTAATGTTGCAGAATCATTGAATGTCCGCCTGCAGCAATATTTTATAGTAATATTGCCCGAAAATATTGCTGTGCTATTCATAAAGCAACACGAACCATCACGAGTATTATATGCAATTCAATGTACAAATCTAATGTATGTTAAGTTACATATTATATTATAGACATACATAGATACAGGGGGGGTCGGATAATATATGAAATTGGGAAACACGACAATATTTGTCCACTTGAGCACTGGAAGCGCTGAAGTCTCAAGTGGAATATTTAAAATACTTTATTTTTGGGTTTTTACAATGATTTATTTATTATTGATGCCTTTTGTCGCCCTATAAGGTATATTTCTTAAACATTTATACTTTTAATTTAACATTAAAGGTGTTCTAAATAAGGATCAGTTTGCCATATTTCAATTTGATTGATGTAAATCATATGAATTGTTTTTGACAGTTATTTTTTATTCGTCAGAAGTTTCTTCACTTTTTCTTATAAAACTACAACTGGTAAGTTATTATTTGTAGTTTAAAATACGGTTGCTTATTAACTTCTATGAATTGTATATTTTTGAAAGAATATACATAACTTAAAATTATGAACCAATCGAGCAATAATTAATTATTAATAAATATGATTTATTTCCCACATTCTCAAAATATGTTTTCGGTTTATAAATATTTATTTTTTATTATATAGTTTATGTTTTTTACAATATTTTTCATCAGAAAAAAATGTATTTAACGTAGACGTTTTTCAAGTAATATTTACATCCATATTTTTCTAGATTCTTTAAGGAAAGGAGTTCATAAAATTATTCCGGTTGAGAGATATCAATTCATTCAAATTATAACTGTTGTTAATATGTTTTAATTAATATATGAATGTAATAATAGGTTAAATGATACTTTTATAAGTTTAATATATTTTACTTAAAAATATTGTTGTTTTTATATGTTATTTTTTATGTATTTTTTCAGATCATTTTATTAATTGCAATTTCTTATTTGCATGATCTACTAATATTTTTTTCTGTAAAATAGTACATTTATAAAAAAAAACTTTTATATCAATAATTTGAAGTAAAATAGTGAACAAAAAATTGTAAATAGAAAAATGTTCAAAAGTCCCGCCATTAGTTATATTATAGTGTGTATATGAACCTAACCTCAAAAACCTTATAAAGGTTTGAAACTTGGGAAATAGTTGTTCACTTGAGCACTGGATGGCGTTGCACGCGTTTCCCGCTAAATACATGGATCTGGCCCTCTTACACTTTATCTCTATGATAGATATAGTAGTAGTGCTGCATATTCTAGGATTGGCCGTATTAACGAACAGTAAAGTAGACTAAGCGTATCAAAATTAAAATCAGACCCGACGCGTAAGATTGAGGTTTTGTATGCTTTATTAGTAATCGTTAATTCGTGCGTCCTGAATGTTTTTTTTTTCAAAGTAGACACCCAAGTCAAGTATTCCTGATAAACGTTTCAGTGTGATATTATTTAAATTATAAACATAATAATTTGTGCGTGATACATTTGCATTTACATACATTTAATGATAGTTTATTATTATTACACCATTGAAGCAAATAGTTCAGGTCGTTCTGTGTACACTATATATCAATAATAGACGCAATAGTGTGAAATAATTTAAGATCATCTGCGTAAACCAAATATTTGCAAAATTTTAAACCAGGTCATTAATGAAAAGGTTAAATAAAATACAACCAACGTGGAAACCCCGAGGTACACCTGATGACGCTTTTATTTCCGATGAGACACAGCTACTTACGTAGCGTAAATGTGGAAATAATTTATTAATTATTTTCAAATCATTTTTATTTAATATAGCCTAACCTTTTGGTATCTATCTGAGAGAAAGCTTTCGATCCAGGTTATCACCTTACAATAGAAACCGATACAAAGTAATTTATGAATTAGAATACTATGGCATACTCTGTCGAAAGCCTTGGAGAAAACAGTATAGATAGCATCTACTTGATAATGACTCTCCAAGGTATTCTGCAGATAGTTTCGATAGACCATTAAGTTGGTAGTTGTAGATTTACCTGAGGAAAACCCATGTTGGCCATCAACAATTATATTTTTTAATTGAACACTCACGATTCGGTCTAACAATTTTTAATAATAACATACTCGTTACATTTATATATTCGTGGCTATTCCATACGTGAAATACGTACGGAATAGTCCCGAATAAACATTGAATATCTCGTTTTGTAAGATTGTTTCTTTAATTTAACAGGACTTTTAATGTTCCTTGATATTCCTGATGAAAGAGGAGGCTCTCATATTGATCTCAAATGGGGAGAACCGAAGAACTGTTACTTTCCATTATTCCCGCAAATAAAACGGCTGACGTTACCGTGGATGTGCGTGGTTTACGGCGTAATGTGGATTGGAGCTTTGGGAATAAGCTTGGGTTATAAATTCAAGTTGAGTTGTCTGGCCTTCGGTTTACCATATTGGTACATTTTACTCCTCGAAAAGTCCTTTTGGAATAATCACAGCTACTTATACGGATTGGTATCGATTTTGTTTTTAACAACATCAGCGAATAATTATTGGTAAGAATTGTATATATTTATAAATAAAATTTATTTATTTTTTATAAGTGATAGCATAGACAAACATATTTTGTCCTGATGATAGTGATTTATTAAATTGTAAAAGCCTTTAAATTTATGACATCTAAAAAACTTTATTCTCAAGCACAGTAAGAAAATGTTCTAAATGGTATATTCATTTACAAATTACAGCATTTTATAGTGTATATAGTGTTTTATGAAACTTTAAAAGCTTTTTAATTTGTGACATCTAAACGACTTTATTCTCAAGTTTATTAAGAAATTGTTCTTAATGTATATTTTTTATACAAATTACACTATTCAATGAAGGTCTTGTTTACAAAGGTACATTTTTACAAATAATAGTCATTCATCAAAGTCTTATTTACAAAGGCAGCTTTTTTAAATGATAGTTTTGTGAAATTTTAAAAGCTTTTAAATTTGTGGCACCCAA
This sequence comes from Philonthus spinipes, assembly GCA_963082785.1. Lineage (NCBI taxonomy): Eukaryota > Metazoa > Arthropoda > Insecta > Coleoptera > Staphylinidae > Philonthus > Philonthus spinipes. The sequence goes on along the minus strand of OY720307.1, from coordinate 17,308,562 downwards.
ATGTTTTTATTCTTAAGCTAATCAAGAAAAAAAGGTATATATTTGTTACAAATTATAGCATTCTATGAAAGTCTTGTTTACAAATATACATTTTTACAAATAATAGGATTTAATAAAAGTCTGGTTTATAAAGGCAGATTTTTTATATGATAGTGTTTTATGAATCTTTAAAAGCTTTCGAATTTGTGATCCAAAATATAAAGTATTTTGGATCACAAATTCGGAAGCTACTCACTAAGCTCATTAGAAACAATTTCTTAAAGGTATATTTTTTTTACAAATTACAGGAAATTATGAAAGTCTTGTTTATAAAGGTAGATTTTTTTAATTGATAGTATTTTACGAATTTTTAAAAGTCAAAGTAAAACTGTGATATCCAAATATAATAATATATTCTCAAACTCATTAAGATAAAATTCTTAAAGGTATATATTTTTTTACAAATTACAGTCGTAGATAGTGGAGGCACTTAATTTTTGATAAGTTCTTCACGTGAAGAAGCAACAACGTTGCGAAACAATTGTCGTGAAATATACAAAAAATAGTTGAAAATCATTAAGTGTTTTATTTTAAAAACAAATTACAGTATTCTATGAAAATCTCTTTTACAAGGTAGTTTTTTTATAAATGATAGGTTTTTACGAAATTTTAATTCTTAAAAGTGATGTCATTCAAATTTTATTCTTAACCTTATTAAGAAAATGTCAAACATTAATTCATTATTTGCAGGTCATTAGATTCTTACAACACCAAAAGTAAAGATCTACGAGTCCCCTATTGGAACTATTTCATCCTAAAATTCCAATTCTTCATCTTATATTTTTACGCCGGGTTGAAGAAAACTGATCAAGAATGGCTGGAAGGATATTCAATGACTAATTTAGGAAAACATTGGGTTTTTTCTCCGTTTTCGTAAGGATTATAAATTTCAAGCAGTTTCTTATAAATCATCAATTTAAAAGTATTATTTATCAATAAGATAATTTATTACAGGATTCTCCTTTCCGTGGATAATATCGATTATATCATCGTCCATCTATCTGGATTCTTACTGGATCTAACAGTCGGTTTTTTCTTAATATATCGCACGACAAGGCCGTTCGCTATGATTTTTTGCAGTTTATTTCATTTGATGAATACAAGACTGTTTAGTATTGGTAAGATTTATAAAAAAATAATATACACACTTCATAAAACGTTATATATCGAGGGTTGACGCGATCACGTATACATAGGGATTTTACATGTGATAATAATTGTATGTAAATTCCTGCTTCTTTGTTCATTTTAGAAAAAAAAAATATATGAATTGAAATGTTTTATTTATTTATTTAGTCTTATATAACATCATTATATGTTCCTCTCTACTTCTCAGTGTGAGGTGTGAAATGTGAAATTTAAAAATCTATGAAAAACGACTCTTCATTAACTTTTTAAATCGATGTGGAATTAATAAATATTGATAATATTTGCAAAATGTCACGTGTTTAAATTATGAAAAAAAAAAAAACACATGTTAAATGTCAAACATAGAAAAATATCAAAAGTGACGTTTATTCTAAATGCATCTCTTGTGAAAGTCATAGCTAATGCGATTTAATTATGCGATTATTTGCAAATTTATTTAGATTTAATTTATTATTTATCAATTATACATAGTTTCTAAAATTGAACAAAACATCATTTTAAATAGTTTTTTTAAATATGAACACATTTTAATTTATAAAAAACACTTGTACACTTTTCTTTAGTTTTTTATTTTAATACCAGATGTACATTTCGATCATCATCATTTTTAATGGTTTGTGATCGTGATCGAAATGTACATCTGGTATTCAAAATAAAATAGTGAAGAAAAGTGTATAAGTGTTTCTTATACCTAAGTTAACCTTCACCCAACTCATAACTAAATAATATACATTTTAATTCTTTTAGTTTTTTTTATGAATAGGGAACAGTTTTCTTAAATTCTGAACGCATTTTAATGTTTTCAGTTTTATTTTTCTAAAATAAACAGGGAAGCAGGAATTAAAAAAAATTACATGTAAAATCCCTAAGTATACCTAGTCGCGTCAACACCCGTTACAAAATTGTACTGTCCATTAACATTTTATTTTAGGTATGTTTCCATATGTATGCCTAGCTACAATGCCATTGTTTTGTGAGCCCGATTGGCCGATAAAGATTTTGAAGAAGATAAAAAACCAGAACGATATCAATTCCGACGAAAATGAATTTAATTGTAAATACCCCAGAAAACATAAGACTGTATTTTGGATTATTTTTTATTGTTTGATACAAGTTTGTTTGCCATATTCCCATTTTATTACTAAGGTAAGTTACATTACTGAAATAAACATTGAAAGGTACAAAATCTTTAGGTATCTTTTTTTAAAAATAGTTTATAAAAGAAAACACATGTTGAATGATTTTCATTCTAAATTTTTAATTAGGTTTCTTGACAAATAAATAATTAAAGACAAAAAGAATTAAATACAAAGTATAACATAGTATAATTCCATTGTTAATTTACTGCATATAGTATGCAGAAATAACGATATTATATATATATATATATATATATATAAATAATTAATTAATTTTGTTGATCATTACTTTGTGGTAATCCATTATAATAATAATTATTTGCTGATTATTTTGTCTTAAATTTTGATCACTGATTACAATAAATTTTTGAAAATCTGTAATAATTTTCTATTAGCTGATTTTCAATTATTTATTGTATTTTGCTAAAATTGTATTACTTCGTTGTGGTCCCTTCAGGTGAAGAATATTAATGATTCTTCAGAAAAACTAGACGTAATTTTATTGAAATATAATATATACTCAATTTTCTTATTAATTTATTTACACGGGAAACCCGTTTTACAATAAAGTGCATTAATTTATTAATTCAGGAAATAATTGAATTACAATATTAAAACATAAGTCATAAAGCAAAATAATAGTAATAATCACTTATCAATAATTACATTAAATTATATTACAACATTGAAGCTTGACTCCTATAACAAAAAATATTAGTTTAATAATATCTTAGCTTATTAAATCCTAATACAAATTAATACACCTACAATTATTATAGTTACATTATGTAGAAATATACATTAAATCAAAATCAATTTAAATAAATTATTATATATAGTTCTTTAATTTAAACTTAAATTTATTACAATTAAATAAATTAAAACATTTTTTGTCAACTAAAGTATTTTCTCCTCTCATTCTGGCCAATGGATTATAGTAGCTGTAATCTGTAGAGAATATTTGAAAACTGAAAATAGACATATCCCGAAGGTTCCAGCAATTAGATGGGGTATAAAAATCAAGTTCAGCCAAAATATCTGGGCAATCAGTGGCATCGTGTATTATTTTGTGAAGTAAGCATAAATTTAATATGAAACGATGATCAGCCATCGATATAATTTTTAATTCTGACATTATTTCATCATAACACCCTTGCTTATGGCATCTACCCAATTTGAACTCCATACTACGTAAATATCTTTAATTTATGAATACGCATAGACGTATATGGAGACCAAATTATCAAACTATATTTTATATTGGAGCGCACTAATGCACAATATAGTAATTTCAAGCATGACAGACTCATGCAGCTTTGCTGCAAATGTTTACGATCTGTGAGCTTACTATCAAATGTTATCCATAAATATTTTAACACAGTTGATTTAGCTATGTTATTACCATCAATAGTGTATATGAAATAAAGAATCGAACGTTTGTGAGAAAAGAGACAGAATATTGCATTTATTCACATTAAGGTGTATTTTTTTAACATCAGTCATTAATGCTATTAAGGTCCTCTTGCAGTCTTCTAGCATATTCAAATGTATTAACAGTTTGATATATTTTTATGTCATCAGCATAGATTAAGAAAACCTTGCTGTTAGTAATAACAGATTCAATGCTATTTACAAATAATAAAAATAAAATTGTTCCACAATGAGTTCCTTGAGGGACCCCAGAGGTTATAGAAACTTATTTTCTAGGTTTTTTATGTTTACCATTTGTAATCGGTTGCTTAAAAAGTCAGATAACCAACAGACAGCCATATTATTAAAACCTTAAAATCGTATTTTATCTAATAAATTATTGTGGTTAAATCTGTCAAATTAAAAATCAGTTTAATATAAATTAAGCCCTATATCCATATGGGTAGAAAGGGTCATTGAATATATATATATATATATATATATAAATTAAATCAAATGTAAACAATTTGAAAATAATTATTTTGATGAAATGAATAATTATTTACTTTTTATCCATTGCAACCTTTTGTCTTATAATAAGACTTAAAAAGAATAAATATCTATTGAAACATCTACTTCTCGGGCAAACAATCCGTCAGACATTGAATTAAAAAATGAATATATTTTTTTTTGCATCACTCACACATGGGCATTGGTTTATCTTTAACCAGGCAACCCAATAACCTTTATATATTTGTAATTTCAAATTTGGGGGACAATCACACCATTCATACAACGACCAGCCTACTCCCGGAATCGAACCGGGGACCTCTGGAAGATGAATATTTTTTGTTGCAAAACAAATAATAGCATAATCCAACAATTTTTGATTCGAGAATATTTAATGCAAATATTAAAACTAATAATTAATTAAGAACATTAATTATTTATATTTATCAAATTCTTTATATTTGATTTAATTTAAATAACTGTGACTAAGTGAATAAATACTATTTTCCTATATACAAATATATTTATTTATACAATTACAAAAGTATTTATATACAATACATTTATGTGTTAGTCTGTCTGTGCTATCGAGCTGAGGTCTTTCTGCCTTATTCTTTTTCTATTAATATAAATTGTCTAAAATTATTTGAAACAAATTTAAGGGGTACAACAATTGGACCAACGGTTTATATGGATATTCCTGGGACATGATGGTGCATTCATGGGATACCACCTTAGTGGTTGTGAAGGTTGTGGATAATAAATCCGGAAAAGAGCACTATTTGGATCCCAACGCTTGGGTTCCGAATGACAGATGGAATAAACACGCCGATATGTGCGTCCAATATGCTCAATGCCTCAAACAAAACTTATTCGATGAAGTCAATGGTAAAACATGTAAATTTCAAGTAATTCAATCATCTTCAAGAAATTGTTAATAGCAATTATCACTATGATATTCCTCACTGATTTGTTTCTGATGTCTAAATGTACACTTGGATCATAATCCTTGAATAGCTGTGAACAAGCAGATTAATACCAGTGGTTCTCAAAGTGGGTGCCGGGATCCCTTAAAGTAGTGCAAGTACGCCATAAGGGTTGTACGAAATTTTAAAAATTTTACATCAATTTTTTTAATCGAATTTGTAATCATAAACATTAAAATAAATATGTTTATTTCTGAGAGTTAAATTAAATTACGTCACAATATTCACATCAATACAATCATTTACAAATTGCTAAGCATCAGAAAATGGTTATTGACTGTTGGACTTTCTGCTTGTCTCTGTTCAGTTCTTATCATTTTATTCAATCATCATGATTACTAACGTCATTGTTTAAGTTCTTCAAATTTGATGAGACTTTATCAATTGTTAGGATGGGCATTTAGTATTAGATTTAATTTAATGTGAGGATTGTTGCATTCATTTAATTACATCACAAAAAATGCTTTCTTTCAAAATAGATTTAATTAAATCTAACCTTGATTCAATACCATTCAATCAATATTTAGATGATTAGCTTCATTATCATGCCTTTCCAGAATATGAGTATAAGTTTAATGATTATTTAATAACACATATTTCAGCGGGAGAATCTTCAAAAGATTCGTCAATTGGCCATTATATAACATCCGAGAATATTTCCATCTATTTCGACGTTTGGTGTTCCTTAAATGGTAGATTTCAACAAAGGATGTTTCACCCAAATTACGATATGCTGAAAGCTAAATGGTCACCATTTGAACCGGCCGAATGGCTTCTGCCTTTACTATCAGAATACAATGATCTAAGGAATAAAATGAAAGAGATTCAGGAACACGTTTATAGCTGGTCTAATTATAGTGATGTTTTATTCGTAGCGGATTTTCCAGGTAATTTTGCTATATAAATATATCGGACACTTTTTTTTAACATTGTTAGACTAATTAAATTCACTTCGTTTAGATTTTAAGTTAAAATAAAATAAATAAAATTAAACCAAATGAATTTAATTTTTATTTAATTAATCCAATTAATTAAATAAAAATAGTTGTCCTTTCTCCTACTTATTTTTTATTGAACTAAATATATTTCTGAAACTACGTTTCCATCTTCAGTTTCCAAAATTTATTTAGTTCAGTAAAAAATAAGTAGGAGAAAGGACAACTATATTTATTTAATTAATTAAAGTCGCTACAACTAACAAAATGGGGATTACAAGTCTATTCTAATTGTTAAAGAAAATTGATTCAACATTGAATTGTGTACATGCAAAATAAAACAATTTAATTAAGAGGTTTTAAATGTGATTAATCTAAGAATTAGCTTATATTCTTTGATAAATTTCAGGTGAGGAGGAAATACAATAAACCATATGGCTGCAGTGCTTGGGCACACAAAACTCCTCATTCTCCTCCACTGACATAAAACAACAAAAATTGTTATAAATAAACTACTTCTAATTAAATTACAAATGTAATGATTTTTATTTTTTTGTAGGTTTATTCCTGGAAAACTACATAACTTCCAATTTAATCAACGTAACACTAACCATAATCGAGGGTGAAGTGTATTTCGAAAGCGAAGACTTCAACATGGGAATAAAACTATCAAAAGGCTCCAGCATTCCCATCCTATCCGAAGTCTTCCATAAAATACACACCATAGGAAACACACCCTCTTGCTACATGTACACATACACAGACCAAACGAAGGAATTACGAAATGAAGATGCCCACAAAGAAATAAAATCGTCGTATTCGCCCATTCCATTGTTTGAAGAGAGCACGGACTGGTTGGAGAAAATAACGGAAATGTTGGGGTTGATAAGTAATTCGTTATTGAATATTTTGTATGATGTACCAATGGTGAGGAGGGCGCCTATTGTTGAATGAATTGTGATGGAATTAACTAAATATATATAATATATTTTTGTGTCGTGTTTTACGGAGTCAATGTAATTTATGTATTGAAGATATTATTGATATTGAATGAATTAAAGAGTCATCTTAAAAAAAATATTGAAGTATTTTATGTCAAATAAATCTTTCAAATATTACTTTTTGTTGTAATTGAAAATGCTAGTTTATCCAGTCTAATATTTTTGAATTAGATTATGTCGAAGCCAGAATTGGTGGTAAACAAATAATGAAACTTCATAATTGAAAATCTACTGAAGATACCTATAAATTCTTTTTATTATATTACGGGTAGTATGCTCTCTGAAGTAGATACGTTTACTGATTTGGGAGTGATTTTGATTTTGAGTTTACTTTCAAGCATCAATTTGCATTTGCGTCTTCAGGCGCATTCAGGGCATTAGGTTTTATAATGCGTGTTACTCGTGATTTTCAAAATACTGATTGTGTAAAATCTTCACATTTCGCATTTGTTTTAAGTAAACTAGAGTAACATTAATTTGGTCTTCTATTATTATATCTATCAGTCGTTCATGCGGGTGGTATTCATAGAAAAATCTTAAAATGTCTTTCATTTAAAATTTATCAATTATTCCCGGTGGTTGAAACTTCCCAAGATGAGTCGCTTCTACGACATGACTTTGACTTCCTTGCTCACAGAGAAGACCTTTGTTGTAGGAAATTTACTTGGAACCTGATCATGTTTGATAACTGTCCTAAAAAATTAGCTAAAATGCCAATTAATGTTTCCAGTACTTATAGGACCCCAAAAACCGTCAATTATAATATAATGCGACGTTCTACGGGGTTCGTCATGTGCAACTGCTACGACAATTTTTTCAATGATATTTTTCTTTAGTATAATTTATTGTTTTTCTCATTGCAGGTATTGTGTTGATCTTTGTTTTTATTTAAATAAACTTTGGTATTACTTTAAATTTTCTACATTTTTGTAGAAAAGTTGAACGATGCTTGTTTCACTTTCAGGTGGAGTTTGAAATACTTTCTTGCCTTTACAGCTTCACTAGCATTAATCAAATTACTGATCACTGAAGCTTCTACTTCGTTATACATTGTGTTTACCTCATTTATTTATTTGCAAATAAATACATAAATTCATTACTTAAGTTTCGACTTTTGACAGTCATTTTCAAGTTTTTTTTTCTCATTGATTTTATATTTTTATATATAAACATAACTTTATTCAGACAATTACATTTTTACAAAGATTGAGTATATACATTAAAATATAGGTTTGTTTATCCTGGGCTATCGACCGGAGGTCTTTCTGCTCATTTTTTTTATTATTATATATTTAAATTAATAATTTCTGGTATTATATTTTTTCTTTTTTAATATGTATGAATTTATATCTCAATTTAAATTATTCTGTAATTGGGTTAACCTGTTCAATAATAAAGATATAATTATTATTAAACAAATAAAGTAATTTTAGTTGTGAGATATAGCTACAGAAATCTTATTTTAATTATACAAAATCCTTTTTCTTGGATAGGATATTGATTTCTTGTATTCCCAACTTCTAGTATTTGTTTTAGTTCATAGATGGCATTCATTAAAATCAAATCTAACACAAACCAATATAATGTTACAATGTTCATGGTATTTGATAGTGTTGGGAAAAATCGAGTAATATTAGTAATCAAGTATTTCTAAATAAACAATTTTAAATAAATAAAATCAATTAGTAACAATTAATTCATATTTTCAATAAATAGGGTAATTGTTCACAGATATTATTAAAATATTTTCTATTAATAAAATTATCATATACTTAATTTTACAGTAACAAGATTGAAAAGATCGACTTTGTCCATTTCTAGTTTTTGAGAACACTAAGTGTTTTCAGATAAATATACAAATTGTATTTACTAAAGTCTATTAAAGATGTTTATGAAAGTTTTTTTACTAAGGTTTTGTAATAATATAAAAATATTTAAAAGACTTAAAAATAATAAATAAATATGTTTCCAGAAAACCCATAACATTTATTTAATTAAGACTTTTATTTTTTTAATGATTCAAGATATTCTGAAGTATAGTGTTGTAATTTAAAAATCGATTAACTTAATTAAATAATTTATTTTTTTATTCGACACTAAAACAAAAAATCTGAATAGCCACTATAACTTCACAGAAATACAAACGTTTGAGTTCATCCTTTAGTTCTTGTAATATTTTACTTATAATCGATTGGCGTTGGTGAATCCCAGAATGTATTTCCCAAAAATAATCATCTAAAACAGAAATACTTAGAATGACATATAAGACAATTTTAATACCTTATAGATATAATATTCGGTTAGTTAAATTGTAGTAAATGAATTCATTCCACACCTCAATCCATTAACGTTCCGAATCAATAATTGATCTAAGGTAGTGTTTAACAGGCGCATTGCTAATAGCTGATTTAACCCACGTGACAATTGGTATATCCGATATCCTTGCACGGCGTTAATTGACCAACGACCACCACAAAGTACGAGCAAACAGGAGATGATTAATCCGTGTTGTAGATGAAACTTGCCTGTTCGTTTAACGTTACAGCATTCCTACATTAAAGGCATCACGTGTCTGTACTTTGTAATTTACGTGCAGACTATACATACTTGATTAAGTCCGTGTGAAAAATAGTCATACACGAAATTAGAGAATGTAGGAAACAATGGAAGAAAAGGATGTTTTTCAATAATTTTAATAAAATATATTGTTAAGAGGGTGTTTCCGCTCTGTTAATAATTACTTGTAAATATTTTAAAGAAAGTTGGTTCAAAATTTGTCTGAATAAAGATCTTATATATATATATATATATATATTGTTAGAATATCTAAAGTATGTTTTTTCTTTCTTTCTTAATCTTATCCCCTTTTACCCGTATGTATGTTTTTTTAATGTGACTAAATTTAGGGGGTTGCTAATAAAAAGAGATGTAAACATTATTAAATCCCCCACAGATGAAATTATCAGTGTTAATACACTGATAATTTTTTGAAACGACACTCAATTGCGAAGTTTGTCAATGTTGAAAAATTAGTTTAATAAAATGTTCAACCATCATCTATTTAGAGTATTTATAACTACACAAAGCTTGTATTACATGCAACAAATTGTCAAATTTGAAAGGTCATATAAAAAAAACAGATTTACGTTTATATAAAGGAAGGAAGAAATTACTCAACATAATATGTATTTTATTATAAATTCTTGTTCTAACCTAGAATACACAGCTTGTATTGTACACACCAAATTCTTGAAATATAAATTTTAAAAATGTCATATTAAAAAAAAAAACACTTACATTTATATAAAGGAAGGAAATCTTTAGAAGAAATTAAACAACACAAAATGTATTTTATTATATATTCTTTATTATCATACATATTGAAATAATAATATCCGAAATACACAATGATAAATTACAACAAGAAATCAATCAAGTCCTTCCATATCACCCAAACGCATCCTCATCAGCACAAACTTCTTCCTTTTCGTTTTCGCACTTTTCATCCCACGCACGTGAGGTTACTTTTTTTTCCTCTCGCCATCATTATTATACATATGCTTTATATAATAATATCATTTAACATTAAACGATTGTATGTATATGTATGTTATTTCATTTATCATAATGCAACACTTCTGCGCTGGAAGTGCTTAATGATATCACATTGATAATAATGAATGAATGTTCTTAAAGATTTGTGTTACTTTTTTTTGTGAGTGTGTGTGTATTTACAATTTGTACATTTTGTTTTGATATTTATTTTTTTTTGTGCTAAAACACGTTGAATTTAATTGTCATTAGAAATGTTAAAAAAATGAAGATTTATTATAAACAAAATCTAAATATCTTTTTATTAGATTAGAATTTATGTTGTATATTTTACAACACATTTGAAGTGGGAAATTTAATGTTATTTTTATTTAACTTATTTTTCACTTTCATTTGTCTTATGTGTTATATAAGATACACAAAACTCATCAATCAAATTCAGTTTAGTAATTTCTTATTGAATTATTGTATGTTGGGTCTGATTACAGTTCTATCTTATTGTATCATCCATCGATTTTTGAAAACTTTAATCTGTATTTAAAAATAATTTTTAAAATCATTCCAAAAGTATTCTTAAACACAGATTTGTGTAAAATAGCTTTGTAACCCAGCCTAAAATAAAATAAATACAATTTTGCTGTAATTGATCGATAGGGCTTTGTAGCCAGGGCTATTAATTTCGCAGAAGAAGACACAAAAAGACGGAGTAAGGAGAAAAATAGTACAAAAAAACAATCAAATTTTTCTTACCATTCTTAATGACAACTACAAACAACACTTAAATTTATTTGAATATCATTTCATAAATATATTGAACCGGTTATAAAAAGTAAAACGACGTCGCTTATATTTTCTCTATTCTTCTTTTTTTAAGTTAGTTTCGTCATCCATATAAAAAGTGTATGAAAAATTAAAAAGTATGATTCTTTGGATATAAACCCTAACTCTTCGACTAGATAAAAATTATTTTGTATATTAATGTTAGTTATACATTGTTTACTTAATTTACATTAATTTACTCTCTAGATTATGCATCGTTTCATTCTTTTATTTTATTTATTTATTTATTTATTTTGGTAAAAATATAATGCAACACTGACATTTTCAAGTACATCTAGTTACGGAGAAGATATGTTGTTTCTTCATTAGAGAAAACGCTTTTTTTGTAAAAATTAAATAAGTAAAGATGATATGGCACAGTTTTGTTTTTGTTGATATATGCCTGCGTATTAAGGTTGGTGTCACAGATTTTTTTTGAATTTCTTGTTTAATAATAATATGTACACATTTTTTGAAGATATGAATTTGCAATTTATTCTTTTAAAATATTACGATATTTTTTAAATATATATAAATCTTTATTGGCAGATTATTTTTATCAAAGTAATAATAATAAATAAATACAATAAATAACTAACATAAAAATAAATTCTTCTGCCAATTGGCTATCGACCGTTGGTCTTTCCGCCTGATTTTATAGGCGTCTGTCCTTGTCAGTTGCTGTGTCAAAAAGGTTTTGATCGCTAATGTCGTCCATTGTCTTGTAAATTGAATTTAATTTATTTTATTAAAATAAAATAATAAAAAATACATTTCAATTTTTGTTTATTGGCAGAAATTCTTCTAACCATTAGTCGATTGCTTCAATTCAAATTGATTAATTTGAAATATTATTGTATAAATATAACATAAAAAAAGATGTTTAATAATAATATTTTCCTTCTAAAATTCAAACATTCTCAATCATATCATCATATATAAATGACTAATTGACAAGGACCGCCGACTGAAAAACCACTGATCGACAGCCATCTTGTAAATAAATAGGCAATATTTTGTAAATTTAATGTAACTACTGAGTGATCAACAATTATTGCAGTCAAGTTAAATTTCTCGCCGAAAAATCTAATTTTTGGACTGAATTATAATTTAAACATAAACATTAAAATTATTAAAGAAATATATCATTTTCATAAATTCAAATTAAATAAGTAACAATATTGAAAACGGTCAATAAATTTCGATCGTTTCCTTTTTCATTGCTTCAAAAATTACTTACACTGTAAGTTTTTGACAAAGCAATCGTAATTCCAACATTAATGCAGTTACTTGGTAACATTTTATTTTAAATTATAAAGAAAAATCAAAGATTAATTTTAGTTTCATAAATTTATTGTATTGCAACAATTGTTACAATATACAGTATAATCACATCAACTGTATGGTGATAAAGTTTTGTCATTTTTACTTTTTAAAAAAATCATCTTATCATCAGTGTATTTCAGACTATTTTGTCCCGTATTACAAATCAGACTTCCATGGCATCATTTAGGATTTTCGGAGGAAGTATGTTCAAATTACAATAAATACGTAATTTAAATGTATTGACATATTTTCTCCGGAAAGGGGAGAGGCGGCTTTTAGAGAATGAAAGAAACATTGGTTTTCATTAGTGTTTGTACCAAATAGGTAATTTCTTTGGTTATGAATGTTCAAATATTATTTGTCATTTATTGCAGATTATTAATGGTATTGAAAAGAAATTTATAATCTGAGGAACGAATCAATGTTTATAACTCTTAAAAGTGTGCAGGAAAGCCAGAGACTGTCAACAAGAATTTTAAGTAGGGACTTGTGTCGGATGCAGGTTATCTGATCCAGAAAATCAAAATTAATGACCCTTTCACGTATTGCGCTCATTTTACAACAAACACGGTGGCCTTTTAAAGTCGACCATGCGAGCGTCTGCGAAAGGCTAAGTGTATGTCGAGAAATTGACTGCCTCGGGTTCTCCTACACATTTTCATGGATAGCAATTATGTTCTGGTCTAATCCGACGTTCTTTTAATGTACAAGTGTTGGCGTCTCAAATTACGTCATCAAGCATTGGTTCGGTGAATAATCAATCAAAACCCTTACGTCAAATAAATGTCAGATCAGCAGAAAACATGGTTGCTGTGCTCAAAAGTCTGCAGGCGATTCAAAGATAGAGACAGTCTTTGAATCTGTCGTTATTTTAACAATCTCGAATTAGGCCATTAAATTCCAACCACAGTTTGTTTCGGGAACAATCAATCAACACCTGTACGCCAAAAGAACGTCACATCTGCCAAGAGTATGGTTGCATACGAGCCAGAGACTGACAACAAGAATTTGAAGTCGGGGCTTGGGATTGCATTCGTATAAGATCCATTTGATTCAGAAAATCAAAGCTAATGACCCATACAAACATTGTGCTTATTTTATAGCAGACGCAGAAGACTTTTAAAGTCGATTATGAGAAAGTCTACTAAAGATTAAGTTCTTCTTCATGATAAAAACATACTGCCCCGGATGGTCCTGCACATTTTCAAAGATATCAATGATGTTCTCGGCTAATCTGGTGTTCTTTCGTCTCGAATTACGTCACCAAACGTCAAGCACCGCATCATCTGTACGTCAAAAGAACGCCAGATAAACCGTTGCTGTCCATGAGAAACAGACACACTAAATTTCTTGACTAGAATAAGAATAAGAATAAGAATAAGAATAAGCATAAGAAGTCGGGACTTGGGCCTGCATCCCTACAAGATCCATCTTGTCCAGGATATCAAAGCTATTGACCATGTTCGTCTACTGGACTTTAAAGTTTTTGGAAAAGGATTTCAATTTTGGCAAAATAATAATCTTTAGCAATAAGCTGCTGTTATAGATTAGTCATTCTTAAAAAAATAAAACTGCAGTACATGGGATGGTGTCAATTCATACGAGGTTCACAAGTACCAATACACCCACATAAAGTTACTGCTTGGTATGGATTTTTAGATGATGTTGTCATGTGGTCTGTAATGTTTTTCGAAAGCGAAGATGATGAGATCATCACCGTCAACTGTGATCGCTACAGAATGATGATAACTTATCACTTTTACCCGAATTAAAATATTAGGATGTGGATAACGTATATCAATACTAATGCATCCAGATAAAGACTTTATCTAGTAGTTTATTCGGGTAAAAGTGATCAGTTATCATCATTCTGTAGCGTTGTGGATTTTTAGGCGGTGTTGTCATTGATTTTAAATCTTTTTTTCGAAAACGACGTTGATGAGATCAGCACCGTCAACGGTAAGCTCTACAGAATGATGATAACTAATATATTTTCGTCCGAATCAAAAGATTAAGATGTAAAAGACGAATGGATCTAGCAGGACGACGCTATATTACATAGAACGGACGCTACAATCTCTTCAATAGGGGATGTGAATTAGCTACCAAGAGCGTGCGATTTGATTGCGCTCGATTTTTTTTAATAACTCAAACTGTTACAGTTCACGCCCATATTAGGCGGGCATTGGGCCACCGCCGGGCTAATAACACCCTACCAGGGGTTCCTAGATCAAAGGTAGGTTTGGTTGTAAGTAAGAATATAATTGCAAGTGATTCAACATTCGTCAATAGAATCCTAATGAAAAACTTTTAAAAATCACGTGAAACTATTCCATGCATAATTCAATAAAATTAGAGTTTTGGAAAAGTAATTTGAAAGTTACATTACATTTCTAGAGTAAAAGTGATAAAAGAATAAGATTTTTTTAACCACTTTACAGTACTCAATGTTTTTTTTATGACTTTTAAGAAAATATTTACAATAACGAAAAAATATTTAATTAATTATAAAAATTATAGTTTCAAGATAATTGAGATCGCATTCACAGTGTGTTGTGAGTTTTTTTTTTTTCTAAACTATAGAAACATGGAATCTAAGATCTATAAATGATGTATTAATTCCTATGAATTCATAATCCCTTTTATAGATTTTGAGTTTCATGAACCACGATTTTAGGCTTTTAACATGTCACAATGAATTCAATTTCAGTTGTCTTGTCTTAACTACGAATTCGACTTTAATAATCTTCATTTCTTACTATGAACGCGACCTTAGTTTTCGTCATAGTTTTATTACAGTTAAAAATATCGTAACATTTAAAGACATGTTTGTGAGGATATGTTTTTGTATACTGAACAATTTTTGATAATAAATTTGTGACACCTATATACATCTGCGCGTACTTTTATTTAAATAGTATTAGTAATAATAAATGTTCATAGCATTATTGGCTTTTCAATTCACTTATTGCGAAACTTGTACTCACTCAATTATTGTCCTTAAATGTTATCTATTCACACTCTATTTACACCACCTTGTCCTTAAATCCTGAAAAGCAGCCTCTGGGGCTTAATCCATAAGATAAAGTTAAACACAACTCTCCTGCTGGCAGCCCATTAGGGGTGTTCGCACTGTGACCACCTCGCGGTGGTACAGGCCGGGCTTAGCCGACGGGAAGAGTGACGAAACCGGAGAGACCACCGGGGACGCCGCCGAGGAGGATTTCGTGAGGGCCGGTATCTGGTGGAGCTGGTGCTGGGGCGGTGGTTTCTTGCTGTGGTCTATTTGGGCGTATATGGTGGGCTCGTCGCGGGCCCTCAGAGTCCCGCTGCCGTATTGACTGCCGCCGTTTTTCATGGCGTCCAGGGAATTCGGCCGGGCCAGAGACAGTTCCGCGTACGTCACCTCGTTCGGTACCTGCTGAATAATAAAACATATCTGTAAATTCAATTCGCAGAGAGCTCAAATTCACGTCCCCTGAGGGACGGGCTTCGCGTAGAAACTGCTTCAAATCGTCCGTTCGGATATTCGGATATACGGATATACGGCGTGTTACAGAACTTGGGTCTTTTCCTTTTTTACTTCTGCTGCGTATCGACAGAGGTTCACCTATATGAAAAACTATTTTATACAGTTGAAGCTTTTAGGGGAAAAAATAAACCGATAAGTCGAAAGGATTTGTTGATTTCCATTTTTTTAAATTAAATAAACTAAAAAATAATTATACTCTGGGCAGAAAAACCTAAGATCGATAGACCTTATTTAGGATTATATTATGAAAATATTTATTTATTATATTATGTTGGATTATATACAATGTATTATTTTTCTCAGATAATAAAGTTTTAGTAGTAGTAATTCTACTCTTAAACAAAAAGATTTTATTCACATATCGCAGTAATATTCAATACACTTATAACGAAAAAATTCAGTTATATAAATTCATATTTACGTATGTATCATATCCTATAAACAACATCGACTGTTTTGCTTCTAGCGAATAACACCCAATATTCCCGATTTAACAGTTGAACCCGCTTCGCATGCAATATATCCCAATATTCCTTCCAGCATTTGCATATCCCTTCCCATATACTTTTTCACTCCAAATCAAAAAAGCACAAAAAAAAAACTAAAACATCTCTGCACTAGTGTGTGCATTTTCCAGTGACCGTCCAAAGCAGAACAAATAGATATCGTGCAAATGAAAGTAATCAGCGGTCTAGTCCTCGCAGCGATGCCAGAAAGCAGAGTCGCATTACGAAACAATGGCGAAATACTATACGTACGTGTGTTACGTGTTCCCGGTTTGAAATCTACGTTTTATTACACATATTTGTGCGGGAAAATGTAATCCATCTTCCAATTTACGTTCTGTGTTTGACATGAATAAAATACCGGTGCCGGATGCGCCGTGCCTAAGAAGCGTGCATTTAGTGTTTCAGGGGATGGAGTTAACAATTGCCCGATGAATATACAAAAACATCCACGTAACATACTTTTTATATTAGATGATTTTTTTCTTCAAAACTCTCTTTGTACAAAAATAAAGGTTCTATTTAGATGAAATAAATAATAATAAATTAAAGACGACGCAAGCGCCACCTTTTGCCTAATTCATTCATTAAATGTGAAATAAATAATTTTGATTACAAAATATTGACAAATTGTTATCTGTTCCACAGACAACCGCTATTTTCTTGAAATTTTACGACATTTTATTGTCATCAAAAATTGCAAGAAAGTAGTGGTGGTCTGTGGATCAGATTACAATTTATGAATATTTATTACTTAAATTAAAATTATTTATTGTATCTAAATGGAACCTTTATTTTCATATAAAGAGTTTCAAAAATAATACATCTAATATAAAAACGTACTTTACGTGAATGTTTTATATATTCATCCGGCAATTGTTTTTTTTTACTTTTTCAAACAGATCAAACGTTGTACACTCTAGTGCTGAGGAAAGAGGATTATTTCAATAATCGAAAAATTACATTCGATTATTTTTTCAATCATATCATTCGAATGCTTACATGAATTATTGTGATTCTAAACATGATTTTAATGTTCATTCATGTCAAAATACGGACATTAAATTTGTGTATTTAATTGATTAAAATAATATTTAACGTCTAATTGTATTAATATGTCTGGTTTTATCTCCCACAATTTTCATATTACTGACAAACTAGAGGATGCCAATAAAGAAGATGATACTGATATTTTGTAAACGAATTTCATAAAGGCGATGTATAAGAGTAAGTGGAAAATAATAAAAAGCCAAAAGAATTCCGAAAATTGTGTGCTTTTTTTTCAACTTTCTGCATTACGTACTTATGCTTTAATAGACGATTTTTCAAATTCAAATAGCGCTATTAAAACGCAAATGATTTCTTCTTTATTGCAAAATCAATACTTCATGTTTTTTCTAACATCATCAAGAATCTTTGAAAATTTTCTAAGATTTTTTTCGTAGAAAAACAAATTTCAATCAAAATCCGAACTCATGGAAAATAGTCGTAACTATAGTTTGAAGTAAATATATCAAAATATTCACAATGAATCGTAGCAATTGTATAAATTTAAATAATTTGAAATAAATAGTTTTTGAACAGAGAACTTGTGCTTTTGAAAGATTGATTAAAAAAAGTAATTATTTTTAGATAAGCACATTACATCTTTGTAAATATTTTTTTAGTTTATATTACAAATATAATGCTTATGTTCTAAAATGCTGTTTGATTTGTGAGCATAGTAATCTTAGTTTAATCAATGTCGCGTCCGAAATCCTGGATCGATGTGGCTCGCCATAGAGCCTACTAAATATACAGGCCGGAATGTCGGAGTGGGGAGGATTCTGAGATGCATACGTATACGTTATATCTGGTCTTGGAGCTAATGTTCGTCTCGCGCACTGCTCTAATGCAAGCGGGTTATATTTTAACAATTATTTTTTCATGTAATTAAAATGATAAATATTTATATTGTCTATTGAAATATTAATGAATAATGGTCTTTAAATAAAATTATTTTATTTCGATAAAGATAAAATTCCAAATCAGATGTAGAAATTATTGTGAACGGGAGATCTTTCCGTCACGATGGTTCGTAGGTAAATGAATTTTCCAGTGTGGATTCTGAGATCGAGATTTCAAACACCCCACTCTAATATTCCGGCTTGTATATTTAGTAGGCTCTGGCTGCCATCATTTCAATTGATCCTGAAGAACCTGAATTGAAATTTTCCGGAAAAATAAACATTCATGGCAGAAAGGCATTTCGTCGGTAGCCGATTATCGGTGCATATTATTTATGTCCTTATTATTTTTATTATTATCTCTGTAACACATGTAATATGTATTGATAATAAAGATAATTTATGAATATATAAACATTCCGTGTTCTTTCTGACATTATCAAAAGTTTTTATGATTTTTCGCCTTTTGTTGGTTGAATCTTTTTATGTAAATTAGAATATTTTAAAGCAAAAAAGTGTTTTTTTTTGTGTGAAAAATCTAAATTTCCTAAAACGACTTAAAATTATACCAACATTTTTCCAATGAATGGAAGCACCGACTGTATACATTTAAGCAAAATGGTTTAAACAGTTTTCGTACAAGAAGTGTGTAAATTGAGCCTTTGAAAAATTAGTGAAAAAATTTCGAAGTTTGAGAATTTTTATAGACAAGAACAAAATCACTTTTTGCAATTTTCGTGAAAAATGTTGAAAAATTCTTTCTAAATCAAAACTTTTAAGTTTCAACAGTCTATCACGTCTGTGAACAAAGTTGTCGTATTTTAAAAAACGTTGAGTCTAAAGCGTCGATCAGAGCGACGCGTCTCGCTTAAACTGTTCTCATAAGACTCCTTATAAATAGAATTTATCAATTTATATGGCCTTAATCAACCGGAAATGACATTTTTTAGCAAATTATATATCTCATACTCTTTCTATCACCTTCAAGATTCTTTGAGTGTTTTTTTTTTCGAAAGTTTGAATGTTATCAAAGGCAAAAATATGAAATAAAATAATATCAATTAATAAAACATTTGTTTTAATTATACAAAAAAGTATTTTTTTCTATTTTTTTTTTGTTTTAAGAATTTTAGAGATATACAAAGAATATGAAAATACAAGTTCATTTAAATGGTGCTATTGTTATGCAACAGCAAGTGTCCATTATGTAATGTATGGAGGGGTATAGGCCAGAGAGGTAGTTGTTTTAATGGATATTTGTTTAAAAGTAGTTACGTAACGTAAATAAAAAAGTCTCAGTAGCTACAGCGGAAATAACTTATTAATTATTTTCAAATTCTTTTTATTTAAATAACTGTGACCAAGTGAATGAATAATCTTTTCTATTATTATAATGATTCAAATTTCTATAATTTGAATCGTTTTGATTCTACTCAAATTTTTCTATTATTTTCAAATTCTAAAAACTGATCGGTAATATTTATTCGAATAGTTTCATCATAAATATCCTCTATTTTATTGGATAATTCTGTATGTTATTTATTCTTTCAATATTAAAAAGGAATATAGTTTTGATATGTAGAAGAAGAGAGTTTATTATATGTCCCATTAGTAAGACAAGGCCGATTCAACGTAATGCTCACCGAAAAGCTGTTGAATTCTAATATAGAAAAATGTAAACTGTACAATCGAAGAAAACCAAAGTACAACGAAAAGCCAAAAATCAGTCCGATTTTTTCCTTAACCGAAAAACGGATATGAAGCATCTGTAAAATGCAAATCACTTGTATCTCCGTGTGAACTTCAAATGTTTATAAGACGATCATAAAAAAATCAATTTTGTTCTTTGATTTTCTCCGATTTAACGTTTGTAAATATTTATATGATTATTGAAACTTGCTGTCAAACATAACGTTTTCGATAGAGGATAGGGCAGTCTAACTAATTTGGTAAATAAAACACAATAGTTTTTTTATTCTTATATCAGCTGCCTGATGATGATGCAGTGTATCGAAAAAAAAAAAATGGCAGAGTTTTTTTACAATAAATAAATTAAAAACATTCAGAAAAAAACTATTAAATGTTTTACTTATCAAATTAGTTATTTCTTTGTTAAATAAGTAAAATAATATGGATTTTCAACAATTAAATGTCTCATTCAATTAAGTTTCGTGGACTTACGTGATGACATATGAATATAGATTGAAGAAAGGTAAATAAATATGTCAAAATTTATTAAAAAAAAAACAATATTGGACTGTAAATTTTGTGAAACTAATCAAGTTTTCCTTAATAATACTTATACCAAAGTATTATAAACCAAAGTGCTAGGAGATAAAGTTGCCCAAGAATTCATAAATTATTAATTGTTTTTTTAAGACGTCTATTAAGAAATCAAACGCACATTTCTGATATAAGAGCAACCAAATGTATTCCCAAGAGTTAGTCAAATGTTTAATAACAAGCGATTTAATTAATGCATACACATTCAATGGTGATGAAAGAAAGTTTTTTTCATGTGTGGTAGTTTGTTATTTTATTCGTGTGCCTTATTGAGAGCTTTGTGAATTCGTGAATCAAATAAAATAACTTACATAAATTAAAAAACATTGGAAAAGGTGGTATATCTGCCCTATAAAACAAAATAAAAACAAACATTTAAAATAAATTAATAAATAAAAAATAGAATAAAGTCTGATTTTTTCTAATGTGACCAAAAATAGTGTAAATTTTAGTTAACTTAGAACTGTTTCAACAGCAGGGGATTTTTATCCCAGATTTTTGTGACGTTAATAATAAAATAACAACGAGACGAATAAATCGTAACTTATCAAATTAGTCTATAGTATACTCAAAATATATTTTAGTTCTTATAACATTCTTCACAACCTACGCGAATAAGTAGATTGTGAAAAATGTTATATGAACTAAAATATTTTTTATGTACCAGTGATCAGTGATTATTACACACAAATGAGTTATTATTGAATTGTATTATTGTTACATTTATCTTCATATTATCAACAAATTAAGAGCACGGATTGTAAAACGAAAATAATATTACTCCAAATTAAATTGATATTCTTTTTTAAATTATATTTATATCTATGAATCTTAGAAATTTAAATGTGCAACATTGAGGAATAATACATTATCTATTATTTTATAATCTATTCCATTATTCGACTTCAGATGGGAATAGGTTAGCGCTGTGTATCGTCCTCGGGCCCATCACAAATGTCTCTATAAATTGAATATGGGTGGACTTGAAGCACTGAATGGAGATTTGATATCCCATGACTCTGTAGTGTAGTTGGTAGCGCACTCGACTGAAAATCGGGGGACATGGGTTTAAATCCCATCAGAAATGTTTGTTTTTCATTTTATGTTTAATTAATTTAAATTTTACCTCAATGTTGTACATTGAAATTTCTTTAATTCATAATCTTACTCTAACATAAAACACACTCACAGCTTGAATTAGATACACTATTTTTTTTTAAATATCAAATTTGTAAGGTAAAAATAAACATATTTTGTAAGCAAAAATATTTGGCAGTGAATTTATTAAGCAAAAAAAAAAAACATTTATTTTATTATAGTAGTTTTTAAATGTATATTTGTTTTAAGGAACTTACGTAACGTAAGTAAAAATGTCAGGAAGAGGAAATAATTTATTAATTATTTTCAAATACATTTTATTTAATTTAAATTAATTATTTCGAAGGGCATTATCAACTGCTAGGTTTTGTCAAACAATATAGCAAAACGTTCAATGACCATAAGACCATATTCTTGTTTGTAGTATTGCTCACACTTGTGGTCACCATACAAGCAGTGCAGCATCATTAAAATTGAGATAGTTCAAAATAAATTATTTAAATATCCTGGGCTTAATCTTAATATGTGGGGATAATATGAGGCTTCATTGAAGAGATACTGACATCCTCCTAGTTTATAAAATTCTTCACGGTCGAATTCTTTTTTTATTTTATATATAGCAAGCATCAATAACATGTTTACAAACTAAAATAAATAAAAAAAAATCGTGGCGTAGCGTATCTGATGTAAATATCAACTCATTAATCCATTATGTGCCGGCGGATTTGTATGAATGCACCTTTTCCGTGTTTGACCTAAAATTACTTTCCATAATAGCGTCGCATAATCCATTATCATCGTGATAGCTTTATGTTAAAATTGCAAGGAAATTAACTCAACTGTGTAATAATGGAATAATTGATATCCACCATCATCTGTGAGCTAAAACTAAAATCAATATCCCTCAATTATGCATTAATAATATTAGTAATTGACAGTAATTTAAATCAAATATGTACCTAATACTGTTTCATTTCTTTGTGGTGTAATTAATTTCGGTTCATTTATTAGTAATAATATTAATAAATAAATTTATTTGTAAAATAATCGATGGTTGAGACTTTTACATGATGAAACTCTATGATACACTATTAAATGTAAATAAAATAACAGTTTTTTTTAAGCTATTAATCATCTGCTTGTTAATGTTACTGTGTTGGCGAAACAATTTTAGCAGTGTCTCTACCATAAATTGTATGAGACCTAAAAACAGTTGTTTTATTTACAATTATATTGTATTTGTAAAATATTAAATGTATCTGTAAAATACTTAAAATCATTTCTTTCTTTTAGTAAAAATATTATCAATTGCATTATTTGTGGTTTATTAAATTATATTAATAAATAATATTTTCGAAGTAGAAGAAGAAGAATATTGATATTTCAAACAGTCTGAGAAAGCGGAAAATTTGGAGGAATCAATAGGTAAAGAACATTTGAATGGAAATATAGAAACAAATAGCTTAAAACATAAGAAAGAAGAAAATGTGGAGGAAGCAATAGGTAAATATAATTTGAATGAAAATATTTAAAACAGCCTTAAATATATCATTAATTATAATTATAATTGAACCACTAGCTTTAATCATTGAATAAATAATATATTCCGGCAGAAATTATGGTCCATAGCCATTTAACAATTAATCAAATTTTGTGTGATATATTTATTCAATTAAAATATTCCTTCCTCTATTATATAATATCACGAAGAGAACCCAATTAAGTAATATACATATTAAATTAAATAAAAGGATTTTTAAAATAATTAATAAATTATTTCCTCATTGGCAACTGTGACTTTTTTTTACGTAACGTAAGTACTTTAAAACAAATGTACATTAAAACAATTATTTCTCGTTCTTATTTTTATTGATACATGTTACAATTTTTGTATTGTTATATCTGTAATAAAGAAATGTGTACATATATACAACACATTTCTTTATTCAGACAATTACATACAATTTTACAAAAATACGTATATACAATAAGTACCTTCATTTTACACAGCAGAAATAAAGAATTATTATAAAAATTGCAACCATTTAAGTACACTATTTTCTATAATTGATATTTGAAATGTAACTTATTGTTGTGCTTTTTTTTAATCATAACTAAAGTTGAAACAAAAATACTTAGTTGTGTAATTTTCCTAAGAAGTAAAATTAATTAATATAGCTTAAATAATTTGAACGTGGGAATGCGTTTAAATAATTAAAAGTATGGTGCTTAGACTCCTTACTCGATCCTTATATAGGATATGTGTATTTAAAATAAGCTGAATGAGCTAAAACAAGCTCAAATAAACAGTTAAATTGTTGATAAGGATTGAATTAATATTAAACAGGAATTTTAAATATAACTAAAACAACTTTGATTTATTATCATATCATATATTTATTTTACACAATCATAATAATGACAAAAAATAAACACGCTTAACTTACATATTAATATTTCTTTGAATTAAATGTAATCAATTATTTTCAATATAATACTCTGTTGATTTGGTTTAGATTTCTACGAAATTCTTTAAAGGTTGTCCCAGGTTTGAAACTGTCAGCTCCCTTTATTATTTAGAAAATTGTTTTTTTACACGTATTGAAAGCGTGTTTCCTGGAATAACTGGAATGAGAAGAATATACTGTTAATGGGAGTATTTTAACCAATAACTACAAAGAAAATCAAATCTACATAAAGAGATTCTACGAAGTTTTTCGTTTTTAGAACTACTTTAAGAAACTACGTTTACTGGGACAAAAGAAAACAAGCTACTTCAGAAAATGTTTACCTAGAAAAGTTTATCACTCAAATTATTTAATTCGGAAATGTAAAGATTTATACAATATTAATATATTCAGGAAAATATATAAATTATGCGATTTAAATAAATATAACTTGAATCTACAATAATTACTATAATTTATAAATTTACGGAAACTCCATTTGCTAATATACAGGTTATTCTAAATTAAGTGCGCACCATTGCTAACTTTGTTTTTAGTTGAGCTAGAGAGTCGGTTAAATTAGCAAAATAGTAGTAAATACAGGAGAGTTCAATTAGTTAGCATAGATTTTGCTTTAACTGCATCATAAATTCATGACAGTGTAGAAAGACCTCTGGTCAGTAGCCCAGACAAACACCTGCTTGTATTGTAATTATTTATATTGTTAAAATTATCTGTATAATCTGAACAAAGATGTGTGTATATATATAGTAGTAAATTTTCCGGGGATTACAGCGGTAAATTCAGAAAAACAAAAGAACATCGCATTTTATATTAACGAAACATTTTTTTTAATGGAATACTCTATATGCGCACTCAATTGAGAACAACCTGTACATTTCATTTACGAAAAATAATAAATAGAATCAAAAACTAAATTAGTGCAAAATAGTCCAATAAAACATTATTAATATTAAAATATTAATGCTTTGCCGTTGAATTTAGAAACCTTTAAATGCAAAAAGATTTAAAAAATATATCGATGTTGCTAATTAGAGGACGAGGGTTGTTATGAAATTTTAATTTTGGGGTTTGTTATTAATTTCTTCATTTTGATATAATACTTATTTATATTTAAATTTCTCATTTTAACTATTTGTTAATAAATTTTATAGAATAAAAAATAGAAATTGCTATTTGGAATATAATTTTTAATTTTGTAATTTCATATGAGTATTTACACAGAAACATTTATTTAATTCATTAAAATGTATGTATTAAAGTATATTAACATTTGATTTGTGTGCAGAAAAAATATAATTAAATAAATTTATCATATTTATCGGAGGTTTAATTTAAAATAATGCAACATGCCATGCATTTAGAGACAGGGAAATTTTAATTAAATCCATATCGCATAAATTCTAAATCCATTCAGTGCGCAATAAATTCGTATAGAGGGAGAGAGAGTAGTGCACGGACGTTGCCGCGACCCGCGCACCAGGAATCCATATTCAGGGTTTATTGATAAATAATCCCGCCCCGTGCTTCGGCCAATTTGCCGAATTAAATCGCACTCGAGACAGATAACAATAACAACGCAAAATAATTTCGAACAACCATCGAATGGGGGGATAGGTGATACGAAATTAATTTAGCAATTAGGAATCAGCCTTTTAGCATTTCGGGAAGAGATAATAAATTCACTTAGCATTGTCGCCGCGCATTTAAAATGAACATGTAAATGAGTTAAGGGTTCTGTCGGATTCTCTCAACCAAACTAAAACAACAACTCGCCGAATACTGATCTTGTCCCGCGCTAAAAGGGCCCCCCTCCCGATCTCGAGCCTTACCCGCTTCCTCTTCACCCCGCGCCCCTTCGCTCTAAAGGGCTGCGGTGTTTATTATGTTGAGATTATTATTATTCTCGCGCGCAGAAAGGAATTACGGGGGAATCGCTGGAGTTTGCTGGTGCGTATGATGTATGTGTTGGTTTATTGTTTGTAAAACAATTATGTATACAGGTATTGAGATAAATTCGTTTCAAGGTACACTTAGATCAAGAGTGTTTCATTGAATAAAATAAATATATTCTATTCTGTTATACTTTTATATAAATAAAAAAATATTTAAATAATACATTCTGAAAGTAAAAATATTCTACAGTACATTATCTATTTATACTATAAATGGAACCTTTATTTTAAGGGGCAACCAACAGTCAAAATCAACATTTGTTTTTTAAAAAACCTCCGAAATACGTTTAAAAAGTAATTCCAACCCTTTCCATAACAAATACACATTCTGATTTATAATACTACAAATACCATAAACACACTAAATTTGCGATTGATATTAGATATACATATATTCTAGAGAAGAAGAAATTTAATAATTACATATCAATGACTTAATAATAAAAATATTGTAATTCATTCTGCTGGATTCATATTTGTCATTTAAGTAAGATGATGGGCAATACTTTATTATTGTAATTCATCCAAATATACTGAACCCACAGATTATTTCAACTTCAACAAAAGTGGGCGTGGTTGCAATAAGGAAATCAATATGGATATGTCAGTAATAATCGTGAAGTATAGTTTTTAATATAAGGGGAAATAATTTTAAATGAACTTAACATAAAGGAAATAAAGTAAATAAATATTAGAAACAATATAGTCATGATTTAAACAGCACAGCAAGTAGTTTCAACAATAGTAGGCGTGATTTCAGTAAATTTAATTAAATTGGAATAAGAATAGTGAGAGTGCTACTGGAAATAGAAGTGGGAGTTTAATTTTATATAAGATCTTTATATAATAGCTCAATAACACAGCTATTCAGAGTATATAGAGTTTGAGCAGTCTATGATTAACGTCTATATACTGTGAATAGCTCAATAATACAAATATTCAGAGTATATAGACGTAAATCATTGACTGCTCATAATTATATTTTCGATATTTATTACTGCTATTGCCTGATTAGAAGAAATCTGTTGCTAAAACCCACAAAACACTTTTAGAAACTTATAATAATGTTGCTGTGTTGAATTCCAATGGTGGGTTTTGGTTTCAACGATTTAAAAGTGGCGATATTGATGTCAACTCTCCAGGCCGAGTCAAAAAAGCCAGAAGACAATGAATTGTAAGACTTATTAGACGAAAACCCAGCTCAAACTCTCATAGAACTTTCAGACTATTTAGCAGTTGATAATTAAACTCTTTTCAGGCGTTTGCATACAATGGAAAAGATCTAAAAGAAGGAAAACTGGCTACCACACGAATTGACTGAAAAAGCCATTTGGAACCGATTCAACATCGCTGATTCATTGCTTGCAAGGCGAAAAAAGAAGAGTTTTCTGTAGTGTATTGCGACTGGTGATGAAAAGTGGATCAACTACGATAAACTCAAGCGCAAAAAGTCATGGAGAACTATTCACATCGATACCAAAACGAAATATTCATAGCCAATAGTCTCGCTATGTAAATGGTGGAATCAGCAAGGTATAGTGTATTAAAAGCTGCTAGAACCTAATGGAACTGTTACCGGAGATATCTACTAATGTCAGTTGAACAAATTCAATGACGTATTGTTGCAAAAAAGAACAGAAATAGCAAGCAACAGTCATCCTCTTGCGTAACAACGTTTGACCATACGTTGCAAGAATTGTGAATTATAGACTGTTGTAGCTGGAATGGGATGTTCTGCAGTATCCTACTCACCGGACATAGTGCCTTCTGATTGCCACTTGTTCGGATCGATGCAGCATGGCACACGGTTTCAAAATGCTGAAGAAATACGAAAATGGACCGATGATTGGATTGCTGCTAAACCAACATCGTTCTTTCGACACGGTATCGCCATGTTGCAAAACATATCGGCAAAATTTGTAGAAAATCATGTAAATATTTTGATTAAAATATATTGTATTAATTCTGAATAAGTATCTTTTTAAAATGAACAGAATTCTACTTGTATGAATTCTAATAATAATAATCAATGCAGTCGAAACTGCCATTGCTACAGTTTCAGGTAAACAATTAAATACCAAATCTTGACTAATTTAATAAGATCGATAAGTAGCGTGAAGCGCCATTTTTGGCATAATTTAGAAGTATCATCATCAGCAATTTGAGTTTAAGAAGTAGATAAGTGATACTGTTATTTGGTTTAAAGTGAACTTGTCTTGATTATGATTCATTTCATAATTCAAAAAGCACACAAAATGATGTTTTGCTCAACTAAGCATGAATGATCTGAAGTTAGAGTTTAAGGAAGAAGAAATGTTTTGGAATAATGCTAGATAGGAAACTCAACTAGATGCCTAATTTTGTACAGAGAATACGGAAAGCGACTTGGACCTGCACGAAGACAATACGCAAAAGATATGGAATCAAGCCAAGAATAATTTACTGGCAATAAGAAGCTTTAGTTAGGTTAATTTATTCTACAGCATCGTTACATGGTAGAAAGCGCCCGAAAAGACCAACAAACTTTAGAAAACGTGCCCTGATAATTCAAGACCAGATAATTAACAGGATGCTTACGTTTGCAGAGAGAATACAGAAAGTATAGAAACAACTCTCTCAAGTGCACTGGAACGATCCTAAATCTATCACTCCAAACGAGCAAAAAAAAGGGAAGTCCTTTTACAACATACGAAGAAACTGGGTCGTCATTTATTATGGATGAGTTTAGAGTTGTGCCTTGTCTTGTAAATTTATCCATATTGATGAAAGAATAAAGGCACTTGTATCACAGCCAAACAAATGTGGCGATTACTCGATGGGAAAAGAAGCCAAAACAATTATCTCGCTCGATAGAGATATTGCATGTACCGAAATTATCATTACAGTACACTGCCTAATTAGAAAACTCGCTTAAAGGTTGGTATTACACTACAACGACTTCTGTAGGGGATGGTGAGTAAAAGTAAAATTTTCTCCACTATCTATGTTAGTGCATCTCTTCAAAATCTAGAAAGTCACTTTGGCATCATTGTTTTTCTTTATGGGCTTTCCGATCTAAAAACTGCAAATATGTGGAACTCAGAAATATTCCTCAGCAACTCCAAATAGATTTCAGGTTAAACCTCACCACATGTAGTTCCGTGGCATCACAATAGGCCTTTTTAGGCTTAAGTGCATATTGAATCGATGCAGCTATTCTAATATAATCACATTTTCGAATCTAAGGGTAAAGTCTGTTTTAAATATTAATGGGAAGATAGATAGAGCAGTAATTTCAATAAAAAAAAAACGGGAGTTGAATTAATGATTTAATAAAAAATGAGAGTAGTTTAAATTAAAGTATGGCGTGTCTTTAAGTGCAGTGGATGTTATACCAAGTATACTGGGCGTAATTGTAATAGAAGTGGGCGACTTCAATAGAAATGGGAGTAGCTATACTTTAATAGGCGCGGTTTCATTGACTTCACTTCTATTGGAAGTGAATGATTCCAACAAAACTGGGAGAGGTGTTTATATTAGACCCTCTAATATAAACACCTCTCCCAGTTTTGTGTCTTTAAATGCAATGAGTGTGATATCAACTGTAGTGGGAGTGATTACTATAGAGGGGTGTGATTTCAATAAAAATAGGAGGGGCTATTTCAGTAGGCGTGGATTCAATAGAAGGGAATGATTTCAATAAATTTGGTAAAGGTTTATATTAGAGTGGATGTGTCTTTAAACGCAGTGGGTGTAATATCAACTATAGTGGGCGTGATTACAATAGAAGGGTGTGATTTAAATAAAAATAGGAGGGGCTATATTTCAGGCGTGGATTCAATAGAAGGGAATGATTTCAACAAATTTGTGAAAATTTTATATTAAAGTGGACGTGTCTTTAAACACAGTGGGTGTGGTATCAGCTATAGTGGGCGCGATTATAATAGAAGTGGGTGATTTCAATAAGAATTGGAGGGACTACATTTCAGTAGACGTAGTTTTAACTTCAGTAAAGATCGTTTAAATAGAAGTGAATGATTTCAGTAAAACTAGGATAGATTTATATAAAAGTGGGCGTATCAACTATAGTGGGTGTGATTATTATAGAACTGAGTGATTTCAATAAAAATATAAGTGAACTATACTTCAGTAGGCGTGGCTTATAAAGAAGTGAATGATTCCATAAAAACTAGGAGAGGTTTATATTAGAGTGGGCGTATCTTTAAACGCAGTGTTGTGATTTCAATAAAAATAGAAGGGCCTATACTCCAGTAGGCCTGATTTTAATAGAAGTGGATTATATCAACAGAACTGGGAAAGGTTTATATTATAGTGGGCGTATCTTTAAGCGCAATGGGTGTGATATAAATAATAGTGGGTGTGATTATAATAGAAGTGGACGAATTCAACAAAAAGAGAAGTGGCGATACTTCAGTAGGCGTGGTTTCAATAGAAATGAAGTTTTAATAGTGTCTTTAAACCCAATGGGAGTACTATCAATTATAGTGGGCGTGTTTATAAAGAAAATGGATCAAAAATAGAAGTTGATATATTTCAGTATGTGTGGTTTCAATAAAACTGAATTATTTCAACAAAAGTGGGATATGTTTGTATTATAATGAGCGTGTCATTAAATGCAATGGATGCGTATTCAGCTACAGTTGGCGTGATTATAATATAAGTGGGTGACTTCCACAAAAATCAGAGTGGCTATATATCAGTAGGAGTGGTTTTAATACAAGTAAATTATTTTAACAAAACTGGGAGATGTTTATATTAGATGGACGTGTCTTTGAACGCAGTGGGTGTGATATCTTCTATAGTGGGCGTGATTATAATAGAAGTGGATGATTTCAACAAAAATAGGAGTGGTTATACCTCAGTAGGCGTGGTTTCAATAGAAGTGAATGATTTCAATGAAACTGTGAGAAGTTTATATTAGAATGGGCGTGTTTTTAAATGCAGTGGGTGTGGTATCAACTATAGTGGGCGTGATTATAATGAAAGTGGGTGATTTTAATAAAAATAGGAGTGGCTATGCTTCAGTAGGCGGGGTTTCAATAGAAGTGAATGATTTCAACCAATCAGGGAGAGGTTTACATTGGAGTGGGCGTGTCTTATAATATAAATGGGTGATATTAACAAAAATAGGAGTGGTTATACATCATTAGGTGTTGTTTTAATGTAAGTAAAAGATTTCATTAAATATTGTAGGAATTTTAATTGAGCGTCTTTCTGAGTACAGTGAGTTTTATATCAACTAAAATAGACGTGGTTTATTTAAAAGTGGGTAATTTTAACAATAATAGAAGGGATTCAAATTGGAGTGACACAATAGGAGTGGTATAAACTACAGAGGGCGTGATTGTAATAGGAATGGGTATACTTTTAGCTACAGTGGGCGTGTTTTGAGAGCACGGTGGGCGTGGTTTAAATTTTAATGTTATTATATTATTAATATTTTATTGAAAAGTCATTGATATATATTGTCATCTATAGAACCAAACCAATTGAATAGGATGAAATTAATTGCAAAATTGAGACAATGACTCGGAGACAAATTAGTATAATAGCATCAGCAGGAGCGAGAGGACAATAGATAAAACTGTTGAACTTACATGCTGCGGTTGATAAGAGCGGTCCCTCGCGATGTAAGCCTCGCTGAGCGGAGTTATCCGCTGTCCCTCGAATTCGGCGCCGGATGTGACTGCATTGTTCAGGCCCGGAGTTTGAACGGCTGACCCGAGCTGATAATCGGAATCTGTAGGAAAGGAATTAATTTCACTTCAGTTTCAATCATGATCGATACTTCTCAATCGGGCCGGATTCTGTCTCCCGTCCGATCCCGAAACATTCGTTCCGTTTTATTTATCGATTAAGCCAGGGAATGTATCTATTCGACTCAGCGGGAATATTAAGCAGCAGACACGAGCCTGAGGTGAGCTATAAATTGCAGATGGTTTGCCCGCTCGTTAACAGCCTGAGAATTTATATTGCCCGTTAACTATTTAAGCGAAAATGATTATTTTTTTCTTTTACCAACTTCCTCTATTTTCTTTTTCTGAATTAACCTTCTGACCTATATTTAATAATAACGATCCTTTTTAGAACTATTTAAAACAGGAAATTCAAATCCTGTCTGATTTTACTAATATATGAGATTAAATCTATAATAAATGTATCAAGTTAGCGAAATATTGGGATGACCATCTTTATTAAATCAATCTTTTCTTGATTTTGTGAATCAAATCATATACGAATTTACGTTTACTGAGGTGAAACAATTTTTATTCAATAAATTAATCAATACAACCTAAAAAATGAACGTAGTCGCGTTGTATACTTTCCGATCCTCATCATCATGTTTAAGAGAAAAGCTTTTCTAAATAAAGAGGTTAATATATACTAATTAACCTCTTTATTTAGAGTTTGAAAAGCTTGAGCCTGAAAATGTGTACATGAAAGACGTTTCCTTGAATATGATTTTTTTTAAATACATCTTTATGTGAATACAAACCTTTATTAGCGGGAACAACGTCGGGATTCTTATCATCCTTTTCAAAGAGATCTTCAGATTCTGAGCGGAGCGGTAGGGTGACTTTTTCCTTGACGGGGAGAAATCCGGGCCGGAGGGCCCTGCTGCCCTCGCCCCGCTGCGCCGCCCGGACCTTGAGCGCCCCCAGGATGACTACAGTGACGAGCAGAAGGGCGCTAACTATGCCTATCAGGATGCCTAGTATTGGCGCTATTTCCAGTTGGTCACGAGTTCCCAACGACAGCACTACAACAAACGACGGCTAAATGTAATTATCTCTAATATTTATGTTGCCGGCACGATACAGTCCGGGGCCTCCGCTACGTGAGTCCGAGGTTCGGTTCATTCCGAATTTAACAAAGTTAATCCGTTTTTCCATTTGCCCTTACTCATAATTTATGACTGTCCGAGTTTATATATGGTTTATTTACATTTTTGCAGTCAACCTGATTGATCTAAAAACTTTTTTTTTCAGGAAATAATTAAGTTTCTATTTAAAATAATATATTTCATTTAATTGTCTAAATAATAATAATTTGTTTCATTAAATTCAATTTATTTTGTACATTAATCCATGTTATCCGAAACAATATTATTAATATTTGTATTTATTTTATAGTTTGACATTGACAATAATGGTGACCAAAATGTAAATCTGCTTTTTAGAATTTTGTGAAGAAAGGAAACTCAATCGTTCATTAAATAGTCAATTTATTTAATGTATTATTTATGAGAACTAACCAGAATTAAATTAAAATGTATATCAAACGTGTTAAATAATAAGTAAAGTAAGGAATTATTTTGTGTTATTTGTTTGATAACATTTATAAAACAAATGCAAAATATTTGTTTTATAAATGATAAATTTTAATTTAAAAAAGGAGAATGAGAAAAAAAAAGAGAAAATTAAATATTTAAACTAATTTTTAATTGTTTTATTTTTTTAGATAGATAATTAATTAAAACCCTTGAATATTTAAACACATTCTTATTAATTTAAGGCATCTTTAATGCCAAAGTTAAATTTTTAAGTTACTTCAAGTCACTTTTATTTATCCAATTCTTACTAAAATTTATTTTAACTTACTCACGCGTTACATAAACACATTCAAGTCAGTCCTAATTTAAACTTTGAATGCTTTAAGTCACTTATATTGTTCAAATTTTACTTTAAAGTAACTTATCGTTGTTCAATTTAGACTTTGAAATCACTTTAAGACACTTCCATTGCCTAATTTAGACCTTGAAATCACTTTTTTTATTTTTTCTATAGAATCACTCTAAGAGTATTCTCCAAGTCATTTTTGTAATACAATTTTTATTTTAAAGTAGCTCTAAGGCAATTTCTTCTCCTAAATTATATACTGAAATTATTCTCATAGCCTAATTTAGACTTTGAATCCTCTCTAAGTCACTTTTATGATTCATTTTTTATTTTAAAGTCGCTCTTAGGTACTTTCTTCGCCTAAATTAGTCTCTTTGCCTATTTTAGCTTATGAAGTCACTTTAAGCTACTTTTATAGTCCAATTTTCAATTTTAAATTGATCTAAGACATTTTTGCCTAAATTAGAAGTTATTATGATTTCCTAATTTAGGCTGTAAAGTAACTCTAAATCACTTATATAGTCTAATTTTCAATTTAAAGTAGCTTTAAGGCATCTTTTTTTTGCTTAAATTAACATTAAAGGCATTCTTTACTTAATTTAGTAAAAATATAAAGAATACAAAAATCTTTTCTAATTTACATAATTAAAAATAATAAATAAATTAAGTAAAGCAGTTTAATAAGATTAAGCGAGTTGCAGAAAAAGATTCCACGCAAAAAGTATGAGAGTAAAGATTAAATATGAAATCTTGGGGGGCGTCTTACCGGTTTGTTTTTCTGCGATTTTCAACGTGAACCCTTCCAGCGTGACCACGTCGCTCTTTCCCTTTGCGTTCGCCGCATAGACGATCATCTTGAGAATCTTCCCCGGCTCCAGGCCGCTCACAGTGAAAAGCGGAAACTTGGCTGAAACGTTCGCCTGCAGGATATCGTTCTGTTCGTCGTAGACTTCCAATAAAAAGTATTGGGGTTGCCCGCCATCGAAGCCCTCGACGCATTCGACTTCTAGGGATTCGGAGGTTTGGTTGAGGATGGTGCAGTTGTAGGGTGGGTCCGGTTTCCCGGCGGCGATTATGTGGAAGACGCATGGCTCCGCCTGGCGCCCGGCTAGGTTATTAGCCCAGCACATTACGGTGCCGTAATCCAATTCCATTGCCGGGGTGTAAGTTAAAGTGGAAGATGAATGGTGGACGCCGGAGTGATACCGAGTTTGGGGAACATCTATAGTTTCGGCGGTGTTGTTGAAAGACCACTTGAAACTATCCGGGGGTGGGTACGACTCTACTTCGCAGAGGACTTTCGCGTCTTCGTTACGGGCCACGCCGTAAACTCTTTTCTGATCCGGCCGGCATATGGGTTTGTCTGCAAAAAGAAGGGAAGGAAAAAGGAATAGTGCCGGGAAGTTAATTTATCATTCCATCAAGAGTTCTTTTTACTTACACATTATTTTCAACTCCACTCGGTTACTGTCACCATCGCCTTCTACGTTGGAGGCTACGCACGTGTAATTACCGGCTTGGCTTCTTGAGACTCCTTGAAGGGCTAAGTCGCTGTTACTCATTATAACACCTCCTTTGTGATTTTGTTGCATTATTTGGTTCTAAAAATATAATAAGTTCCGTTTTAGTATTACACACTTCTAACATTTTCATTTAAAAAGGTAATTATGAGCATATTTCAGGAATTTCATTTTGAATCGCTAATTACCATACTTCATATAAGTATATACACCGTGTCCAAAATAAGAATGTACAACATATTTCATATTGAAAACATCAACTATGTGATGAAACATCGGATACAAATTTTGAAGATATACTCTAAATAGTGCAACTTTTTCCTAATTTCAGCCACCTTATATCTTTTACGTTTTAAAGATTCCCACTCTGTGCATTCTTATCTTGGAGATGGTGTATAATTTAAATAATCTTTTCCTTCAAATTAAACATTGTTTCTGATTTTCAGCTATTTATTGTACTTAGTTACAATTAAACTACGATGTAGCTCCTTCTTGTGAGAAATAATAACAATTTCTGTAGAATATCATTAATATATTCATCATTACATCCTAAAATAATATATTAAAAGTAAATGATAAAAATAATTTTAATTAATGTTAAAAGTATTTTAAACGAGTATTGAAATAATGTTGATAATTAGGTCAAGGTTATTCACAGCCGCAACAAAGTGTTAAAACATAAAGCAAAGCTCTCGTAATTAAGTGTATACTTTTGTAATGGACATATAATTGGTAAAGTTAATTTCATTCGCGGAGCGCATTAAACGTGACGTTTGCGTGGAGTTGGAAAAGGTTTGCTTTTTATTAAGCTCTGGGAAAAAAAGGGAGCGACACAGAAATATTTCGCATAGCAAGAATGCTGGTGTTCCTGCTGCTCCCTGTCCGCCGTTGTTTGGGTATGCATGAAAGATCCGAGAGAGAGCCCTCCTTCCCAACCCCCCGCGTCCCAACCTCCCCCGTTCCCCCTCCCTCCACCTCCTCAACCGGAACGCTGTGGAATTCCAGAAACTCTAGACACGTCCAGACTTTCAGTTGTAATTACTGAATGCTG
The DNA here is from genome assembly GCA_963082785.1 of Philonthus spinipes. Taxonomy (NCBI): domain Eukaryota; kingdom Metazoa; phylum Arthropoda; class Insecta; order Coleoptera; family Staphylinidae; genus Philonthus; species Philonthus spinipes. The sequence goes on along the minus strand of OY720307.1, from coordinate 17,271,718 downwards.
TTGTTGCGTTTCCTCTCTCTGTGTGATATAATAAACAGAGGCAAGCGTGTGTGCGGACATGATACTCTTAGGGGTTACAACTCTTACAAAACAGAGTGTTTTGTGTCGGCGTCTCGCTCTTTCGAACGCGTTCGAAGCATATCGGCTTCTCGCTCGCCGGGTTTTAACTAGGATTGTCACAATATTTCAGATTGCGCTCGCTGCTGCAGAATTGCCACAAGTTCTCTACGACTAAACTTCGTTTATTAATTGTAGTTCTGTTCTCTTGTAGATAAGTGTGTGGTCTGTCGTATAATGTCGGAGATAAAGATAAATACCGCGGAATATGTCACCCCCCAACCAAAATGTTCATGCTGCACTTAGTGTGGAGTGGTAATATGTTTTAAATTCCTTCACTCTGCAAACTTCTATTATAAACTACTTAAATTATTTTATAAATAAAACACGTTGACGTAACTTTTACTTAACTCTTTATTTAGAATTTTCTAAAATTCGTTTCGAATGGAATACAATAATTATCAATAGTATAAATTATTGATAGTTGTTGACGATATCGCCAAATACGCCAAATAAACAAAAATACAGAAATGTAGGTTACATTAAAATTTAAAACATACATTTTTGTAATTTTGTAATTTGTATTAACTGTATTTTCTTCGGTTGTACACTTCCGTCAGTAGAAAATTTATTAACAACTCTAACGAATGAAAAACATGATCTTACTTTTCCAAGAAAACGCGCAGTATATAAATTGACAGCATCGTCGAAATTTCTCCTACCTTCACCATAAATTAAAATCATTTCATTTTTTTGCAGTATGTCTCCATGCAATCCATGATAAAAAAGTTAAAGTTAGAATAGAATGACGGTGATAAATAATTGCACTAAGCTACCCACAATTATGTTAAATTTATAAAAATTCTGCGCCCCGCCCACAGAGTAGGTAGCAGGGTTCTGTATTTAGAACAGGATGATGTCAACTTAGGAAAAAATAATTTTTGGTGTTCGTACGATGCGTATTCTTCGAGTTATTTTGATTTGTCAGGTTAAATGGTACACCCGGTATAATCCGCCTTGTTTTTGTAAAAGTTGTTAAAACATTAAATAAAAATGATTTGAAAATAATTAACAAATCATTTTTATTTAATATATTTAAATAACTGTGATTGAGTGAATGAATACTCTTTTCTATTTATTTGTTAAAACATGTTAATCATCTACCTGATGATCCTACTGTGTTGGTGAAATAATTGTAGCGTGCTTCCACAATACATTTTGCGAAACTTAAAAACAGTTGTTTTATTTATAGTGTATTATGAAATTTAATCAAGTAAAAGCCTTAACCATCGACGTTTATTTATATTTCAAATTTTCAATCCTTGCTTGTTACGAATTTAACAATAAGTAAAAGTACACTTCCGTAACACAAACGTTTCATGTTTAAAAGTTTCAAATATCCCGAATTTGCAAAATACAGACCTATAAAATGTACAAAACGCGAGGCTTTTACAAGAAACTTTTTTTTATTGCATCGCAGGCGGGGAATTAAAAAGGGAACATTAAATAAGGAAGGAAAAAAAACGCAATCTTCATAATAAAATACTTGATATTAGGGAGTTTAGACTCTACGACCTTCGTTATTAATTTACTGTTTCAATTTTCTCCTCCTGCAAGGCTGAATCTCATGGTAAGAATAAAATAATAAGAGCCCGAGGAAGGAAATTTAAATTCGCATAAATCATTGAGCATCACCGCTATGAAATGTTATGAAACGGTTTTGTTGTGATTATAATGGTTTATGTTGAAATAAAGTGGAGTTTATTTATAATGTGTTTACATGTAAAAACGAGTATTTGTTAAGTGAATTGTTATATTACATCAAAAAAGGTTGTACAATCGATGATTGAGGCTTTTACGTGATGAAACTCGTGTATTATGGAGTTTCATCATTTGTAATTAATACATCAGTTTTATAAATTTCACAAAGATATTGTAAAGACATTGCTACAATTAACAGAAAAAAAGGATTTAATTTATTTAATCTAAATTAAATAAAAAATGATTTAAAAATAATTAATAAATTATTTCCATATTTAGCTCTGTGACTTTTGACTTACTTTTAACAAATGCACATTAAAACAACTACTTCACGGGCAAACACCTCGTCGCACATTGAATTACGCAAGCCAAAATGTCACAGAGCTAAATTATTTTCAAATCATTTTTATTTAATTTATTTAAATAACTGTGAACAAGTGAATGAATACCCTTTTCGATTTAATTTAATTTTCTGCAACAATTGTTTCACCAGCACATTGGCACCATCAGGAAGATGATTAATGATAATAAATATTTAGAAAAAGCATTCTGAAGTTTGTTATGATCCCAAGAAGCTGGAAATCAGGTGCATATGTTGTTTTGGCACGACACAGTTGATTTATAAAAAGCACATAATCTTTCAATAATAATAATAATGTAAATACCAAATTTGTCATTATTACGTGTAATTATATTTGTGGCAGAATTTTTATCTATTCGATCGTATATTTGTAAACAAAACCACAAGAACATGCTTCATCTAGATATACTAAGTCTATATATTAATTAAGTGACAGAACAGATTATCCAACCACTATTGGAATATATTTTACCCATTTTACTTTATTGAATTTCTTTTGTTATTTTCAATAAATAAAGACTTATTATTTATATATAAAGTAATGAAAACATAGGATATGTTAAAATACAGCTATGCAATACAACTCAATGGTTCTAGATAACTTTGTGTGATGCACCAACATATACGTATCGCAGGTCACTTACGCCAATCAACTGCGCACGCATTTTCTACTATAAATAAGGATTATAGTTAGTGCGAAATGTTTAAAGTATCGAATTTGGTGTAACCAACTTCGAAACGTGAAAACGAAACTTTCAATGTTGGCAATTTTGTCATCACCTCATTGGTGTGCGTAGTGTGGCTTAATATGGCCATTTGCATAGAAAACCTTAAAAGAAAGCGTCTGAATTTTTTAAGAAGCGTCAAAATGTCATCGAAGCCAAACATTTCTTTGTATTTTCAAATATCGCGTGTGTAAAGTATGTTGTTATTGTGTAGTATTGATACTTATTCGAGAACATGAGTCTAATTGGAAGTGAAAATATCAAAGCAATAAAATGGACAAATAATAAAATGGAAATTGTCTTGTTCGCCATAATTACGTTTGTTAATTTTTGTATTCTTTACAAAATGTTTATACATTATATTATTTAAAATCACAAGCTTTATATGGATGATTTTCATTAGTTCAATATTTATTTAATAAATGATTTTTTTAATTAAATATATACCAGTATTTCCCTTCAAATTTAAAATTTTCCGCTAATATATTTCGATGTTCGCAGAACTGCTTCCAAGGTTTCTTTCAATGTTTGTAATTTGGTATACGAGATAATATAAACAAACTTTATAAGTCTCCTTTTTGAAAAGAGTTGCTCGTCTATTTAGGTTTTCTATGATGCGAGCATTAGTTTTATTTATTTATTGAGGAAGTCCATATGTCCTTCCTCTGTAAAACTAGTGAAGATGGAGACCAATTAAAAAAATGCTTCTTTTTATGTTAGTTATATTAAATTTAAATGATTTTTTCTTGCTAATTAAATCTATAATTCAATAAGAAGACATTACATCATCATGTATTTCATTAAAAAATAATTTTTAAATATAGCTAAATTATGTCTACATCAGTTAAAAATGCTGTCAAAACTGAAAATCTACGTTTGGATCTGGCAACAGTAAGTTACGTGGATACAAGTGACGTCATCAAAATCATAGAGAGAAAACCCTTCTTTATAAATATGTATCTACCAATCTTAGTGGTCGCTTCCTATTTCATATTCTCTTTAAACTCTTGCGTATTTTATCTTATCATAAAAAATATAAATCATGGAGTGAAAACACATAAATGGGTCTACCTATAAATAAATATAGAAGGTGTCCCAAAAGAGTGGGGACATTTGTATGTGCGCCATGGAAACATATCCAGGAAATAATTGTGCTTTTTTATGTACGTGCGTATTACAGGAACCTGGCTTAACGGCTTTTTAAAATAAAAAAAAACCGTTAATTGAGCTTTGTATATGACCATTTATTTGCCTGAAGTTTTCGGTGAATTGAGAGAAACATTGGTTTTTTTGAATCATTTTGAATCATGACAATGCAAGCTCACAGATCTCATGCAACAAACGAGTATTTCGACAAACAAAATTGATGAGTCATTCGCCTTACAACCCCGGCTTAGCACCCAATAACTTCTTCTAGTTCCGAGTAATTAAAGATGAAAATCGTTGTCCACGCAGTTAGGACAACGGTTTTCATCGCCCAAAGAAGCAGTTGAGGCTTTCAAAATATTTGTTTTAGAGCTACTATCTTCTGACCGTACAAAATATTTTGAAGGATGGTTCAATCGAATTCAAAATATATTGATCTTAAAGGTGATTATTTTGAAAAACAATATAAATATTTTGCATAAAATTAATTTGTTTATTTTTTCTATTCTCAATATAGAAATAGTAACTCTCGTATTACGCAGAACCCAATGTGCGATGAGCACCGAATAACGACACGATCCGACGATGGGTCAAGATGTTTGAGGAAACCGGCAACACAATAAAAACCGGGCCGGCCTAGATCAGTTATGGCTCAAGAAACAATTGAACATGTGAAAACTACAGTTCGAGAAAACCCTGTAACTTCAATTCACAAACGAAGTCAAGAATTAAATGTTCGAAAATCGTCTTTATAAAGAATTGCAAGGAAGGATTTTCATCTTAAACGTTACAAAATTTAGTTTATTCAAGAATTTAAACCAACAGACTATTTTCAACGATTAAATTTTGCGATTGAAATGTTCGAGAGGTTTTCAAATTTCGAAAACATTTTGTTCAAGGACGAGAATGGCTCGCCAGGAGTCTGGATTTGAATTAGCTTGATTAATTTTTATGAGTATATCTGAAAGAGGATATTTATAAACCCTGATTTGAAATTTGGAGGAATTGAAGCAAAATATCCGTTTTGCAATGGCAGCAGTTTCGATAGTGATGTGTAGCAGTGTGATCGACATTTTAGGTTCGCGATTTGAAGAGTGCCAGCAGCTTGAGGGTGCGTATTTGTGATTTTTGCAACGTAAATTCCTCATTTACAACAAAAATACAAAAATGACGTTTTTCTTTTGTTTTATGTTTTATTCAAAAAAGAAATACCCCGACCCTTTTGCGACACGTTGTACATCTACCAATATTGGTCGCTTTCAATTTTTTATCCTCTTTTAACTCTTAAGTATTTCATCTTGTTCCTGTTTTTCCTGTCTGTTACTGTATAATCTATTATTGATCTCTCTCTTTTTCCTACAGACATTTGTGTATAAGAAAAAACCAATTAGTGTGATGGAAGAAAATCTTCTAGTGACTACCAATATATTATTTTTTCGATAGAACCAAATTAGATAATTATTATAGACAAAATAGATGAAATACAAAAAAATGTTCCGAATAAAATGGGGGAGACTTCAAGGTGACATAATAAGGAGTCTATCATGAAAACACAAGGAATACACTGAAAAAGATACGTAAATAACAAGTAGGCAATTCCCAACTTTAGGTAAACTGACAAACAGTTCCGAATTGGAGTCCTTGAGATAGTGGAAGTATTTTAGTCAGTAGTCAAAATGGAGTTCGATATTCTTCGTATGGATCCCCCCCCCCACACACAAAAAAATTACATTAATCTTTTATATTAGATACATTTACAATAGAAACAAACAAAATACAGCGAGGATTTATGTTCAATTTAATTAAATCCATGTCAATGCATTGGAAGTGTATTTAAGTAATCGGTGAAATTTCAGTAATGTCAAAAACTGTCATATAAAAGAAGTGCGGAATTTGTTTAGGGTACATTTTACTGAAACATCAACCTTGTGTTAGAAAGTTCTTATGATTTACTGCCCTTGTTCGTCAATAGGTAGAAAATATATAATAAAGAAGAAAAAATGCTATTGTGTACTGGAATTCTTTTATTACTATGGAAGAAGAGATTTTCTTATGAAATTACATATACTTAAATCCATAAAAATGTATACTTACGAAAATAGTTTTCTCTAGAGTAGAATCATTTAATTTCGAATTTATTCAGAGTTCATATAATTATAACTTTGTATCCTTATTGTACAAAATTTAATACACAGGCAATTACCTCAATTATCGATTTTCATTGATTCTTCTATCTTCTGAAATATACTAATGAATTTTGTTCTTCGCATATAACAGGCAGTTAATTATAAGTTTAAATTCATGCGACGTCTACATAAAGTTTTTGACATTAATGAAATTCACCGATTACTTGCATATACTCTCAACATGTTAATATGGATTTTATTAAATTGAAAATAGCGCTATGAATAATAAAATAAAAAAAAATATGTTGGCATTAGTCTATCCTGGGCTATCGACCAAAAATATTTTTATCCAGTTATTATTAATTTATGGTACAGTGCAATAGCAAAAAAATGTTTGCGCTAGTTAACTGTAAATTGATTGAGTTACGCGAAGATTAAATTAAATTGTCGAATAGAGCACTATTATCCTTTCTTCGTGCTTTTGTTTGAATTACTATATGTACATTTAGGACACAAAGTGACCATTATCAGTATTAATCCGTTGATAATGGTCACTTTGTCTTCGAAATGTATATTTGGTAATTCAAATAAAAGTGTGAAGAAAGGCTATTAGTGATTTATTTGTCAAACTAGTTAACTGTCTATATTACCTCGGCAATTTTAGTAGTTTAATTCGTATGCTACTAATGAATTGATTAATGATGAGAGTAGAATGAATTTAGGAGGATGTTTGGGTTTGAAGGAGAACACAATTTTTGCGAATTGGTTATCAATGTTTATTTGGTTCATGTTTTACCTAGTGGCCAATGAAAACAGAATGGGATCAATTGTTTTAACATTAATAATGAATGAGTTCAGGAATGTAGGTCAACATTTTCTACTCACACAACCACAAAAAATATAAAACGTTATTATTTTATTATTGCAATTTATATTTTCTATATTACATCGGCAATTTTAGCAGTTTCGTGTTTTAGGCATTCACTTTGTGGTACATCTTAAATAGATTGCAATAATTGTAAATAAAAAGTGTTTTATTTATAATTGTGGTAGTATTTTTTTTACAATATATCTATAAAAGTTAAAAATGAAAAGGGTTTTATTTATCTAGTGGTTATTTAGATAAGTGTGATGATAACCGTGAGTGATGAAATAATTATTTTTAAACCTGTACGATTTAAGTAAGCCTTTATAATGATCTATAAATTACTTCGTTAAATGTATAAGTTTCCGTAAAACATTTTATTACGAGGAATAGTTGAAATGGTTGGGCGTTTTCGCATTTTTTTCTTAATTGTTCGCGAGGTCCCGAAACGCAGGGTTCGTATGCGTGGAATCCGGCCATACAGCCGCTACAAAAGCCCTTTCTAAACAATATGCCGGGGAATTTGTATTGTAGATGTAATCGAAGCTTATATACGCCGTGCTCATATATAAATATATGCGGAGCGCCGTTCCATTTTCACAAAATGGAAGGCGCCGCAGTTTATTCCGATATTTCCAAGTGAATTGTAATTGATGCTTGCCATGGCATAATTTGCAAGCTCTAACGTGATACGGTGTGCTTGGGAGTTTTGCAAAATTAAAGGGGTCGATGCAGGGAAACTAGACGCAAAACAAAGTTTATGAGCGGTGATGAATAATACCTTTATTCAAAACATGTGGCTTACTACTATTTCTAGGAGTAACGGTAAAATATAGATTATAGGAAATTATGATTAATAATGAATGAGTTCAGGAATGTAGGTCAACATTTTCTACTCACACAACCACAAAAAATATAAAACGTTATTATTACTGGATGAATTAAGTATTTGATTTTTATTCAATTAATTATTATTGCATATAAATTGTGGGAAAATTTTATCAAATGGATGTTCAAATTAATTAAATTGATATTCTTTTTAAATTATATTTATTTCAATGAAATTGAAAAAAAATCCAGTGTATTGAGATATAATTTATCATATGAGAGACGATTATTTTCCATGTATATTTAATTTATTTAAATTATATTGTTGTACATTGAAATTTCTTCGATTTCATTGATATTCTAAGCTAGAGGCCTTTACTTTCTCAAACTGAAATATACAGCGTGGATTTTATTTCACTTAAGACAGCTTAAATTTCATTGAATATACATTAGGTCGCGATAACGCGTGTATTTTTATGCAAGATATTTGGGGAATAATGTGATAAATTTCATATATTACAATACCATATTCCAATGAAGCTAAAAAAATCGGTTTCAATCCACTTTATAGATTGATTTATGTCTATGATAATAACGCACTAAATATAAACGAAGGCACTAATAAGTGTCTATTACTTATTTAAGAATTATTGGAACATTTCTTTAGGAAGTGTATGGTAGTTTTTCATATAATAAATCGAAACGAGAAATTGTGAAGGGCGTAAGCCGCTTGTGATTATAATCGCTGCTAATTTTTAAGTTCTAAAAAAAAGTAATGCTATTTTTTACAATAATGTTATATATTTTTACGACCAAGTATTTTTCGTTTTACTTTTACAGTAAAAAATATATACATTTAATAATACTTGAGATGATCAATTTAGGGAGTAATTTTGAAATAATAAAGATGGTTTGTGATTCATTCTGACAATGCGCATGCGCTCAATACTGCAATGAAGAAGTGCGCAGAATATAATTATAGTTCAGTGTCTAGAACGTTCAAAACAATCTTTTTTTGCAACCAATACTTTAGTTTTCAATCCGTTTTTAAATTCTATTTATTATATAATGTTTATATTATGTAAATTACTAAATTCTATTCCCAAATTCATCATATTCCACAAATTAAATTAATTATGTCATCTAGAGATAAAACGCTTGAACTGTTCGGTTCTTTAAAAACACGGAAAAAGAGCACTATTTTAAAGTACTTGGAAAAATAATTCTATTATTTTGATGCGCATTAATTTTATTATGTATTTTGTCGTAATTTGTGATTGGTAATTTACCTTTTTTATACATATGTTTTGTAATGTTTTAGTGCGTCACATTTTTCTTGTAAAATTTTTAATATGTAATTTAGAAATGGAGATTCCGTTAATAAAGTGAAATTGAAATTGAAAAGTATACTGAAGCAGATTTACTACAAACCTAGATATTCTTACAAAAAATGTTTAATATATATTGTCAACGCAGTTCAAATTATGTTTCGTTTTTAATTAATATATTTTTATATTTTTTATACTTTTTATGTTATTATTAAAATATTTAGAAGTATCGAATGTAACATATATTGAAAGATAACAAAAAGTAGGTTGTAATAGGCAGCGCATTTCTTCTTCAAAATAAATAAACGGTTAAGAAGTAAAACTGACCTTAATAAAAGGTATTTGGGCACCTCCTATTCTTAAATGCATTGGCATAATATTACGGAATAAAATATAATATATCATAATTATTAATTAGATTAGGATGAAGTTTAATCTATATATATACACACATCTTTATTTAGGCTACAGGTAATACAAAACAATATAATATAAATAATTACAACAGAGATAGAAGTTAGTCTGTCTGATCTATCGACCAGAGGTCTTTCCGCCCAACAGTTTTACTACAAATTATTTTTTTATATGAAATCTTTATATCCTTCAGGGCATTATAGAGATTTAAATGATCATATATATTGTCATAAATTTCGAAATTAGAAAACATTAAATAATTTCCTTTCAAGAAATTATTACAAACTTTTTCAATTTGCTTTCCTTATTGATCAAATGAGATTCATTATATCTCAAATATTTTTCAATATATGTTGGGATAAAGGGAAATGTATTTAAGTTAAGTTACATGAAATATAAAATGTCTTTATTTCCTCGTGAAATCATGTTTTTGTTCTATATTCTGAAAAAAATGATAACTATTTAGAATTTATCGATATTGGTTTTAGTTCCTTCAGTTTACTTTAATTAGGAAATAACATAGAGCGAATTCGATTTTAATGTTATTTGGTTTAGAGTCCATTTCTATTGATAGCCAGCTATAAACAAGCTGCCAAGTTGAAAATGTTTCAAATTACTCGGAGAATAAGGTAAAGGCTGTCGAGTGTTTATCCGGCAGTTTAACGTGATATGGCTGTTGCTATTGCCCTCAATGGAGCCTGGGCGCTCTGACACTGAGAAATGGATACATCCATTCAACGATATTAAAACGATGAGACAAGCACAGGAATTCGCCCGAATTGTTTCTTTGCTATGCGTGCAGCTTCGATGTGTTTCGACATCTCGCCACTATAAATTTCAAGCCGGGATGGGGGACGTGCCCTCGCTGCATATTGAAACAGGTTCTTGTCCCTACGACCCTCGCTGGCTTGTATTTCGCAAATGACCCACCCAACAACACCGACAGCGACAAGAAATTAATAGGTACTAAACCGTTGAAATTAATTTGTATTTCTATTTAATTCTTAATCAGAACTGTGGGTTAATTCATTACTTGCTGAATTGTTGAAATGGTTCATGAACATTTAGTTGTTTTAAATCAAATAAAATTTGATTTCTTTTGATTAATATAAATGTTACAAAGTGAATAAATACTTTTTTCTATTATTATTAGTTGTGCTAATTAGAATTCTAAACGAATTACATAGTTGATAATATAAATAGTTATATATAAGCGTTTTATTCCACTTTATTCAATTTATTGGGTGGATTAATCCCTGGTCATCTTTTTCATTTTATTCACTATATTCCTTTCTATCCCTTGTATATTCCCACCAAATATACGACAGATATGAAAGAAAAAGTGGAGAAAATGATAAAGATGATGTTTTCTATTATTTTGTATCTCTTGAATATTTGGTGGGAATATACAAGAGGTAGAGATGAATGGTGGTTCTCCATTCCTCTCTACCGAAAGTGAAAAAATGAAAAAAAAAATGACTAAAATGAAAAAGATGACCAGGGATTAATCCTAATATCAAGTATTATTAAATCATTTACTATCTCTTCTATCTTTTTATTATTCGGACTACCTTCAATTCTAACGTTCTATCGTTTCCATTATTATTCTTATCCAGCATTCATGTTCTGATCTCCAAATGTAACCTAGGCATCTTATCCTAATTGATAATTGATTACTTTTTCGTTTGACTGCTTTTGTAATTCGTTATTTTTCTGATATACATGTTATTTATTTTCATTCTAGACATCATATTTGGGGCTATTATTTTGTTGTTGTTTTGGCTGCGTAGGCAATTATTGGTTGTATCTTAGTTTTGTATAATTTAATTTTATATTTAATGGGGACGTTATTACTTGTAAGAAGTCTACTATGGGCCCAATATGCTTTGTTCGGTGCTTGTAGATCTTCTCTTATCTCCTCACATTTGTAGTTTTTATTGTTCATCATTTTTCTAGATATTTAAAGTGTTGTACTTCATCCAATTCGAATATACCTAATTTAATTGTATCCATTTATCTTTTGCTTCCTCTTGTAAATATTTTTTTCTGTATTAATCTCTAGTCCAATATAAATAGAAGTCTTATTAATTAATTTATACATATATATTTCTTTATTCAGATTATACAGATAATTATAATGATAGTTGAAATGTTTCATATTGCAATTTTAATTAAATTAAAAGAAAATAATTAATGAATTAATTATTCTCTTTCAATTGCTCTGCAATTTATTGACTTACAGATGAAATACAAAGAGTTACAAATATCCATTGAAACAACTACTTCCCGAACAAATAAGCCACATTGAATTATGCAATAGGTGTTTGTCGTTGATGTTAAAGTGACGTTGTATTAATAAAAAACATTTTTCAAAAACAAAAATGTAACTATGTGTAAACTGCCATCTACAGACAAGTGTTTGGGGATTTATGTCTTGTCAGTACAGCTTTACCTTAAATACCCAAAGAATAGAGTAATTGAAAAAGTATAATTAATTCATTAATTATTTTGAAATTCGTTTCTTTTAATTTATAGAGATAATACAAAACAATATAAGATAACTAATTACTTGACGATGTTAGTCGTCGTGTCTGGGCAATCGACCATATGTCTTTCTGCCCTAATTATTTTATTTACTTAAAAAATTATCTGAATGAATATGAATATACAATAACAAATGTATATTGTGTTTTTAATTTATTTTATTTATTCTGGAGGGATAATAGTCTAGGATTCATGTAATTGTTTGAATGTATATTTATATTGTACTTTTAGTATATAGAGTATATTCCAGTATGTTTTGTGTGGTGCATAGCTTTATATATATATATATATATATATATATATATATATATATATATTGTTGATGTGTCTCGTGAGGCATTCTAAAATTATTTATCAAACCCGAAAACAAAATTCCCGAGACGACAGCAAGTGCTCGCCTCCTCGCCTAGTTTTATAATTGTACTAGTGTCAAGTTGGCGTGTGGCGAAATGTAAGTGGTTTAGACTGAGCTTTATCTCGTAAGACTTGTGTGCCGTCGCTATACACCCTCATTCCATATACATCCAAGAAATGCGGCCGAAACGAGGGAAAGAGGGAAGGAAAGCGACCTGAGCTGAACTCGACTCGACTCGACTCAACTCACTCTGCCCGTTTTGCAAATAATAAAAGAAACTAGCTGGGGCGGCGAAATCCATTTTTGCACCGTGAAAATTCTTTAATGTCCGCAGTAAATCATCGCATATTATTCCTGAGAGAAGTGGGCGAAATTTATAATGTGTGAAATATACTGTCGAACCGGATTTTTCCCCGCGTAAAATATGGACACCCGTTTTCAACACTACAAATTATACCCCGCTTTCTCTACCCCCGTTTTTATTCAAACTGCGCGCCCTTCAGGCCCACACTTATTTATCGGATGCGCGTTATTTATTCCTCGCACAGATCAAGAGGAAATCGTCGGGGGAGGCTTAAAGGGTGTGCGAGCGCGGACGCCAGGCGGAAAAAGGGAGAAATTAGGACAAAGACATTCAAAAAGGGGGAAGTATATAGTGTAACACGTTTTTTTTTTTAATGGAGTTTGCCAAGGAAGTACGCGAGCCCTTTTTTTACGCCCAAGAGGTGTACAATAAAATTATCATTAATTAATATTAATAAACCGCACAAAGAGAGAAGAAATTCTGATTACGGAAATTTTAATTAAAAATTAGATTCATTTACTTCTTTTGAATATTACAGTAAAATTAAAACATATGCCTTTCCAACATTTCAACGTTTACTCAATTATTTTTTTAAAACTTTTTATAGATAAATAATTACAGCTCAATTAATGGATCTAATTGTTTCTTAATGAAAGAATTAAAATTTACATTTAAATTATATATATACTTTTGTGATGTACGCTGAAATTTCTTCGATTTTGTTTAAACTTAAAACAATCCATTAAATACTTTAAACAGTAAATATTTTTTCACAAATAATCTTGCATCAACATTAACAAAGCATAATGCATTAATAAAGTCTGTTTTTTATTATATTTCAAATTTATAAATACATTTTGTTAAATGACGAATTTCCGTTAGTAATATTTATTACTATATACCGGGTGTTGACGCGATCAGTTATACATAGGGGTTTTACATGTAATATCAATTTTATGCAAATTTTTGCCTTCCAGTTCATTTTAGAGAAAAACTAAAATGTGTTCATAATTTAAAAATCTAAGAAAAACGATACTTTCTTTTAAAATCGATGTATAATCAATATTTTTCGAATATATTTCATAAAAATCAAGTGTTTTGATTGCATTAGCCATAACTTATAAAAAAATCCCTGTTAAATTGCAATCATAGAAATATGCCATAAGAGACGTAATGGAATGTAATAATCGGATGATTGGAAAATTTAATTACATTTAAATTATTATTTATTAATTATACATAAATTCTAAAATTGAAAACATTATTTTAGACTGGGAAGCAGGAATTTGTAAAAATTGCGTTTGTTAGTTAAGCCTTAGAAAATGGTCTTTCTGCCATCCATTATTATTATTATTATTATTTTTATTGAATTATTATTAGTGATGGGCAAAGTCGATCTTTTTATTACTGTTAAATTAATTATATTATAATTTTATGAATGGTACTTACTATAAAAATATCAAGAATAACTTATCATTTATTAATAAACATAAATTTGAAGTCACTTTTTTGTTTTAAATACTTAAAATGACATATTTAGTAATACTCGATTACTAATATTAATCGATTTTGCCCATCAAAAATTATTATTATCATTTAGTAAGAATTTAGTGTGTGTAATAAAAGCTGTGTGTTTTAGGTTTCGTGTTATCTTGTAATTAATGCTTTTAATTTGTTGGTTATGTAAAAGGAAATATGAGAGTAATAAAGCAATTCAATTAACTATTTTTTTTCTATAATAGACGCTCATAATAACGCAAATGAGTTATGTTCTTAGTAAATTCTTCACGATCTACTTATTCAAGTTTTTTTTTTTTTATTTTGAGAAAATTGTACATTTATTTGACAAGTTATAATTCATACGTCAGATTGACAATTGATTGCCAATGTCATAAAATTTCAGTAGTAAAAATCCCCTGCTGTTAAAACAGACCCACAACTATCTATACCCTGAAATAAATTGACCATTCGGAAATAAATGTCAAAATGTCACAGAACTAAATATGGAAATATTTTATTAATTGGTTTCAAATGTTTTTCAATGTTTCTCAATGTTATTTTGTGTAAAAAATGGTACGGGATTATTGCGCAAGTGTGTGTGACAAAATGAATTACCCTGTATATTTGTGTAATTAATTAAATTAAATAGTTTAATTAAATTTTGAATTCGGAATATCTCAATGTTTTTATTTTAGTGCTTGATTAATCATAACAACAAATTATAAATGTTTATGTTCGATTTTTTTACTTCCACAATTCCCTTTAATAAATACGAGTTTTAATTGAGCAATTATAGTATTTAGAGAAAAAAGTTAATTAAATCCAGACCGTTACGTTTTCTTATTCTAATTTATAAAGTTTTAATTGAGTATCGACGAAAAAACACTGTGGAATCCTGAGAAAGTATTTAAGTGCGGAGTAAATATTTTCTTTGCCGGTCATTCCTTAACGTGCCATCTTTTGGTTTCAGTGGACGAGTAAATTGAATCTTGACTAAATTGACGAGGGTTTTGCAGAAGGGAAATTTGAAAGTTTATGTGCATATTGTATGTAATATATTATTTTTTTATATTTTACTTTTGATAATTCGCGCAAATCGCCATCTGTTTCTTAATTTGTAGGTGCAATCGTCAATAATTTTATTCAATGTGGTTGTTGAGCCGTATTAAATTAATCCATAACACAGTAATCACTATTTTCTTCGCTTGACATTTTTTGCACATTTCGATCACCAAGTGATCATTACCAATTACCATAAATATATGTAAAAATAGCGAAAATACAGTGTGTTTCAAATATTCGCGTCTCACCATGGGGATCTCGCTTATAATAAGAGATAGAGGGTAGATTTAAATTTGGCACCAATATGGCGTCCGTAACAAATAATCAAGTTGATGATGGCCCAAGTGAAACGAAAGATGTTATTGAGAAAATAAATAAGAAATCAATTATATTATAAAAAAGTGCTATAAGAATGTCTTCATTACAGTGAAATATTGTTTCAAATAACGAAAATATAAATAAAACAATAAAATCGAATTTTTAAGTTTTATTTTCATTTTTCTTGACAAGGAAGAACGTTTTCTCAACGGAATATTAATTTTAATACTAATTAATATTCTGCAAACGTGCCTAATTTAAACCTTATAATAAGCGAGGTCATTATGATTGAGACTCGAATTTGAAACACCCTATATATAAACAGTAAAGAAAAGTGTACAATGTTTTATTTGACAAGAAGTTAATTTAATTTTGTTCAACCAATAAATCCTCGTAGAATCAAATTTTTGATGATATTACTTGAAAATAGTAGATGGCGATTACCACTATAAATTTCTTGTATTTACTTATGGAATATTTGTTTTATTTCTTTATGGCTATTCTTCTTATTTCATAAAAAGTCATGTCATTGAAGTCTTATAAAAACATTACTAGCGTTTCATAAATAAAACAAAACAGGGACAGGCTGAAAGATCTCTGGTCGATAGCCAATATCGTAACATATATATATTTTGTAAACTGTAAAGATGTAATATAATAGAAAAACAAAAGAATATAACATATTTCAAATATTTTAGTAATTTAAATAGGAAAGATTAAAAAAATAATAATATTAATGAATATATTAATCTATATACTAAAAAATAATAATTAATAATTTCAATAATTAATAACATTATTTAATTTCACCTCCTTCAATGAAAAACATATTAACTATTTTCTGCCTCAATGTAAATCTATTTAAATTACTTCATTATTTAAAATCTGTTTTTCTTTTTTCTTGTATTTGTCTATGAAATGCTGATAATATTTTTTATCCCGATTTTTCTTTCATCGTTATTTTTCAAAATAATACTTACTGTATTTTGTTCTTTTAAGTGTATTCTTTCCAATATAAGCAATATATTTTTATATGTATACTATTATATTGGGATTTATTTAGTTTTAAACACTTGGGATCTGCATTAATATTTGCATTTGTTTTTCCTGCTGCTAATTTATATATATATTTAATGTTATTTATACACACGATTCAAAATTATGATAATATTTAATATGATACTTCTTAACTCTTGAATTAATCTCTCACTTAACACTTGGTGAAACAGGTTTAAACAATTAGGCAAAAAACACGTGGTTTGTTTTACAATAATTTTAAAATAAACAATATTTTATTCTGATGTTTACGTAAATGTTACTTTTGGTGTAATATTTATATATTATTTTGTTAAATGATGAATTTCCTTTAATAAAGTTTATTATTATTTGATATCTAATCCCGGCACATTCACCATATGATTAAGGATAGACGTAACACAAAATTTGCATTGTTATTTATTATTTCGCTTGTGGGGCTGTGGTGGCACTTCGACCTAGAGATCTTTTTGCCTCAAATTTGCATTATATTATTCTTTGAAAGTAGCAACGTTTGTTAAAAAAACTTTTTTATCCTAAACATACTATGTATACACATTCCACAAAATATAATAATCCTGAAACGTTTGTATTTTTTTATTCGTTTTATTTCTTGGAATAATAAGGATATGCAATTTGTAGTTAATAGCCATTAAAAATTGATTATTATTATGATTTTTTTCTAAATACGCTATAAGTTTGACAATGAAGATATAATAATATTTTTATTTTTAAAAATACTATTTTATTGAAAAATTAAATAGCTCAATTAAATGAAAACAGTTTATTGTTTAATAATATCTTTTCTTATGTTATGTAAGATAGTATTGTAGTTAAAGAGTAATTAATACTTTTAAAAATAGTTATTTTTAGTATTTTTCCTGTTTGCATAAACAGGATAAGATCGCCTTGCTTGGGTGGACGAAACAATGATTCTCGGTCGTCTACCTTGTAGAGCCAAATCGTTGACGATGCCACATGAAATTAGGCATTGGTGCTTGCATAGTCTTCCATTTATTATGATTCACATCCGGTATTTAACTATATAAATATTATTTAATTTTTGCCTTTTGTCTGCATAAAACATTTTTTTACATATTTATTCAGGCTATATATATATAATACAAAACAATACAACATAAGTAATTAAAATATTGTATGTGCTAGTGCTAGTATCTGGCCATTTCATTGTTTTTTTTTTACTTTTTTTATGTTGTGTTATTATACAACAATATAATAACAAAACGCTGAAGAAATGCCGCGATGAACATTATTATTATTTTATTGTAATAATAAAAGCGCGTTATCCTCCAAGAATGATATTATATAAAGGGCTATATGAAAATTGGTAAGTTTTATGCGTGGAAAAAAGTGGGCCATTAGAAACGATTTTAACAGATTACGCTTTCAGCCCGCGTACCGTTGAAGGGCGAAAGCAAAAGGGATTATAGGGGGGCGGTGAGGGGAGGGAGGGGCTCAATTACCCTTCTTTTCATTGGGCGGAATCGCTTAAAATACATTCCGCGCTGATGTAGTAATATCTGCGAGCCTATTTTTAATTTCAATTAAAGTGAAATTAGCGTCAACGTTGTTTTTCTTTTCTTTCATAATGGATATAAATAACAAATAAAAAGTGTGGGCGGTTTTATATAGATAATTTAAATGTAGTAAAAAATATAATTTTAAGGCAGAAAGACCGACGGTCGATAGCGAGGTCTAACAATGTGTAAATGATTGTATGTATATGTATTATAAAATTATATAATGTAATACTCAGAAATAAAGATTTTCAATATATATAATTTTAATAAAACGTTGGTAATAATTTTTTCAGGACAGAAAGACCTTATTTCAGAATATATTAGGAAAATATTTTTGTATATTATGTTTGATTATATAGTATGTATTATTATTTTTTTTTTCAGATATTAGAGATTTAGTAGTAGTATTTTTTAATATGACATTTAAAAAGGTAAATATAATACAATAATTCATTGCTGTGTAATACACGGTAACATATTTTTATATGTAGAATTAAAGCGAAACTTATATAAAATTCTGGCACAACTTTTTGAAACAATTGTCGCATGTGTAAACGGACTTAAAGGATATAAATAATAAATTCAAGTTTTGGATTTCTCTTAAAAATGGGCTGATAACTTGAAACTAGTAGAGAATTTAAAAATATTGAATTTAATAAGTGTTTTATTTGTTTTATTGGTTTATTTTTAAAAATATATTTATATCTATTTTATAAAAAATAGAACATTAAATTCTACTGAAAAATTAGTTACATTAGTTAATAAAAAGAAAACATCTACAAAAATCATTCAATTATTTCGGTGTAACCATGATTGACCATTTTTTCCAGGGAGAGGAGGATTGAAAATGTAAACAATTATAATAACAATAATAACTTGCAATTAAATTCACACTTATAAATATATATTATATTGTGTTCGGTACTTATCGTTTATTTTTACGCATGTCACTTTTATCCCAATATTCCCTCCTACCAACCCGTTTGGAGCTCACTAGCACGAGGCGGAGGACATTTAAGACGACCTTGCTGCACGAAAATCACGTGAAGTCCGCGTGTGGTCCGATAATTAGTGATGTTATTCGATATTTCGCTATTTTCATCGCAGAAGTACCGCAGAGCCCTTCAGCAGCATATAATAGGGATTCGGAATAAACTGGTGAGCTTCCTCTATCAATTTCCCATATTTTGTTCTAGCGGTGAAAATAAACGATACATGCTAAGGGAACGAGGGCCCCTCCCCTTAGGGATAATTTCACAACATATTGCAATCATTGATATTAATAAATTATTAAAATTCTACCAATAAAATAAATAAATCATAGATTAAATTGAATAACTTTAAATTCAATCTGTGTTTTATTTATTTTATTGGTAGATTTTTAATAATGTATTCATATTTATTATTACAATTGAACTACCGATGTTTAAATATTAAAATTATTAAATTTGTTACATTGCTTATATAAATTTAATTTAATAAAATGTTGAACCACCATTCATTTAGGGTCCGGATAACAGGAAATAGCACTTGTAAATTAGGCAACAGATGACACTTGTGCTATCTTTCAGATTATATGCTCATATAAATGTTAGTTTGAGCTTGAAGTTTAAAAAATCATATTATTTCAAAACCTATATATTTGTATGAAATAAATATGAATAAAATATTAAAAATCAACCAATAAAACATAGATTAGATTGAATAACTTTAAATTCTCGACTAGTTTCTGTGCTTTATTGGTTGATTTTTAATAATTTATTCATATTTATTTCATACAATATGAACTACCAATGTCTAAATATTAAAACCATTAACTAAATATCTGTGTATCTAATACAATTTTCAAAATCATGTTAGCCAAAGGGAAGGGGCGACTTCGCCTACCGTTCTGCCTTGGCCACATTCATTCTCAATTAGTTATTGTTTCATTTACAAATTTTTAAGGCTTAAAATATTTGAAGATTCATAACGGAGTCGTTATAGATTGTTATTCAAATAACGAAAACACTATTTACAAAAAAAAAGTTTTTTCATCATTAATTATTTATTAATTTGATGGAAATAGTTAAGGGGTGGTCTATGCTGTTGATTCAGAAATTGATTTTGTAACACATATGGTCTGAATCAATTTGTATGTTCAACTTCCACGTCGTAATTTAATTTAACCTAAGATTACAACAGCAAGGTTTTCAGGACGAGTAATCTTCGAAAGAAGAAACTCGCTCTGGCCGGGACTCGAACTCGCATATGGATAACTCCCATTTATCAATGATAAAAATAATTAAGGGTATTTCGGTAATCAAGGACCAACAACACACAGAAAACATCTATTGAGGATATTGGTGTAACGTTTGACTAGCATATGACTTTTAATAGTCATATAGATTTAATTACTGTTGCTGCCTATCGTTCTCTTGGATTTTTAATGAGAACTTATTCTATTAAACTGTAATTAGTCAACTTGAATATGCTAACTACACCAGATGATAACCGACGAAATTCAACAAATATCTCTTAAGTTTCTTAGCTACAAACTGGGTCGTGTATATGTTATTAGGATATTTGACCGTATTGAATTATTACGACGCTACAACACATCACCGCTATCTTCTAAACAAGATATTTTAAGCGCTAAATTTCTGTGGAATAGTATGTAATAAAATTTATTGTCCTTACTTATTAGCTAAATTAAATTTTCACTTCTCAAGGACCTCAAGATATTCCAAATGCGAACATCCAGAACAAACATAATGCATCTGGCCCCCATTATGACAATGTATATCAACGTCGAAAAACTATTGAAGGTTCTATGCTAAATATTTGGAGTATAGAAAATAGACATTTGTAAATTGTTTTAATTTGTTTTTTCGTCATATTATATTTTTGTATTATTACTACTACTATAAAATCATTGAAAAAATGAATACAATAAATAAACTTAATATTTTTTTAACAAAAAAAAAAATGTTTCATTTTCACAAGAGCTATCGTCTATATCTTCACAAGAGCTATCGTGGAACTGCGTTTGTTTCGATATCAAGGAAGGAAAGTAGGGTGAAATGAGGATATGTATTCGTAAAGCGTTTTCAGCGGGTTTTTGTATTTAGGGATTATGTCAGGGTTTCTAGGGATGCACATTTTTTAAGTTGTTCGTAATTCGACTCGTTACATGCAAATCGTTCTGCGAGAAACGAAGTCTATAGTCAATAGGAGTAATTTGGGTTATTTGACAAAGGGGTACATTTGAAGGATTATGAAGATGATTTTGGGGGTGTTGAAGTTTAGTGAGGGTATGAAGAGAAGAATTTTCAGCTACTTCGAGGTTTTAATGGTAACGGTACATGGGTTGATTAAAAGAATGGAACTGTAGTCTACGATGGTTTTGTTTTATTTTCTTGTAATTGGTTATACCGTTGGAAAATAAAGATTATTATTATTGTAGAATACATATAAAAAATAATGTGTAAAAGAATAAGTAAAACAAACTAATTTAACTAAATATCCATTAAATATATTTATTAATTTGAATATTGATTAATTTTATTAAATGTAATGGTTCTGTTGTTTTTTTAAATCAATAATAATGTGGTTATATGTGTAAAATAATGTTATTAGAAGATTGTGTCAGTAGTGAGGTGTACAAAAGTTGCGTAAGCCTTGCGAAATTGGATTGTGAATTTAGTTGAAAGATCACGTATTAGGAATGTAATCAATTTAAGTACTTACATTATGTTTCCAGAGTACTTTATAGGCGTAAGGGTTGGCGTTCACTTTGCATTCAAAGTAAACATCGTCGCCCTCCTCGATGTCGTCGGGATTCAGGTTGGAGCCCAAGGACAGGTGCAGAATCGGCACATCTGAAATACAAAGGATTTCAATACGCCTGAAGCGCGATAATCCGGCTCTCAAAAGAAACGACTTGCGGTGCACGGCGAATGGTGAACACCGAACACTGCGAACGGTATTCACTCTCTGATTCTATATTGGTGTTTACCGATATTTGATTCCGAGGGTCGGGCACCCCCTCACGTTTTTTCCCCGGCGCCTTTCTTTTTATTTTTTTTATTTCTTCCTCCGCGCTTTCTTTCTGCTTCTTTTGCTACTCGTTACTCGCGGCGCGTGTTCTTTACCTTCGGTCCCCCTTTTTATGTTTACTGTGTGACACCGAGATTTATATTTGCTCTGGAATTTTCCGCGAAAATTATTGAATAAACCGTAAATATTCATGAATAATGTATTTTTTTGCGCGTAAATCCGATATAAAGATTATTAGAATAATAAACGCGATATTACTAAACGGTTTCCACGGGGAAAATATTTGCATTTCATTGATTAATCTTATCGAAATTTTAATAAAGAAAAATGTATACGTTGCCTCAACAAATAACGCATTTTAGTTTCTTATAGAGTAAATTCAACTGTGCTCTTCACTTATCTAATTGATTTTTTAAGATTAAACTTCCAAAATCCTACTTTTACGACAGAGTATATTTTGTTTTTTTAGAAAAATCTATGACGTGAAAATAACATTATTATTGAAAATATAAAAAAATCTACACTAAATTCTTCTTTTTCTAAGGATTTGTTCAATACGTTCCTTGTACTATTAAGTACTTGCATGTATTTTGATCATTTTTTTATATATTAATCAAAATAGTTACCTTTATTCTTTACAACTTTTACCCATTTTTCTCGCAACATGGCTATATCTTATCTAAAACGATGTTGGTTTAGCAGCGATTCAATCATCGATCCAA
Source organism: Philonthus spinipes (assembly GCA_963082785.1). Lineage (NCBI taxonomy): Eukaryota > Metazoa > Arthropoda > Insecta > Coleoptera > Staphylinidae > Philonthus > Philonthus spinipes. Next base: position 17,248,688 of record OY720307.1, on the reverse strand, counting down.
TTTTGTACGTCTTTAGTTTTTTGAAACCGAGTGTGGTTACCATGCTGCATCGACATGTACAATAGATTATCAGAAGGTGCTATGTCTGGTGAGTACATTGAATGCGGTAGAATCTCTCATTCAAGTTACAACAAACTCGTAGCTCTTGTAACGTGGTCATTACTTTGCGTCTGTTACTCGCTATTTCTGGTTAGTTTTGCAACAATACGTCGTTCAATTTGTTCATCAGGCGTCAGTAGGCATTTGTAGTAACAGAATCATAAGGTTTTAGCAACTCGTAATACAACTATAATTTGCCAATCACACGATGTGTACAGCGGAAGACTTTATTGTCATGAATATTCCACTTTGGTGATGATGTGGAAGGCCCTTCTGGATAAACCCATGACTTTTGCGCTTAAAATTGTCGTAGTAGATCCATTTTTATTGCCAGTTACAATATGTCACAGAAAACTATGTTTGGCAAGCAATGAAAGCATGATTTTGAATAGGTTTGAAATTGCATTTTCTGTCAATTTGAGTGGTAATCATTTTCCCTCCATTTTGATGTCTTCCGTTGTATTTAAACGTCTGGATACAGTTGGCTAAGCTGCCTGAAAGTTCATTAAGAGTTTAACCTAGATTTTCGTTCAATAGGTCTTGCAATTCATCGTCTTCTAACTTGTTTGTTCTTCCAGGCCCTTCTTTCTAATTGATATCTAAATTATCACTTTAAAATCGTTGGAAATAAACTGATAATTTTGATATGTTGGAGAAGCGCCACTATACATTTCCAAGAGTATTTGATTAGCGTCGAAAGCATTTTTTTAAATCAAACAATGAATATTGAAAATGCAATTTTGAGCGTCTGTATACACTAGAGTGGGCTGTGTGATTTTAGTTTTATAATGTTTATACAACAAATGTCTAAAGGAATAATACAAATATATAGATAATATATAGATTGAAATACAAATTTCCAATTCTCGCACTTCAATATTATTTTTTTAAGGGAAGTCCGTAGTGGTTCAGGTAAAAAGAAACAAAAGTGGAAACAATCAACCTGATTGGGACAACAAACAAAATGAGAATATCTTTCGGGATAGGAGTAAATAAAATTGTAACTTTCTTAAATCATAGTCCTTTACATAGTTTGAACATTGAAATAACGTTTGCTTGAAAAACTTGGCATTGATGTTATTGATAGCATCGTTGTTCCGATGAAAGCATCTCTGTTTTTAGCGCCGACGAGATATGAGGAGGCTTCAGTTACCAACTTCACACAGTGCTCGACAAATTTGTGGAAGTTCCATTCTTTTGCTGTGTTGGCAGTTGAGACTATTGCTCAAACATCTTTGTCGGATACTTTTCGCAAGTAGGTGGTGGAGAAAGAGCAGAAGTAGTTTAATCGGAAATTTCGTAATATTTTTTTGCCTGGAAGTTTGATTTTTGGCGGTTTGAAAGTTCAGATTAGCAATTGCCTTTGCTTTTAAAATTCATTCAACTCTCTGATATAGGCATGTACGATTTCAGTATGAAACATATCAAAATGTGATGCTCTTTAAAGCGATTGTCAATATTTATGTACAGACGAAGAACTCTGCTGTTGTCAGCCATCAGAAATGGGAAAGAGGAGTTCACGATTTTTTAAGTCTCCTATTTAGGTTTCTGACTTTATAGCAGAATTTATGATCAGGAGATATTGCTGGTGTTTACTTAAAATTTTCAGATCGACATCGTGAATCGCACTTTCAATGCTTTAAAATTCACTACTGGAAGTTTTTCATATTTTATATGTTGTGAGCCAATAAGACCACTAAAAGGTATCGGCCCAGTTAGACGACATAACATGCAAATAACCTATTCTAACTAGGTTATTTCCATTGATACTTCATCAATAAATATCGCTGATCAAAATACATGCAAGCACCTAATATATTTGGTTATTTCGTGTTATATAAAAAAGTTTTTTTTTTCTTTCTTAAAATGAAGCACCTTTTATTTAGAAAGAGCATCGAATTGCTGCAATATATCAACCGGAATATTTAAATAAACAAGGAGAAGCAAAAAAAGGTAATTGTCTGCTTTTTTTGTATTAACTTTTACTGAAACATTTAACCTTCTCCACGTTCTTAAATATTCGCACCACTTTTCCTCTTCATCCAACATTAACCATCCCTGTTCCTCCGTCTGTGCATATTTTTAGGTTCGTGCAATTCGAGCAGTCTCCTTCCATTTTACTTCTCAGTGTGTCCGTTTCATTAATATATGAGGGCGAGCACGTTTCGCACGTAAAATATATTCCCCCACGCAATAAATATTTAAGCGTGAGAAGGTGCCCCGTTATGTGTTAATATTTTTCATCCACTTAATCCGAATTCCGGAAGTGTCTCGGGGTGGAAAACTTATATAAATTTCCGTTTGTTACGCCCGGAAGTGGATGGCGTCAGTCTTTCGCGCCCGTTTTATCAAATAGTGATGCGATTTCGGGTGGGCGGGCGTTTGGCGCGGGGAAATGTCGCCTGACGCATGCCTCTGTTGGTATGTGATGAATGTTAACGGGTATGTTTGGTATGTGTGTGTATGTATGCATATTTCAAATGTTCATATTGTATAAATAAATCATGATTTTTTTCTTGTGTTTCATGTAATGCGTTCTTTTTACTTGATTGAATTTTATATAGAATATATGAAAAAATGAATACCAATTATTATATTATAGTTTTTGAAACTGGTTTAAGAATATTAGAACACATGGATTTGTTTCATTAAATATACTAACAATTTAATTTTAATAGTTTCGACACAATGCCATTATCAAGATTTATATAATTTTGTAAGGGGCTTATTATTACGTTTTAATATATTATTTACCTTATTTTTATTGCAATTATAGGACTTAGCCCCCCGAAGGGTTGTTTTAAAGAAACACTATACGATCCATAAAAGAAAGCGCAATCGTGAAAGTCGTATCAATTAGCAGCGAACAGCGGAGCCGAAAATTCAATATGAATATAGCGTTGATTCGCGTCGAATATATTTAAGGGTTTGCCATTATATTTTAAATCCGTTAACATACAAGTCAATGTTATAAAAAAAGTATAACGTATCTACAATTTACTGTTTTTCTTTCTTTTTTTAAACTTACTTTCATTACTCGCAAGAGAGAGCGAAAGAAGTTCCCATCTAAATTTAAAAGGTGTTTACCTCCCCCGACTGGAAGTGATCAAGCGGGTTTATTCGAACAATAAATTGAAAGAAAGTACTCACAGAAGACATTAAGCTTGATGGAGACCTCCTCGTTTCCATTCTGGACGAGGGGGTTAACTGCCCGGCATGTTAGTGTCCTGTTGTTGTCCAGCCTGGTGGGGACGAATGTCAGGAAGGAGGTGCTCGTGTTTCCGTCGGCGGAGTCCTGAAAAGGATTACACATTTACACCAACTCCAAAATTACAGTGCACATATATATATATAGAACGCGGGGCTGTTTGACTTTGACGAGGATTACCCGTATATTATAACCCTGCGTTGTGCACGCTCCGATTGAACAATGGGGCGTTCTCCCCTCATGGATACGCGCTGTCGACAATCGGGGATACGTTTCGCATTCACCTGATGTTTACAATAAACACTTATCACATTTGAATTTATAATTTTCGCACGAGTTGCATGAATTGCGCCCAAATTCAATTATGTCCTATTTAATGCCGCACAATGTTCTATTTAAATTTATTCAAAAAATATTTATACAAACTTTTACATATTTACTACATAATGTATCTGATTTGTCTTGCTCATATCAGTCGAAATTTATCTCATTTTCTGTTAAAAATACTGCAATTATTCGAGGAACATTGCAAATATTTTTATATTAAATACAAAAATAATTTAAAATATATTTACTTTGACTTATCAAAACAAATATATTGAAATAAGCTTAATTTCAATGCAGCCAGTCGTAAATCATATGTAACCTTCCATTTGCAGCATTGATATTTTAAAGTATTTGACATACATTGAGCGCGTTTATCAGGCACAACTGTTGGGAATTTTTTGCCAATCGTCATAATTATTAGTTTTCTACCGAATTAATGTATTTTTCAGTTAAACTTTCATTAACTTTTGTGTTTTTCATATAAATCGATTGCCTTAATAATGGATTTTGCCAATTAAAATTTTAAAGTTAACCAGATTGAGGAATTTACAATTTTTGGAATCATACCATTTTCTCCGATTAGACGGTTGCTTCAATAATTTGTATTATAAAGTTAGAATGGAATCTTGAAGTACGTTTTTGGTATAAAATCATCGAATTTCAAGAAGAGTTACGTAAAAAAGGAATAGTATTAGATGTATGCATAGAAAATTAAAAGCCACGAAGGGAAGTAACGATTGTACTTGTTGAGACACACAAATTAAATAGATAAAATACAAAGAAACGTAATGGGAGGATCATTAATCATAAACCAAATCTCAAAAAATTCTAATCAGATTTAATGTTGAAAATTTCGTTTGAAATATGTGTAGATGAAACACTCATTTTAATTTATATTTTTAGGTTATTAAATTGTGAATAAATTTCTATGGCACTTTTTTCAATAATAAGTTTCATTGGGATATTAAAATACGTAAGAAGAAGAATCGCCAATTTATTAAAATATTGAAAATTGGGGCAGAAAGACCTCAGGTCGATAGCCCGGACAGACTAACACAATATTTCATTGTTGTGTAAATATAAATGCATGTATAAGCTGTAATGTTGTCTGAATAACGATGCTTGTATATATATTAGATCATTAAAATAGTCAAGAAGAAGAATCGCTAATTTATTAAAATTGCTTACTAATATATCAATTTAATCATTATATTTTAAAATTTTGGAGTATATAATGTCAAGCAATTGCCAATATTTTAATAAATTTGACAATTTTAAAATATACTGATATTTTTAAAGTTTGACGTATATTGTTAAGCAATTTTAATATATTAGCGATTCTTCTTCTTGTGTTTTTTAATGTCCCAATCAAACTTATTATTGAAATAGGTGATTAAAATCGCTTAATGTTGAAGCAAACTGCAACTGCTCGCAAATAAAATGTAAAAAAATCTGAGTATAAATATAAAATTATAATTTCCAACAGAACTGTAAAGAAACATTACAAATGAAAATCCAGCGAGAATATATTTCACAAACACCATTTTTGTGCGCAAATAGAACAAGCGGCACATTGAAGTAACGTCAGGCAAGGTGCGGTTAATGATAAGGAATCGTTTACGTTGTTTACGAGCGGGAAATACTTTAACCCCAAGAGCCGTTATGTACGTGATGGCCCGAATAAAAGAAGCCAGCGGCTTATATTTGAGAATAAAAATTTATGTTGCAGTTAAAAAATAATATAAGTTTTCAAACAAGTCGGCGAAACTTTTGCCGGTGTTGAACAACACATTTATAGACAAATGTAAGGAAAAGAAGCGACAAAAACTTGGACCCGGGAATAATGTTTTATAAACATTGCTTTTGTTTGTTGAGATAATTTCTTGGGAGAAATATTAACAATTTATTCGGAAAATAAAGACGAAATAAAAAATATATCGAGTTAAAATTAACATTTCCCCCACGAAATAGCCCTGAAAACTAAATTTATGTTAAGATGACCAGACGATGTAATAGTGTGATTTATTCTGAATCCAGTTACATAATCCGCAATAAGGCGTTAATGTATTTGCAGAATAAAAGTTGATATCTATGATTCTCTCCATTTGATTATCAATAAGACAGTGCTGTCAACCGAATGAAAAAATTAAGAGTAACGTTACTTGAGGTTTGTAAAATTGCGCCTTAATCTCTCTGAAAAAGGCTATGGTTTAGCTTATAATGGTAGTTATAAAGCTCTCAACAAGATTAAATAAGACGAATATAAAACATTACTGATTCATGCCTGTAAACCATCAAAAAACGAAAACTCTTGAAGTTATTTTTGTTGCCTAACACCAAATACTATATTGATCACTCAGTGTGTATTGTATTGTATAGAATATTCTTTTTCGTTCATAGTAGAGATACGCTGAAAAAATGTACTATAAACTTTGAATATTTAAGCACGAAATATATTACTTTTTTGTACTTCCAACAGTTCGTGGTATTTTTGTGTTTGAATTAAAAGTATACGGGAAATTATTGTGTTGTCCAACAATACTCCGTATCCAGAAATACCTTGGGATACACCCCCAGAAATCTCCTAAGAAATGCTTGACAATTTAGTTTCAACCAACTGTAATCATCTCATGTTAAGTTAACTTTTCATAAAGCGCTTGTTCTGTGTACTCTGTTACCTCGCTGGCATAAGCAAAAATAGCTTTTTTTTTGATTATTTTGACTACATTTTTCGACGAAAAACTCAGGTTACAATATTCATGAAACTTTAAGCACACAAAAGATTTACATGAAGAAGAAGAATGAGACTTATGAAGGATTTATCCACATTTCAGCTAAAAATCGTTAAATGAGATTTTTATGCTTGTTTACAAAATTCCCAAAGTTGGACATTTTTTTCGATTAGTTTTCAAAGACCCAAATTACACGCTGGTTGTATGAAAACTATGTTGTAAGGAAACTATTCATTTCATATAGCTTGAAATTATACAGTTAATGCTCCAAGTAATTGAAAACATTTTAATATAATTTGAAGTTATTCCGCGAGAGTAGTTTTTTTTTACTAAAATGAACATTTTTACTACGAAAATTTTCAAATTTCGATGACATTTATTTTTTGCTTTCCAAAATCTGACAAAATTTAAAAGACTCTTGAATATGTTAGAAAAATCATGGGATGTTCATTTTGAACAAACAATCATTTTTAAGCCCATTTTAATTATGGGAATAGTTTAAGCGAGACCCGACCCACCGATTTACGGTTTGAGACACGACGTTGATTAAACTAAGATAACTTAGTTCACAGATATGGTAGAATATTGGCATTTAAAGTATGGTACTGAGAAAGAATTTATGAGAATTTTATTCGAAAAATCATTAAAATGCAGCTTTTTTGCTTCTATAGAAAAAAAATCCGATGTTAGACATTTTTTTTTGCTAATTTTCAAAGTCCCAATTTACACGCGTGTTGTACGAAAAATATTTGTTTGGGAACATTTTGGTATATTTTAAAGGAGTAACAAATATTTAGATTTTTCATGAAAATTTTCTACCACTACCACTAGAAAGTCTACAAATACTCTTGGAGATCTCAGAAGGGACGCTGGATATTTATATTTAAAAAATACATTTCCGGTTCATTAAGGTCATTTGAATTGATAAATTCCATTTATTTGGTTTCTCATGGGAACGGTTTAACCGAGACCCATCGATAGATACTTTTGGATGTGACGTTGATTAAACTAAGATAACTTTTAAATTAAATAAATTAAAAATTTGTATTTTGTCGTAATTTGTGATTGGTAATTTGCCTTTTTTTACATATATGTTTTGTAATCTTTTTAGAGCGTCACACTTTTCTTATAAAATTTTTAATATGTAATTATAATTGTAATTTGGAAATGGAGATTCCGTTAATAAAGTAAATTGAAATTGAAATAAACAGAATTCGAAAATAATGAATAAATTATTCCCTTTTTTAGCTACTGCGACATTTTGACTTATGTTGCACAAGTACTTATTATCATGATAACATTCTTGACAAACATAATAGAATGACGTATGGGATTCGGGAAGGATTTGTATTTTGTAAAAATAAGTGTGTAGATAATTCGGAAACGCTTTTATTGGAGGTTACTATTCATTTATTTCTTGATTTTGGATGACATAAATCCTTGTGTTTGATGCGTATACGTGAGTTTCGTGCACAATTTGAACACATTAATTTTATGAAATAAATATGAATAAATTATTAAAAATCAACCAATAAAACACAGATTAGATTGAATAACTTTAAATTTATTCAATCTAATCTGTGTTTTATTGGTTGATTTTTAATAATTCATTCATATTTATTTCATACAATATGAACTACCAATGTCTAAATATTAAAACCATTAATCACATTAATTTTGTTGAATTTCTAATAGTCCTTGATCTAAAGAAAAATGAAATCATTTGACTACGACAATATTTTGGAGGCGATTAAGCGGTTAACTGTAAAAAGGCACACCAATCCAAAAATCACTTTGGCTTGACATATTGGGAATTTTGATGTAGTAAACATTGATTTTGCAACTGCTGCAGTTAATGTTCATGTGATGAAGGATTTGCCGAAAGAACCTTCAGCAACCGACAAAACAATGAGTTGTGTTTTTTTTTTCAATTTAATCATAAATACATTTATTTTTTAATTCAGATGTTTAATGCAGAGTAAGAATGCGCGCTGCAGAAATATCGGCAAGTTCGCCTGATTTAATAATATGAATATTATTGGCACTTTTCCAGTTAGAAGGAAACATACCTCGCAAATCTACTTATCAATTGAATTCTAGTAAGCGGCAGCGCTAAAGAAAGAATGCAGCAATGGAGAAACAATGAAGGTTCCAGTTCCCCTATTAATGTCAAGTTTTTCTAGGATTTAAGGTATCCGATACCGAGATATACTGCAGAAAGATCGGTATTTCGTATCTGTGAGACCCGTTTTATTTTTCTTTTGGTTCAACAGTTATGACAATTTTCATTAGCACAGTCGGATATCCATATTCATTTATATTCCAAAATAGATGCGCTTCAAACGGTATGTAATAGAGCACATATGTGAGAGAGCTGAAGAACTTCGTACACTTCTGTTTCACTTGCTCTAGTGTTTGTAGTCACAAATTTCGGCATGTGTCATGAAGACAAATTGCCAATTGTGATTGCAATCACTGGAGCAAGTGAAATAAAATCATACAAAGTTTTTCAGCGCTCTGACATGTGTACTCCTTTATGTACCGTTCGAAGCGCATCCATTTTGGAACATGAACGAATGTGGATGTTAGACTGTGCCAACGAAAGTAGTCATAACTGTTGCACCGAAAGAAATCAAAATGGGACGACATATCGTCGTGTCACTTGACAAAAACCAGCTGAATAAAAACTGCCAAACTAGAGCCCATTGCATTGTTTGATTGTTTGTGATCGAGGTTATTCACTTGAATATGCGAAAGCTTATTCGAAAACTTTCAGGTGTACGATTCGGAATAATTTTTATCGAAATTTTTACCATTATTTTATCAATTATGATTTATTCTTTCCTACGCATGAGGAGCGCATCCTGTCATGGTGTAATGGCGGGGAAGGGTGGTCAGCCAATGAACGGTAGCCAAGATCTGCGGCACCTCACAATTACTCCAGACTGTGAAGCTGTGAAGGCTTCCGAGGCTATCACAACTTTTCTTGCAGTTAGAGTCTCATTCGTAGAATCACTTCACTCTTTGAACTAGACTTCCCTTGGTCAACTCTTCTTTCGGGTTCCCAATAAAACGAGTAAATCGGGATTGAGAACCCAAACATCTTTTTTAACTTTCTCCACAAAGCTCTTCCAACAAAATTTAGAACGATGGATAGTAAAATCACGGAATTAAGTCTCCAGGTGGATACATCAAAACATCAAAATCCCACCCCGTGCCCAATTGGATCTAACTAATCGGAGATTGCACTTAAAGGGACTAGCAAAAAAAAATAGCAGACCGAGCAGAACCAACAGAATTGTAGAACAGCCCCAAGTAGAAGAGCCAAAACTTGGCTCGAACAGAACTGTAGAACACCCCAAGAAGAATATACGGTCTTTAACGAGGGTCTAAAGGGGTAGGAGCGCAGCTAACCTGAGATGGCTCGAAAAGTCATCAAGGGATAATGAGATAAGCCTCCTGGGTCCGCACAACTCAAAAGGCACTGGGCACAAAACAATATGAAAAATAATTCTTTGAAAAAAAAAAAATGGATTTTTGTCTTTTAAAGCACTTTGACATTTTGTTTGACATACAAATAATTATTTAAATAATTAAAGTCTCCACGAGCAACACAAAGAAGATTATAAAAATAATTGGTTATTTCTAAGGGAATTTATCAGTTAGATGAAGTTCTTCTGCTTATATAATTAAAACTAAAGGTCTTAAAATAAATGTTTTATAACAAAAAAATATTTATTTTCTTAAGATCTACAACTTTTATTTGAAACATTTTTCTATACGAAATAAAAAATGAAGAAATCGCTAAAAGTAAAGTTGCACTTACTGAGTTTTTATTCTAACCAAAGATTTCCAGATCATTCCATTGCTACAAAAAGCTTAGATATAAAGTTTGGGTCTAATTTATTTAGCCGTTTATCTGCAATCGCGGTAACATGCAGACACACACACAGACATTTTTCAAAACTCGATGGAATGGATTCAGGTGAACTCAAAACGTGCTTATTTGTTGAAATTGGCGATTCGAAAATTTTTACGATCACAATACTTTCCCTTGGACAGAGGTCCGGGGAAAGTAAAAATATAAACCCATAAATCCATTGGAATAGCATTAAAAATTCTTCTTTTCCAACTCTCGACCTCTTTCTTTTTTTTATTCGAAAATCATATTCAATTCAAACAATGGCGAATTGTTTCGGCGCGCGTCGCGAATTCACGGCCGTCAACAATAGAATTTTCAATGAACAAACACAATTGCGCGCGCGTTACATAAATGCCAATTTACCGTATATTATTGAGGTGAATTTTAATCGAAACATAAATATGGCGCTCGGTAATCGCGGCGGCCACTTACCGTCTGGGTGTGATTGAACATGTACGGCTTCAGCTCTTTGTTGTCCATCCACCAGGAGATCTTCGCCGGGGGGCGGGAGCCGAACGTTTGGCAGGGGATCTCGTATTTGCGATCGGCTGAAAAGGGCGCGTTCGTGCTCGTTATGATCTCCACTTTCAGCGGCCGAACTGGAAAATCAAATGTTAATTTGTAAATATTTGAATACATTCACTCAAACATCATTTATATCAAACGTTTACAATAACAAGAATACACAATTCAATATATTCTCATCGACTTATTTGTTAAAAAAATATTCATTCAATATATTTACAATTCGTGCACAAATTCATGTTTATTTATGCTTTGGTTTTAGTTGTAATTTTAATGTTATTAAATAATTATGATTATATAATAATAATATAATAATAATCTGTATTAATAGATATATACAACAGAAATATTAAATAAATATCAAAAATTACAAAATAAAATGTATATTTTATACCTGTTAATTGGCTATCGACCAATTCCACCTGGTTTTTGGTTTTTATGTCTTTGTCAGTTATGTTCGTAATTTAACTGTCATTGTTGTGGTGAAGAGATGCAATGCATTCATCAAGAGTTATAGTGGGGAAATTACGCTTGGGGTTTATATTTTTATGCGTGGGATACATAGGGAATTCATCAGGTATAATAATAATTGTGGATAGATTATTAAAAATCTACCAATAAAATAAATAAAATCACAGATTAAAATGAATAACTTTAAATTTTCGACCAGTTTTGTGTTATCAGCTTTTTTCAAGAGAATTCAAAATTAATAATAAATTTAAAGATATTCATTTTCATCTGTTTTTATGTATGTTATTGGTAGATTTTTAATAATCTAATCATATTTAATTTTATAATATGAAGTATCAATGTTTAAATGTTAAAAGTATTAATGATATTAAAATTATAATTTTATAATAAAACTCCGACACCAATTGGTAAAAGGGGACATATATATATATATGCTTTTTTATCAGTATACATTTCCTCTATGTATACCAGCAAAATACGCGAGTCAAATGCATTAATGTATGTGTGTTTAGTTGCCTATAACACGCAACTGAACATACATATGACAAATAGGCAACTAAACATACACACATTAATCGGTTCAATGCGTTTGACTCGCGTTTTTGCAGGTATATACTTCCCCTAATGTATACTGATAAAATAACCTCTCTGTATATATAATTTTATAATAATTCGAAGCAATAATTTTTGTTTTTGCTTTATTTGCTATTATTGTATTGTAATGAAAAGTGGATATTGGGAACGACGTAAATAGTATGATACTTTTCTATTTTCGTGCAGAACACAAGAATCGAAGAGAATTTGAACTAATTAATTTTCTTAACAAATTGTAGTAATTTTATGAGGTTTACTATTTGTACAATTAGTAATCAGTAAATGAACTAAACTAATTAATATTTTACATGGCTGAGGCGCTAGGCGATCGCATGTTGATTTTAATACGAACATAACAAACTAGCATGTCTTCAGCAAATAACCACACAGCACAAGGCTAAATTAATTTATTTATTATTATAATCAGACTGAAACTACACCCTTTCAACTCAAGCCACAAATTAATCCAACCCCCCTTACACACACACACACACCACAACATTATAAAACATATAATCAATTATGTACTCCTTGTAGCGAGTTGAAAAAAAAATACCCGAACGGTATACGCGGCATTATTATAAAAGTGGTGGAGGGATGTAAAAAAAACCTCTTATATTATTTACGGTAGCCTTTCTAGGGGATTAAGATTGAGGATTTCAGTTAATGCCGACGTAAAACGCCTAGCAACAAAGTGCTACCTGAAAGGCTCCACGTGTATTTTCCACATAATCGAAACGATGTTCGTTCCTTCCTACCTATACATCATATAATCAAAGGTGGTATGTGCGTTTTTTTTACGGGCCCTCTCCATTTTGCTTTGTATAAGTTTACACCGTATAAATATAAACAAATATGCGAGCGACATGGAGAATCCATAACAGATTGGTTTAAAATATCAGGGAGATTTTGTATGCGGAGGGAATTAAAAATCGAAATTGTTTTGATATTTCATGTGAAATATATTGCAAATAAAATATTTTTTATAATGTATATGTGTACAGAAAAATTCAATTTAGATAGATCAATTATAAATTAATTAAAGACAATTTTGTGATATTAATTAATACAACATTTTTTTTGTATTTATTTGTATAATATACTAACAAAATTGAAAACTAAAAAATTGTGTTATTTCAACTATTTTTGTATAACCTGTAATAAGTTATACAAATAAAGTAAAAAAATGTTTTATTTAATAAACTCAAAATATATACAGACCTAAAAGTCCTAACATTTAACAAATTTATAACATTGATTTTTCACTCTAACAAATATTAAAACAATATTATTTTAAAATGATCCGTATTAAAAATGTGATAGATTTATGATTATATTAAACCTTTGCATAAAAATATACAATAAATTATACTTTGAAAATTCAGTCCTTATCTCTAAAAATTTATAATAATCAATAATTCTTGAATATTTGAGGTGAAGTAAACGCCACGGTACATTTTCAATATTAGGACAAAGGAAACACTTAAGTTATTCCGTTTTACATTATATTTATATCTATGAAATTGTAGAAACTTTCAATGGACAACATTGAGGTATAATTTATATTTAATTAAATATAATGTGGAAAAGAAACATCTCTGATAGGATTTGAACCGACCGTCAACCGGGGGACGTGGTTTCAAATCCCATCAGAAATGTTTTTTTTTTTCCACTTTATATTTAATTACATATATATTTTACCTCAATGTTGTACATTGAAAATTTCTAAAATTCGTAGACTTAATAACTTTTTTATACCACTTAACAATTTATTTCACTGCGAGTAGTTTCGACTACATGGTACACTCAGTTTTAGAATGATTACGATGTAATTGAAACTAGTCACAGTGAAATAAATTGTTCAGTGGTATAAAAAAGTTATTAAGTGTTTTTTTATCTTAATAATAATAATCAATAATATTATTTAATTAAGATTTGTTAAAGTCAAAATTAATATCAGTAGGTCCTCCTCTGGTGTTTCTCAACTCAAACCAAACAAATAGTTTTAAACTAGAATAAATATTTCAAAACCAAGGAAGTAATAGGGTTTTCAATTACTGTGAAAAAAAAAAAATGAATAAGTAGTAATAATTTTTAGATATAATAATTACTACTAATACATTGAAAAAAAAATGTATAAATAATAATTATATTATATTTTACAGTAATTGAAAACCCTATTACTTCTTTGGTTTTGAAGTATTTATTCTAATTTAAAACTATTTGGTTTGAGGTGATAAACACCAGAGGATCTATTGATATTAAATTTGACTCTAACAAATCTTAATTAAATAATAATATTTTTACAAGTATAAGCAGTTTTGTGTAATTGTTTTTTCTTTCAATGAATTTTATTAAAAAAAAAACAGCCAATTGGTTAATATATTCATTTAACATAATTACAATTGACAGAAATTAGCTGTTTAATTTGTTTTTAATTGTTACCGTAAATTATTTCTTTCCAATTATATTCTAAAGAAGGTAGTTTAACGGATATCATCATTATCATTAAGGGATTACATATGGAACACACTGGTCCGAAAGACCGAAATGGTCAACACCATTTATCGGTTCGCTAGATGAATACATATATAATATAATTAAAACTCTGTCTGATTCATTTGCATATTTTCTCTGCAATTAGTTTTTTTAATTATGTATATTGAAATAGATTTATTTAGCAAGAGTTATACGAGAACTTAATTAAACGTAATATTTGCTTTTCAATCGAAGGTCCATTATGATGCAAATATTCCTTTAACGACTCCAATTACAACTGTCACTCGATTGTTATTAATGAGACTTTTTATTAAAAAATAGGAAAATAAAACCTGCATCCCGCAAAGTATAATCCATTTCGAACTGAAAGTGCACCCGTAATGCGGCATTTCATAAAAATGTAATCTTATCTCTTGGCGGCTGCAAAGTTTCTTTGACATCCGCCGCGAGATTCCATCAATTGGCTGATCTCTCGATTCCGTTAAGGGTGTATGGGAATGTCTGCGTTCTTTGAAATCGAATACCCTCTGGTCTCGCCCGTAATGGCATTCCGGGAACTAGCCACGGGGATTAATGAAGTAATTACATTTGTTGTGCGGTTGGTGAACATTAAAGGGGATTATAATTACGTTCGTAAATATAAATCTGCACGGATTTTGGTTTATTTACAAAATTGAATGTAATATTTATAATTAAAAATATTAACTATATCTGATGTATTTGTACTATGTTAAAGCAAACAGCTTAAATACAAAGGTGTATTAATCTTTGGTGTAATTAGATATATGTAAAAGGAGATTCCGTCAACAAATTAATAAATAAATTATTTACGAAAGGATTACAATATTCTGGAGACAAAACGTATCCTTTACGTTGATTGTTTAGGCGACAGGAATCATCTTAGAGATGGAAAATTAATCGAGGCATATTTTCAGTTACATCTCAGGTAAAAACACAGTTAAATAAGTATTTGATTCAGTGCAGAAATAATGTTATTCCTTTTATATGGTTCTCATTAATAACTTGATGAAACATGATCATAATATTAATAGGTTGAAAAATACACTTGATTTGTTTCACTGCGTAATTTATTTCCTCCGACTAGTTTCGACTCTCAAGGATGAGAATAACAAAAATCGAAAAATTAAATTAAAATCGAATTAATAGCTATTGAAGTCGGAAGCAGGATATGGATAAAAGAAGAAATATCATTGTCACATGCTCGAAGGGGTTTACTATCTCCACTATTAAGGCTTTTCACACAGCATTACATTATAGACTCGAAAATATGGAAATTAACTTATTAGACTTATACAAAAATTTTTATTCGGACAATTACATTTTTACAAACGTTGAGTGTATTCGCTAAAATAAAAGTTTGTCTATCTTGCACTATCGACCGGAGGTCTTTCTGCCCTCACTCAATTATCTTCAATTATATGAGTGCAACCTCATTTTTCATTCAGGAATTAGATAGAAAATGAATATTTACTTACATATACTTAAAGATTTTACGAAAAATGGCGCGGTAATCTCCAAAAACTATGGAAGGGATAATTATTTTTTTAATAAAAAAACAATCTTTAACGAAGTAGAAGCCTGTATTATTTTTTTTTATTTTCAGCTTCATAAAATATCTACAAAAGTAATAATTGTGATTTTTATTGGAAATATGCATACTATTGCAATAAAAATCGTCTTTTTGCATTAAATTAAAAATATCTTAAAAACCGTTATTTTACTTTTACATTTTTTGAAAAATTAAGCTTTGCTTTGTATTTCCACGCAGTTTTGTGATGATACCGCAAAAGTAATAATTTTTGTGATTTTTTATTGAAAATATGCATATTATTGAAATAAAAATTGTCTTTTCGTTAAATTAAAAATATCCCAAAAATATAGTTCTGGTATTTTTTTTTATTTTCTGAAGGAGCAAGGTTTTCTTAAAATCCCTACGCATTTCTATGATGCTATGAAAAAAGTAATAATTTTTGTGATTTTTGCAGTAATAATTTTTTACATTGCAATATGAAGCAATCGCAATAAATATTGTCTTTTCGCATTAAATTTAAAATGTCTCAAAAAGTGTGGAAGGGGAATTTTTACGTTTTCTAAAAGATTAAGCTTAGTTTAATATCACCACGCAATTTCATAAAGATATTCCCAAAACAATATTTTTTGTAATTATTTAATTACAAATATTTCTAGTATATTGATATAAAAATCGTCTTTATTGCATTAAATCGAAAATATCTCTAAGACTTCGTATGGGGTATTTTTTTGAAAGTATAAGCTTTTCTTTAAAAAAACACGCAGTTTCATAAAGATACCATAATGGTAAATATTGTTGTGATTTTTTTGTATTGAAAATAAGCAGAAAATTGCAATAAAAAGGATTTTTGCATTAAATTTAAAATATCTAAAAAACTTTATATCATTATTTTTTTGTTTTTTTTTATATATAATGAAAGAGCAAGTTTTGCTTAATATACCTACGTAGTTGCATAAAGATATCATAAATGTTAATAGTTTTGTTATATTTTATAATTGAAAATATGCTGAAAATTGCAAATAAAATTTTCTTTTCGTATTAAATTGATAATATCTTAAAAACTGAATGTGAGCGATGTTTATTTTTTCCATTTTTTGAAAGAACAAACTATGTACATTATGTCCAGTTTTACAATAATATCGCAATAGTAATAAATTTTGTTATTATTTTATTGATAATATTCAGAAAAAAAAATCGCCTTATTTTTCATTAAATTCAAAATATCTCAAAAACTGTGGATGGGGTATTTTTTATTTTTTACATTTTCCGAAACAGTAAACTTTGCTTAATATACCTACATAGTTTCATGACAATATTCAAATTGCAATAATTTTTGTGATTTTTTATTGAATTACAATAAAATTCGTCATTTTCGGTGTATATTGATAATATCTCAAAAAATGTAGAAAGGGTATTTTTTGATTCTTATATTTTTTTTGAAAGAATATGATTTGCTTAATATCCTCACTCAGTTTTATGAAATACCCCTAAGTATAATTTTTTATGATTTTTTTTTTCAATTGAAAACATCCTAAAAATTGCAATAAAAGTCGTCTTGTTCGCGTTAATTTGTGAAAATCTCAAAAACTGTGTGTTTATGTTTTTTTACATATTCGAAAAACATTATTAAGTTAATACCGTGACAAAGTATGAAAATTGTATCCATATTATGTTTATTTATTATTTTACTACTTTTGCCGTAGATTTGCATTTTATCAAATATGACCCACCCGTGAATGTATTTGGAAATAAATAAATATAATTGAAATTAATTGAGATCGGATAAAAAACAAAAGAGTTATTTGACTTTTGATCGTTACAAATTCGGATCTTCCCCACCCTTTATTTCAAGAGTAAGAAAAAAAGTCTCTAACATTTTTGTTTCATAAATTCATCATGATTCATCAAGTGTAGTTTTATGATGCCTTTATAATAATAATATCTATTTTTATTATCCAGAACATAACAAAAATAGAAAAACAAAGATATAAAAAATATAAACGAATCCTAAGAGTAGTTCTGATACATGAAAATAAGATGCAATTCAGATGTGTACCAGGTTTGAACTTTTTTGTTGTTGTTGAGATAATCGCAGTATTATATTTTTGACAGTTCATTGCGTCCCCTACTGGTAGAGTTACGAACTCTAAAATTATTTCCAGAGTTTTCTCATAACAAATTTTATTAATATTTATTTTACTTGCAAGCTTCTTATTTTGACACCTGGTATATTTTGCAATTGCCGGAGCGTGGTATTGGCCTGGGAAGAAGTTTTTTCTCTGGATATTTACTTTGTAAGTCAAGTTTGTATTATTTTAGGGATATAAAAATAATTTATTTAAATATTTTTAATAATTTAGTTCGAGTGATGAAATGAGAATATTTTTTCTTGTATGTTGTTCCAATCAGCCACTAACGAAATTTTTGTATATAACTAACTTAATTATTCTAATAAAATTTAAATAAAGTAATCGATAATAGTTTACGTATAGCTATAGATCCATAATTATCATTAGGGAAATACAAAATGTTTGCATAACGGGTACACATAACGCGAAATGTCACAGATTTAGTTTAATCGATGTTTATTACAGGTATTTCCGATTTAGGCAATGAAAGGAGATTAAATGGCAACAGGAGGGGCGAAACACGAAACAACCACTCAGAAATGCCAAGCCCGCGGAATAACGGCATTCTGACATATTTATAATGCGATCCGACATTAAAAGTTTATGAATAACATTATCAGGACGGCGATTCCAAAACAAAGCCCATTTGCATTTTCGGCCTACCGTTTACCGTGAGATTTTAATAATAATAAAGCACCTACTTGAAAATGTAAATTTACTTTGCCTAAGTAGATATTTTAAGTACGTTAAAGTTATAATCTAATAAAAACTACAATAAATAATAGGAAAATCTGAAAAAAAAAAAATATATTATCACAAAAAAAATATAATAACTAACTATATATCTTTATTCAAATGTGTAAATGTATGTAGAATAATATATAAAATTAGAATTAAATTCTGCAGATGAATCGGCAATCGACCGGAGATCTTTCAGCCTTCTATATAAAATTTTTTAACGTTTTCCGAATTTATAATTTAATATTGGGGGGCAATCACATCATTTATACTACGACCAGTGCTCCCACCCCATATAAAATTTATCATCATAATATAACAATTCTTTAACTTAATATTATTTTATCATCCGGGACTTAATGAAACATTTACATTTTTTTCTTTCGGCTTCAATAGCCTTTCAAATAGCTTTTAGTTCGATTTTAATATTTACAAACATAGAAGTGAGAGATACTAAGTAAATTTTCTACAAATTACATAATTTATATTTTATTCTAATAAAAAGTGAGTTTTAGTTAGGACGGATATGCAAGTACCCCTAAAATGCGATTGACAAACTTTGCCAAAAAACTACTCCATTGCCCTACTCCTCGTGGTTTCGTTCTTGCTTTTAGAGCGATACGAAATCTTTTGTCATTTGCGTTTCTACAAAAGGGCTTGATTGATAATTAGAATATTAACAATAGGAATCGTTAATATTCTAATTAAGTGCTTCATTTTTTTATCCGTCTCAGTCTCTATGGATAGAACAAAATTTAATTAATCAATTAGATTAATATTCTTTTTAAATTATATTTATATCTATGAATTGAAGTACAACATTTAGATATAATTTAAATTAATTAAATATAAGTGGAAATGAAACATCTCCGATGGGATTTGAACCCATGTCCCTCGATTTCTAGCTGATCAATTTATATCAAATCTCATTAAGTGTTATATTCAATTTATGCAGACATTCGTTATGGGCCCGAGGACGATACACAGCAATGAAAATTCATAAATATAAACATAATAAGGAATATCAATTTAATTAATTTATTAAAAAAGCGACATTTGCATTTCCATTCCAATATTCGACTTCAGTTGTTAGCGCTGTGTATCGTCCTCGGGCTCGGCTAGAAATCGAGGGACATGGTTCAAGTCCCATCTGAGATGTTTATTTTCCACTTATACTTAATTAATTTAAGTTATATCTCATGCTGCACATTGAAATTTTCTTCAATTCATATGTAATTAATTTGCTATTTTTTAATTAACGCGAAAAACAAACTTGTTACGTTTGAAGCAAAATTCACACATATAACATTTTTCGTAAAATGTAAAGGTCTTTTTAAAAAATCAGTCGCTGAAGAATTCAGGAAGTTGTTTTTTTTCTCGGATTCAAGTAGCCACAGCTCACTTCACCTCATCGTCGGTGGTGTAATGATTATCCTCGAGATCCCACTTGAGATGACGGAAGAAGTGGATGTCGCATGGAGATAATGTAGATTTCACAATCATCCCAAGTTCCACACATATACAGTAATAGAAAGGTGGTTGGAGTTCCAAAAACAACAAATAAGAGGATTTCGTTGCGGTAATGAAGTTATTTCAGTTATTTGCTTTGCAGCTATTATGTTGCAAATATTATTCCACCCTTCCGCAATAAATAAAAACAAAGTTGTAATGAGGTTATTTCAATAAATTAAATAAAAATAATTTGAAAATGATTATTAAATTATTTTCTTTTTTGCATCCGTGATTTTATATTACGTGAGTACTTTAAAACAAATATACATTACAATAACTACTCCTCGGGCATATATTTGGAGCTATTCCTTATAGGAAATGTTATGTTTAACTTAATTAACTTCACAACCTATGTATACAGATTTCTATTGCAAAAGCTGCTTAGACTGTGAAGATATAAATAACGAACTTGTTAAACTTCAAATTTCCCACACAGAACACCATAATGGACATTTGCTGTTGCTTATCAATAACATATTGCATAATGCAACAATTTTTGATTCGAGAATATTTATTGTAAAGAGTAAAAAAAAACAACAAAACTAGGTAGGTTTCTGGACACCAGCTAAAGTAAAGCATTCACTTGTATAGTTTGTATAGTTTCAAGTGAATGATTTACTTTATCTATTAGTATATTATTCATAAGTGAGTTATGATGTCCATAAAACATGATAGACGAAACGTTTTAAATTATTTGTATTTTTATTGTGTCACAGCTGATGTTTCGCTACACAGTACCATCATCAAGTGAAGATGTTAAATAATGTTCATTAACATATTAACCTGATGATGCTACTGTGTAGTGAAACATTTGTCGTGAGACAATAAAAATAATTTTGAAACTATACACAGGTTTTACTTTATCTAAACAAGGACGCAATTTTAAAAAATGAAAGCCTCATCCATTCAATATAATATGCCAATATTTTATTTAGTAAATAAATCGGAAAAAAATTGTTTACGAATTGTTTAAGTCAAGTATACAATTCACCGATTTAATGTTGCAATAAAATCTATTGGAAGAGTGAGATTAAAGGCAGGTGCCTTTCCAGGAGAAGCCACAGAACGCGCCCGAAGGAATTGATATTGAAATTGTTTCGTCTTGTGATCGGCGCGGAAGGGAAAGGAGATCGCCCTTAGCCGAAAACGCCGGGAAATTACTGTAATTCCCTCCTCTATTCAAATATTTGAAATATATTGTAGGAGCTAACTTTCGCCGAGCAAAAACAAAGGAGAGATAAAGGAAAAGGAAACTTTATTAAAGTACGGGAGTCGTTCAGGAATCAAATTTCTCTCGTCGCGGGTCCCTGTTTAACGCAGCGAACTACCGCATTCTGACACACCGATATAATTTATTAGATGGGTTACAGAAGTTCGGCACCGCCGCCAATATTCACAAGCCATTATGCAGATTAGTCGACGGATTCGCCATGTCGCCAAGTCGAACGGAATTGAACCCGATCCACATTTATCTCCATTATCTATGGTCACCTCCTATTCAATTATCGCCAATTTTAATATTTCAAAATGACGTTTTTATTATTAAAATAAAATCATTCCATTAATTATTCCAATAATCTACATTATTTTACATCACTATTTAAGTGCATTATTTTCCTGTCAAATTCACACATCTTTATTACAAATAGTTACAAAACTCAATAGCATAAATAATTACTGTTTGGGCTATCGACCAAAGGTCTTTTTGCCCCTTCCTTTCATTTATTATTTTTCCATTATATTTTCGTATTCGATATATTAAAAATCAATAATTCTTGGATCTTGAAGGCTTCACTTCGTGTTACATTTACAATTTTGATGTAAAAAAAAAAACACTTAACTTCTTTATGGTGGTTTAAAGAACTTATTGATAAGTTATTTTTTTATTAATCAACTCGCAGTGAAACAACTTATAATGGCTTCAAACTATAGCAGTGAGAGATACATTTAGAAACAAGTATACAAATCCAAACCTAACTTAGCCTGTTCTGAATTGATCTCTTATTGCTATGGCTTAGAATCATTATAAATCGTTTCCCAATGCTGATTAATTATCATCAGCGACCTACTCATGCTGTTGGAAAACAAATATCCATGTCAAACAGCGAGAGGTAGAGGTGTTATTTGAGCTGTCATTGGGAAATGTATGATTTTTAGAACAGGCGCCTGCTTTTAGATCGTCTATTTAATGGAATTTTTTTTTCAACTCTATCTATTGGGAACTTTATGATTTTCCGTAAAAATTCAAATTAGGGAGTTGTAGAGTTTTCAAAAAGTTACAACTTTGCTGTTGACAGTTTTGTTCTATCTCTAATAATATTTTTTATGACCGAAAAAAACCCAAAATGCTATTTTAAGATCGACAATTTTTCTGGAATAATTCTCTTTTTTTTTCAATCCTTTCATGGAATAATGTTTTCTCAATAAATGGGGGACGATGCAATATTAACTAAAAAAATTTCTTATTTACACTTCCTATCGGAATAGATTTACTGCCCTCTTAATATTTTCATATCAACGAACAAGTGATCTCACTGCTGCATTATTTTTCTTTGTACAATACGGTGTGAAAAATTAAGTAAGTTCTTACAAATAGCCAGATTATGTAAATAAGATATTTTGATTGCAAAAAATATTTGTCTCCTACTGGAATCCATTATTTTCTAAAATACCTTGTGAACAAACCAGGTATTTGTAATGACTTGCCTGGTTTGATCACATGTTATTTTACAAAGGAAGACACGGTATTTTACCCGTGTCGTCAAACCAGATAGGTCCTTACAAATTCCCAGAGACTTAATTATGTACTTAAGAAGTAATAATATTACATAATTTATTGCTTCTTTAATATAAATACGTTCGAGTTGTAAAACGTTAACAACTTCGCGTAATTAGAGTCATAGCATAGACAAAAATTCAAGGAATTCGGTATTTTAACTCTTCCCTCCATTTATATTTTGGAATACTTAATGCACGTAAAGACAAATATAAACAAATACGCTAGCCATAATATAAATCACGACCATAATACTCGATTAATTAATTATTCTGCCGTTTTTTCGGAGAGAACGATTACGATAACATCCTCAAGGAATGGGAATGAAATCAATAAATCTAGTCCGAAATATTATTCGAATACAACAAATATTTGAACGTACTGGAATAATGCGTATGTATTTAAAAGTTGATTATATGTAAATAAAAAATATGTATTATATAAACATTAAACAAAAACCCATGCCTGCTACAAATACGTTTATGTACATGCCAAATAAGTGTTAATTTTTATGGAATAACATGTTATAATATTCTACCCTTTGCAATACCAACTCTACAAACCAGACCTGGCAGCATCTAATATTAAAGCTTTAACTTTTGATTTAAGTTAAAGCTTTACTATAGAATGCTGCCTTTTATGATATGGATGCATTTTTATCATTAAAATTGTAATTTTTTATATTTCACTTCTGTATGATCATGCGATCCTAAACACCAATAAAGTATTTTTAATTTCAAAGCCGACACTTTCTCAGCCGAAGCTGGAAAAATGTACACCTGCTAATTTTGGGTTCGGCTCGGTGGATGGAGATGACGTTCATCATATCCCATTTACACCGATGATATATATTGGTATATTTGTTCAATCTCAGAAACTTTCTTGTTATGCGGCAAGTTTGGAGAATAACACTTTTTTTGTATAATATTGCACAGGTGGTACGGTAATTCAATGCGTTGTATATTTTTTGTAGAATTTTTCCTGTAAACTCCATTAACTGAAATTACTAGTGGCATTATTTCGATAGTTTCAAGATATTTTTCATTTCTATAGCGAGGTTTTCATATTTCGAACATTTCTCAATCTCTGCTTTTGACAGTTAAAGGGCATCCTATATCAATAATCAATGCTTTTTTGTCAATGTTATCAATAAATATGATGTCTGGCCGTTAAAATCAATCGTTCTCTTAGTTATTACTGTTCGATCCCAGTATAATATATATTCCTGTGATTCTAAAAATGACCCAGGGGAGTATTTGTAGAACGAATATACATAATCTTTATTGACAAACATGATACAATATCTATTAATAACATAAAATATATATAGAAAATCTTTATTTCTGAGAGATACTTTAAATTACATTACAATATTTACAACATTACAATCATAAACATATAGTTAAGCCTCAGAAAATGGCTATCGACCATCGGTCTTTCTGCCAAACATAAAATATTACAATGTATATAGTAAAAGTCTGCCAATTGGCTATCCATCAATGGTCTTTTCGTCGAAAAGTGGGTTATTTATTCAGAAAGTAGAGTTATCAACATCATTATAATTAAAATTCTTATTAAAAAATATATAATTGTGTTAAATAAAGAAAAGAAAAAAAATATATATATTCAAAATGAAACATTTTTAAACTTTACATTTCACACGAAGTACAACAATCAAAACTTTCGAAACGGATATTAATATCGTTGAGCCGGCCGGAGTCTGGCTGCAGCTTTCGCGGGTCCGCCTCGATTATTAAAATATCAGGCTTCTTCAACTTTCTTTGAAAGGATTACCGACAACAAGCGCGGGTTTCGTTAGTATGTACTTTTACGCGCTGTTTGCTCTCAACATTTTACATTTATTCCCTGTGTGTGTTTTCAAAAATCGCAGTAAAACACGCCACATGCAGCCTCATTGTACATCAGTCCCGGAGTCGATACACGAGCCCGGAGTATGCATATTAGCTTTGAGGAGATGCATTCCGTTTTCCAATTTCGTGCAATTTGCGTGGATTTTTCTGACCTGGATAAATAAAACGCTCGGGATTCAATAAATATCTCTGCGATATAAGGGTATACGATATACGTTTGTATTTTGAGATTTTTGTTATAATGCTATATATAAGGTCGTCAAGGATGAAAACAGGAAAAGCTGGTTGATAACTTAAAAATACAAGGAATTATTTCATTCATCAAAGTATGCATCCATATTGTTTGTACACTTTTGCGGTGCACTTTTTCTGTTGCGGACGAGATTGGATGAATTCTTGGAAAGCCAGTTTTACAGCATTGTCGGATTAAATTGTTTTCCAATTAAAAAGTTGCTTAGAGCTAGATCTGGTGAGTATGGAGGATGATGAAGAAGTTCCAACTCCAATTTATGTAGTTCTGCAACAGTAATTTGTGCAGTGAGTGGTCTAGCGTTATCATGCAATAAGGTACAAGTCGGTCTGTTGACCAATTTAGGCTATTTCTCTTTAAGTTTTTGCGTCATTTCATCCAGTTGGTTGCAGTATATTTCCGATGTGATCGACGAGATAGATTTCATGAAAATATTACGCTTTGGAGTGTATTTTGGTGATTCATCATTATCCAACCGCAGTGCTGAACGTTTGCGATGGTCATATTGGATCCATTTCTCATCACAAATGACAATTCGATTAAAAAATGGATCAGGTTTGTGATAAGAAAGGAACATCAAACAAGCTTCGAAACGCCTTTGTTTTTGTTTTTTTATTCGGTTGATGTCGAACCTATTTATCCAACTTCATCACATAAATTAAATAAAAATAATTGATAAATCATTAATAAATTCAAAACTGTTTCACCAAGTGTTAAATGAGAAATTAATCAAATATTGGAAAATATTGTTCAGTATTTATCAGTTGTGAGCCCAAATTTCTTTATTTTCAAATACTGATTTCTTTTATGGAAAATCGAGTAATTTTAGGAATTAAAAATAAATTGATATTTATCATTAACAATAATAGAATATTAATTAATATTAATAAAATAATCATATACTAAATTTAACAGTAATGAAAAACATCGAAAAGATTGATATTATATCAAATAATAATTACAAGATTATTTATATAAATTAAATATAAAGAAAATTGTCTATTGACAAGTGGTTTATCAGCTTGCAAAGATCAGTCTGGGCTATTCCGAATGAAGAAATATTATATCTAACGCAAAGGTTATTAATGACTTGATAATCTAAGAATACATGTCAACATTTATATATTATTTATATGTTATGCAGATACCATGAAATGCAGTACTCTGTTGATATATTTAATCGATCAAAATTTAATTTTACTGCTATATTAAAATCTTGTTTATAATAATAATATAATGCTGCAGGTTGTATATTTTGTTAGTTTTAAGTATTGTTTATTTGCATTATGTTATTTTTTTGTTTTGTTGTGTAATTTTCTTTGTAATTAAGCTTCGGCCTGTATTGGAAATAAAATTATAATTGTTATTACAAAACTCTTTTAGATAGTATATCGTACATGTTAAATTTAATATGTCTAGTACGGAGCAGCCATAATAAACTCAGGCCTCGATACACAACAAAGTCGAGATTTCCTGGGTGAAAGGGCACAGCACTGATATTGGGAACAGGAGAGCTGATTCATTGGTAGGAGCTGCGGCTAGTATATACGCCTGGCACACTAATGCGCCCCCCTTTAAGTTCCCCATATGCATCTTTGCATCCTTATACTCTAAAGAAATTTAGGTGTAGATGGGATGATGTAACAGGTTGTAGACTTTCTAAGGAAACCCTTCGGTATCCAAATGAAAGACCGCCCAAACAATACATGCGGCTGTCCAGAGTGAACTTAAAACGAATCACGACTGTACTGACTGGAAACTTGCAGATTTAGAGCACACCTCCACAGACTGGAGATTGTAGAATCACTAGACTGTAGATGGTGCTGTTTGGAGGATGAAATTCGGTGAAGAATAGCCAGAAATGGCGAAAATCAGGGATCTACCTACTGCTAGCATATCTTGATGAGGTAGGCTGGCTGTGCTAACACATAGTCCAGATACTCTAAAGGGAGAAAGCATTAGGCGCCTAACGAGGCCTATGTGTGCCTGTGCTAAAAGCGCACCTCTCACAAAACCGTAACGGAGCAGCCCTGAATATTTGTTTCTGATTTAATTACTTATTAAAAAGTAATAAATAATAAAATTAAAATAAAATAAAACAGGGATAATTCACACTTTTACAGTTATTTAAATTAAAATAAACTCAAACAAGGATAAATTACTGGCAATAATTAATACAATTTGATTAATTCTTTTTTTCCTTGCTTAATTTTATTGTAATAATTTAATTATTGTAAAATATATTAATTTCTTAATTAAAATAAAACCCAACAAGAAATAATGGGTAATCTGTGTATACTTTTTTTGATAAAATATTTCTCATCGTGCACGTTCTGGTAGTAATGTTTCAATAAAAGTTTAGTTCTCTGACCTGCAAGGTGGTAACAAGATTTCAGGCAACGAACGAACTGAGGGAATCGATTCACAGGCCGAGCACATATTTCACGAGTTTTTTATTTGGTTAAATATATACAGAAAAAGTACCTGCAAAAAATTCGATCCATACTGGGCGTGGATTTTGTATACTGATATATGAAAGTAAAAAAAAGAGAAGCATATCGATTTTGTTCTTAAATAAAATATGTTAATTGTTACTTTCTTGGATAGTTTAACACATTTTGGAAGTAATTCATAAAATAATATACAGTCATATGCATAATTTTTTATATGTGTATTACTGAATACTAATTAAATTATTTACCATTGAATGTATTAAACATATTTAGTAGTGCATATGGCTCGAAAATCGGAGTTATTATATAAGGGAAGTGTTAAGTTTAACGTGTACGTTATTTTTTATCATTACAGCTTTTTTAATAGATATATATATACATAGAATGTGAATTAAATTAATAACGTAAACGTTAAACTTAACATTTCTCGTACGTAATAGCCCCGATTGTCTATATTAATAGTCGCAGCGTAATCTTGAATCAATGTTGGATTATTAAATCCTGTATTCACAAATATTATTAGTGCATCGAAGGATTATTTATAACAAAACCAGAATTATTTTCGGATTGCGTCAAAATATATAAAACAATCATTATATATTTTGACGCAATCCGAAAATGAATATTAAATTCCGTATTATTCTCTAACTATTAATACGAGTAAAAATCTGTTTTTTAATATGACCAAATTTAGGGTGTAGACTTAAATCAACAACTGGGGCATTAATAATAATTATTAATGTCGTTCGATTGTCAATGTGATGTATAAACCATAACTTGTCAAACAAAATGCAGAACTATCTCAAAACACACGAATCGAGTAGATACTGAAAGATTTTTTTTTAAGAACGTATTTTCCAGAATCAGAGTATTTAATACAAACATCGATTAATTGAATTGTTTCATTATTGTTAAGTTTCCCTTAACTAACAACAAATTAAAAGCATTGATGCATGATAACACAAGAATAATCTTGACCTAACCCAAGACACACATCTTGTATCATACACACTAATTTCTTGATATATCAAATTTTAAGTATTTAAAATAAATGAAGAAAGGAATACAAGTTGTTTTATTTTTAATTATTTAAAACAACAGATTGTAGAATATGAATTTAATTCGTAGTGTGACATACATATGATAATAATAATTATATTAAAACACACTGCTTCAGCTTATTTCTATGTATGAGATTTCTATCAGAAAATTGTTCTTATTGGGGTTGATTTGTATTAAATAACAGTTTATGATGGTTCAATGTAATAATTAATGAAGATGCATTTGAAACAATATGCACAAAACTTTAATGAAAATTACAGCACAGCACAATAGAGTAGGTAGTGTGTATCGGAAACTTTTCAAACGGGTACGGTAATAACACCGTGCGCGCAGATATTACAGCCGGTATTAGCAGCAGTCAATTAAGCCCGACCTGGAAAGCCATAAATAAAGCGTTTTTTAAATTAAAAATTGTGTGTTACGTAACGCTAACGAAATTAGCTGGCTCAGCAAATGATTATATGGTAATACAAGTATAGTTCCTCGGTGAATGGAGTGGAGTGTGTGAGATATGCAAGTTTTGCCATTCTCGTGGCCCCTCATGAATATTAATATCGTAATGCAGTGC
Organism: Philonthus spinipes; assembly: GCA_963082785.1. Taxonomy (NCBI): domain Eukaryota; kingdom Metazoa; phylum Arthropoda; class Insecta; order Coleoptera; family Staphylinidae; genus Philonthus; species Philonthus spinipes. The sequence goes on along the minus strand of OY720307.1, from coordinate 17,219,400 downwards.
CAGCCGTGGAGGAAGCGAGAGGCAGTAGCTCTCCCGTTGCCAGCCAGTGGCAGTGGCTACTCCACAAAGCCCTCCAAACACGGCTTAAATAGTTATTTCATTCCGCTAAACTGTATTAACACGGGCTTATTAAATATTACACACCTACACAATTTCAACTTTGCGTATTCACATCGAGGAATCAATTTTTGCTCACTTACTTTTTTTTACAACTTTAACTCAGCGCGCAATTAATAATTTAAATCTTTTATTTTCGCAAAATATTTTAATGAATAATGTGTGCTTTGAAGAATAAACGAGCATCAAGGAATTAATACGTAATGCAAATAAGACGCAAGGACTGAAATTTATTCCCATTCATTAGCCTAAAATTAATATTCCTGAGGAGTGTTTTCTTAATTTAACTAATTGAACGAATTTACCCGGAGAATATAAATCAAGCGGCTGCTTAATAAGTCCATTCACAAACAAAGATAGGCCCGTTAAAACGGCATAAGAAACCAACCAAACTTCGTTAATTTTACAAAGTTGAGCAACCAACACACGGAATCTTTTTCGGTTTTACTTCTTTGTATGCGTTCAGCGTTCAAACAAATACCTGGAGACTTACACTTGTACACCGTATATAGGTTTGAATTATTTAAGCATTTCTACATTTACATTTAAAAGACGAATATTATAATCACATTTCATCCTCTCGTAGGTTGGTGTGACATTTTTGGTGAAAATAATCTAAAAACTAATTTCTACATGTTAGTTAGGTTTACATTGCATATGCTGCACTCTTGTATTTTACAATATTGAATCAACATTGACAAAATAACAATATTAAAAAAAATATTATCGCTACTGGGCTTAGTGGAAGACAAAATACAGTAATAGACGTTTTATCGGATACTACGATTGATATAAGACCTTTTGACAAATATAATAAATATTAATATTTATACTAGTGATGGGCAAAGTCGATCTTTTATTACTGCTAGATTAAGTATATTATAATTTTATGAATGTTATTTATTATAAGAATATCATGAATAACTTCCCATTTATTAATAAACATAAATTTGAAATCACTTTTTCCTTTTAAATATTTAAAATGACACATTTAGTGATACTCGATTACTAATATTATTCGATTTTGCCCAACACTAATTTATACTATTAATATTGTATAATTATTAGCATATTATTAAATATGCCAGTTAATTATTATTATAATTATTTATTATTATTGTGTATATCGTTATTTAACAATTTGTCAATAAATAATTTATTATTATTACTTAGTGGGAGGATATAAGGATGACGGCCACTCTCACCTAGGAAAACACAGAAAAGTCATGAAAATTACGCATCAAGATTTCTGAAGGGTCTGCAAGAACAATGAGGAAGAACAGATATTCACTTATTATTAGCATATTATTAAATATGCCAGTTAATTATTATTATAATTATTTATTATTATTGTGTATATCGTTATTTAACAATTTGTCAATAAATAATTTATTATTATTACTTAGTGGGAGGATATAAGGATGACGGCCACTCTCACCTAGGAAAACACAGAAAAGTCATGAAAATTACGCATCAAGATTTCTGAAGGGTCTGCAAGAACAATGAGGAAGAACAGATATTCACTTCCTGAATCAATGCCCCGCCCTAGAGGGAATTATAGAACAGTTCCTAGCAACAGCTCATATTAATGGGTTGACGGATCTAGTACCATTCAAGATGGAGGCTGGTCGATTACATTAGGAGCTCCAACTGGGTTTAGAGGGTAGTATAGGAGGAAGCAATGCTTTTCACCTACGTGGTAACACAAGGGTCTTGAATGGCCTAAGTGAGCCTACCTAACTTAGTGGGAAAAAACTTAAAATATAAAGATAACACACTTCTTTATATTTTAAGAATTTTTATCTTTAATATAAATTCGTACATTAAATGAAAATGTGTATTAAATTCATATTTTATCCTCTCACTAAGTAATAATAATAATTTCGCAAAAACAATAAAAAAATTACCTGACATAATGTGAGTTCCACAAACATTATTTTTCTTCTAACCTTTCGACTTCAGCTACTCAATAAAATGTAAATGTCTTTTTTGCCCATTTATTTGTTTACTATTACAGGTCATTTACGTTATTCAGTTATTTCATTGAATAGCTGAAATTTATAGAATTACAAACATCATTCAGTAATTTTCGTTGAAGTGTCAGACGTTGCAATCTTATTGATACTTTTACAATTATCATTGTAACATTAAACATTGGTGTGATTGGACGATTACCTAAAGTGATTTCCATATCAGTTATGGTATCCTAGACCTTGACCTGACACTTGGTCCGGATAACCTAAAGAGAGGAAGCATTGGGGTCCTAACGGGGCCTATGTGTGCCTGCGCAACAAGCACACCTCCCACAAAACCCTAAATATTCGTATTATTTTTTTAACTATCAAAAAGGTTCAGAACAGTAAACAATGAGTACAATGGAACTGTAGCGCTGCAGCGCTTTTACGTAAGCGGTGTCACTGAACGGTACCGCTATATGTGTGGCGCTGTATTACTTTATCAAGGGGTAAAGCATATATTTTTTTCTGCTGAATCACTTTTCAAGCCGTGCAGCTGTAAACAAAATCGCCATATTTTCGTGAGCGTCCTTAACCTCGAAAGCGAGTTCAGGGAACATCAAGCGCTTTGTGTTGTAGCGCTGCATTTCCAAAATTTTCCTGATTGCTCGGTATTTTTCGGGCTGTGTATAGTTTAACTTCAGTGTTTATTGTTCTCTTGGTTACCATGCAGTATCAGCTAATTAATTGATTAAAAATTTAGAAATAAAAATAAATGAGTGGTTCTAACGTTGACATTATTGCGTCACTGACGGGACCACAAGAGGAAACGCGAAACCAAAACAAACTTCCGGCACACCTCCGCCCTCTTTCTGCATCACCCGAATTAATTCCGACATAATTCGATTTGCCCGGTAATAACAGCAGCAAATAAAAAGCGATTAATCTCGACGGGATCGATCGCTCCGGGGACGGGATTTTAATCCGGAGGCCAATAATTGGTCTTGTAGCGAAACAAAGATTTCCGGACGGCTACACTTTCCCGCTCTGTCTGTCCCGATTTTTTCCCTCCCCCCTGGCCCCTCGCGCCGAAATTAAACAATTCCAGATTGTTAATTTAAGATAACGAGTTCAATTTTAGACGAAATAGGCGAAGGGCTCAAGGAGAGGAAACGGAATGAATGGCTTCCCGGCTTCCCGGGGAGGCGAAAATAAAGCCGGCCAGAGTGACAGGGAAAGATTTTATGGCGGTGATATGAATTGCATTACCCGATTAATTGGAGGGATGGAAAGGGGGATGATCGGAATATTTGAAACTTTAACGTCAAAAAAAAAGAAAAAGTACATTAAATTGATATTCAAACTTTATAAAACTATTAAATATAATTTTAATTTAGTCGTTCATTGCTCACATCGCTTAACACCATGAAATATATAGTTGAAAAACATAATAAAATAATTTAGTATGCTTTTTTAAGTGACCTCTGAAATAAATTATTAATTATTTATTGGACGAAAAAAGAGATCGTTTAAAATGAAGTTAGTAATATTTTCCTTGTGATTAACGTTTAATTTTGTTTAAATATTGATGCAACTTTATTTAAGTCGAATTTGTGTAGTGGACAATGAAATATAATTTTAATTTATTGATTATTAATTATATTGTTGATTTTTAAAAAGGTAAATCCGTTAAATAAATTTAAAAAGTATGCTGATAATTGTTGAATGATCATTGTATAACGTAATTAAAACACTTAAAAAACTTTCAAATTGTCTTATTGTTTAGCAACAATTGTTTCGCCACACTGTGACTTATTCAGGCGAAGAATTATACAATTTATTGATTAATAACAGGTATATATAGAGATTAAAAATGTAACCCCCGGATGGGGTGTTTTACATTTCTAAAATTAAGTATGGGTGTAACGTGGTTCTGTTTGGTCATTTAGCAGGTTGCCGCTGAATTTTATTTTATTAATTTATAAGTTTTCCATGATTTTTTTTCAATTCTTTCCTGATGTAATATTTTGAATTCTTGATTGAAGTTGTGGTTGGCGTATGTTGACGTCTTATTCTTTTTCTCCCAGCAAATTTTGTGTTCATGAATTCTGTCTGCGAATGATCTTCCCGTTTATCCTACGTATTCCTTCTGGCAGTCCTGGCATCAATTTGAAAGTTTTTTAAGTGTTTTAATTAATTTAATAAAATGTTTAACCACCATTCATCTAGCAATAAGATGGCGCTTGTGTCCTCTTCTATTTATTATGTTTTAATTAAGTTATATTTTTAATTATTTGTTAGATAAAAGTAAATGTTTATAATACACTCTACTTTCATTTTGATATTCGCTATTTATTAATGAAGAATTTCTATAAATAAATTTTTATACGATCAATAAAATTGTTTAATTATTTTAATACTAATAAAACACTCGAGATATTACAGCGAGCGAGTAGAAATCAATTTATAACTGATGCGCCCTTATTTTTAATTAAAGCGCGAATATACCCAAAGACTATTATATTTACAGTTTACTACCCATTTCACTTTATTACTCTTTTATTACAACTTAGCACATATTAAAGTGAGAAATATTATACCCTTATACAATAAACGGAGTAAAGCACGCATAAATACAATACATTACGGCCGGATGCAGGAAATGAGCAACTCGTGTTTAATTTATTCAAATTTTAATTTAGTTTTTATTTATTTTTATTCATTCATGAAATACACTCCAATGAAGCAATATTGGAAATTACAATTAATAAGTTGTCTGTAATTTTATTTATGTGTAACATTTAAAAAGAATAATTGGTAAGAAATTTCATTATCCACGCCAACCTTTTTTTGATTAGAGATCATTATGATTGATTTTATTTAAGAAGATATCACTAAATTCATAAATTTGCTTCTTTATAATTAATTTAGATAAATGAATATTAAGTTTTGGGTTAAAGAAAGAACCAATCACTGTTTGAGCTCACACTAAAGTATGACATTTGTGTAATAGTTTTATTCCGCAAAATTTCGCAATATTATATAACAATTTTTATTTCGCAGCATTCATAAATCGTCATGAGCAAATAAATCTACAACGGGAAAAAGGGTTCAAGAGGAGTACGTAGCATCAAGAAGCGGCCGAGAATTTTAAACAGGTGAGTGCCGAACCGCCATACTTTGGATGCGCCAGATCCAGATGGAGTTAGTACTTCGGCCATGAAGCTGAAATTGGGGGTGTTTGCTGCAATTACGAAGGCAGTGTTTGTACAATGTGTAAATCGCAAATAACATTTATCCAATCCGCCCAGTGTGGGATTCAAATTCGTAATTTCCTGCGCCAACTGCTCTCAAACTGTAATTCTGACCTATCCACAAACTGGTAAAGCCTACGAAATCAACCGCCGAATCTTCTTCGCAATGCGGCTTTTGGGAATTGGACTTCAAGGTCTTCTCAAGTTTTGTGCGTTCATGGATCTAGCTCGCCCGATGTACCATTATTTTTATGGCAAAGTCGTTACTGTAATTTATGACATAAGTCAAGTAGTATCTAAAATAAGTATACAGGAAGCTGAGAGAAAAACGCGTTTAAAGATAAAGTTTTTATTTCTGATTAAAAATTTGCATGTTCTTTTAGTCCGCAATTCCTGCAAATGGCCTCCAAGTACCTCGCCTACGTTTTAACTTTTACTGGCGATGGGTCGTTGCGAAAACGTATGCGTGAAATCCAAATACTGCAAGACTTGCGAGTTTTGGGAGCACAAACCAGGAACAAGGCAGTAGGCAGGAAACCTGACAGGCTAATCATGAGAGCTCATATGGTAAAATGGAATGCGATGCAGCTGTCTAGATGTTTCAGCGGTCGGAGGAGTTATATGGTGCGAAATACATCAATTATGTTGGAAACGGGGACTCGAAGACCTTCAAACACCTTATAGATGCAGAACCATATGATGACGTCACTTTATACAAGAAGGAGTGCATAGACTATGTGCTGAAGAGAACGGGAATTTGAAGAAAAACGCCACTGAACTTGGAGATAAAGGTGAACTTACCGGGAAACTGATTGGTGAGCTCTTCATAAATTTTGGATTAGCCGTTCGTCGAAATCACAATTCCATCGAGAAGATGAAGCAAGAAAGCATAAGTGCTTTATGTTTTCCCCCAAACCGCAGGTATGTAACTTACATAGTTACTGAGAAAAAATCCCAATATCCTATCTTTCACATATCCTTAAAAAAATGGAGTTTTTTTTTGGCTCCAAGGTGTCCCTACCCCTTAAAGATATATTAATATTGATTGGTTCTTGCTTTGACTTGATCCTGCTTGGTTAGAGGAAGAACTAATTAGGATGCTTTGATTTTTTAGATAAAATAGGTTAGGTTAAAGTGGCCGCTGTTGCTGCATGAGCCCATTGTGTTATCACAAGCTGCCCTTCTCTTCCAGTTAGTGGAACTGACAAGCCTTCCATCTTAGTCCTTTAGATAATTGGAAAGTTGTCAGTAATTTTGTTTCCTATGTGTAACATTAAATAAGAATTATTGGTAACAAATTTCATTATTTTAAATGGTGCGATTTCTACCAGATAAAGTAAGAACCAATCAGAATTGCCTCGATGTTATCACCGGAGAGAAGACACAAAGAATTTTTGAAGTGTTCACTCATATAAATCTGTGAAACTAAAAAAAAACGTAAGTTTTTTTGTATAAATCTGTGAAACTAAAAATTAAAAACCGTTCAGGCGCAAGCCTTTTTAATTTTGGGATTCTGAAATTTTAGTCGCTGATAAGACTCAAAATTGTAGGAGTAAGAGTGTATGTCTTATTTTCACGCTTTCCAACCTTTTAGCCGTTGATAATACTCAAAATTTTAGGAGTAAGACTGTATGTCTTATTTTCAAGCTTTCCAACCTGTTGAGCTTCTGATGATCAAATTATAAAGCTCCTAAAATGGCAACCAGGAGTAAACTTTAGTAAGTTTAGCTTACCAAAGTTTATCAAGTAAATACTACACGTAAAACAATTGCGCTTATGTACTATTCGGTTTAGACGAGGAATTTCTTTTGTTCCCAAAAATTCCCGCCTATGGATCGAAGCAATTTTAAACAGTCGGTTTTTGCGTAAACACGCGCAAAATGGTCAACGTCGCCAGCTAGGGGCTGTTCCAGATGGCGGACTTTCTTTGAGGAATATCTATTAAGCTCTTAAACTTGTTAAAAGAAGGTTCAATATAAGTTATAAGTGCAGTGTAACTCTTTTTATATCGTTGAAGAAATTATTACATGATCATAATAACTAGTCGACTTACAAGTGAAAACGTCGTAAGACAAAACATACTTAAAATTATACATGTACTTTTTAGAATAAATTTTTAAAATTTATAAATTTCCACATTTAAATATGATTTTTAGGTAAGTTACGTCAACAATTGTATATTTCGAAAGATAATCTTAATTTTGAATGGCTTTCTCACATAACACTTTTTGAAACATGTTGAACGACTTTATAAGTGTTTAATTAACACACATCTACACACTAGTAGATATAGTTTGTTTCGCAAATTATTTAATGAATTAATAAAATATCAGAATTTTTCTAGGTCCTTATTTTAGCCAATCGAATGTAAGAAAAAAATCTGATGGATTCTACTTTTATCCAATTAAAATAAATTCTTATTGATTCTTTCTTTAACTCAAGGTTACCTAACCCGTGATTGATATACTTTATTTATTAAATAAAAAGAATTTGAAAATAACTAATAAACAATTTCTTTTTTAGCTACTTTGATATTTTGACTTACGTTACACAAGTACTTTATAGCAAACGTAGAAAAATGAACTCTTGCTGTTATTTATTTGTTTTTGTATCAATATCTTAGTTATTCAATTAAAAGTTGTTCTTCGTTTATATCTAGGCAGCTAGATTTATTGGTAATGACTGTAGAAAAAAACGTTGACTTTATTAAATACCTCGGGATATCTCTTTAATACGAGATGAATATTCAATTTATTCTTATTCCACTCGGATGAATGAAACAAGGCAAACAAAACGCATCAGTTGTTTTCCGCTACAGTGCGGAAATAATAAAACCGCTATTACCCGCATAAAAAAGCGAACACAATAAAAATTCGTAAACAAAGTTTGTCGGCGAGCTGCATAATATCGGTCGGTTTTATTCATTGATTTCAATATCCCTCCCCGCTCCTCCCTCCCTTTCTTTCCGTCCGTATCCCCGTGAATAATTCCATTAGATCTTTAGAAAACTTAACCATCGGATAGGGAATTGGAAGGGTGGGCGTCCGGAGCCGGGGGATGGGAAAGAAGAGATACTGAAAATATCTTTCAGCGCTCGACCGGCTGCGGTCTCATTGATATTCTATTCGTGAAAACAGATACGGCCGTTGAGGAGTTCCTTTCCAGAGGTTTCGAATGTACCTTTTGCACTGAACACCGAACTCGCAGACAACTGTATCGCCACACACAATCACCCAAAAACCTCGCGAGGAAGGAACAAAAAAAAAAAAAGAAAACGGAACGAAAGAAAATAAAGTGTTTTGAGATAATGGGAAAGGTGTAGACAGCCGTTTCGAAACCTATCTTTGTAGATATTTATTTTACAAAATGTTATAAAATAGTTTTCTCTTCTCATTAACAAATCAATTAAGGCGTATAAATCAATAATGTGTTTATAATTAATAGTAGTGATGGGCAAAATCGATTATCCAAATAACTGATTTATTTCAGAACTACAAAGAATAAAGAAAATTTAATTTGAAAATGTCTCAAATAATTATGGCAATATTAATGATAACAACTGCATTGAAGTTTTTAATCACACATCTTATAGAATTGATTTAATTGTCATTTGATTACCTAAAATAATCGATTATTTCGTATTCGATTATCGAAATAATCGATTTTGCCCATAATTAATTAATAGACAACTTCGGGTTTATTTATACATTGAAGTTTCTATTTATAATTGTTTATCTAGTGTTATATTTTAACGAACTGAAATTTAATAATTAATATTGGAGTATACAGAATAGTATTTTTTATTTTGTTTGCTGTTTGTAAATAACATTTTAAATAAAATTACCTACGAAACTATTCTTCTGACAAAAATGGATTGTAACTTCTATATAAATATAGAACCATACTGGGAAACATGAAATCTGATTATATTATTATATTAAGTAATAATTACAGTTTTCTCTTTAAATTAATTTATTTTTAATTGTAATAGTAAATACGAATATACTATTATATATCTACAGCATAGATTTTTTCTATGTCTTCATCATAAATTCATGACAGGGAACAAAGACCTCTAGTCGACAGCCTCAGGCAAACTAACATCTACATCTATTGTTAATTATTTATGTTATATTTATTTATTTAAACCCAACAGCCATAAAAGCCAATTATAGGATAAATTATAGTCAATCACAAAAATAATTATATTGTTTTATATTATCTATTATCAGAACAAATATATCTTTGTTCTGATAATTATTATAAGATTTATATATAAATCTACCAAATAAAATAAATAAAAAACACAGATTAAAATGAATAACTTTAAATTCACGATTAATTTTTGGTCATCAGCCCATTTTCAAGAAAAAAATATTAATTTTTAATAACCTATTCATATTTATTATAATAATATGAACTGCCAATGTTTAAATATTAAAAGTCTGTTTTTTATTAATGAAAATTGCGAACGAAAACTGAATTTTATTATTTATTAACTTTTGTCACGTCTTACATGACCAACAACCAAAGCTCGAAACTCTTTAAGTTAATAAAAAAGTGAAACACACCATATGCCATTATTTTAATAATTGTTATTTTTTATTTTAACAATTTATTTATTATTTTATTTATATTAGTTCTAAAAATATTTCATTATTTATTGAATGAGAATTTAATTAATACTTGATGGAACATGTTGAATTTATAAATATTTCGTATATTTTTTAAAGAGAAATGAAATTCTCAGTGTGCAAGACATTTCCTATAAATAAAGAATATTTGTTGTTGTTACAAATACATTAATAATAAAATAAAGCCTTTTCTTGCCTCGCAAACAACTTTGTTGTATACGTCGGTTAAAAAAAAATAATAGTAAAGACAACTCCTCCGTACAGCATACTTTTCTAAATGCATTTTGTTTTTCCGTCGCCTTTATTATTTCCTTTCGCATTATTATTATACATTTTTTTATTAATTTAACTCCGGCGATATCCAAAACAATGATTACCCCGTGAAACGTCAGCGGCAAATTGGGGCGTATTAAAAACGATATTGTTTCGAAAATGGGATTGCCTTTTGTCGCCGGCGTTACTGTTACAGCCCTGCCCTGTCGGTGGCGAGGGTGCTGTATGCAATTAAAACGTTTTATGCGGCCGTATCGTTAAAGTAACCGGCCGTGATTTATTTTTGCGGGGTGGCTTATAAATTTTAATTTTCATATTATTATAATCACGTTTTTAATTAACGCCATTAAGCTGGGCGGGGAAAAATAATAATGAAGTGGAAATTATGTAGCTTCCGGGGGAATTGAAAAATAAAACATCGGGTTTAGTTTCATCGCGAATTACGGAATGCTTGGATGTGACAGTGTTTTACTAATTTCATATTCATGGAAAATGACTTTTTTTTTTCTCATAATAAATGGGATATAATGCAAGTGCCATCTATTGCCTAATTTATTAAATAGTTTTTCTTCTTTAGTCATTTTTAGGAATATTAATGGTTTACATTCTCTTCCAACTGATTATCAAGCGTTGATTCACAACCCTTTAGGCCTCTCGGCTATTTCATCGTTATGATGTTCCCGAAAACGTCATGTCACTTGAATCTGTCTGTTCTGTTATTTCCAGTGGGTCCTATAATTTGAGATATTTAATTGCATCCCTCGTTCGTATATCCCAGAATTTATTATTGAACGAATAATACTGAAAATATTTTTTTCATTTATTTGTTGTATTTTTTGTCGCTATCTATAATGATTTCTTCTCCTTATAATAACGTAAAAAGAAGCAGAGACTTGAACATTTTTCTTCTTCTGGACATGCTAAGTTTTACATTTCTTAAAATGAAGAATAATTAGTTTGCTCTATTTTTTAGCTCATATCATAAAAGAAAAAGTTTCTTAGCCAAAAATCAAGCAAACTAATTATTCTTCATTTTAAGAAATGAAACACTTAACATGTCCAGAAGAAGAAAAATGTTCAGGTCTCTGCTTCTTATTTTATGTTAAAAGAAAAAGTGTCTTAGCCTAAATCGAGCAAATTAATTATTAATTTATTTAGATTAATTTCCTGCACATTGTTTTATTTATTTAGCAGAGTACAGTAATATGTAATTCATTGGTTGGTGACGAGTAGTAACGTTTTTAGGTAATCGTTCTCAATTTTTATTTTCTTGTTTAATGGCCGTTTTTGCCCAGCAGTAGAATTTGAGTTTCCTTCGGGTTCAGATTTATTTTCTAAATCCTGGCGCATGTAAGAATTTTTTCTTTATGTTTTTCACTCTTTCTGTAGTTGATTCAAATTTTATACCTTACGAAATTAGCGCTCTGTACTATTTTTCATGTTGTTCCGTAATTGACCCGACGATTTCATTCCCAATAGCTTCATCTATAAATAAAGTTGATATACAAATATCTTTTGTGAGTTGCAGTGTTAATTGATATCCATTCAGGCTTTATCATTTGCATTATTATTGTATTTTATAAATATTAAATGAAAACATCTATATATATATATATATATATATATATATATATATATATATATATATATATATATATAGTATATTGTAATAATCTAATAATTTATAGTAAATTTATTGTATTTCTATTTATATTATTAAAAATTTAAAAATAAAATAAATAAAAATACAGATTAAAATGAATAACTGTAAATTCTAGACTAGTTTCGGGTTATTATATATTTTGAAAAATAACACAAAATGCCATCTTTTACAAAATTGAATAAATGATTAAATAATTTTTGTTTTATTATAAATAAATAGACATATAAATTAAAAATTATTAATAAATAAATATTAATATATATGTTGAGAAAGGTTTGTATACACTTTGTGTAACGTATGATTTTTTTAAAATAAATTATTTTATAAATAAGGTTAGCTTAAAATAAATAAACATATTTAATGGACACATGTAGGTATTTTTGAATGAAATATATTGAAAATAAAACGAACGGAGTAAAGTTGCACAAGGGAAAATTTTACGCGTGTATGTGGACATTTTTTTGAGCACATTCTCCGTGCATTAATATTTATTGCGCACTTTAATCTCTGTCACGTATCGCGTAATCCGCTAAACATGAGGCGGCCATACAACCACATCCCCGCGATAATTTTCATTTTGAAAAATTATACATTATTTATTCTTTTTATTCGTCGGGCAGGGCGAAACTAAAACGGGACTAAGCCGGCCCATAATTTATGCGCGCATTAATATCCCACCGATGGAAATAAAAAACAAACAAAAATGCAAATCGATTTATATCCCATATTAAAATTTGAAATATTCGCAGCAAGTTTGAGAATATACGCCGTTGTTATAGGTGATTAATCCCGATCGTGTGTTTATGGCCTTAATTAAACCTGAATGCCAGAAATTGTAAATTGAAATCAAGGGAAGCGGAGTTGTTGCGAAATTATTGCTAATTGTGTACAGCTAGAAAATACTAAAGTGCCGTTTTATGACTTAATTTTCCTATGGATGGTAGCTACTTGAAAAGTTTATAATGAGTTACAGTTAATGTGCTTTCGAGACTTCGGCCCTCTTTTCCTTCCCCCCTTTCCCCTTCACCCTCCTACCTCTCTCTTTCTCTTTCTATTTCAGAGAAATACGTGCCTTCTCACTGTTGCCTTTAATCTGATTAAGTTATTTCACGTTCTCGTTTTTGGTCGGAAATATTTGAAACGTACGCAAGAACTCGGCCATATTTACCTACAAACTCGCTTAATAACTTTGCCCCCGAAACACAAAGGAATTAACTTGTTACGGATATTAAATGGAAAATGAAAAATAATCCTTTACTTATAAATTTATTCTAATTTACGTCTGGATTCTAATAATTTAATTTATTTTAATTTACGGAAAAAAAGCATGGGTTTAATAAAGACCGACGTGGAAAAAATATATTTTGGTAAACATAAATTATTTCCTGAATTTACATATAAATATTTATTTAACTTAATAAACTGTCGTCGCTTGTGCTAATACTAATTAAATTACAAATACTAAAAATACTTAAATAAATAATAAACCTTCCTTAATTTATTTATTTTAATTTATACACGGCTTCGTAAAACGTAATTTATTTGTATGGCATTCGTCGTTTCTTTGTGGCAATCTATTATTATAAATAAAATATATTTAATGTGTTTCACCATTAGTTAATGATTTCTAAATAATAAAAAAAACAGGAATATTTCTCCAAACTAGAGACATGTAATAAAACCAATAAATTGTGGCAAAAACGTATTAAATATATTTAATTTATTAATTTAATAAAACGTTTAAATTAGGCAAAAGATGACACTTGCCTCCTCCATTTATTTTAATGTATTAATTTAATTAATTTTTAGAAGCAATTTATTGTAATATATCTTTATTTAGACAACAGATAATACAAAACTATATAACATGTAGGTATTAGTGTCTGGGTTATCGACCAGGTCTTTCTGACCTGTCATGGATTTATGATGAAGTCAAAAAATCTATGCTAGCTAGCTGAACTGTCCTGATAATTCGCACAAATGAATTAATGAATAGGATGTTTGTATTTAGCAAGAATATTAGGGTTACGGGGTTATTGTAAACATTTTAACGAACAATCTGAAAATATGAAAGGGCATGTGGATGGAAATACATAGAGTAGCAGTTATATATTTGATATATTTCCGGTGTCGGAAATAAATTTAAATATTCTATCATTTCTAAGTTATTTTAATTAATATGACTAATTAAATTCAACATTTCAAAAAAGTATTGATAAAGTGCAAGTTGTATGTAAAATTTCTATTAAACACTATTCTGATATAATTGTTTAATGAATCTCATTAAAGTAACATTTTGAACGAAAGTAGAGGATATTAGCCGATTCTGGGCCAGGAAGTGCTCCCGAGGTCATCCTGCGGTTTTGAGATAAGGGGACCGGAAGTTGATAAGATAAGGACTTCCGGTGTAGATAAGGGGGGCCAGATGCAGATTGTGGTTTCCGGCGGATGTAGATAAGACATTTGATTTCTAGGAATTTTGATAAGATAAGGCGTAACGGATTTTGTGTGATGCAAGATTCAGTGTTGCCAACCCAAATATTGAGTTTGTGCACTTTTGACAGGAAGTCCCATATAAGCTAATGAGTTAGAGTGAGATTCGGAAGTGAATGAAAGAGTGAGATGCAAAATTCAGTGTTGCCAACCCAAATGTTGAATGATGTCATCGTATTCCAGAAATAGATAAGAAAACTCTAAGCAAGTTTAGACCTGTCTAATTTAAAAAATAATTACCAGAAATTAAATAATTATGTTAAATGTGTGTGACGAATGAGCGGTGTTGATAAGGATAGCGGAAATGTTTGTGAGATAATGAAACGCGCTAATCATAATAAGGTTGCTGAATTAAATTATTCTCCTATGAAAATTCCAAGAAAAATTCCAAGCAAGTTTAGACCTGTCCAATTTAAAAAATAATTACTAGAAATTAAATAATTATGTTAAATGGTGTGTGTGTGTGTGTGTGTGTATGTGTGTGTGTGTGTGTGTGTGTGTGTGTGTGTTGATAAGGGCAGCGGAAATGTTCGTGAGATAACGAAACGCGCTAATCATAATAAGGTTGCTGAATTAAATTATTCTCCAGTTGAAATTTGTAATTCAAAGCAACATGTTCTCATGCGCGTTCTGCAAATCTACGTTTTCTCTTAATCGCAACTTGGCAAAACATGTCAAGAAGTACCACACCCAAGAACCTTCCAGCGGTGTTAAGCGGGTTGCCGATGATCCCCCAGCTGGAGCACCCCCTATGAAGAAGATCCGGTGCGACGTGTGTCAAGAGGTGTTTGGAACTCCTCAACTTCTTGCGGGGCATCTAAGATCCCAGAAGCATGTTAACAATGTCACCCAGTACGACGAAGAAGGGATTAAAAGAATTACCACTGCTTTCCGAAACCGTATTTCAAGCTATGCCATCCGATCTAATAATACCCTCGATATCCCGAAATTCTTGAAGGATTGTCAAGAGAGGTTTGTACGGTTGGTCAATCGACATATGCACTCCCCTCAAAAAGTGAGCATCGAGTTATTTGGACTATACACCAAACCCGGAGATGATGTGCAGCCAGAGCTGAAATCCTTCAACACCCGCTTTGTGGTAGTAACCCCAACCGACGACTTGGAGGAAGTGTACAAGAAGTTGTGTAGTGTGGTCCAAACAAAAAGCGAAGAATTCCAGGTAAGTCTTATAAAAACTATTACAAAATCAGAAAATAAGTGATAATTTCGCTTACAGGAGCGAGACAGTGGATGGGCCCTCTTAAAGGTGTCCCACATTGAGGTGAATATCAACAAATACACCCCCATCCGAGGCTCATCATATGTGGACCTACCCCCAGCAATTAAGAAAAAGAAAGCGTGTATTAATGTGCGAAACGAGGACGAGGCCTGCTTCGCTTGGGCTGTGACGTCAGCACTACATCCTGCTGGCCATGGACAACATCCACATCGTACTTCTTCTTACCCGCATTACAACACCGTGTTGAAATTAACAGGTATGGAGCTGCCATTAAAATTAAAAGAAATCCCCAAATTTGAAATATTGAACAATATCAGTATTAATGTGTATGGGCTAGAGTTTGACGCGGATAAACGTGTGCACGAGGTGGTAGGGCCGATTTATTTCTCAAAATGTAAACAGGCACGACATGTTAACTTGCTTTACGTTGAAGATGGGGAAAAGGGTCATTATGTCTGGATAAAGCATTTATCCAGGCTAGTGACTTCCCAAGTGTCCACCCATGGACATAAAAAATTCTTGTGTGACGGGTGTTTGACTTTCTTCTCCACAGAAGTCGCCTTGTATAATCATTCTCAACATGATTGTAACAAAGTCTATACAATCATGCCTACCAGGGATTTAATAAAAAGTAAAAATGGCGATTTGGTGCCCGATAATATATTGAGTTTTAGTAATTTTTCATGTAAAATGCGGGTACCTTTCACTGTTTACGCGGATTTCGAATCCCTTCTCATCCCGATTCAAACATGTGAGCCGAATCCAAATAATTCGTATACTCACTCTACGCATGTTCATACTCCGTACAGTTTCGCGTACTACATTAAATGTAGTTTCAATTCAAATTTAGACAAATTTGTGACATATACTGGTTTGGACTGCCCTAAGGTTTTCATGGAAAAATTAAGCGCCGACGCTAAATCGATTTATGAAAATTATTTGAAGCCAATAGTTCCAATGTCCAAATTAAGTCCGGGTGAGCAGTATTTATTTGATTCTGCTGCAGAGTGTCATATTTGCGAAAATAAAATTCAGGTTTGTGATAAGGTAGCCGATCACTGTCATTTAACTGGGAAATTTGTAGGAGCCGCCCACTCCAGATGCAATTTAAATTATAAAATCCCGAAATTTTTGCCAATATTTTTCCACAATTTAAGCGGTTATGATTCACATTTATTTATTAAAGTGTTCGGTTTAGATTCAGATAAGATTGATGTTATTCCTCAGAATAAAGAAAAATACATTTCATTTTCAAAATCAATAAAAGTAGATCAATATACAGATAAGCGCGGAATTGATCGCGATATTTATTTTAAATTAAGATTTTTAGACTCATTTAGATTTATGGCATCAAGTTTAGAAAAATTAGCTAGAAATTTAAACGTGGATCAATTAAATACTGTTCGCAAACATTTCCCCGATGATGAATACTTTGATTTAGTAACAAAGAAAGGTATCTTTCCATACCAGTATATGGATAATTTTTCAAAATTAATAGAAAGAAAATTACCGTCAAAGGAATCATTTTTCAATTCCCTTACTAATACACATATTTCAAGTACTGAATATGAACATGCGTGTAGTGTATGGAATCAATTTAATTGCCAAAATTTACGAGAGTATTCAGACTTATATTTAAAAACAGACGTATTACTTTTAACCGATATTTTTGAAAATTTTCGCGACATTTGTTTAAAAGCATATAATTTGGATCCGGCTCATTATTATACGGCCCCCGGATTGTCGTGGGATGCCATGCTGAAATTGACTGACATTAAATTAGAATTACTGACAGACATTGACATGCACCACTTTATCCGTAAAGGTATAAGAGGCGGTATAAGTCAATGCTCACTCCGACATGCTGTAGCGAATAACAAGTACTTGAACGACTTTGACAAAACGAAACCATCAACTTACTTGACGTACTGGGACGCTAATAATTTGTATGGGTGGGCAATGTCTCAATCCTTACCATATGGGGACTTTAAATGGTTAAGCGCGTCCGAAATTGAAAATTTTAATGTTACTAGTATCTGTGATGATTCACCAATTGGATATTTTTTAGAGGTGGACATTGAATACCCTGAAAATATCCACAATCTCCACAATGATCTGCCTTTTTTAGTAGAAAACATTGTTCCTCCCACTTCAAAATTTAATGAGAAAAAATTAATACCAAATTTAAATAATAAAACAAAATATATTATTCATTACCGTAACCTTAAACAAGCATTAAGTAATGGGTTAAAATTAATTAAAATTCACCGCGTAATTTCATTCAAACAATCTGCTTGGCTGAAAAGATATATCGATTTAAATACCAGTATGCGTCAACAAGCCAAAAACGAATTTGAAAAAGATTTTTTCAAGTTGATGAATAATTCCGTTTTTGGCAAGACGATGGAAAATGTAGATAAGCGTGTAGATGTTAAACTGGTGAATCATTGGAATGATATTGGAAAACGTCGCGGTGCTGAGAGTTTAATAGCAAAGTTAAATTTCAAGTGTTGTTCTGTTTTTACCGAAAACTTAGTCGCGATTCAATTAGATCGTTTGCGGGTTGTTTATAATAAACCGATTTACGTTGGTTTTTCCGTATTAGATTTAAGTAAATTTTTAATGTATGATTTTTACTATGACTATTTAAAATCCAAATATGGTGATAGTGTGACATTATGTTACATGGACACAGACAGCTTAACTTTAAAAATTGAGACTGATGACGTTTTTCAAGACATGAAACAAAATTTAAATAAATTTGACACTAGTAACTTTGATCCACATAATCAATATGACATCCCACTACAAAACAAGGCCGTATTAGGTTTGATGAAGGATGAGAATGGTGGAATGATTATGCGAGAATTTGTTGGGTTGAGAGCAAAAATGTATGCGAATAATGTGGAGGGGAAGTGGTCTAAAAAGGCTAAAGGGGTTAAAAAAAAATGTTGTAGCGAATGATTTAACCGGTTCAGATTACTTAAAGTGTTTAAACGAGTCGGCCACTATCATTAAAAACCAGAACCTTTTTAGATCAATCAAGCACACGATCTATTCAAATACACAAAATAAATTGGCTCTATCACCGTTCGACGATAAGCGTCACATTTGCGATAACGGAATCGACACTCTAGCCTGGGGACACAAAGATATTATGGCAGCTCCATATTCTCAAAATTAATTTATTTTATATTATTTTATTTATTCGAACATGTCCGAACACTCCCGAGTGTTCTATATTATTTATAAAATTTTATTGATTAAATTAGTGTCAGTCAGTCATTCCACATGACAAGAATAATTGTATTATTTGTAATTATTTGCATTAGAGCGGTAAATATATTCTTAATAATTTATTATGTTTTTATAATGCAAAATATTTTTTTACAGATGCATTTTAAATGTTTTATTTTATCTGCGGCATTTGTATTTTTTATAGTGTGGATAATATTGGTAGTTGTTGGGGTGTTACATATTCCCGGCATACAAATAAAAATTAAATAAAACACATTATTATAATTAAAAGGTATTTATTATTTCTCACATAACCTATTTTCCTTTACATATTTAAATATTTTTTCTACATTAACAATGCTACATACACTAAACCTATTTCTATGGGATTGACAGCAATATAAAGATTTTTTAAATTTCGGACATTCATCATCAAATTCTAAATTTACAACATTATCATAAAATTTTGATAGGTAAGTACATTTTTGACTACCTTTTACGTAAACAATATCTGCGGGTAATTTTTTAAACAATCTTGACAATTCACTCAAATCACTCCCATCACTGTTGTATGGAATTCCGTGGTAATTGTTTTCCAACCAACGAACTTGTTTTTTAGACGCATCGCTTAGATCCCTAAACGGTGTGGGCGATTTAAACAGATATACAAGTAAGTTTTGTCCATCATAGGTGACAGCAAGCTCCTTTGGAGTAAAGTCAGGGGTGTTGAATCCTTGCATATCTATGAAAAGTGTTTTTAATGGTGGTGGTGATATAATTCTCTTTAAGAGAATTGGTTCCACAATTTTTCCAACTTCTTGAATACGTCTCTTGAAACGAAGTCGATTCGCAGCTTCTCGCATCCAGTTTAAATCATCATCATCCTCATCAAGCGTATATGTATATATAACAGCAATCAAATCAAAGCAAAGACGCATTCTAAATAATTTTTTTAACAATCCCGGAAATGGGTGTGTACTCTACAACTGAATCACTCAAAATGAGACAGTATGCACGGGTGTTTTCTTTAAATACATCATTTGCTTCCATCTCAATGCGCAGGTCCACAGCTGATGACTTTACACTTTCATTTTGCTTAGACACATCAAACACAAAAATTGTACAATTTTTAAATTCAATAAATGATAATAGTGGTCTACTTGGTTGATTGTAATAGCTCTGTTGAAACTGACAGTACATGTTGTAAGCAGTTAAATAATCATCTTGATTAAAATCCAAATGTAGATTATCGTATGGAAAAGATTCAGAATTGAGATAAACTCTAATATTTTTAATGTTGCTGTGATCAAATGTTGATGCATCAGCGCTGGCCACACCTCTTTTGTTGTTTTGGAAGGCTACAATCACATATCGTGGTTTTTCCAAACTGCTTGAAGTTTTTACAGCCCAAATATCATCTCGAGATTTTTTTAATGCTGGCAGTTCATGTAATTCCCATTTTCGGAAGGGGATAAAAATATTTGGATCACTTTTCACTTGCTCAATCATTTGAAGTTTTAATTCATCATTTAGTTGTACATGTGGTACTCGCCATTCAATTTTATGTAGTTTAATTTTAATTTGTGAAACATCCGTATCATTACACGTAAAACAATTTACATCTGTCGATGATCTAAGTAAAATCAATTCTTGTTTAACATTTATAATTAGCTTTTGATAATCTTCTGCAAATCCCAATAAACATTTTAGTGGAATCAAAGCATAAAATTTCTTATTTGTAAAATATGTTTTAATGTGTCCAGTTTTAGCCCATCCAGCTATTCCCAATTCTTTCATATCCTGGAAATCATCATAGGATAGGTATCCTTTTAGAGTACTTGTTATCCCCAAGTCTCGGGTACGATCAATTTCTACACCATTCAGTTCAAATCTAATTTCTTCAAACAAAAAAGCGAATGCATTTGTCACCAACTCAAACTTTTTACCTTGAGTAAGCTTGTGCTCAACTTCACCGCTCAAGTAAATATAGCTGTTTCCGGGGCAGGTGTAAATGTCTTGATTTTGAATAGTAATTCGAATTTCATCATTATTTTCAAAATGTGTTGTTCTGGGTTGATATGTATGGTGTTGATATTTACTGATTCGATCATCAAATTGCACCTTTTCAAAAATGTTTTCCATGATGTTTTATTTTATAACCAAGAGAATTTAATCTAGCGAAATTAATACGTGTTATCTGGTTGAGTGATGAATTTAAAGTGAAGGTGTTTCGAGTTATCTTATCCTTTTTGTTGAAAACTATCCCCATGTTTTTAACTCAAGTCTAACCAAGATATTCTCCCCTTTAAAATTTACCAAATCACCTTCTTGATCAATAATTCTCAGTGTTATATTATCGATTCTATCTCTGGTATTTACCGGCAGATATAAAATATTTTTTGGTTCTATATTAATTGCAAAGCCAGGATCAACCGAGGGACTAAATTCAAATAATGTGTGTGATAATTTACCGTCGTAATATGCCCCGGATGTAATGTTACACTCAATTCTTATTGAATCAACTTTGATTATTTGTACAGGTAAATCAGATGTGTGTAAGATTCCCGCCTTGAGAATTTTGTTTCCAGAAAATCCGAGTAATTTACCAACGGTTCCTTTATTCACAGAGAAATCAATATCGAATTTACTTTTTAATTCGCACTGTAAAGTATTATTATTAGGTTTGAGCGATAAGAGTTTATCAACTTCCTCGTTTGGATTCACACTATCGCCCAACAGCTGTTTCTGTAGAAATTTTTCAATGTCAGTAACCTCATATGATCCGGTGGGAATGTTTATTATTTTTCCACCACAAATAAATTTATCATTAATCCCCTTTTCAATATTTGGAATTGAATTATATGTATGCAACCCAATTAATCCCAAACAATACTGTCGATTAGTGTCTAGTTCAATGGGTGGATAATAGTTTGTCGAGAGCACACTACTTGTACCTTGCAAGGTGAAGGTCTGAGACATGACTAACAATTTTCAGATAATTCTTCTTTATTTATATAAAAATTTCAAACACAAGTGTCCGCAGTTGTACGTATTATAATTCTGATATTGATCGTGATTATATCTAATTTTACAACTTTTAAAATATTTAATTACTTCTTGTGGCGGTGACAAATTTCCAAAACTATCAAAGTAAGTAACAATATTTCCAGATTTCTTATAAGCTACCCAATGAGTCCCGCATCCATCCTTTGAATCCAGATTAATGATGCCAGTTTCTCGATGTTGTGGTTTCCGTGGCAATGAATCACGCATAAATACTCCTCGGAAATGTTTAAGATTTTTGGTCGCGTTCAACAAATCTCTTGTGGTTAGGGCGCGGTTGGGTAGCGACACTAACAGTTTTTTGACTTTTTGAGATATAGCCCCATACCTTTACGATACGGTTTTAAATACAGGCCTTTCCCCTGTTTACCCAAAGCGATGGTCTCCATTTTTCTATTGTGTCGACGCGCCTCTTCTAGTTTTGTTTGAGCATCTTTAGCGTCCTTTACGGCTTTAGCAATACCAGCAGCGCCTCCTGCTAGAGAACCGAGAGCTCTAAGACCCGCAAATATAGGAATCAGGGGTAGGATGCCACCTTGTTTCGGAATAGGTATGATTCTAGGAGTTCGGATCTTCTTTTTCCCGCCTGCCTCCTTAATAGCGATCTTTGCAGCAGTTAATGCAAGTTTGCTGCTTTCTTTTACACCTCCAGGTTTATCAATTTTTCGTTTAAATTTGTTTATAGCCTTGCGAGCTTTCATTACAACTCCGCTCCTTAGCGGTGTAACACCCATTCCCATCTTTCTCTTCATTTTCATCGCGTTGGTAACCGCCCACGCAGCGGCTTTTTCGCCAAGTTTAGCGTCTTTGGATGTAACTCGATTCCAAGCAGCCCACTCCAACTTTTGGTCAGCTTTGTGTCTTTCACTCAAGCCCTTATTTTGCGAGTAAGCAATGTCGTGCTCTTTGCAAGCTGAATCCAGAGGATTAATACCGGGGTCACCTCTTTTTAAACGTTTTTCCAAGCTTGTACCAGGTCCGCAATATTGATACCCAGGTATATGTGCCTCGAATGGTAGCTTATTGATTACTGAATTGATGATTCCTCTTCCGCAGTATACAATCATTTGAGAGTTGATAAATGTTACACCAGTATATATAATGCAACAACTTGAAATTAATTACAGTACGATGAGGGTGGTCAAACAGAAAGAATCAATTCCAGTCATTAATTTGGATAATATTGTCGGCGATGGGCTAAAAAATAATGTGAAAAAACATAGTAACCTTTTACCTAATTCAATCAGAGCAGTAATTTGTGGACCATCAAACTGCGGTAAATCGAACTTAATGTTATCACTTTTATTAGACAAAAATGGGTTAAAATTTGAAAACATTTATATTTACTCAAAGTCACTCTATCAGCCAAAATATCAATACCTGGAAGAACTTATTAAAGGTATTCCAGAGGTGGACTACTTTCCTTATAGAGAGAATACCGAAATTATAAGTCCTGACGAGGCAAAAGAAAACTCTATTTTTATTTTTGATGATGTAGCTTGTGACAAACAGGATAAAATTCGAGAATATTTTAGTATGGGTAGACATAATAATATAGATTCCTTCTATCTCTGTCAAACATATACTCGCATTCCTAAGCATTTAATACGTGACAATGCAAATTTTATTATTTTATTCAAACAAGATGATCTTAACCTTAAACACGTCTATGCTGATCACGTGGGTAGTGACATGACATTTGAAAATTTTAAATCGTTATGTATAGAGTGCTGGAAAGATAGACACGGATTCATTACGATAGATAAAGATTCTGATAAGGGCAGGTATCGGAAAGGTCTCGATCAGTATATAATCATGAACTAGATAGTCATCCCTCATTACAACAACAGATGCCACTAGTGATAGATCAAAGGCTCATTCAGAAAAGAGGCTGATTAGAAAAAGAGGCTGATTGGAAAAAGAGGCTCATTCAGAAAAGAGGAAAAAAGAGCACAAAAAGAGGAAAAAAGAGGGAAAAAAAGAGGAAAAAAGAGGGTGGTTGGAAAAAGAGCCTGATTAGAAAAAGAGGCTCATTCAGAAAAGAGGAAAAAAGAGGGAAAAAAGAGGAAAAAAGAGGGTGGTTGGAAAAAGAGCCTGATTAGAAAAAGAGGCTCATTTAGAAAAAGAGGAAAAAAGAGGCTGATTAAATAATAAGGAGTTATAAGATGAGTGACGTTAAAAGAAAAATAATTAATGCTCAAAGAGTTATTAGAAGGAAAGTGTTGGCGCTAAAATTAAATCGTAATGAAGATGATGAGAGATTGAAAAAAATATATCAACCAATCACGGAACCACTGCAATCAATTGTTAAATCCAACAAAGAAATTATTAAGACCAATGAAGAAATTAAACAAGAAAATCAAGAAATTAAGCAAGAAAATAAGAGAATCAAAGAGGAGGGAATTCAGTTTGCTCATTCATCACCCTTTAAACCTAAGAGGTTGGAATTCATAGATGATGGAGATGTTTTTACACACGAACCCACCGAAAATCTATCAATAATTTCTTCGCCTGATCCAACCGTACTTAACGAATATTTGGAGCAGTTTGCACCACTACCGAGGCAATATATTGAAAAATTATTAATTGAAGGTGGAGATGATTTTGATCCCATTCATGGGATTAAATTTAATAATGATGATGCTAAATTAAAAATTGGTAACACAGTAATTGATTTAGATGAAAATGATTTAATAATTGATGGTCTTAGATACAAAGGTACTTCTGGTTTGTATGAATTATTGTTTAGAAAAGATCCTTATGCATACACAGAAGATGATCGAAAAAATTATGTAGACATTCTTAAAAGAACAAACTCATTACATCGACGTTTCGACCCGGAACAACAACTTCAAGGGACTCGGTCACACAAGTATAGAAATATTATAAAACCGTTACTACCAGCTTCACAAAAAAAACGATCAAAGTCTGAATCAAGCGCACAAAAGTCTAAAGGTGGTCATGGTTTCGATTCAAACTTAATTGTTGAAAATAAAAAGCATAGATATACCTATTGGAATGATCCCAATGAATTGATTGAAAGACTTTGGCTATTGCATGCTTCACAACGAGCTGGAAATAATTCACATGCTAATGAAATTGCGTCGATCGAGGAAGAGCTCAGGGAGGCTAATATAATCTATTAATTTCATCATTTCACATCATTCGCACAATGTCCGTTGATAAGTTTGGACGTCATTCCAACAAATCTTTAGCTGGTGCTCGGGGTCCCCCCGGAAATGGATTTACTTTAACACAAGAAGGACATTTCAACATTAATAATAAACAATTAAAAAACTTGTCGGAGCCTGTAGACGATAGTGATGGTGTGACAAAAAAATATACCGATAAATTAAAAAGTGAGATTATTCACGAGACTCAATCATTGATGAGTGATGAAAGTATTAAATTATTTAATTTTATTAAAGCAAATGATGAAAAGTTTCGGGAAGAAATTAGAGAAATTCAAGATGGTAATAATGTGTTTCAAAGTGGGCTAATCATTCAAGCAGACACAACATTCAAAGAAATTAAAAAATCAATCGGCAATCAAAAAGATTCTTTTAATACGAAAATTGAAAAGTTTCGGGAAGAATTTGTCCAACTAGTTAATGCTATTTATTCTGATCATAAAGATGACATTACTCAGTTGCAAAAAAACGTTCGAGAACAAACTGAAAGTCTTATTACAAATAATACTCAATTTAAATTTGATGTTATTCATAGTAAATTTGAAATGTTTAAACTTGTATTAAACTATGTGAGTGCATTTCTTGATTCATTAGTCAAGAATAACCCATCATTGAATGTGGATAGATCAAAATTGTCTATGATTTTATCAAGTATATCATCTCTGCAGAAACCATCTCAACGGTAATTTAATTTACTTGTCCGAGATCCTAGAGAAATCAAAGATGAGTAAAATTAAAAGTGATTTAGTAAATGAGTTGCATAAACCGGTAAGAAAAAACTTTCCTCGAAGACGAACAATTATTAAAGGACTGGACGACTTGTGGCAAGCTGATTTAGCTGAATTTGGTCTCTATTCAAGAGAAAATAAAGGATTTAAATTCATTTTGGTGGTGATTGATTGTTTTTCAAAATATTTGTGGACTGTGCCATTAAAAGATAAATCTGGTGTAAGTGTGGCTGATGCATTTAAACAAGTGTTGGTAAAGGATGGTCACGTGCCGAAAAATTTACAAACTGATCAAGGAAAAGAGTTTTATAATACACATTTTAAAAAAATAACAGATAAATATGAAATAAACCATTATTCAACCTATAGTGTTATTAAAGCGTCAATGGCAGAACGTGTTATACGGACTTTAAAAGATAAATTATATCGAACATTCAGTTTACGTGGGACGTATCGCTGGATTGATGTTTTAAGCGAAATTACGGCTGATTACAATAAGCGGAAGCATAGTACTACAGGAATGCGACCTTGTGACGTCACTAAAGATAAGGAGGAGTATTTATTAAACACCGGTTACTCTCATATCAAATTAGCAGGAAGGAGGATTTTTAATGTGGGCGATATCGTGCGTATTAGTAAGCAAAAAGCCTTATTTTATAAGGGATACACACCGAATTGGAGTACTGAATTATTTAAAATAAAAAGCGTAAAAATTTCACAACCTACCGTATACCTTTTGGAAGATGGTACTGGACATCCCATTAAAGGTGCTTTCTATGCTCAAGAATTACAGAAAGCCAAACATACGGACGTTTACCTAGTGGAAAAAGTGTTGAGGAGAAAGGGAAATAAAGTATTTGTTAAGTGGTTAGGTTTAGATAAATCACAAAATAGTTGGATAGATAAGTCAAATGTATTATAAAAATAAAGAATTAAAAAAAGGTTTTTTTATTATTTATCTATTATAACCTTATAAACATTTTAAAACTATACATCATATTAATATGTTTGATGATGAGAAAACAGAAGATTCTTTGATTCCAACGGAAACCACAGAGCCGATTACTCCTAATCTGTGTTTATTAAATGGTCTTGATACATATTTAATTGTAGACAATACTTTATTTATTTTTTATAATGAATGGGTTTGGTATAAAAAATTAAATGATGATGAAATTAGTCCACCCTTATTAATCTCAGAATGGTTACCCTTTTTACCCAAAAACTTTACGAAAATTAATGCAATTTATCAAAGACTCGACGGAAATATTGCAATATTTTTAAGCAAACAAATCTACGTTGTTAACCCTGAGAGTTTATCATTATCTTATGTACAAAATTATTCAGACATTGGAATTGTTGGGAATTGTGATATTCAGGGAGTTGTAAATTCGTACAGAGGGCAAACTTACATTTTTTGCAACAATAATAGATTTAACAAATTAAATGAATGTTCAAACCAGATAACTAAAATTGGATTAATTTCTAATGATTTCCCCGGAATTCCACCTAAAATTAGTGGAGTATTCAGATATACAAACGGTATTTTGTATTTTTTCGATGAGGTAAACACTTATGCATTTAATGAATTTTTGCATTCTGTCGTTAGTATGCGTAAAAACAGTGTCGATCTCTTTAATATTTATTGTTCTCCTACAGATATATTATTTCGAATTAAATCATTATTAAATAAATTAATTTTTACTTAGCGACAAGTCTCAACTTGATGAGGTTTTTGAGTGGGAGTAGATTTTATTAGTGGGTAGTGGGGGTAAATTAATAAAAGCAGCGTTACTGCCGCGAATACCTCAGTACTCTAGAAACAAGTCAAACTGTCTACAATGGCGAAACAAGAAGCTGTCTATGAAGATCCTCTTGAAAAGGAGATTGTCAAATTTGATTTGGCCGTACAAAAAGAAATAATACTTTTGGGACAATCAACTTATGTTCTCAACAAATCTGCGACGAAGAATGTGAGCATCGGCATTAGCCCCGCATTGGGATTTATTCCGATTGTAAAAATATGGGGTGCCCATTCGTGCATCTTTTTAACCGAGGAAGAATGGATACAAATTTCGGAATTGAACATCATAAATCTGCAGAGTCCAACCATCATCGGGGATCACAAGATTACTAAGAATGATTATCGCAACTTTATGACCATTTGGATCGAGCAGCGCAATTTACGTATAATTATTTCGGAAGAAACATTTGCAAATTTAATAGACTTGAAAAAAATTGTTAATTACAAGTTGAATGAATTGAAAGCGTTGGAATTTTATTCGTTTTATAATTCAATTTTATCAGCATGTTTAAATATGTCTGGCGATTTGTATATGAATGTATTGACACTAATATCTTCATACAAAAATGTTCAAAATGCTTATTTAATGATGGAATGCTTACATATGTATTTTAATAAAATGTGTTTGGATTTTGAGGTAATGAAAATAAATTATAATTATTAAATTATCTCTTTTATTAACCCCCACCAGAAATTCCTTTTATATATTAAACTTAAAAACATATAATTAAAATCAGTTTCTTATTAAGCGTCATAAGATGCAGACTAAAGTTGATAAAGCAGTAGAGGCATTTTTTGAAAAACGTCTAAACCCAAATCAAGTGAAATTATTACCAACTTATCTACTAAATCAGCTAGAGGGTATTGAACTTTTGAAAATTTGGGATTCTTTACCGTTGGAATATCAGCAAGGTGCTGAAGAGAGGCTGCCGTGTTTCAAACATTACAATTTGGGGGAAAATCAAATTGACGGACCACCCGCATCAAAGTATCGCTGTCGCATGTGTATTTATATTAGGGAAATAAAATGATTATAACACCTCGGAATCAGGCGTTTAATTCCACTGCTACGCTGGATGAATTGGATCAATTTACGCATCAATTTTGGATTCCATTTTGCGCGATAATTTTTGTTATTATATTTATTATCATTTATACAATTTGTATTTTATGTAAAGGTTATAGAAAATAAATATTTATTATGATTAGCGCTTTTTGTTATCTCACAAACATTTCCGCTATCCTTATCAACACCGCTCATTCGTCACACACATTTAACATAATTATTTAATTTCTGGTAATTATTTTTTAAATTAGACAGGTCTAAACTTGCTTAGAGTTTTCTTATCTATTTCTGGAATACGATGACATCATTCAACATTTGGGTTGGCAACACTGAATTTTGCATCTCACTCTTTCATTCACTTCCGAATCTCACTCTAACTCATTAGCTTATATGGGACTTCCTGTCAAAAGTGCACAAACTCAATATTTGGGTTGGCAACACTGAATCTTGCATCACACAAAATCCGTTACGCCTTATCTTATCAAAATTCCTAGAAATCAAATGTCTTATCTACATCCGCCGGAAACCACAATCTGCATCTGGCCCCCCTTATCTACACCGGAAGTCCTTATCTTATCAACTTCCGGTCCCCTTATCTCAAAACCGCAGGATGACCTCGGGAGCACTTCCTGGCCCAGAATCGGCTAATATCCTCTACTAACGAATCAACAGGGAAACAAAACCAAACCGAATAAAACGACCCGACGCTTCAAATATTGAGCAAAATTAACATATTAATCAAATAAATTTATAGGATATTTGACGCGAAATCTGTTCGGATTATTCAAATCCCATTATTTGTTGAATCGCGCATTACAGGCATTAATTAATTTATCGAGGCTGTTTGCTTTTGTGAGCGGCATACACTTTTTAAACGCGAAATCATATACACGTACATAAAATGCACACGAACAGATGAGAATAATTCGACGTCGAATTCCTGCATTTTCATTATTTATATTTATAGTTTGATATTTTCGAACAAATGATACATTTCATTCACGGCCCAACGGGCTAATCGGAATACATTTCGGGGTTGGCATCTGTGCTTTTTTTTTCATATGTGTGTTGCTCGTTGTTGTTTTAATTTTTCACTTTATTGTTTTTGTGTTATGAGCGGCGCATTAACATATCGAATATTATTTGTTCGATTCTATTTAATATTTCCTTTATTTGCGATTAAATAAATTACAAACATAATTATTGAAATTTCTATACAATAAACATATACAAAATAATATCATTTTGTTTCGAAATAGAAGAATATGAGATTTTTTATACGAATAAATAATTTTAGTATGTTTCGATTGTATTTCACAATTTGCATTATGAGATTTATTATCTTTCAAATCTCTTTCATCAACTATATATCAAATGATTTCCTGATAAATCAAATATTTATGACAGATTTTTTTCTGTGAATATTAAGTTCTCTAAGTTTAAATAAATATGAATAAATTATTAAAAATCAACCAATAAAACACAGATTAGATTGAATTTTAAATTCTCTTGAAAATGGGCTAATAACCCGAAACTAGTCGAGAATTTAAAGTTATTCAATCTAATCTGTGTTTTATTGGTTGATTTTTAATAATTTATTCATATTTATTTCATACAATATCAACTACCAATGTCTAAATATTAAAACCATTAATTCTCTAAGTTTATTTCTAATATAAATATTTTTATGAAGTTTGCCGCTTTCAATTAAATATGAAATATAATTGAAGAATACTGAAATTGTTTTGATAAACAGGTAAATTGAGAAAATGGAAAATATAATATAATAATAGTGAAGACTGTATGTCATTGAATACTTTCAATTTAATAACCGTTTATGACAATTTTTTTAGCATAATATTTTTTCCAATCAGTCACTAACGAACAATTTATAATTTATAACTAAATCTAAAGGATTAACGTGGGGTACTCTTCATGCCAGGGGGTAGTTCAAGACGACTTTAAATCAAATAGGTATAAAAACAAACTGTGCAATTTATCACATTAGTAATATTTCGCTGATTAATTGAAATGTTATTAAATTATTTTGGAATTTATTGACATTGCTATCACAGAGTAAATAATTCTTCCACTATGTTGCTGTGTTTAATGAAATAAAATCATATATTAAAATAGTTACAGGATTTTTCAATTGTATTTTACAGCTGTATAGTGAAATAATATTGAAAAACCATGTAACTTTATCAATATATGATTTTATTTCATTAAACACAGCAACATAGAGAAAGAATTGTTTACTCTGTGATAGCAATGTCAATAAATTCCAAAATAATTTATTAATATTTCAATTAATCAGAAAAATATTACTAATGAACGAACGCAGTTGAAAATACGATTAATCAATAAGAAGAAGAAGAAAAAAAAAACTGTTTAATTGAAAATATGCCAATTAAGTAATGAATATTTTATAAAAGTAAATTGATGTATTTAATGAATTAATAATTTTTAAGTAATCATTATATTGATTATAACAATAAGCCATTGATTTTATTAAATCTGAAACTGTTCGAATGGAACAAGCAACTGAAATACTCGAGCGAA
This sequence comes from Philonthus spinipes, assembly GCA_963082785.1. Taxonomy (NCBI): domain Eukaryota; kingdom Metazoa; phylum Arthropoda; class Insecta; order Coleoptera; family Staphylinidae; genus Philonthus; species Philonthus spinipes. Next base: position 17,188,120 of record OY720307.1, on the reverse strand, counting down.
TTTCGAGACATGAGTATTAATAATTCCCAACATATATTTTTTTTATCTCGAACTGAAATTCCGCCGGGACACAACAATGTCATTATTCCCTTCCACCTGCATAATATAACTTTGACTCGGTCCATTACCCTTTAATAATGTCTTGAATAGAATAGAACAGAGTAGAGCACTTACAGTAGATTTCAATGGAGACGGTGGCCGAGACTGGTTGACTGATATTGTTGTTGGAAGCCTGGCAGGTGAATGCAGCGTGCTGATCGGATCTCCTCAGTCCCTTGATGATGAGCTGATTGGAGCGGACGTCCTGGAAGCCGCTTCTCGTGTCCATGGAATCGATAAGTTTCTCCCCGCGCCACCATTTTATTATCGGCTCCGGTTTACCTAAAAATTAAATTTCACGATCAAATATTCTGGATCCAATAAAGGAAGGAGTCCGGTTACGTTATTGAAAATTATTAAAAAAATGTATACTTAATAAAATAATTGAGACGATCGTGTTTTTATTAAAACTTAAAACAATGTATAACGATTATTAACAAATTAAAAATATTCATTTATAGTGATAGCTAGAAATTAGGAATGGGCAAAGTCGATCTTTTCTAACTTTTTGATACTGCAAAAAGTATATGACAATTTTATTAATGAAACATATTCTATAACTGTAAGTAATTGTTTCATATTTATTGAAAAACATCAATTTATTGTTACTTATTGACTTTTATTTATTTAAAATTGCTTATTTAGAAATACTCGATTACTAATATAACTCGATTTTGCCCAAAACAAGTAGACATTTTTTTCATTTGTTGCTACTTTTAAAAATGAAGATATTTAATCGATGGTTGAGGCTTCTACTTAATGAAACTCCATAATACACTATTTGTAAGTAAAACAGCAGTTTTTTTTAAGTTTCACAAAATTTTGTCGTTTATTTAGTGCAGAAAAAAAATTATATATTTACAGAATGTGTGTGAAATAGTAAAAATGGAATTACTTTCAGCGTTCCGGAACTTCACACACAATAACAGTAAACGCAATTGCTGAAGAGTAATTAAAGCCAGGGCGTAATAAAATAAGCGGGATTTAATATGTGAAAGCTTCCGGAGCGTTCTCGCGGTACTCCAATAGAAGTTCCTGGACCTGGTAAACCAGCCCTTACAGCCCTTAATAGCCCAGTTTAAACAGGGCAGTATTTAAGTGGAAGTCTTGGAGGAGGACCATTCGGGGTGAAATATCGCCCACGCCCCATTACGCCTTTCACCATTGCCATTCTTCTGTTTTGCCTTTTAATCCAAAAAATGCGCGACGCTTATCATCCCCCTTGCACTTATAAATGCATGTTATCTCCCGAATTACGCAGGATTTTTTCTTCGTAATTATTTTTCGATTTAGACATTCAGGAATATATTTTCAGAGGATTCGCGTGTTGAATTTGAACGTTTCTTTTCACTCGTTTCTTTTTTTATTTATTCGGTTCTGCTCATTAAAGGATTTCACGCGAAATTTACTATCTATTCGTTTTCAACTCCATAAAATTCCAGACGTAAAAATCGCCTTGACAAATTTAAACCAGAGCTGATTGCATTATCACCTCCATTCGTTTATTTACACATAATTACAACTAAATTAATTTCAATAATATTTTAACAATAATAAAAAACACCATGAGCAACTGATACAGATTGTTATCTTCTAATTAGAAAATAAAATTTGGATCATCGCACTTAGAAACACAGAATATAAATTAAAATCAAATGTGTTGCTTTTCGCCTGGGAGAAGGCAAAATTTACGTAAAAATAAATAAACCATCAATAAAAAATCAAGTAAAAATTTAGTACGAATAGAAAGAATCTACTATTACAGGGTTATTGTAAATGATTAAAAAAAAAGACTATTTTTATGTCAAGTTTTTATCTATATTTTTTGATTGCGAAAACATAAACAATAAAAATTTCAAAATCTTTATTCAAATAACTTCACATTTGTTACTTATTCATTTGATTATATCTGAAAGTTTTTTTCTTACAAAAGCTAGTGAATTTGTGTAGTTATTATAATTTTTATTTTTTAAATAATGACTAATACGTTTGTACATGACTGATCAAAATGTAAATATATATTTATATTATTATTTAAATCTTAACGACTTATCCTTTTTTAATTTATTGTTTTCACTTTACTTCTCTTTTTCTCTTTCTACCAAAACACAACCATAAATACGAATTTAACGAACAGAAAAAAATCCATTCAATTCATTCGTAAACTACATTTTTCTATCTTTACGTACTTTTAACAGGAAGAAACCAGGGGCAATTTATAAATGTATCACAAATAAACTGGAATTAATTGGATGTTTATTTATATTTTATTTGTGATACATTTATCAATTGCCGCTGGTTTTTGTTTGTTAAAAGTTCGTAACGATGAAGAGCTTCCTGTGAAGATTTTAGCGAACCATTCTACAAATTGCTATTTATAAATATTCAAGTTTGAAATTGAGCTTTTCCAAATTAAATATAATTTATTTGGACCAAAGCAGTGGATGCAAGAAGTATTTACTTTTTCAACAAAACTCATTCATTTCCGGATTGTTTCGCCCGTTCCTTTTTCTCCCGAGCGCATTACGGCAGATTTCCCTCATTATTTTAATTAGCGCGAAAGTAATTAAAATCATTCGTGTTTTATGGCGGCGAAAGAAAGAGGGCGGATCCCCGCTGGGTTAGTTACCTGGGTCCCCATTGTGTTTACAATTTGCCCCGCCGATTTCAATTTAATTCGTATACCTGAATCGCACGCGTTCGCTCCAAATGAACAAACTTGAATTGCCACTGCAAGAAATTGCCGGCAAAACATGTGTTCTATACATAGTTTACCCAACTGCTGACTGCGAAGCTTTATTAATGCCCTCAGAGTCTCTGATATAACGGATTTCGGGGTTAGTTCGCCCGGTTTAAATTGCTCGTCAATCCGTGCTGTTTTCGTGAATTGTTTTTGCTCGTCCTTTTTATGGCTAAAGGGAACTTTGCTTTGAATTTATACAAAATTTTATAGTTGAAATTAATTTTCAGTTTTATAAAAAATGTTGTAATTAAAATATTTTACAATAAAATTAAACAAGGAAAAGTTACTAATAATTACTTATACTCCACGTTTATGACAAACAACTACTTCCCGAACATGTACTTCACGAGACATTGAATTACACAATAGAAATTTGTTTGTTGCACACCAGTACTGTGCATTTCAATGGTTTGATATGGGTTATTATAAACGATGAATCCAATTTTAAAAATTCGTATTTATTAAAGTAAAAATTCCAAAATTAACAATCTTTGTAGGAAGTTTCAAAGGTTTTTTTTTTTTAATATATTATAAATGTTCAAGGTGTCCACCGTTTGATACACGACAGTAGTGATCCGAATTTTTAAAAATGGGTCCATCATTTATAATAACCCTGTATTTTAAGAATAAAGCTTTATACTGTGAGGATTTTATTTCACTTAATATTTTATTTCATTGATTCATTAATAAAATACGATTTGATATCCTTTCCTTAAGTAATGTATTTTTCACTGTTAGATGTACATTTCTAGAGCTATGTTCTCATTTTCTATGAAATGTTCGAAATGTACATTTAACAGTGAAAAATAAATTAGCTGAGAAAGGAAATCAATTCGTATTTTATTAGTGATTAGTACTCCAAAAACTCAAAATAAAGAGTGAAAATCATTAGATCAGAACATTAATGTGAATTTCTGAAATTAATGAAATTTCATTGATTATTTGAATATGCTTTTAATTAGGCGCGTAGATAGACTTTTTTTTTTGAGCGGATGGCGCTATGGGTTAAGGTTATGACTTCTTAATGTAATACAAAGGAAATAAAATAAAATAAAAAAATAATCAACCCACTGAGCACATATTTCATTAATGTTTCATCAACACGAAAATTAATTTAAAAATGGGTACATTATTTATAATAATAATAGATGTATTAAATAAAAATGATTTAAAAAAAAATTATTTCCACATTTCTGTCACTTTTGACTTACGTTATTACAGGTAAAAAAAAAAACGTTTTACCAACGTTTTTGTTTTAACCATCAACAAACAAATTCCGAGGAGGGGGTGGTGATTCTAATTTAATATGTTGAAGAAAATAAAATGTGCTCACTGTAAGTAGAATAAGGCCGCATTCATAGAAACGCTTAAAAACCGTACGATTTTTAGAATCCGGAATTTATAAATTCCTCAAGGATTATTGGTAAAGAAGATATATATTTTGAATTTATTTTTTTTTTTAAATAAATTAAGTAATTTTATTGTATACATTAGTAATTAAGACGTAACATAATAATGTGGGTGATTACAAGGCGGAAAGAAAAAGACACTTTCGACTTTTGCTGCAGTGTACGTTGTCACGTATACTAGTCCACTTAGTTACTTACATGGCACACGGGATCCCAAAGGAGCCAGAAATGAATGTACGTGAAACTACATACAACATAATAACTCGCCGGGCCGGCCATACAGCATAATAACAGCCACTGTATGGAGCGCATACTGTGCCACGGTACAGTATGGCAGTCTCCCGGAAGCTCGGACCTCCGACTAAATTATTTACAGGGGATGCGAATTGCGGTGCGGTTTTACAAAAATGGTCGCCGCTCCGACCCATTACTTTTATAATCATCTGCCGTGCGCCCTCTGCACATCTCATTAACTATTCACTTGATATCGGATGCCATTTTTGCGGCTCGCGTTTCCTCTATGCATGAATATGGTGAAATATTGTCACTGGACTTCAATTATTTTCGCGTTTGTTACTTTGACACGGGAATATACATATTTCACTACAAAATTCACAATTCCAAAAAGCGCACTCATTCAACGTTACACAATGGTAATAACTTCATTTAGTAGTTTTGCTATACTATGTTTCAAATATTCGATTTTTTTATATACAGTGTGTTTCAAATTCAGGACTAACTTTTAGGATCACATTTAATATAAAAAATATAGGGTAGATGTACGTATGAGGCTTTTACGTGATTTCATGCTGAATACTAATCTCGTCAAGAAATCATTCTTATTTATAATAGAAAAATGGGATTTATTCACTTGGTCATAGTTATTTAAATAAATTAAAGAATTTGAAAATAATTAATAAAAAAAGCTAAAAAGGAAATAATTTATTAATTATTTTCAAATTCTTTTTATTTAATTTAATAATACTTATTTTTTGTTTTTAAATAGCTAACCTTGACTGACCTAACTTAGTAATTAGGTCAGTCAAGGTTAGCTATTTCTCGCAAATCTTATAGTTAATATTTAGCAATAAAATCTCTTATAGCCTCACTAATTGTATGTGCTAGATACTTTTTTATGAAAGCAGGATATCAGTGCGGAGAACAACAAAACAACAAACAACAAAACCAGTAGAAATAAATAAAAAATATTCCACAAAAAGTCACAACAAATATGGATATACCATGCGATCGAGAACTAAATTAAATAAAAATTATTTGAAATTAATTAATAAATTATTTTCACATTTTGCTCTGTGACATTTTTGACTTACGTTACGCAAGTACTTTCTTTGTGATCCAAAATTTTTCTCGTCTAGAGTGCTTTGCATTTTGTTATACAAAAATGAAAGTATGTCATATACTTTTTAGTACATGGCAAGCGGTCAAGATACATCAGGTAATCGCAGAACAAAAATCTGAGAATCGGTTATGTTGATTTGCTCTTAATTACAAAGCCTTGAACAAATTTACGAACGTAATTTGATTACGTTAATTGAGTATATTTGAAGCAATTAATGTAAATATCTATGGCATATTTTACTGAATAAAGTTTCGAAAAATGTATGTTAAGTTTTCTTTATTAATAACAAACAAATAAAGCACGCTTTAAATGTATAAAAATTGACAAAGGGTTTAATATGAATTGCTTTGAATATATATTCCGAGCGGACTTTTAACAGGAATTGTGAGCGGATTTTGAGAAGAGGCACATTATAAAGGCACTCAAGTGTGTCTATATCTATCCTAAAAAATTAAAAATAAAGCGGTCGTCCACTTTTGTTGAAAGAAAATACAAAAATCCATAAAACAAAAGTAAAACAGAGAACGCCTCATTTCAGATGCCTAACTTACAAAAACAATTAGGTTAGGGTGGTTTAGGTAGCAGTGGCAGCTGTAGGCTCACTTATGCCATAGATGAAAATATTGCTTCCCCCTGTACAACCCTCTAGAACCAGTTGTAGCTCCTAATGTAGTTGACCAGAGACCCCCTATTGAGTGATACTAGGTCTGTTACTATTTATAAAATGGTTTGCCGCCCACTGTTGGAATCCTATTACACAATCCTAATATACAATATCTTAAAAACATACAAGTAGCTAAAAGATTCCCCTTGCGAGTATTAAGAAAAAAATACATCTCTTATACCACTTTACTATGTTTACAACGCTCACCTTTATGAAATATCCCAAACATATTCGATAAAAAACCGTTTTCACCAGCTTTCGGAGAAATTTACCCTTAACGCCTATAACTATGACCACCTCAAATTCTCAAAAATTGCTCCCAACCCTAATACCACTTCCAAACTAAAAAAAAAACAGCATAATATTTATTCCATTTCATTTCATCACTGCATGACAATGACGAAACAGCAATTTTATATTCGTTTTTTTTTTGACGAAATCATTATTCAATTTTAAAGATAAAAATATTTACGAAAACTGACAGAAGGACCTCCGCTTGATAGCCGATTGGCGGATGATTCATGATATATGTTATGTAATCAGAATACGTTTGTATGTTTGTTAATAGAAGATTGCTGTAGTTTTCTTATACTATCATTTTTTATCACCCAGGATCACCGATTTATTTTGCGTAGAGCGCGTCCACAAAAGTGTATTTTCTTCATTATTTTTACTGTGTAAAGAAGGAATAAATATTTTATATAGAGATTTATAACAAAACTTTTATATATCATTCTAGAGCAAACTATATGAGATAATTCATGTGTCTAAAACGACCCTAAAATAGTAGATTTACTATTGGAAAGTAGATATAGCAACACTGATATCACTCGCAAATGTTAGACTAGTGCAACTAGTCGATAGTACCGTTTACAAACTTGACATTAATATTTTACCAATTTAAAACTCTTATCGGTTAGCTTTCAGACATTAAGCTCTGAAGAGGACAGGAGACATAGACACTGGAACAACGCGCCAGGCCTACGTCAGTCAAAACGGCTCATCAAACATGATAACAGCCATAAGGCGCTCGACCTCACAAGGAACGAGCTAAGAATTTTCACTGGACTCATGACAGGGCATTGTGCCTTCAGATACCATTTGTGGAAAATGGGAGAAGAGGAAAGTGGAAAATGCAGATTATGTGATTCGGCAAATGAAACAACCGAGCATATACTCTGCGCTTGTGGCACTATTGTCCACAAGCGTCTTTCACACTTCTGCAGGGACCGATTATCCTACGAAGAGGTGAGCAATGTCACCCCCAAGAAAGTCAGAGGACGTGGGACTGCTTAGAAAGTGATTAGGAAAGGGCAGAATAATAGATCTTATAGGTCGCAGTTCACGTAAAGCTAACTTACCTTTCACTGGCCTCGTATAACCTATATAACCTCTAAGCTCTGTCAAACCTAATTACTAATCCGTGCCCTTACAGTACTCGCAAATTTGACTTTTCAGTCCAGACCCCTATAGGCTCTCAAATTTGATCCTAAGCTCTGCCAGTTCAGTGCAAATACAAGCTCGCTATCGCTCACAAACATGACCATAAGCCCGGCTAATCCGGAGCTCTTACAAGCTCACTGTCCCTATCAAATATGACTCTTAGCCCTGCCAGTCCAGAATCTTTATCTGGACTTTATAGACTCACCTGACACTAAGCTCTGCCAATCCATAGCTCTTACAAGCTCGCAAATCTGATCCTAAGCTCAGTCAGCTCGCTATCGCTCACAAACTTGACCCTAAGCCCGGCTAATCCGGAGCTCTTACAAGCTCGCTGTCGCTATCAAATATGACCTTTAGCCCTGCCAGTCCAGAGTCTGTATAGACTCGCTATCGCTCGCAAACCTGACATTAAACTCTGCCAATCCATTTCTCTTACAAGCTCACTATTAGTATTAATCCATTGATAATGGTCACATTGTGTCCGAAATATTCATATGGTTTAAAAATAAAATTGTGAAGAAAGGATATTAGTGCTTTTTCTATCAATTAAGCTCACAATTACTCGCAAACTTGACACAGAGCCATGCCATTCCAGGCTGTCGCTCGCAAATATAATCCTAAGCACTGCTAGTCCAGAGTCTTTATAACCTCGCCATTGCTCGCAATTCCGATATTAAGCTCTGGATGTCCAGACACACTATCGCTCACAAACTTGATCATTCCACAGTGGTTCAATAAATATTAGTTTCTTTTATTTTTATAGTTGGCCACTTTGTCGCTTCGACAAATAATATGTCATAACGTCAAATCAAGGGTAATATTATCACATGCAAGCAAGGTGTATTTGGTTAATTAGTGGTAATAATTAATATTGTTAGTATTTATAAGTGGAGAGATGACATATCACATTGTTTTACAAAATGGATATTACGCCGAGGAAACGTCAAAAGGTTATGACATTAAAGGAGTATACTTCAATGACATAAAGAGGTATTTCGAAAGAGTGTGGAGTAAGTTTTGGGGCAGTGAACAAAATTCTAAAAATAAAAAATGAAATCGGCTCAGTTGATATTCAGAGAAAAGACGTTTATACTCAGAAACAGTAAAATTAACCGAAAGAAAACTAGTTTCGAGTTACAACAAGATCTGGCTGTGGAGTCACAATTCATGATTCTACAGTACGTAGAAGACTTCTAAAATCGGAAAAGAAGGTAATCCGACCTCAGAAAAAGCTCTAATGATGAAAAAAAGCTTCTTTGGACTAAAATATGCAACCGTGGCTACGGATGATTGGAGGAAGGTGTTGTATTTAGATAAGACACACTTTTTAGTGCCGAGCCGGCGGTCACGATACGTCAAGTAATCGCAGTGAAACATCACTATAGTCTATTTTTTAAAATTACAAACAGGGAAGGATAGGACAAATTTGAAATTGTTCAATGATTGATTGAATCAATTTCCGTAATTTCCGCCAAATGGGTTCATATTTCCTATAAAAAATTAATATTAAACAAAATGTAATTATTTATTTGTAACCTTTTGTAAATAATAAAATCGTCGTTTTTAATATTTCACCTCTGTTCAAATTAACTCGCAAACTACTGTAAATCAGCAGTAATATAGAAAGTAATTAGTGGTATTCATATTTTATTTCCTATTTATTGAAATTAAGTTTTTAGCGATTCAATAATTTGATTTTTCTATTGTTTTTCTTTATTGCTAAAAATATTCGGTGCAATTATAGGAAACATGACTTCTCTAGGTTAACTGTATCGAAATGATAATAATGATAATAAGAAAAAACATTGAAGAAAAGTTTATATTATGTACGTTATGAAAGTCAAAAGCGAATAAAATAAAAAAAGGGTGGAAAATTGTAAGAACTTAAGGAGCCGAGTCCCGAATGCAAAACGGACACCGAACAGCAGCAGACGCCCGTTCCCTGATACACGCCGTGGGAAATGTAAAAAGTTCGCCTCCCCTTTTTTTCACTTTTAAGGGCTATCCGCTAAAACCCGGGGGTTTATTTATATCTAGAGACTCTTTAACCAATTTTATTTGTTTAGGCTGAAGATAAACTCGCTCCGGTAATTTAAAACTTTCTCCGCAGTTAGTACTCACCCCCTCCAACCTATTTCCTTGCCTGAATAAAGGATCGCGAGACGAAAATCAATTTTCATTTCCCCGAACAACAACAGCAGCAACAGAAAAAAAATGGAGGAATATATGATAATTTATTATGAGTATTACAGGCGGGCTGGTGTAATTTTCTGCATTTGCATACAACATGTTCATTTCCACTGGCTATCATAATTCCTCACGTTTTACGTATTTGTGACACGGAACCTAATTAATGGTGAGTGTGCCTTTGTGTGCGGATAATATGTTTTTTCCTATTACCGGTGTTGGTATTTTGTATTTTGCTTCGTTTACTCGGGTTTGCGGGCGAGGAGGGTGTATCGATTTTGAGTTTCTGGGAGCGCTGCTTTTTTTCCGAGCTTTTCGACGGGGTGGAGGGGGGTCGGTGGAGAGAGGAAATCTTTTTCTATTGGGAACGCGCTTGAAAAGGTGCTGCGCTTCGCCTCGGGGCCTGAGCTTCCCACGTATAACAATAAAATGCTGAACTCGCACTGAATTTTTGATGTGCACGATTATAAGTTATACTCCCATTTAGTTTTTTTTTTTTGGAATTATAACACTTGGGATAATTTTTTTTGTGAATTTGGTAAATTGAATGTAGGTCCATGGAATGAAGATCGTACGAAATAAACTTAAGTAAAATTATTTTTGTTTTAAAAAAATATGAAATAATTGGAGTCATATAGAATAAAAACGTAATTCACCAATATCTAATTAAAATTGTGATTTAGCAGAAAGAGATTGGTATACAGTAAAGTGATTTTAAAAGAGTCTCTAGGATATATATGAACAATATATACGTACGTATACTTTTTATCTATTACGTATAAAATTATTAGGCTACTTTTCTAAATGGTTTATTATTGAGTATTATGCTAATTTATTAATATAAAAAACCTTTATTAACAGGTTGTAAAAATATATATAATATATTCAATAAACTAACCCTTATAACTATGACCTCCTCAAAATCGTATGCATTCCTCTCAAACCTAACACCACTCCCAAACCAAAAAAAACATACTTCATTTCATCATGACAATGACGATTAATAATGTGTTAAAGAGCACATTTTTGGTCATTTCTTTTTTTTTTTTTGATGAATTCTTATAAGAAAGTAAAATTGTAATATATAATGTATCAGGTAAAGAATCTGAAGTAATTTGAATAAAAAAATGTAGAAGTTCTTGAAATTTTTATGTCATCAAAAATATAGATATGTTCCATTTTAATGTTTTTCATATATATATATATATATATATATGAAAAACATTAATATATATATATATATATATATATATATATAAATTAATTAATAAAATGAATGATTTTTAATTAAAATGACGAAATTCCTGTATGATTTACGATTTATGATTTATTTAATGTATAATACAAAATTATCTAGTGATCAAGACATTAATGTAACACGAATTACTAATTGCTGACAGCTATATAACTATATCTTTATACTAAATCACACCCTTAGATCCATATCTGCTATTTAAAATAGAGCTTTAGACTACCAACTAAGGTCGCATTCATTGTAAGGCATCAAGAGCCAAGAATCAATATTCATGGAACCCACAGCCATAAACGGGGCTACTAATTCTCGAATTTATAGAGTTTGAATTGAATGAATCTTGATTATTAGTTCTTGACGCTTCATTATAAATGCGGCTTAGTTGACAGTCAATATTCTCTTAAGTATCCAGTATTAAAAAAGAAACGACAGAAGTTATGACAACTATTTTTATACCATATAATTGATATAATTTTTGCACACATTCTTTACATAATCTTAAATATATCAATAGTAAGATTTGAAGCTGTTATAAACCCTTAAATCATCAATATTAACGCGGCCTAAATGTAGCAAGACCGATCGATATCCGTACACACATAATTAAGTCACACTTACGAATGCAATCCGCATCACTTACCTCCACTAACGATGCACGTCAGCTTGAGATCGCCGCCCTCCTCGTAGGGCCCGGCCCGAGTCTGGATCTCCTTGCCCTTCTCGTCGATGATGGTCGGCTTCTGCGGGGGCACTGCGAAAGCAAAATTTCGGTCCGAATTAATAATGAAAAGGAATTTAGGAGATCGTGCGGTCAAACCCGAACTCAGTTAACAAGGCCGTACAACAGATGCGACCCAACAAAGACACGTTCGGTGGGGAAGTGAGGGGGAGGAACGGAAGGCTTATTTATCCTTCTATATTACAACGAGAAATCCGGCCCCGAGATTAAAGCCGGGGTTATATATAAAGTAATAAAGGTGACCTTGATAAAATATTAATGCCCCGAACAACGGTTATACGCTCAATTTCTAGATTTAACAAATTAATAATACGTTTAATTACATTAACGTTGTTCCGCCTAATTATAAAGGGGGGATAAAAAGTATGAACACTTCCTTATAACTAAAACATTCGATATTCTGTTTCAAAGAGCTTTACGAAAGATTTTAATTTTGTTTAATATCACAATTAAAATCATCTGTGAAGTTCATTCAGGTGATTAATAAAAACTAATTTAACTTTTAGCGTCACTATATTCCAATATCCAATAAATATGATCAAACACAAGTGAAAGATAATAAAATCGAAACCATATTCGCATTACTGAGTGAAATGTTGTAGAAAACACCCATGAGAAGTTTAATAATTTTCCAGGCTCGATTCCCGGCGCCGTCGTCAAATGGAATTTTATTAATTATTTAATTCATTTCAGTAAATTTTCTAACTTGGTATCAAATTACTTATTAATCACAACGATTGCAATATAATAATGGATTTTCAAAAATAATAAACTATTTATTTCCCAAGACATATGAATTGAAAACATGCTAGATTTAAAAAATTATCATTTAACTTGGGCGCCCTTTTTGAACGATTTTTTCTACAGGATGTGTTCTGTGTACCCCAAGAGGCGATTAAGTTATATTTTTTAATTTTTGAAAATTTTGTATATCGAGAAAACCACGTTATGGAAATAAATTATTTAAACAAAATAGAAACAGAACGGTACTCTGGAAATTGTTTAATTCTATTAATTAGCGTGCAAATAATACATCCTGCAAAAAATAAGATCCCTAAAGCGCGCCCAAATTCTATTTTTCTATTTTTGAAAATTCCGTATACATGGATGATGTAATGAAAATAAATTATTTATACAAAATAGAAACAAAATGATACTCTGGAAATTATTTAATTATATTTATTAGCATGCAAAGAATACATTCTGCAGAAAATATCATCCCTAAAGGGCTTCACATGGCGGAGGCGCCACTTCTAAAATTACAATATGTAAACAGTTGTGCTTCTTTAGGTAAATAATATAATATGATACAAGAAATAGACGAAAATTATAAGCAATGTTTATTTCAGAATCCAAATTTATTTTTCAATTTTGTTTAACCACTGTATTTTACTTAATTATTTGACTATAGCTTCGGATATCGAGCAGTTAATTTAAAATTATAATAGATTAAAAAAAAAAAAAGTTCCTCAGTAATCAACAATAAGTTAAGAATAATATTTATATCTTGGTAGTTTATATTATATTAATAAATTATAATAATGTAATTAATACTTAAATATTGGTAATCCATATTGTAATAATAAATATGAATAGACTATTAAAAATCTACTAATTAAATTAATAAAAACACAAGATTAATAACTTTAAATTTTTGACTAGTATTTATTTATTTAATAAATACTAGTCAAAGAAATTTATTTATTTATTTATTTAACGGAATATACCATTTTTACAAATATAAGACATAAATATAAAATGCAAAAAATTTATATGTATTACTAACCAATTTTAAATACAATAGTAAACACTTTGAACGCAAATATAAACGCAAAAAGCAAAAAAACCTTAACAGTCACCAACAACTAGATGGCATGACCCAACTCCTTTCACAAAGACCCAACTCGTTTCAAGAAATTATTCGGTATTTAAAATATTAATTATTGTTTTATTAGTAAAGTACATTTATATTTAACGCCAAGGTCAAGAAGTTTTGTGGAATTCAACGGTTACATTTTTACATAGAGACGTGGAAACATAAGCTGTGAAGTGAAAGATTATATAGCAGTCTAGTCGTCATAGACAAAAAAATACCACCCAAAAGCCTAAAAATCAGCCGAATTTGTTGACATTTTTTTAATATGAAATACTGGACTATACTATACTAACATGATAAAAATGCGGAAACAGTAAAAATTCGCCACTAATTCTCAGTATTTATACAATTAACAGATTTAAAGAAAGACATATTGTATTAACAATTTCCTCACTTTTTATTCGGGTTTAATTTCTTTTACTATTTATTTTTAAGAAATTATTCGGCAATTAAAGTTTTATTTTTTGTTTTATTACTAGATTCTTAATAAATTATTAATATTTATCGTTAGAAAATTAAGAATACTAACATCTCTAATTATTACTTTTATAACAAATTCTTCTCACCCCTTTCTCCAAACAAGACAATAATTGCTACCCGCAATGATTAAATTCCCCACATTTAAAATAATGCCTGAACCCGTGTAAAAAAGGTGAGAGTAAATTCCGACGTTGATACGTTAGCCAATTCGTTTTGATGGCTCGGATATGTTTTCTGAAGATGTTTGCTTTCCCATCTCAACCCTATTAACTCGTGATTAATATCGGTGCATGTTCTCTCTCTCTCTCTCTCCCGGTTCCCCGTATAAATTAGGAAACGTAGAGAAGAGGGCACTTTCCCATAACAGCCAATGACTTAATAATTTTCTTCCCGGACCGGCCTGAATATTTAAAGGGAAGGTTTGGGATAATCATGTTATCTGGATAATTGTTATTTATAATATGTGTGTGTTAAACACACTTAGTTATCCATGTTTGTGTTAAGATGTATGTTAGCTTGTTTTTATTGTTTTATTTAAGATTAATTATTTTTTGGAAAATAAATTATGTAATAATTTTATTTAATCGATGGTTGAGGCTTTTACTTTATGGAACTCAATGATACACTATTTTGAAATAAAACAAAAGTCTTTTTTTTTTTAATTTTACAAAATTTATTGTAGAGACACTGCTATAAATATTTAGTCACAATTAATTCATATTATTCAACTGATGTTGCTACTGTTTTGACAAAAGAATTGTAGCAGTATTTTCTATTGCGAAGGCTTCTACTTCATTATACATCTTTATATATGACAATGAAAACAATGTGATGTTGCTACTGTTTTGACAAAAGAATTGTAGCAGTATTTTCTATTGCGAAGGCTTCTACTTCATTATACATCTTTATATATGACAATGAAAACACTTTTAAAATTCAATATAATTAATATTTTTAATATATAAACATTAGTAGTTCATATTGTATGAAATAAATGTGAATAGATTATTAAAAATCAACCAATAAAACAAATAAAACACAGATAAAATTGAATAATTCTCGACTAGTAATCCGGAACAAGTCAAGAATTCAAAATTATTAATTTTAATCTGTGTTTTATTTGTTTTATTGGTTGATTTTTAATAGTCTATTCATATTTATTTTATACTTCTAAAGATTCTTTTCTATAACACTGTAATTGTAGTTTCTACAATAAATTTTGTGAAACCTAAAAAAAACTGTTATTTTATTTACAAATAGTGAATAATTCATTTTTTATTAACGTATTACATATCGATTGCGTTGCATTAAGGAGATTAATTTAATTAATTAATTTCCAATTACACATAAAGCCCCTGGCGGTGTTATACAAAAATGCAATCGATACATAAATTATTAACAACGAAAGAAAATAAGTTCCATTTCCAACGCCGTCGCCTGTATCGAATAATAATTTGCTGAGCGTTGAAAAAAAAAGAAGGGTCGAAAGTTTGAATGGAAAACCGTTGATTTGATTACTATCAGAAACCGATTTACTATTAATCTTTCAGATTTCCCCAGCGGGAATTTATATCCGGTTCGATCCGGCCGAAATGAAATGCGGGGATTCTCATCAGGAATGTTAATTCTTAATTTGCACTTTTTGTCGACCGACGTCTACGAGGGAGGGAAATTAATGAGGGACCGGGAGGTCGCGATAACTGTAAATTGTTTTGCCGAATCGTCCCCTGCTGAATTTCACTCTCTTCAAACTATCGATTACTTTAGACTTTTTTTAAAGCTGCCTTAACATTCTATAAACTATTTGAAGTGGAAATTAAAAGCAATGTAGTTGACTACAAATATATATGCACCGCAATATGATCCAGAAAGATCCATTGCTGTTTTCGGTCCCGTTTATAATAATAATAATAAAAAATATTACCCCACTAGTTACAGGATGATACAAAATAATAGCACAAAAAATCTAAATATAAATATACATATATACCTACATACAAAAATTACAAATTTCAAAAAGAAATAATTGTGCAATAATATTAATGCTAACGTATCACAGAAAAAATCACAATCATAAAACCGTTCGTTAAAAATTCGACACATTGTACTAATAGGAGAACGTAAACCAGACATAGTTCAATTAAAGTGTAAATTGAATGTTGGTTTGTGTCGCCCGTTGAAGACAACTTAGGTTGGCTCATTTCAGTTTAGTTCACCTTGTAATTAAAATTGTCTGAAACTTTGAAGTCATACCAAGATATTAGGAATTTTATGGTTGACTCATTTCAGTTAAGTTCACCTTGTAATTAATATTACCTTGAATTTTGACTTCATGTAGATTTTTTTCTTTAGACATCACCTTGAACTTTGACGTCATTACAAAATATTAGGAAATTTAAGTATCTCTCATTCCAGTTTAGTTCACCCTGTGATTAAATTTACCTGAAACTTTGACGTTATCACAATATATTAGGAATTTTAAGTTTGGCTCATTTCAGTTTAGTTCACTTTGAAATTAAAATCACCTTGAATTTTGACGTCATGAAGATTTTTTCTTTAGACATCATTTCAAGATATTAGGAAGTTGGCTTATTTGAATCTTAAGTTCTTAACCTTGTAATTGAATTTATCTTGAACTTTGACGTCATTGCAAAATATTATGAATTTTAAGGATCGCTCATTTCAGTGTAGTTCACCGTGTAATTAAATTTACCTGGAACTTTGACGTCATCATAATATATTTGGAATTTTAAGGTTGGCTCATTTCAGATTAGTTCACCTTGTAATAAATATTAACTTGAATTTTGACTTTTACGTCATTTCAAGTTATTAGGAAGTTTAAGGTTGGTTCATTTCAATCTAGTCGACCTTGTAATTCAATTTACCTTCAACTTTGATGTCATTACAGAATATTAGGATTTTTAAGGTTGGCTCATTTCACTTTAGTTGACCCTGTAATTAAATTTACCTTGAATTTTGACGTCATTACAGGATTTTTGGAATTATAAGGTTTGCTCACTTCAGTTTAGTTCACATTTTACTTAATATTACCTTGGATTTTTAAATCATGAAAAACTATTCCTTTGACGTCATTTCAAGGTTGACTTATTTCAGTATAATAAAATAACAACTTTCAGGTCAACTTACTACTTACTTTTTACATTTACAAAAAGTCGTGATACCCATACAATATTTTAGTTTTAAATATATTCTAATTTTTACGATTATAGTAGTGTTTCAAAAAATGTTTCACACGAAAGATACAAAATTTTTGTTGCCGAATCTGTAATGCAAAAAAGTATGGGTTCCCATTTAAGATTTCAAAGTTAAATTAATTTTAAAATAACTAGAAGCCCTCCTCTAGACTATTAAACTGTTATTCCGATTTTTTTGTTCTATGATGGATATTTCTTGAGACTGAATAGATTCCAATTAAAACGCGCGAGTAACGTAGAAATGAGCGGAGTTCTGTCATAAGTCAAAGATGGAAACAAAAAATTATCGGATACTTCAGTAAGACACTGTCAGAAATGAGATATTGTGTGCCGATAAAACATTTCTTAGTAGTGGTAAAAGCAATCGAGCAATACCACAATTATCTCTATGGAAGAAAGTTCCTTCTGAGAGCCGATCATGCTTCGCTGAAGTGGCTGCTGAAGTTTAAGAATCTGGAACGGCAAGTAGCAAGATGGATCGAAAGGCTGCAGCACTACAACAATTATCTCAATGGAAGAAATTTTGGCTGTTGCAGAAGGAACAAGTAGCAAGATGGTCCGAAAGGCTGCAGCATTATAACTATTATCTCTATTGAAGAAAGTTCCTTCTGAGAGCCGATCATGCTGCACTGAGGTGGCTGCTGCAGTTCAAGAATCCGGAAGGGCATGAATTGAAAAGCTGCAGCAATCTGATTTCAACATTGAACACCGGTCAGGCAGAAAACATCAAAACACTGACGCATTGTCGCGAAGACGCTGTAGCAAATTGGAAAATTTTGAACAATCAAAAGGACCATAATTGCAGAGGATGCCTGGTCCAATAACGATCAAGAAATTGATCCTGACCTGAGACAAATCCGAGACTGAAAGCAGGGAGGTGAACAACCAATATGGGAAGATATGGCTTCTAAGACACTTAAAACCTCAGTGGGCTCAGTGGGACTCGAGATTAAGAGTGGAGACTTGGTCAGAAATTTTGAAAATGTAGAGGGAGGTAGTTCTACACAACACTTAATAGTGCCAAAGAATATAATTACAGAAATTCTGCAGCTGGTGCATAATGGCACCTCAGGAGGACATTCGAAAAACGATCTAGAAGATTCGTGAGCGGTTTTACTGGGCAGGATATCAAAGTGATATTAAAGAATGGTGCCGAAAATGGAACATATGAACAGAAAGTAAGGACCTAGTAAAACGCCTCGAGCCTCAATGAGAAAGTATAATGTTGGAAGTCTTTTCGAACGGATAGCCATTTATATGGCGGGTCCATTCCATGAATCTGACAGACGAATAAATACAACGTGGTGATCATGGATATAAGCTTATACCATACCTAATCAATACGTAACTACTGTTATTGATGTTCACTGATTTGTCGGTTCGGTTCATTTGTTTATTCTACTGCCAGTTCTAGTCTTTCAACATCGAACACATTGAACCGGAAATGAAAATTGTTTGGAAAACTCTTTTTTAATATTATCTGAGATTATAGATATTTTCGTTTTGAACTTAATAAACTACTCACAGTAATTTCGTTCAGAAACTTCCGAAAGACAAACGGAAAGATACAAGAAGTCCCTCAAGAAAACTATCAGGATGGATGCGGCAAAATAATAGAACTGAAGCTCGAGAAAAACAAACTGGGAAAAATGCAAGAAGTCATCAAGGAAACTATCGGGGTAGGTACGGCCGTACCCACCATAATAGTTTCCCTGAGGGACTACTTATAACTTTTCCAGTTTGTCTTTCTCTAGTTTCTGTACATAATTAGTGGTGTATTAAGGTCAAAAAAATTCTATAATCTCAGTGGGTTTTAGGAAAAGTGTGGCATATTTATTCTACTAGAAAATGTTCGTTTCTAGTTTATTAAAACCCTTTGAATTAATGACTCCCATTTATACATGAAGTCTTAAGGTTTAAACGAGACATTTTGGATGCAACGTAGGTTAAACTAAGATAACATTGCTTATTGAAACTAAAGGAATGGGATTCAAGAGGAATCTGTATATATTTTACTTCAAACCATGAAATATGGAGTTTTGTGGATATTTACGAAAATTCCTAAAGTTTAATAATTTTTTAAAGTGCAGATTTACACAGGAAGTTGATATTTTTCTTTTTTCCTTCATATGTGGTTTATGGGAAGGAATGATAAATTTTTATTAAATGTATTATAATTCTAGTGTTAACATCCACACACACACACATACATTTTCAGCTAATTTAGGTGATTTTTAGATGTTAGGTCTCTGAAGACTGGTCTATAGTGATTATGTTGCTATAAAATTGTTTAAACGATATTTTTTATTAAAGTGAGTGAACGAAAAATCAACAATTATAAACCTCATAATAAATGGAAGACGACGCAAGTGCCATCTGTTGCGAATCGTTGATGATGCCATATGGCATCATCAACGATTCGAATCTACAACGTAGACGCCAGATGAATGGTTAAGATTTTATTAAATAAATTATAAACCTATAATACAAATCGTGTAAACAATTCTATAGCAATATAATCATTAAAAGACCTAAGACCTAACCTCTAAGAATTGCCTGAATTAGCTCAAAATGTTTGTATGTGCATGTTAACACTAGACTCCCAATACATTTAATAACAATTTACCGTTCCTATCCCTGACTTTCCTCCCCCCCCAAAAAAAAAACACATATGAAGGAAAATGAAATGAAAAACAACGAGTTACCATATAAATCTGCACTTGATTTTGAAAATTGATTTTACTAATTATTAATTATTCCTACTTTAGTTTCTTTTTTCATCCCACTGAACGTTTAAATTTGTGTGAATATTTTATAAACTGAGAAAACATTAGTAGTTGAATAATTTGAGAAGCATTTGATAATTTGTTAAGTGTTTTAATTTCAATATTACATCTCGTTGAAACATATATTTTCCTATGAGAGTAAACTAAAATTTCTAGGACTAATTCAAAAAATGAATAAGTAATTCACATTCTCGAGTGATTCCATTATAATTTCCTACTTGAATAATTAACATCGGGGATTTAACACAAACTCACACGACTGTATTTCGATATTTATTATACATAGCGTCCGTTTGCAAGCAAAAGAGGAAAATTAGTGCTTAATTCGGGAAATGTGTAAATTTCAGGAGAGTGGAGTCTGCCTGAGCTTGCTTGCGTGTATTCCGGCCGAGAGTTGCGTGTACAGGCGGCCAATTAAAAACTTTAAATGTTCCCAACTTTCAGCTGGGGTTCATATTAATAAATATCGAGCCGGTCCCCGAAAAAAGGCCTCTAATGTAATTTGCCCGAGTGCCATCATTTACCCAGTCGCAACGTTTTAATTAAAATTAACTGGAGCCCCCCATCCCCCCATTCAAAGTAATCCCAAACAGTGTAGAGAGGAAAAAAAAACTACTCTTTCCGACGTGCAGTTGTAATAATGTTTGTGTACTGATAGAGAAGATTTTGAAGCGATTTGAATTTTGTGTTGTTAAAATAATGTGGGTTATAAAAAAAATGAAATATTTATTATACAATATTCTAATAAATGCACAATTCACGAATACAGAAATGTCACGATGTTTCTGGAATGGGAGATGGACATAGTCAAGCGTTATATATAATAATTTTCGGTTAAACGCCGTATTTCATCAATTTAAAGTGAAGAATAAAAGAACTAAGTATTGTGTTTCTTAAGTTTTATCCTAGGAATAAGATAGTTAAGCACTATTAAAACACAAGTTTTGAAAGAGATATAAAAAGTAAGTACTCTGACAACCGCCCATCTTCTATATTGCGGATTTTATTCACACCTTTCATTTCTACCCAGTCGCTCTTGCCACTTCTAATCATTTCTCTTTCATTCACGCCGCCATATTCACCCCTATTTCCAACCAACCATCTACCATCTTCTCCGCTACTTCCGCTTTTTCATATATTCTTCTCCTTTCTCTTCTCCACTCCCCCTCTTCTACATTCACATAGGTTTTCCACACTACATTCACTTTGTGTATATGACAATTTTATTTATTGCTACTTATTGACTTTATTTATATAAAATTGCTCACTTAGAAATATTCGATTTCTTGTATTGCTCAATTTTGTCAAATACTAGTAATTTGTAGTATAAATATTATTAAATCTGAATTCGTAGACTTGTTTGTAGGTGATGTTGTATTTTTTAATTTTTTAATCTATATTTATTATTATTGAAGGTACTGTATACCTATAAAATTTATTTACAGGCTGAGCATTTTTAAAATTTTTTAACGTATTAACATCATACTTCAACCGCGCCGGTGTAATTTACATTTGATGCGATATAAACCGCAAAGTGGTTAAATGAATGTTTAAAAGGGGCGTAAAAACGGGCCAACCCGTATTTATGTACATTTTATTAATAAGGACGATGCAGTTTTGAGCGGAAACACGTTGGGCGGGGCCGTTAAAAACAATTTCCCTCGGCGTTTTCGAAATTTAATTTTAATAAGGGCCCCCGTAGATTGTGATCTCGCGGAATTACTGTAATAGTCGAGTAAATTTCCGGGCGGTTCAAGCGGAATCAATACGCGTGAGGGGTAGCAGGTGGAAAATATGTGGAAAACCCTTTTCCCATACAGATCAGTTCCATTAGAAAACTTTCATTATTCCCCCTTTTTCCGTATTCAAATAACAAACTTCTTTTATGGCTCAAATTGAAGTTTCAACTTTGCTGAAAAATGTCTTATGGCCCATCTTCTGCATTCATTTTACGCTATGGGAAATAAAATGCTTTATAACAAATTTCCTTATATTTCATACTTATTACATTCAGGTTTTCAATTTCTCAATTTTTATTCGAAATAACAATTTACTTAATTGAATAATCACTTTCAAAATTATTTTTATATATACATACACAAATCTTTATTCAGGACTAATACTTACAATAATTATCCAATACAATTATCTTTATATTTAATTCAGTTTAATTAACTGTGAACAATTAAATATAAATCTGTATTAATTATTATTTATTTTATAATGATTAAACTTTCTATATTTGATACTACACTTTTTATAACTCTATTATAGAAAATGAAATAATTTCACTAATTATCATTATAAAAAGAATTCAAGTAAAATCAATTATTTAAGTAAACACTTCATACAACTCAAAACTAAACTTTTTGATTTGTTTAGGATTCTACATTGAAATATATCCCAATTCACAACAATAAAAAACTTTTGCTCTGTCATACCACAAGTAAATAAAGTAAAACTGTTCTATTATTGTCAAAACAATAAATGTTATTGAGCTTAACAATATTTTGGAAAGTTATTAATTATAAATAAAAACAATTTTCCGTTTAACTTACTTTCTCATTAATCACTTACTAAAATATAGCTAATATTATAGTGAAGTGACAAATTAAATTCACTTGATAAATAAAATTCCAGTCTACAAAGTAGACAACCGAGAATCGTTGTTTCATCCAGGAAGGCGAACTTGTCCTGTTTATGAGAACAGGAAACGAAATTCATTTACCTTTTGAAACTAAAAATGAATTCAGCTTTCAAAACAAAATGCTCAATACACAAATCCATTAACAGTTGCAAAGATGCTCTAAACTGCAATGATTGTGATGGGGTATATGATGGGCAAACTGGACGTGGCTTTCTAACTAAAGTCAAATAATATAAAAACTGCTTCTTGCAAAAAAAGAAAGGCCACTCCACGTTTACCGAATATATTCTTGATCACAATCATGGGATTAATGGTAAGTTTAAGGTCCTCCACACATGCAATAAAGGCATAAAACTTAGAACAACTTAAAGTAAATAAACTTAAATCTAAAGGTGTGCTCCTGAAAGACCAATTAGATATATATAATTTAATTTATAAAGTTCTTTCGCTGAATATTGTATTTACCTATTTTACAAATAAGCATATTTTTCTGTATTAACTTTTGTATAAACTGTACTGTTTCAACTACCCACAACAGCACATTCTTTTACCTTTGTTTATATATAATAACCGTTGTTATTTTTGTAAAAACCATTAATCATCTGCCTGATGTTGCCACATTTGTAGCAGTGTTTCTACAATATTTAACATTTATAATGTATTGAGAAAAAAAAACTTTAAAACTTCCTCTTTTCTACCAAGTTTGATAATTTTGTATTTGTACTTTAATAAATATGAATATTTAAAAATGTGTCCATAATTGATAATTGTCTTTTTATTCAATAGTGAATATGCGGTTTCATCAAGTGACAGTCTTAACTATTATATTTTTTAAATTCAGTTACACTTATTTTTATTTATTTTTATATTATTGATAAAAACGTCATGCGGAAAATTTAATAAAAAAAAATAATTTGTTGATTGTTAAGGCTTTCACTTGGTTATACATTTTGAGTTTATTAAATAAAACTAAACTAAGGGATTTTTATTTAGTAATTCTACATAACAGTAAACTGTATTAAATTTTTTCGAAATATGATTTTTTTCATCTATATTATATCTTTTAATCACAGTTTGCTTCATTCAGATTTGTTTTCAATTTCATTCAGCTAAAGTGCACCATCCCATCGTATTTTTCGCTCAAGGGTTTTAGTTTCGGGTATAGAGTGGAGGGCACAAGTTGTCTGAATACAATTTGATGGAGATGTTCCGCTTTGCGAGTATTTAGCAGCGACAGTACGTAGATGTAATGACATTAATCCTCCAACTTAAACATACAACAACTTGTTAACGAGTTTGCGAATCGTAAAGTTTCCTCCATTTTGCCGCAATACTTTGTAGTTGAATTTGTACGTCAGCCCTTGGAAATTGGAAGTATAGTCGGTCGTTCATTCGTTCGCTTGCGAGCTGTTTGCTTTGCTTTTGCTCACCGAATACGTTCGAAACTTTCTTCTGCGCCTTTTTATCTGTATAATTTGCGAATAAGACCGATTCTCGTCAAAGATTTTCTATAGGTGATTTAAGATGGGGACGTTGAAATTAAAGTTAGTCTTTCCAGGAGAGTGGCATTATGAAACAACCAGTGAATTTAAAAATTATTTATTACTACACTTTAAGTAGTGTAATTGTTATATAAGATATTGTGTGTTATAGAATATTACTTTTAAAATTATACATCCTTTATATCCATATAACATGTGAATAAAATGTATTCTCTTCGAGAAATTTCTATATATTATTTAAGATGGTGATATTGAAACTGATGTTGGCAGGAAAGTGGTGTTACGAAATAACCAGAATAAATTTAAAAATAATTTCTTACTATTTGTAAAATAGGATTTTTATATTAATTGAAAATGACTTAAAAAACAATATATCGTTTTTCAATTAAATTTCTCTGAAATAGAGATAAAGTCGAACATCACTAACAAATCCGAATAGTATACAGGAAAGTCTCCTTTAATAAATAAATACAAGTACTGTAAAAATCTCTTTTGAACCCGTTTTATCAGGATTACAAATGGAAGACCACTGTTTTAAAATAGAGGGCACCAGCAGTAAATTCTGGTTAAAAATTTCAGATTAAAAACGTCACATGGTAGGTTAGGCATCCGTCAATAACTCCTCATCATTACATTTGTGATTTTTTTGTGTCATTATATATTTTTAGTGAGCAAAAATGTCGAGTTTTGATCCAAATAAGCATCATTTGCGAAAGTTTTTCTTTTTGCATACAATTCAAAAAAATCTGCGGCTAAGGCATATCGAATGATTACAGAAACTTATGGTGCGGCTTCTATTAGTGAAGAACGTATCGCAAATGGTTTCAATTCTACAAAAGTGGCGATATCAACGTGGAAAACAAGTAGCGTCCAGGACCAGTGAAAAAGTTTGGAGGCATTACTGGATAAAGATTCATATCAAACACAACAAGAACTTGCAGATTTATTGGGCATGGTTCAACAAGCCATTTCACGTCTTTCTAAAACCTTGGGAATGATCAAAAAGCATGGAAATGGGTGCCATACAAGTTGAAGCCGAAAGACGTCGAACGGCGTTTTTTTTTTTACATGCGAACAGTTGCTTCAACGCCGAAAAAGAAAGGCTTTTGGCATCGTATTTTAATTGGCGATAAAAAGTAGGTCCATTACGATAATCCAAAGCGAAAAAAAATTAGGATTTCGTTAAATATTGTTGTTCTGTTAGTTATAAGGATACATAAAGTTATTGATTTTTTAGTGAATCAAATCAAAATTTATAAATGTTTAACGTTAATACACCAACTTTTTAATTGGGAGACATTATGCTGCAGGTGAGTGTAATTATCCATTTTCCTAATTATTTTTTTATAACTTGTTATCGTCTGCGTAAATGGCAAACTCACATGATAATGTATGAGCCACATCATTCATAAATAAATTATATAATAAATGGCCTAAATTGGAACCTTGTGATATCCCGCAATTTACAATGAACAAAACATCTCCCATTTTGCACAAACTCTTCCATATTGCTCAGGATTTTTTATTTATTTTTAAAATAATCACCCCGAGTGAGGGGTTAGATTTAGTTGTATAGGTAAGTAGTTTGTAAGAATTATGTAAGTCGAGAAATAGACATCAATGAGTAAATATCTCTTAGTGTTATTATTGAAAACGTTCCCACAAGTTCATATTTTATATTTGGTCCTTTGAACCGGATCGAGTGGTGTGAGAATAAATCCCCACTCCAGTCCACTTACGTCATGGCTAGATGTCGTATTGTATTGGGTCAACTTTTCTAAAGGTTGTGTTTCACTATGTCAATCACTTTACATAAGCCTGCATAAATGACATCAGTTTGTGAGTGGCCATCCACAAAATTTGCTATTGTTACAGTGATAGGAAAGGGATTGGTTAGTGTGGACCGTTTCTGTATATAACCCGTGCTGGTTATTTCTTGATTTACAACCGCGTATATATGATCTAACAGTAAGCTTTCAAATACTTTTAAAAAGTTGAAAATTAAAGCGATCGGTATTTCCGGATTAATTTTTGCGGCTTCGAAAATTCCATTTTTTTATCTTTTTCGGTGAGATGGAGTATTGGAGTATCGAAAGTACATTTTTGTCGAAATTGTTGTTGAATTCTTATGTTATAAATTGTATGATCTGTAATGTTCTTTTAGTCTTGTTTGAAAATTACGACCTGATTATCCGATGTGTACTCCTTTACAATCTAGGCCTGTCAATTTGTAAATTCCTGACTTGTATCTCTTATTTATTGGAGTTTTTTTATTAAATATTAACGTTCGATCTAAAAACAATATTAATGTTTCGTGGTATAAAAAAAGTTAAGTTTTTTTTTTTAATCAAAACTATAAATGTACCATGAAGTGTACGCCTCCAGGAAATATATTTCATTGATTTGTTTAATATATGTTTGCTGATTATTGAGTTGCTTTGTTGTTCATGTACCATGAAATAAAATTCTCATTGTATATTTCGTTGTAAAAATAAATAAAAAAGTATATTTCTAATTAAACTACAGAAAAAAACAATGAAGCTATTGAGCCAGTACAAAAACTGCTTTAACAAATAAATATCGACCTTTTTTTTTCGTGGAACTGAAACCCGGAGTGTAAATATAAATTCATAAATCAATGCCCCCGCATTTATTCCATTGGACGGTGAAATGGAATAGCGGACGGGCGCAGAAAAAGCGAAAATAAGCGGACGCCGGCTGCCGAAAAAAGAAAATTTACGAGCTGGATTCACCTAAGATAGGCCCTGCCGCGCGCAAAAATATGAACTAATGAGGAATGAAGACCTTAAAATTTCATCCCTCGGGGTTGTGACAAATAACCGTGAGTAATTGCCGGCCTGGGACGGCCGTCGCCCAAACAAAAACTTAATGGTTTATCAACAAGTCCTAGTTGACGCACATCCGAGTTTTTTGCCGGCGATATTTAACCACGCAAGCCTTTCAGGACTCACACTCGGCCGGGAAACAACGGAAATGATTGATTAAAAGGCTCGCAGGAAAAAAGTGCAAGTTTATTATTGCTATTATGAAAAAAATAAACCAAAGTGCACAAAATATTAAAAAAAACTATCTTTGAATAGAAAAAAAAATATAGTGGGATTCATGAAACTGCTACTACTTACGTTTAAAAATTAACTTATTTGGTAAAAACAGATATCCCAATATTTTTATTTTAACACACCAGTTCAAGAAAGGAAATTGGATATGTACTCATTAGTTCGTTTGGTAAGTTAACCCTTTGAACTCCAGCCTAGTAACCAATCGAAGATTTTTGCTGGCGAGTACGTGAAGTTTTCTTGGTATAATATAACAATATTTTATTCTTCTTCAGAAGTAAATGAATGAAAATATTATTACTATATTATATCTAGTAACTAATAGTGGATTAACAATAACTCTAGCACTATATTAGTTAAAAGTACATACATGTAATGTAAAATAAAAATGCGGTCGCTACAATAAATATATTTAATTAGCTATGTTAAAAGAAATATATTCTCACTTATATTATAAATGAAAAAAAAAATATATATATATATAGGACTTAAAATGTCGCCAATACGGTGACAACGGAGTGCAAAGGGTTAATTAATATTAATGATTTGGATTCATGTTGTAGCAAAATCGGGAAATGCTCAAGTTGTATGGATCTGTTAGTTCATATTATGTATTTTCTTTACAATAATATAATAAGGGTGTATTAATTTCGGATTAATTGGAGATATATAGTGAGGATTTTATTTCATTGAACGTTACCATATGATCAATTTAATAAAATTCGTGTTAATGTACTGAAAGCATATTTAAATAAATTTCTCTGATAACTCTAATATGCTTCAAAAACAATAATAAATTTTATTAATAATAACCATTAAAATATGTCTATAATTTTATTAAATTGAACTTAAAAACAAATATGCATTGAAACTACTTCTGATCTAGGATAAATATCCCGCTGAACATTGGATTACATAATAGAAGACATTCGTCATTACACGATAAATGATTGCGTAATGAAACGATTAATATACAAAAGACTACCTAACAAACGAAGCAACACCTATGTATAACAACCTTCAGGGATAGACATATAACCTGAAATACCAAGCTTTTAAATTAAAAATAAAACATCTTCTAATCAATAATAAAATGTAAGATGGATAAATTAATTAATAAATAGAGGATAAATAAAATTAAAAAAAAACAATATGTATTCCCTAATACGATTAACCCAAGATGGAATGAATACCATACAAAATTCCCGAGGCGAGGATAGGGAGGGTGACTTCTACAAGTGTTTATTTATATAGTTATTGTATTAAAAATATATGTAGACAAATAAATAATTTACTCTTTTATGGTGTTAATTAATCCTACACTTCCGATTTCTGTTTGATAATAACTACTAGATATTTGAAATTATACTCACATAATAAAATGTAAAATACAGTAGCCAAATAAAGTAAACAGTAAACAAAGAATATTATAAATACACCAATAATATAAATAAAACACAGATTAAATTAAATGGCTTTATATTCTCGACTAGTTTCAGGTTAACAGCCCATTATCAAGAGAATTCTTCTTCTTCTTCTGCTATCCCATGTTGCCCCTTAGGGCGTCGGGTATCAAGAAAATTCAATATTGAAATTATTTTTCTTGCCTCATAAATTAAAAATCAATTTCTATAAAAATTATTATGTATATATGCATGCAATTTTGAATTCTTTTAATAATGGGCTGATAACCCGTAACTAGTCGAGAATTTAAAGTTATTCAATTTAATCGGTGTTTTATTTATTTTATTGGTAGATTCTTAATAATCTATTCATATTTTTTTTTATTAGAATATGAAGTACCATTGTTTAAATATTAAAACTATTGATTACATTAAATCAAAAATTTGAAAATAATTAATTATTATTAATCAGTCATCTTCTCTTTTGCTATTGTGACTTATTGACTGACGTTAGGTAAGTATTCATGATTTTAAATCATTTTCTATTTTAAACAATGAATTTACACAATTGAATTACTATTATTTTATCATATCTACGGTGGTCTAAGAGTCAAAAAGGTTCAGTAGCTAAAGAGAAAATAATTAATTATTCAATTATTTATTTTTTTGTATACTTCGTTATGAAATATTGTGATTCTAAAAATGTATATTTTTGTACGATTATTTTATAAGTTTTTCTTGTATTAAACGGTAAAGTTGAGCATAATTATTTTATTAATACAAACATCTTTATTCAGACAGCAGAATTACAATTCTTTACAAATATTTATCTTTACCATACATATTGATGGGTCATGGGCTATTGACCGGAGGTCTCTCTGCCCTTATTTTAATATTAATAAAGTTTTATTGGATTTAGGATTTTATTTATTAGTTTTTTTGTAAATGAAATGTATATTGTAAAATGGAGATTCCGTAAATAAATTGGGTAAATTAATTGTTTTCAAATTTCTTTTTATTTAATTTAAAGTAAAAGTGGTTTATTTATAAATATATTTAAAATTTACTACTAAATTTTGTGTTTTAGACAAAATAGTTATGTAAAGAATATTTTAAATTAGTAAATGTGTTTATAATTATCGTACTTACCAATGACGCTTAACTTAACTCTTAAATTCTTCGTTGGCGATCTAAGATAGTCAATTCTGCATCTGTATTCTCCTTCCTCCTTTTCACTAATATTATCGATACTCAGGGTCGACGGTTCCGTCATTGTCCTGAAGAAAGCTCGACCTTCCAAACTGATATCCTGCCATCTCTGCGCTTGATTCGTTGACGATCTCGTGTCGTAACTAGAATTATAAACAATAAAATTAATCATTCAAGTTAAATAAGTGTTGTACATTCTTCAAAATAATCATAAGTTTTCGAATTAAAAAAAAAATATTGTAAAAAAGTTAAATGTAAAAATTAGTTATACTAAGATTTAAATTTATCGCTTTTGATGATGTTTTAATTTAATCGTGAATGCGCAAATAGATTTTTTGATCGGAGAAAAATGTTAATGCAAAAACAACAAAAAGAATGTTACTTAATATAAGGCCATCTACAGACACGTGTTTCGGGATCTATGTCTCGTCAGTACAGCTCTGCCTTATATAACTTAAAGTTGTTAAATTAATTCAACTATACTCAGTCAAATTAAATCAATTATATTAAATCAAATCAAACTAAATCATACTTAGGATAAGTTTTTACACCGCGTTATTATGTGATGACTTAAATTTTAAATCGACTATTCATATAAAAAAAGAAACGATACAGTGCATAAAATATTTCAATTTTGTTCGAAAATATTGAACAGAAAACAGGCAAAATATTTTCAGTTATGATATATATATATATATATATATATATATATATATAGGAATGATCTACAAATGAATTATATATTCACATAAATATAAATAAATTAAATATAGAATAGTAATGTAATATAGTTTTTTTTTTTGGGAATGCCAATAAATGTTTTTTTTTATAGAATTATCTTGAGAATGAGGCTAATAACCCGAAACTGATTGATTATTTATTAAAGCTAATTTAATGTGAATTTATATTTTATGAGTAAATTCTTTTAATAATTTATTAATATTTAATGTAACAATAAATAATTTATTTTCACTACAATCAACTTCACGTTTAAAATAATTGCTCGCTTATAATAACACCTCATTCAACTATTATTGTAAAACATTCACAATCGGATTGAGTCGCGTTAAAAAAGAATTAAAAACCGCGGAATGCGGTGGCGAAATTATTAAAAACGCGCACAAATCAAATTAAATAGTTGCATCTGTGCAGCCCCGAATAAAAATAAACAATGATAAAAAAATTAAAAAAACAATAGGCTGTTGTTTCGTTGTAATGAAGCAAAAATTTGCTATGGATGTTCGTGGGTTGTTTATTTACAAATAATAGAGAAAAAAGTGGATTTTGTGCGCCTGGGTGCTCTCATTGTATAAATATACGGGCAGTTCGCAACGGAATACTTCAAACGGGGTTGTATTTTTGTTCGTGCTTATTATTTTAGTTGTGTTTTTTAAAATGGCTGAAATAAATATTTATTGTAATAATAATATCTCTACGAAGGAATTGGATTTGAATCTTAAATGTAAAAAATAGAGAATTTATTATTATAATATTTGTGGAAATGTGTAATTTAAACAGAAACTTTATGTATTTCCATAATTTATGGAGAAATAAATATTAAATTGTATACATGTTTCATTAAAAAGTAGATTTTGTGCGCCTGGGTGCGCTCATTGTATAAATATACTGGCAGTTCGGTAAAAGAACGGAATTTATAAGATGACCAAAGGTCTGTATCCATCTAAATTTAAATATCCCTCCTAAATACACCCATCCGTTCTTCAATATCCATGAATTCATTAAAACACACTGCAATAAAATTCAGCTAGCTAGCATAGCTACTTTTTATTGCAAATTACCGTCAATTTACACAGAGCGGAAAGACTTCATGTCGATAGCCCGGACAGACTAACACAATATTTTTTCTTGTTGTGTAAATACAAATGTATGGATAAGCCTATGTGATATTGTCTGAATAAAGATGTTTGTATATATGACCGAGGGATGCAAGTGTTTCTTATACTTAAGTCAACCTTCACATAACTCATAATTATATAATATATAACCGAAATATGTTATATTCAATATGTTCATAATATATATATTGAATTTTTGATTAGAAATTGAGATATAATATTTATTTATGAAGGAAAACAATTTTTTGAACGATTTTCTAAAATAATACTAAATACATCAAAAGAGGGTGTGTTCAGCATATAGAAAGAGTCGCGTAATAAATTTATTAAAAAGTGGTAAAAATAAATGAAATTTATTTATTATTTTTTCATTAAATATAAAGACTTGCGAATTCATAAAAGTACAAGAAAACAATATTAAAGCGTAGACGAAGTGCAGGCAGTCATCAAATAATTCATGTAGCTGCTCTTCCATTTAACATACAGGTAGAAATGACAAAAATATCTACATCTGAATTGTTAATAACTGAGGCCTCAACTTTGTTATAAATTGTTTATCAATTGAATAAAACACTTTAAACTTTGCTTGTATAACAGTAAATTTTATTTATTGTGACTTTTAGTTTGTTAATGACAAGTGTAAATTATTGAAACTATAGTTACAATAAATAAAATTTAGTGTTATACAAAGTTTAAAGTGTTTTATTCAATATCTACATCTAACTTTAATCACCTATTTTTGATAATAATATTAATTGTAATTATTGTATTATATTAATCATGTTAGATGAAACGACGCAAATTCTAAAATGATTAGCGTTACAATCGGTAAGAGTATACTAGAGAAAGAAATATTCCAGTAAAATATTATATGAAAAAAAAAATCTAAAGCTGGGTGGTCTTCAGCCATCCAAATCTGTCTGTTATATATATATTTTTTCCTCTCGAGGGGGGGGATCTTCGGCACGCATCTCGGGTATATAAGCAAGGGATGAAAATTGTGGGCGGTAAGGTTAATAGCCCGTTTTCCGTCTCGTTTTCTGTTATTTTTCATGTGTGCCGCTGCATTTCATTTTTGCGGAAATCTTTGATAAACGAGCGGCAATCAATTTTTGTTCACGTTCGGACTTGAACCGCCCGCGCCCCGTATTTTATTCTGAGCCGGTAATATCGGACTCTGACTGAATTTTTTATACGGCAGCAAGAGAGCGAGGGACGATTTTTATAACCGGCCCTGATGGATGATTTTCATTTATTATAAATTCTCTCGAGGATGATGTCATTTTAGGTGATTTTTTATTCGCGAATTAAATGGCTGCTAATAACTTACAACAATACGTCGTTTAATACATTGTATCTCTTGACACACATAAATAAAAAACCTATACTATAATTACAATAATATTGTAATGTAAGGCTTTTTACCTTACATTTATTGATCGACGAATACATTAGATAACAATATTAAAAAAATAACGTATATACAAAAATTATAATTGTACCAAACGATTGTATTCAGCTTGATTAAATGAAATAATCAAACTGATCTTCCATACAACCGTTGCACATATACAAAAAAATAATCAATTACGACGTAAATAAAAAAATAAAAGCAGAAAAAGAGACATATATAAGTAAGTATTAAGTAGAAAACAGAAGAGAACTTAACAGTGTAACTGATATTTGAATTCACTAGAGCAGTCTGTGCAAGAAGCAAATTGTTTCTCATCTTAAATTTAAAAGTGTCAGGAGATAACATTTTGAATTGTTCCGGTATACTGTTGTAAACTTTCATAATTTGGTAGGTAAACCAATTCGAATAATTTATAATTACATCTAGGAGCAGATATCATGTGTTTAAAGTGAATATTTAAATTATGAACATCCGTTCTAAATGTTATCTTGTTATAGAGAAAAGCAGGCTGTTTAGTGTTGATGATTTTATGATAGAGACATGATGCATGTAATATTCTTCTGTTTTCCATATTGAGCCAATGCAGTTTCTCAAGTGTTTGAGAGATTTTATTATATTTATGTAATCCGAAAATGAGTCTCAAGCATGCGTTTTGAACTTTCTGAATTCTTCGGCGGTCCGTACCATGTTAGTAATAGAAAATGAAAATAATTAATCGAATTGATTTGAATTGAAACAAAAATATTCTACAGTATAGACTGTTATTTGATAACACTTCATTTTGAACTTGTTGATAAGTAAAACCATTTTTCTTAAGTTACTTGTTTAAGAAAAAAAAAAAACTACTAAAAATGAAACACTCTTAATTTTAAGTAATAAAGCTTTGTGATTTTGATATTGCTAAATGGCTATGGACCAGAGGTCTATCAACCTGTCTTCTTCTTATCATTCAGGACTATTCCCGAATGATAAAAAAAGACAATGGCAGGTTGATAGATCTCCGGCTCATAGCCATTTCGCAATATCATTACATTTATGCATTGTAAGTAATAATTATGTAAAATTACACCAATAAAGATGTGTATAATTATAATATTTACTTAATTATTGAAATAAAAAACTATAAAAATAAATTAACAATCTAAATCAGTGTTCATTTTTCATTACATGCTTACAAAAGTAAATAATATTAAGTACCAGTTGTGATTACAGTGCCACGGAGATTGCAATAAAATAAATATACGGGACATATGTGTTGGCATCTGTTGTCTGCAGTAATTTCAGCTCTACATTGAGGGAAATAAAAATATCACGTGCACGCGTTCGCACATAATAAAATGTATTTATTTATTATTTTGTCTTTCTGTTTCGATACAGCTACAGTATCAATATTGTTACTTTTATTTGTGTTTATATTATAATACAAAATAAGTCTCAAAAATAAGTCTCTTACGTTAAAAAAGATGTAATGCACATTCATTTAGAATTTGTTTTGTCAGAACACTAAAAACAAGTTATTAAAATATGGATTAATTATGATTGTAATAATTATATCTGTACTCAAGCATAGATGTCAATACAGGATGATTCTTGAATAATAAGCATAATTGCGAGGAATTATAATTATTGATGTGTGGTATTGTGTAATAAAAAAGTGTAGTATTTCATTAACGGAGATAACGGAAATAAAGAATTAATTATGTTGAGATTGGTGAACTGATAAAATATCACCTTCTACTAAAAACGTCAAAATATCACTAAGCTAAATGAGAAAATAATTTATTAATTAATTTCAAATCATTTTTATTTAATTTATTTAAATAACTGTGACCAAGAGAATGAATACTCCTTTCTATTAATGTCATTTAAGTCGTTTAAGCGCTATTGTGGAAACACCCACACACACGCAAACAGACATTTTTCAATCCTCGATGGAATGAACTCAGGGG
Organism: Philonthus spinipes; assembly: GCA_963082785.1. Lineage (NCBI taxonomy): Eukaryota > Metazoa > Arthropoda > Insecta > Coleoptera > Staphylinidae > Philonthus > Philonthus spinipes. Next base: position 17,152,810 of record OY720307.1, on the reverse strand, counting down.
ACCCCAAAACGTATAGTAAGAATAGAATAAATTTCACTTCACAGAGTGAAAATAGAGCCAGGAATAATAATACATAAAAAAAATAAAAATATTATAATTAAATTTAATCTAAGTTTTTTTAGATTTGTGTGAATATTATTTTATAAAACGACTGTAATTGCTTATATAATTATTGAATTTCTATACAATTAATTCGAAGACTATTAATTTTTTGCTTAATTTTTATGAATTACAATAATTGGATTATTTTTAAATTAAATTCTTGATTAAAAATATAGCACAATTTACAGGCTTTAAGTATGCACTTACTTAAAAATAAATACCTGAAAAAGTCTCATTCTGATATAATTTCCATCGGATTAAATGTTCAGAGAACTCTTGAAATGTATTGTATTTTTTATATTAACTCCACCTCTTGATGTTATGAATGTTATAAGAAAAATCCTTATTTATGGAGCGAGTATTCAACTGCTTTATTAATAAAAGTAATTTTGTTGGCGGAGTGGGACTCTTATACGTATGAAATATATTTATTAATAATTTATTGCCAAAGAGATAAAAAATGTATTTAGTATGTAGTGAAGATTTTATTGCATTGGAAGTATGTTAGAATAATCAGTGAAATATCATTAATGGCATAAACTGTCATAAAAGTTTCCATGTATTAATAACCTATTATCACAACAATAGTTATTTAAATAAAAATACTTGTCCTTTCTCCTACTTATTTTTTATTTTACTAAATATATTTCGGAAACTATGTTTCCATCTTCAGTAGTTGAAGTTTCCGAAATATATCTAGTAAAATAAAAAATAAGTAGGAGAAAGGACAAGTATTTTTATTTAAATAATTAAAGTCTCCACGACCAACAACCAACATAAAGAAGATTACAACAATAGTTATTAGTGCTTTTTATTAAATTGTCTTTGTTGTCTTATTATTATTTATGACAAAACGCATTAACATTTTATCACAACAATAGAGTGCTTTTTATTAAAATGTATTATAATTTTGGACGAATTACGTGAAACTCGCTCAAAATTACATGAATTTCTTGTTGTTTTATATTAAATCGATTTTAAACTTACAAATTATATTATAGTGTAAAAAAATATTGTCGGTGATTGAATAAACACAAACATCAACGTGTAGCTAATTTGAAACTTGTTAAAATCTGTGTGTAAGCCACAATTTAATCCCCCATTAAACGGATCCAAAAGCGCGAGAGTTATATCTAACTAATAACTATTCTGTATCGCTTTAATCCCTCGGAAAACTTCACCCTTAGAAACGAAGCGCGGGGCCCAGTTTAAACGTAATCATTCCTTAATCTGCACTTAACACGCCCTCATTCTGCACGGTGAATTTTTGGGCAACATCCATCGGAGTAATGAACTAATTAATAATAAATTAGCCTCTTTAGATCTCGTCCGCGGTAACGAGTTTACAAATTTTATTATGTAAATAAAGTGGCAATTACAAATATAATTCGTAATTTCTTATTTAATGAATTGACGCAATTAGCATATTCATTATGGTAGCCCCGGCGACGGCGTACACTAATTTACATTTTCCGCATTCAGACCGAAACCCTATAATGTACCGTTTTAGGTATTGCTCTGTGTTTGTGTTTGTATTTGTGTTTGCATGTGTGTGTGTGAGTTCTGGAATGGGATGAACATGGGTGAAATATCAATAAGCTGAAGTATGATTATTAGTAGTAATTATTATAAAACTATTAAACAAATAAGTTTTAATTTGTACTTTTAATTATAATATATATATACAAAAATCTTTATTCAGAAAATAACATACATTTTTTTGCAAACATTGACAATCGATTCAATGTATTATTGTGTTTTGTAATTTAAGATTTTTATTATTAATTGTAAAAAGGTAAATTTTCGTAAATAAACAAATAAAATTAAATTAACATACGCAATAAAATGAAAGTGTTTGTTTGTCATGGGATATCTGTTTTAATAATAACAATTATATTAATAATATTTTTTTCTAGTAGTCGAAGCTGGTAAAGTGGTAGGGGTTTTTAGTCGGTAGTTTTTTAGTCAAAACCTCCGATTATTGGAATTTCCCCTTCCACAGCACGCATAAAAAATTGTTTACAAAAGATATTATAAAATCGAACTAATTAATAATATTGTAATTTCAAGGATGCGCACAATAAAAAGAATAAATTAAAATAAATAGAAAAGTTACACTTTGATTATTTTGTTTATTTGATTTACGCGAAGATGATAAATATAAAGAAAGACACTTTTAGTCACTCATAGAGTGTATTTCTTTAAATAGAATGAATACCTATACATTTATCAGTAAGCACTGATTCGTGTTACACTGAAGTCCTGAACAATGGAAAATATTGTTTTATATATTAAAGTAATCTTAAAATATGCAACAATTTCGTGAGATGAATTAAACTTCATTTTATAATAATTAGTGTAATTGAAACACTATTATGAAAGATAATGAAAATGGATTAGTTTTATATCAATTCTTAATTTATATTTTGACAACAAAATCGCGTTGAAAAATTTCTGGGATTTCACAAACACATACAGTCAAACATTTTTATATTTGTTACTCATTAATTTTATTACAATTAACAATTTTATTTTCTAATAAGAAGTAGTGAATAGACAAAATATGCAATAATTAGTCATTTGTCTGCCAGGCAAGTAAGCTAGACGAGCCTGGTTTGATTTCAGGACTAGACTTGTGGTATGAATCGTGTGATTGTCTCCTAAATTACAAATTACAAATTTATATATGGTAATTATATAGCGCTGCTCATGTGTGAGTGGAAGCAAAAAATAGCCATTTTTTTTAAACTGATATTCGGGGCTATTCCGTACAGAAAATTCTAAATTTAACGTGTATGATATTTTTTATCATTACAGTCTAAACAGCTTTTGTAATAAATATATTCATAGAATGTGAAATTACACCCGATTTTCTAATTAATAGATTAAAAATACTTATTATATTGTAGAAACTGATTCTTTTTTCATCGATTATTTTTCTTCGTACGTAATCTTAATATTGTTTTACTTAGTTATTTTAGTAAGTGTCGAACATGATGAAAAATAATAATAAAAACTATAAGTTAAAGTTAAGTTAATTGAAATTTTTTGAATCGAGAATTAATGAACATTTATAGTATTAAATAGTAATGTATACTTTATTATTGATTTAACCTACATTTCCTATTTTATAACAAATAAAATATATAATAAATAATATAAAAACAAATCAATAAACAGTCGTAAAAAAACACATTGAATATATTTTATTTATAATAAATATTTAATTTATTTATACGTGCGTCTACTATTAATAACAAATATTATTTATAATAATAAATCATCTACCGGGAAACAATGTCTCTAACCCAGCTCGTATTAACTATACCTTTCCATACACCTATATGTAAACAAAGCAGCACCTACGTGATTTATTTACTCGGTGAGATCGATAATAACAAACACGCTGATTATATTCATATTATATTAATATGCATTCATTACTCCTCGCGTACTTTCCGCAGTTGTGTTGAGGTTTCCATCCCATAAAAAAGCTAATATATTCGTGTGTACTTCCATTAAATCACGCGATATAATTAAGGGACACAATATTGATAAAAAATTAACAAAAAATATTATTAAAATCTACTTATTTTAATAAATATAGACACTAATTTCTGTTTAAGAACTGCAAAAAATATACAATAAAGGAATTAGAAAAAATACAAATATACATTATAAAATATTTAAACATATAAGAATAAACAATTTATTTGTTTGGGATATTTATGAAGACGAAAATAAATGATTTTGTTTGCTGAAATTTACACCTCAAAATAGCACATATAATTATATTAAAAAGGAGGGGATATAAAAAGTGTAATCCAAAATCCTGTGTGGGTTTTTATACAAGAATCAATTTAATTTCTTAAGTATGGTAAAAAATTGTATTTTTAATTTAATAAATGTTATTATTATTTAATAATTTATCGAAAAATATCAGGAGTCTACTAATATATCCCACATAAAATTAATATTTTCGGTGCAATTATTTTAATTACACCTTGTATTTGATGATCGGTCTGTAAAGGTGTATATTAAGTTTGTACTTATTGCTCTGTAATTGTTTTTTTTTGCCTGTTCGGTAATCAAGTTTATTATTATTATAATAAAATCATCTGATAGAATGATTCATTGATTATTTTCTAGTAATCATTTAAGAATAGGATTTTTTGTATTACTGCTTTTAAAAACTCACGATCTAGTTTAAAGAAATGTAAATTTTGCAACAGCGAATCAAAGAAGCATTAAAAAATAATCATAAATCTAGTATCATATATGAAGTATACTTTGACCTTTTCGCGACTCCTGGGTGGCGCAAGATTTCCGTTAAGTCCAATATCTTAGTAATTTGAAAAAAATGTGAATAAATATTACTGCCGTAATTTGTAGGTACTATTAATCTTCACCATGTATAAAAAATTGCTTTAAGAGTAAAAATGACTATTCCTTTTATTATTAAGTATATTTGTAATTGTATAGCATTGACAGAAGGTTTATTTCGGTTTTCATTTGTTATATGTAATACTTTAAACATCTATGGATTTCAATTTTCATTTGTTTATAACTTTTAAAATTCCAAAAATGACCTAACAAATATATACAATAAAGGTAATTCTTTTTTTTAAACACGTTTTTCGATAAGAATGATGATACATAAAAGGACTGTAGCACAATACTAATGGTGTTTATATGTACCACTATCCGCTCCAACCCCTTCTTGTTGGTATACAACAAACATAAAAAACCATAAAGTATTCCTATATCTACCATGAAAAATAAAAAAAAAACTCAACGCAAAAAGATTAAAAGTTTACATATGAAAATATTGTACATAGTTATTAGTTCTATTTTTATTGAAAAACAAAAATATGATTTTAAATAAGTTTTAAAATGTTTGTTATTTCCAATGCGTTTATCTCCTGTGTTATTAAAATTGCAATAACAGAGGTAATAAATACAAATACATAATCTAAATACAAATGTAGAATTGATTGAAAGTTAAATTGATTTTATTTACAATATTTACACAAAATTATTTGAATATTTATTAAATTTTATTCCATAAATATTTTGTGTAAAATCAATTAAACTTACAAAACTCAACAGTCTCGTAAGACGTTACTAAGATGGATCTATGATTTATATATATATATATATATATACATTTTTATTAACAGAGTAAAACTAAAAATAAAATTCAAAATAAATAATGAAAGTTGCAAAAACAAATATATAAATTATATGTGTTAATTGGCTATCGACCTGTGGACTTTCCTCCTGGTACATATATATATACATATATATATATATATATGTATATTTACATATATATATATATATATTTATATATATATATATTTTAAATTGTTTATCCAAATTTACAAATTTTACAAATTTTCCGGCCATTTTGTATCAAAGTTATTTTTTTTAGTTTAACTCAATTAAACATAATAATTAAACAAACGCACGTTTATTTCTATATGCAGTTTTTTTTGTAAGTATTTAGATCTTACTTTGTAAATTCAATGTAGAAAAATAACGCGAACCTCCTTAAAAAAAGAAGAAGATAAGATAAACCGACCTTAACTCAACGTTAACTAGGAGAATTATTGCCTTCGTTTTTAGTGTTGGCGATATAAAGTTCCCTTTAAAGATTATGTAAGGAGAAAAAAGTTAATTTAACTTTCAAGCTGCGAATAATCTCATCACGTAACCCGGCTGGATACAATTGAAAGGGCCAACTTTATAACTGCAAAAGAAGTGTTAACATTTTAATCTATACAGAAGAAAAAAAGTAGGCGCGGTTAGCATATTGGCGGTGTTCATAAATTTAAATTCCGCACAATCGAACGGAAAAAAAGGAATTATTATTTTACCCCGTTCTGACGCGCGCGGTCCGCACTTATGCGTTTTTTTACAGCCTCGTAAATTCAAATATTTTACGAGGCCCGACGACGTAATCTCTATATTTTTACTATAATGCACGCGGTATCCGTAATCCCGTAATAATCTTAATACACCGAGTGCGGTATATCCCATTGCGAATCCACCCTTGGTTTTGTTTTGACGGTTTTGTCAATCAGCAAATTAAATTGGATATTGTTTATTCATTCGAGCCCGGTGTATTATTTCAATTCGAATCGAATTTCGCGTCCGTTATTCAATTTCTAATTAATTTGGGAATGATTTGTTTTGTTTCCGATCCGCAAGATTGATAATGCTGCGGTTTATCGTAAATTTCGTTAATTTTTTATTCGGTCCGTGTATTCCATTTCGGACGGATCCACTGGTTACCGCGCCCATATTGAATTATTTAAAACGCCACGGTGAAACATTAACGTTAGCTCGTGATTATTTATGTTTTATGAATTAATTATTGATAAATATCAATGACTACTAGTCGGGACTCAAATATAAAATTAGTGAAACGAACAACCAAGGATATTAGTTAAAATACTTCCTAATTATTACATAAAAATGTTTCACCGCGGTATAAGTAAGAATTTAATTCAAGTACTCAGCATTATTCTTAATAGAGTCGAATATTATATAAAATGAAGTAAATAAAAAGAATTTGAAAATAATTAATAAATTATTTCTTCTTTAGCTACTATTTTATTTTGTGGAAATAATTTATTAATTATTTTAAATTTTATTTAAATAACTGTTACCAAGTGAATAAATAATGTTTTTAATATAATATGGATTTTGATAAAATAATTCAAATAAGCCATGGAGATAATTGATAATCAAGATAAGTACGCTGATTAAAAAAATCTTTTAAAATATGATGGATATTTATTGCCCATATACAACGATGATTTCATTTAATAAAAAATGCATTTTATTGTTGACGGTGGGGGAAAGGATTTTATATGTTCAAGCATTGCTGCTGCTGGGGTTGTACTTCCTCTCCTCCCATGATTAATCAAAACTTCAGTTAGAGCATAATCTTGATCAAATTGTGTTTTAGGGGATATTGCTTTCCTTTATATTGGCTAGTTTATCGCTCCAACTAATAAATTCAGCGTACTCGAATATGACATGTGTGACATCTTTAGCCTGTGATTAGTCTCGTATCCATCCTCAGGTTCTTTCTGCTGAGTGAAATTGCCTAAGAATGTGGTTCTTAATAGGGTTGTTTAAGCAGGGGCGTGCCTTGTAGGAAGCCTAGGAAGTTTTTTCAGCGTTCAGTGTGTTTCAGTCCACTTACTAATGTTTTTTTTTTAATCTTTAACATTGGCTCTGGCCCAATGAATGATTTAGGAAATCCAACCTGTGCTAATTAATCTGTATTTCATTGCCTTCCTCACATGTGACCTAAGGTTTACAGTTGATACGCCTGTCTTGACAGGTTCTGGCTCTTAACGGCCATAGACTGGTCTGAGAATGCTTTCAGACCAGCTTAAAGAAGTTAATATGTTTCATAACCGTTTGCTTCAGCTCCGTTTTTCGTGCATGTTTTTTTGCCATTTGTAGCTAAGTGCAAATGGTTTTACCAGGCAAATGGCAGCCTGGAGTCACGTGGTCAACATCCATATGCAATAGTTTGGTTACCACATGCTCAATTTGAGGTTGCCTATTTCCTATTTTCCATGAAGGTATGCAGTCGGTATGCCCCACATCTGGCCTCACCTTTGACGACAAGATCAAGTGGTTACAGATTTAGTAGGGTCTCCAATGCCACAGTTGGCAAGGTGTCGTCGCTGTATTTTGGATAAAGTATCCTGTACATCACGTTTTTCGACATTTGATCGCCAAATCATGCTTCTGCAGTTGCAGTAACCATAATCCCGTAATAATCTTAATACACCGAGTACAGAAAATCCAAACGCGAATCCATCCTTGTTCTTTTTTTGATGGTTTTATATTATTAATCCAAACAGTAATTCTTGAATTTAGGTTCCATGTCTTTCGCAGGGCTTTTTTTGTTGGCATCAGTGTTTCGTTTTGTTACCGGCAAACATTTTATCTCCAGCCACTTAAATATAGTGTAAATCGGTAATCGTGACACAAAAGACAGACAGGGGGTGGCCCTGCCAAAAAATCCGGAAACACGACCTACCAGCCATCAGAGAAATAATCGTTCAAAGGAGTACATTCCTTCTTTTAACAGTTTACTCTATGTTCAATTAAAAAGCAGTTGTTAACGCATCGAAAGCTATGTTCAATGAAATAAAATACTCAATGTATATGAAGTGCACAGGATGCACCAGGTTTTTTTTCTACCAAACCGGGCTTCTGCAGTTGAATGAGTTTTACTTTTATTTTATATATCTAAACGGTCATTCTTGAACTTAGGCGACATGTTTTCGAAGGGCTTTTTTTATGGCATCGGTGTTTCATTTGGTCTGTGTTCAATTAAAAAAAAATCTTGTTAACTCTATGTTCAAAGATTAAAGTCAAATATAAGCCTCGACCGGGAGCTGTTGAAGACGAGAGGTGTAATGCAGAACCAGTCAGTTTCAAATGAATGTTTTTGTACAATAAAGAGTAAATCTAATTTCAAGGTCATCTGAAGGTTAACCTTTGTTTTTTTTTTAATAAAATTTATATCTTTAAGTTGTTTTCCTGATTAAAAACACAAAAAATGTATAATTGATAAATTGACCTAAAAAATCAGAATATTTAGCATTGGGCGCGTTCAGGGAAATTTTACACATTTAGCGTTGCAGCGCAAAGCTCTTGATGTTCTCTGAACGGACAAATTGTAGTTGTCTGTACTGAAAATATGGCGGTTTTGTTTACAGCTGCACGGCTTGAAAAGCGATCCAGCGGAAAAAATATATGCTTTAACGCTTGGTAAAGCGCTGCAACGCCACACGTAAAGCAGAACCACATTCGTAAAGCGCTGCAGTGCTACAGTTCCCTGAACGCGCTCATTGATAAAGCGATATTTTTAATTCATCACAATCCATATCAGTTGTGTTCGATAAAATAACCCTGAAATTAAATGCAACATGTGTACATGTGTGCGAATTTTCAAAAACCGGAAATACACATATGTACACTCGGACTGGAAATGTGCTTTACACATAATTAAACGCCTTGTTCTCGCTCGCGACGAAAATTCGCGTATTTTTTTAACGCGCGCGTATGCGTGTGTGTAATTTGCCCGGCCGCAGACTAAAGCGCTGTTGATTGAACAATGGTTTGTTAAAAAATCTTTTGTTTGCGTTTATCATTACCGAATCACGGCAATACCGCCCTTTTTGTGTGTGCATAATCGGGATAAAAATTGGGGAAAAGCGCGATAAATTCGCCCTGACCTACCAGATATGATACGCGGCGACTAACTGGGGGATTTATACAAACTTCATGGAAATGCGGTTGGTTATTGTAAATGAATTACTTTTTTTATCGGAATTAAAAAATATAAATGGAGGCATAAAAATAGTTGAATGATTCCATCGATATTTCATTAAATCGTAAAATAAAATTCACTGCTAATACAAGGTTGTTTTTATTTTAACATTGAAATAATCCGGCTTTAATAAATATTCTCTATCAACGAAGTCATCATTTAGCAGGAATAACAATTTCCGTTCATAATCGCTTATATTTTCAGATTAAAATGTTGGAATAATGGCTTTTTACAAAATTATTCCATATCGTTTTCCGCTAGGGTTGCTTTCATTTAAGTTTGCATAAAATAAAATTGAGAACAACTAGCAATAAGTAAACAGTTCTTTGAATAAGGTACATTTTGATATTAAACACTTTGATGGAATCACCAGTTTATTTGTGACTAGTTTCGTCATTATATCATCATATGAAACAATCATATCATTTGTTTGATAATGACTGTATAGGTCGAAACTAGTCACAAATAAACTGTGTACGTGATACCAGCAAAGTGTTTAATTCCAAAATTAACCTTATTGACTTAAAGATGTATTACAAAGTAAGGGCTTCAACCATCCAATATAAACAGTTCTTTTTAATTACTAATTTTATATTCAATCTCAACACGAAATTAATTAAAACATTCTTGTTGTGATGGGATAGCAAAAGCCGAATTAAAAAAAAACACCAGCTTGATCCCTTATTTTACTTTGACAATAAAAATCATTTTTGTTTTTATTTTATAATTAAAAATAAAAGTGAAGTAGAGAAATATACAAGTGTATAATTATTAGTGATAACTTTATATAAATCAAATATCAGTGATTATTGGATAATTTCAACATCACTTATTGTAATTACTCAGCTTTAAAATGTAATATTAAAATGTAATGTTATTGAACATTAATTCAAAGTTATTATCCTTATATACTTATAGTATATATATATATATGAGTATATATGAGTATACTACTCATTCGATGATAGTTGTCGCTGATAATTAGTTTTGTAAGTATACCGTTTTGTAAGAACTAGTTATCGGGAACTTGTCAATCACATACATTTTATTTTGAGTTATATGGTTGTAACATGTTCAATGATTTTTAAAAAGTCGATAATTATTTCTTGAAGGCCGAAACAAATTATTTTTCCTTTTATTTTTTATTTAAATTAGACTCACTGTTCTTATAATCAGGATAAGTTCGCAAACAACGATTCTCGGGTGTCTATCTTGTAGACCCAAACGTTGATGATGTGCCTTGGAATAAAGCGCTTGCACTATTTTTCGAATTAATTAGACTCATTGCATTAAAAATATTCACTTTAAAATAAACTGCGTTTAGAAAAGATTGAAATGCTGCGATATAACTGTGATATAACGCAGCTGTTAGCCGTTATTAAAAAATATAAATAATCAATGGCAATAAATAGTTTCACTTTATTAACGATATAGGAAATAAATTAATAACTTATTATTTTTATGATTAGCAAACCATCAATATTTGCTAATCTTGTTTCAAACCATTTAAAATTACCATAAATAACGTCACATCTGCACAAATATCAAACTCATATAAAAATAACTGTATTGAATTTACTAACACAATTATATTTGTATCAATTTAATCTGTGGAAAATATTAACTTTATTTCAATTTCGCATCCAAAGTGGCTTGGTTTATGGCCATAGTCCCCCATGCTAATTACAGGATTTAAAGCTCTCCTAAATACCATACGTTACGTCTTGATATTCATACGTCAAACGTTGCTACTTATGATTATCCCACTATCAAAAACAGATGCTTATACGAATATAGTAGGGATTTTTTCATACCTCAACGGTTTAATCTCGGTTGTAAACTGCGTAGCGACATCACCTAGCCAATAAAGGCGTTAATCACGTGGTACATTTCAGTTATTTCTCGTGTATTAAAACATGATTGATATTAGACATTTTGTAGATATAAACGATATTTTGTTTTGCTGCATGTTTACATCATTTGTTTTCAAGGAAAAGTTATGGATAATTGTTACAAGATTTAAAAATAATGAAATGATTGCGAAAATTGTTTCTTTCCTTTATTATTAAAGCTATTAAGATTATAAAACATGTACTAAAATAAATATCTATTGAAAAACTAATTTTCATTTTGCCCGAGTCTAATTATAGACGTTTAAAATTGCTGCTAATAAAACGGTTTTAGTTTTATTGATTCATAAATAATATACAAGAGTTAATAATTTCTATTTGTATTCAATAGTACCTGTAATGAAAAAAGAAGTGAAAAGTATAACATATCATTACATATTCTGATGGTTACATATCTAAATATAAATTCATTTATGTAGATAATAAAAAAAGTAAGTAAAAATATATGGAGTTAAAAATAGGCTCATTTTTTATTTAAGTTAATTCATCCATTGTTGAAGAAAGATTTGCGAGCCGTGGCCTAAATTACCGCACGTAATATATTCCAGTTTATGTATATATTTACATAGTCGCGTTATATTACTTTCAGTTTGGCACCAACCCCCCAGAAAACACACACACACAATTCACACACGTAAACACAGGAAGGTTAAACCACGTAAGAAAAGGGTAGGAGCGAGAGAATAAGCCATCATCACTCTATATTTATATTTATTCCTACGGGAACAGGTCATGACTGCGTGTATCCTCGTGAGGCGGCGAAGAGGCATGAACATTACACCCTCAGGACGGCTCCGAGCTAGTTTGACACTTTATGAAGGGTAATTGAGATTTATTGATTAAGGCCTTGCATAAATAAGAAAACTTTAGTTATTTATGAAATATTGATGAAGGCGGGGAGGGCTCACATTGCCCTTGTTAACAGGATATATTATGATAGATGGCCGTCGCCCCCAACCGCAGTGTTTTACTCCAGATTACAATGAATAAACATAAACAAGCCGTTTTGTGTCTGGCGAATAAACTTTAATTACCTATCGGCTCCCGGTCGAGGCTTATGTTTGACTTTGCCCCGATTTAGAAGGTAAACATTGCCCTCGTCGGCCCCCCCGCTGCCCTCTGTTTTATTTATTGATTTGTCATTCAGGAGCCCTAACAATAATACCTGAAATTATTCCCAGGCCGTGTTTTTATTTCCATTCCTCCACCTCCGCCGCCGCTCCTCCCCAAACGCCCTTCATTTGCAAACACGGCTCGGTTTGCTTGTTAAACATGAAAATTCTTCAGAGTTACAATTCTGACCACGTTTTAACAATATACATTTCACGGATTTCGAAACGCATCACTCGGTGCGTTAATTTATTTTTTAATATATATAAAAAACGTACAGATGCACAGAATTTTAACAGAAACATAAGTAATAAATATTAAAACAAAGATTTTACAAACTATATGACGAGTTTTAACGATTGAATTGAGCATTTCTTAATTAAAAAGGGATCCAGAACTTGTACTTATTAAAAACTATTCCATGCAATAATTAGAATGTATTTTAATTAATACACTTCGCTGTGTAAAATTTGTGAATGATCGTCACATAATTATTTCTAATAGTAATAATTTGTTAAGTAAAAACGCACTATAACAAAATAAAAATCTAAGTTCAACAACATTTAAGCAGTTTATGGTTGCGGCTTAGTGGAAAGCGACAGCTATGCACTAAAGTGAAAATAATCATTTATAAAAAAAGAGTAGGGCTCCAGAATTAATAACGTGAATAAGTACTTGCATTTTTTACATGTTAGGTAGAAATATATAGGCTTGATAAAAAAAGTCAATTATTACATATCACCCAAATTCGCCAGTTCTTGTTAAAATAAACAATTGGAAGATATAATATTATATATATTATAAATTAATAGGTTATGAGTGTAAAGCTATTTTAATGAAGAGTTTAGTGAAATCGTTAAAATTTTCATTAAGGACATTTTTGTTGCAAAAACTTATACATTAAAAAATGACAGATATTTATTATTTCTTTCATAATTGTATTCTATAAAATATAATTATAACAATGCATTTTAATTCATCTGGTGGAAATCCTGCATGCTTTAACATTACTTTAATGTATAATACAACATTATTCATTAATATAGAAAAACACTTGTAAAAACTTTTCTTCACAAATATTTATTTTTATTAAATACGTATTTCGACTACGATGTAGTCATCTTCAATAGTTTACATTGTAGTCGAAATACGTAGTAAAAAAAAAATATTTGCGAAGGAAAGTTTTTACAAGTGTTTTTCTATATTAATCATTTAAATTTTCACACAACTCACAACCACTCATAACAATATTATTCCTTGATCACAACATACTCGAATTACTGACTGCCAATAATTATATAACAATCCCTTTCTACTAAACCTGTTTTTAAGAACAAATTTAAAATTATATAACCACCGGTATATACAGTGAGGATTTTATTTAATTGAATGTAACCCATATATGAGAATTTATGGGATAAAAAATTTTTCACTGATTACTTGAATCATAGTTTTATATATGCTAGCAACGAATCGAGATGGATTTTATTAATTTAAACATTTATCTCTTCAATTTGAAATATAGCACATGGTGCCATCTTTTGAATAAATACAAGACGTTTTGTCAACAATTTGGGTGTACAAGGTAGAAGACCGAAAATCTTTGTTTCATCCAGTAAAGGAATACGAAATTGTCCTGACGAAACGAAATTTATTTCATAAAATGTGTAATCACTACTCATTTAGCGTATATACAACTGGTAATGGCTATCTTTCCAATTATATGATTCATTTCAGTTTATTTAATAAAACCACAACGCACATAGAACACCTGATGTGTCGTGGTCCGAAAGACCGAAATGATCATCACCATTTATCTATACGCTAGATGAATGATGATTCAACTTTTCTCAAATGAATTTATCTCTATAAATTCATTTTAAAATTATGTACTATAGACAAATGCAAATCGCTTACGTTCTTATTTTTATAACAAAGTAAAAGTTTGGACAAATGCTTATTACCGAGAAGAAAATATACGAGTTGTGTTAAATGGAATAAATTCCTTACTGGATGTGTAATTTATATTTTAATGATTTTTTTCAGGTTAACTTTTATATTTTTATCAGAATGTGTTAAAATGTGTTAAAAATATAAAAGCGCTAATTCGTATATTTTCCCCTTGGCATTTTAACACATTGTGACAAAAATATAAAATTTAACCTGAAAAAAATCATTAAAATATAAATTACACATGCAGTAAGGATTTTATTCCATTGAACACAACTAGTATATTTTCTTCTTGGTAATAAGCATTTGTATAAACTTTTAATTTGTTATAATAAAAAACGGAAGCGATTTGCATTTATCTATGGTAAATTATTTTAAAATGAATTTATATCTTAAAATGAATTTAATAAAAAAAAAACTGAATTTGATTCAATTTGTTTTTGATTCATATATTACGAAACTTCTTGAAATTAACAATTATGGTTTTAGAACAGAAACAATGGAATTTTTATTTAACGATGACATATCTAAGTCGCATATGACGAGAATAACCAGCGAGCATAGTGAGTAAGTTTGAGAAACAAGTGTGCACATGTCTTACGAATCAGGTAGTTCCCAACAGTATGTTTCCACCGGTAATCAATTCCCAAGTGATAATAACACTTGGAAAGCAGTTTCCAACTTGTCCTCAGATTGTCCTCAACTCGGCATGTGCAGGATTGTGTGTTTCTGTGTTGGATAATAGCGGTGTAACTAAGTATAAAAGTGAACTGGAAGAAAGCAATAACCAACAGGCGGCATCAGTCGTTATAACCAGTTACGGCCGCGCCGAATTCGCGGCGTTCTAAAACTCGGCAAATAAACAAAGTGCCATTATTCAAGTCAAAACCATCTTCGCCTCCGGCGAGGGCAAGAAGTCGTCGACGATAATGGCCGGATTATTCCGGCAAAAACAATCATACAAACTGCATAGTCATACCGTTTATGCTAATTCTAATTTGCATATTTTAGGAACATTCAAACCGGCGCGGGGGAGGGAATAGGAAGAGGGGCGAATCCTTTTCTCTAATATTCACTACCCATCTTAGCTCTGCGTTTGACGTGACGAATGTTATGACATTTCGGGGTCACTATCCCCGCGCTCATATCCATATCGGGGTTCAATAAACACGCCATCCCATTTCTGCTGCGGCCTTCACCCTTCCGCAGCTAAAATCCGGCTTGTTGGGCCGCGTCGCCGAAATACATCCCCACGAATGCGCCTTATTGCGATACGATTCCACATGACGCGCTTGAACATGTTTGCTGATATGTCCTATTTTATATTCGGTAACCAGCTATGAAAAATCCCCGCCATGAAATACACGCGCACATCTTGGGTAATCCATTTGTTTACATCAAATATTGCATTTCATCAACAAAAAATATAAATATTATTATTCGCAAAAATGCTTAGTGTCGATTTTTTTATTCTTTTTAAAAATCTACAAAATAAAATAGAAAACACCCTTTAACATGTAACCAAAGAGTAATAAATATTTACAATTTTCTAACTAAAATATTAAATAGAGAATTTCTAATTTATATTTCTCTATAAAAATTATATCGAGCGTATAATAAAAATCGACGACGAAGTTGGCGTTGGAAGTCTCGAGTCATGTCTGTACTAAAATCAGACGCGGCTTGTCAACATGACAACCAGTACTTTAAGCATGCGTCTGTGATTTTAGTTCAGACATGACTTTAGATATTAAATAGAAATGATTTGAAAATAATTAATAAATTATTTTCACATTTAGCTCTGTGACTATTGACTTACCTACGTAAGTACGTTAAACAAATGCACATTAAAACAACTACTTCCCGGGCAAATACCCACGCCGCACATTGAATTACATAATGTACACCTGCTGCTGCATATCAACAAATATTGAATAATGCAACAAAATTTTGATCCGAGAAAAATTAATTTTATTCGGTTTTGATTTAAATTGAATTAATTTGGTTTAATTTGATTTAATTTGATTTAGTTTAATTTGATTTAATATAACTGATTTAATTATGCTGATTGTATTTGAATTAATTTAATTGATTTATTTTAACATCTTTAAATTATGTAAGGCATGGCTGTACTGACGAGGGATAGATCCCGAAACACGTGTCTGCAGATGGCCTTATATTATGTAACGTTCCTTTTGTTGTTTTTACATGAAATTTTTCTCGGATCAAAATTTTGTTGCATTATTCAATATTTGTTGATATGCAGCAGCAGGTGTACATTATGTAATTCAATGTCCGGCGTGGGTATTTGCCCGGGAAGTAGTTGTTTTAATGTGCATTTGTTTAACGTACTTACGTAGGTAAGTCAATAGTCACAGAGCTAAATGTGAGAATAATTTATTAATTATTTTCAAATCATTTTTATTTAATATATTTAAATAACTGTGACCATGTGAATGAATACTGTTTTCTATTTATGACTTTAGATTTCCAATGCTAACTTCGTCGTCCATTTTTGTTATACGCTCGATATATAAAGTTAATAAATGGTATTTCCCTATTTATTCAAAGTAGTTTGTTTTTATCTAATTGACTAAATCTAGAAAGTATTCGAATCTCGCCAAGTCAGTGTGATCCATATACAATGTCTTGATGAATGCGGTTAAACGGATCTTGTGTTATGATTAAATAACCTGATATGAAAATAGCGCTTGCGATATCTTTCCAACTGTAATGAGATTAATGGAAAATGAGTGTGAATATGTTTAAATAAAGTTTTTTTAGCGAAGTTATTGAAATTTGCATTGCATACGTTTTGATTATAGAAAATATAGATTCATAATTGACATAAATATGACCTACTTTCACAGTTTTTCAAAACTATACTTTTAAATGATTTTTAATGTATCTGACAAAAATCCTGTGTATTTTAATATAACTTAAATGTATAATACAATATTGTCCAGGACCAAGATTTCAATGTAACAATAATTTGTAACTGCCAATGACTGAGCTATAAAGTCATTGGCCCTTAAGTACTCCAATTAATCGTAGTCTATATAAATAATCAGTATGCAGAATATATATATATGCAATATTTTCTACCACAATATCTTCATTTTTTATAAGTATGTACATATAAAAAATATATTTTTTTTAAATTACTTAAATTCATGTAATAAAAATTATTTATTTTTTAATGTAATTAATACTTTTAATATTTAAACAGTGCTATTTAATATTTTAATAATATTACAATTTATTTAATAGAAAAGGATTTATTCACTTGATCATAGTTATTTAAATAAATTAAATAAAAAGAATTTGAAAATAATTAATTAATTATTTTCCCTTTAGCTACTGTGACATTATGACTTATATTACATAAGTACTTTAACAAATGTCTAATAATAAACATTTGCTATTGCATAACAATAACATATTGTAGAATGCAACAATTTTGAATCGAAAATATTCAATGCAAAAAAATAAAAATAAAATAAAATTTGCGTAATATAAGGCTATCTGAAAACAGGTGTTATGTAACATAAGTCATAATGTCACAGTAGCCAATGGGAAAATAATTTATTAATTAATCAATTATTTTCAAATTCTTTTTATTTAATTTAATTATTCAATTTTGTATATTGTTTTATATATATAAATCTTTATTGGCAGATTATTTTTAACAAAGTAATAATAATAAATGAATACAATAAATAACATAAAAATAAATTCTTTTGCCAATTGGCTATCGACCGTTGGTCTTTCCGCCAATATATTGTTTTAAAATTTCTTTATATTTAATTTATTTTAAATAACTGTGTTCAAGTGAATAATTAATTAATCAATTTGTTTAAATTTTTAATTAATTTAATTAACAAGTTTGCAATTACGTAACGCACAGCTGTACTGACGAGGGATCAAATCCCGAAACACGTGTGTGCGTGTAGCCTTATATTACGTAACTTTTATTTTAGTTTTTAATTTTTTGTTTTTTGCATTAAATATTTTCGATTCAAAAATTGGTGCATTATACAATTGTTATTGTTATGCAACAGCAAATGTCTATTATTAGACATAACATAAGTCATAATATCACAGTAGCAAAAGAGAAACTAATTTATTAATTAATTATTTTCATACTTACTCTTTTTATATTATTATTAAATTTACTGTTATTGTGGCAGATATATTGTATAATACATTAAATACTGTTCACACATCGTATCCAAAATACGAGTTAACCATTAAATTACATTATTGTAATATCTAAATTACACCCCATTTTTTCTTTTCCATTTTTCAATTATCCGAACGCACCTGTTCTTTAATTCCGTGAGTAAAGTCTGCACGTTCCAGTAAAATGTATATATATAATAAAATAAAAGTAATGTGTGGTAAGTGTTATCCGGGGGGATAAGAGCACTCCGTTTCCGTTAAGTCTGGGGTCGTGTTCTTGAAGCAACGGCGTGTGTACTTTGTGACGTGAAATTAAATTCGTCCATTTAAACTTCGTCGCGTTATTAATCAGAATCGTCCGCGTCATAGAAATGTGAAATTTCACTTTGGGTCCATCCATTTTCTTATTCCGCATTAAGAAAATCACCGGAGTCGCAAAGATTTATTACGATCGCGTTTATTTTATTGTCTCGGTGATTTATAACAACGCCTTCGTATTAAATTAGCAATCACAGGATTTAACTTATGTGTACTAAGTAAACGTATCATATATTTTATTTCTTTTTAAACTTTTTAAATATAATAATACTGAGAATGTCAAGCACAAAAGCTATATCTCGTATTATTTATTTTTTTAATAAAATGAAAATTATTTTTAAACATTTCGATTAAAATTTAATATATATCGTTACGAGCGGATTGGCTATTCTTTTTAGAGTATTTCATTTTCTCGGCTGAAAAACGGCATTTTCATTGACATGTTTAATTTATAAATATTTATAAAGTATTGTGTATACAAGATGTCTAAGATATAAGATGTTTAATAAAGCGATAGCCAACTATTGTTTCCATTTAAAAAAAGGTAAGTTTGTGTCATATCTCCCAAAATATGGGCGAAAATTTTTTTTGTTTTTTTTTATTAATCTGTGTAAAATGTTCTACAACTTTGTACTTTATATATTGATGAGATATATTGATTTCAAAAAAATGACACATTTTACTTTTTTCAAAATATCTAGTTACCCTTGACTTTTTCAAATACTTTGAAAGTGTCATTTTATTCGTCTTATAAAACTACACTTCTTTCCCCATTTAACCGTTTTTCTATCTCTTATAGTTTCCGAGATCCCCATAGAGAACATCGAAAAAAACTCACCCTGTATAAAACCCACTGCTATATTTGTTATGATTATCATACATATAACTTTTGCTGATAATTTTATTGTTTACAGAAATTTACATCCAGCGATCTATGTATATATGGCACTAGGTATTAATGAGTTAAATTTAATTCGTATAGCAATAACTCAATTACCAATTCTAAATATAATTATTACATTTCTAACAATTCGAATTTGATTTTAATCAGGCCGGTAATATTCTTTGTTTACACATAATTATTGTATAGATTTTACAATTATAAAATCATTAAATAATAATGAATGCAATGGCACGCAGCACGAATGCAGGCGTAACCTTTGTGCAAAAATTTAATGCAAAAGTAATTACCTATTATTCTATTCTCGCGCAATTTGCTGGTTCGAACCAGATAGCGGAAAAGGTCAAGTGTGAATTTCACCTAATGACTCAATGAATCGATACTAAATAAAATGAACCAAACATTTATGAAATATACCATGAGGATTTAATTTCAACATGGTCATATATTCACTGTAATAAAAATTAAATAAAAATAATTTGAATATAAATTATTTACTCAATTAAATAATCAATTAATTATTTTCTCTTTAGTCACTGCAACCTTTTTATTTACATTACGTAAGTATTTTTAAAAGAACAAACATTTATTGAAAGAACTACTTCACGGGCGAATACCTCGCCAGAAAATTCATGTCAATGCAATGCAGGTGTAATTAATTATAAATTCATGCAATGGAAGATAACGCAAGCGCAATCATCAAGGCATTGCACATGGAACACACTAGTCTGTTGGGGTTTAAAAAACCGAAATAGCCATCACTAGTTACCCATACTTTAGACGAATGGTAGTTGCAAATTTTATTAAATTCATGTAATTATTTAATAATAATATTTGTTGCCTGACAGGAAACAAAGATTTCACAATTACAAGAACATATACAATATAACAACAGTAATTAAAATACATTATTTTATAAACCAATCCTAAATAAAAATAATTATTTGATTGACATAAAGCGACTATGGATTTTAATGATTCAAAAAAGATATTGGTTGATTAAAATTATTATAAATTATGCCGAAGGATGATTTTGTGCCTAAATTTAATATATTGTGATTGATATTAAACATAATCTTAATATAGTTAAATATAATCAATGAGTGAGAAACAATGCATATCGATTGAATTTAAACTTGAGATTAACTGTCAGTTGCGCATTTATAAGCAGACGAAGGACTCTCTCAGGCATTTATGAATTTTCACTGATTATCTGAAAATTAATAGTTAATTTAAATTACAATGCATTGAAATGGAATTTATTAAATTCAACACAGGGTTACTAAATAAAATTAAATGTATATGAAATTCATTTTTTAGTATACATATAAAATAAATTACTATTATTCAAAATTGTAGTGAAGTGTATAAAATATTTGAAAGTCAGAAACAGTGTTCAGTTTAAAATTATTTCCGATTAAAAAATAATTTCCTTAGGAATTAAATTAATGGTGGCTGAACATTTTATTAAATGAATTTTGTTTCATCTTCTTATAAACAGGACAAGTTCGCCTTCCTTTAGTGGATTTTCGGTTGTCAACCGTGTAGAATAGAATCGTTGATGATGCCACATGAAATTAGGTAAAAAATGGCGCTTTATGATGAATTAAATACATTAAATATTTCATTAATGTTTTTTATTAATAAAAAAACAAACTAAAGTCAACATCCCCATATTTCTATAAGCAGTGACGGCTTAATTGAAACAAGATGATTACAAGCACTAATAACGTATGCTAATGTCTGTATAGAAGCGCAATTTAACATAAAACCCTTTAGTTTTAATATATTCACAACTTAATTAATTAAATAACGGGTGAAACACTTTGCGACAATCAATATATGCAAATGGGTCAACTGAATTTCTTCCCTTAAAGTAAATGTATATACGCATACTCTCTTTAGCAACACATTTTTTCAGGAAAATTCTCTAGGGGCAATTATCTTCAAATTGAAAGCCAACGTCAATAATGAAAGCTAATTCCAAATCCCGGACGGAGAGACAGACAGACGTATTCTGCGACGAATCTAATTCGCATCAACAAATATTAATTGAAACCTTGAATCGTTCGTTTTTTATTCAATAAAGGGGATTGTTATCTTTGTTGAAACAAAAGTATATCGTGATGAAATCTTTGATAAAACAGCGCGATTTTGTATAATTACATAAATTAAATTTAATTTTCACAAATGATTTTAAAAATACAAAACCAGTAATGCAAGCGGGTTAAATTGAATTGTAATATTTTTTTTGCGTGTAGTTATAATAATAAATGTTTATATTTTCTATTAAAAATTTAATTACTTATGATCATTAATTAAAATTATTTTATTTAGATGAAAATAAAATCCTAAATTGGGCAAAGAAATGAATGTAAACTATAACGATGGTTTGTAAGCGAATGACTTATCTTACATGGACTTCAAGTTGTTTCCTAGATTTCGATTTCCCCATTCCCACATTCTACCCTGTGTTAATTTAATTAATTTACACAATAATGTATTAATTTTTTAAGTAACATCAGAGTCTACAAAATATAAAGGCCGAAATGTCGGAGTGAGGAGGACTCCGAGATGCATACGTATACCTTAAAATTGCAGGTTAAATTGAAGCATGTTAAATATTAAAGACTTATGGTCATAATTTAAATTATTTTATTTGGATGAAAATTAAATTCCAAATTAGGTATAGAAATTATTGTGAACTGGAGAGGTTTCTGTCACGAAGGATCGTAGGTCTCATGTGGACAGGTTAAATTATAGCATGTAGTTATAATCATAAATATTTAAACTTTCTATTAAATATTAAAGCCTTATGATCAATATTTAAATTATTTTATTTGGATGAAAATACAATTCCAAATTAGGTAAAGGAATTATTGTGAACGAGAGATGTTTCTGTCACGATGGTGAATTAATTGTCCGGGAAGTAATTAGTTCAATGGATATTTATTTAAAAAATATTTATACATTATTGTTTGAATTATTTACTCGATTATGCGTAAAACCACTTGGGATAATAATTAATTGATTAATTTCTTTGTTGATCAGTATTCTTAGTTAATGTTAGCTTGTTATCATTTTGTAAAATTATGAAATTTTCATAAATAAAATATATAATATTAACAATAAAATAAATAAAACTATTAGTGTATATAAATTTTGTAGAGCTGAAAAAAGATAATGTTAGAATTTTATCAATCATTTTCAGTATTTTTCCTTATTAAATTTTAATATTTAAAGAACGCTTTGTTACACCTTCTTAAACAATTCTTAAATGAACAAAAACTATTTACAATCGTTTATTTTCTTGAACGAAAATTTCGAAACTACATGAATTAAACGGAGAGTGTTAACGACCGCACAGTTAAATATATTATGTGCGCCTTTGTTATAAATTAATATTTATTCTAAAACTTTAAAGCACACTAACTAACTTATTAACTCTGCAAATTTAAATACTACTACATAATTCACATCCACATCTTCCCTTCCCCATCCAACTACACAAACTTATACATATTAACTCCATTTAAGTGCACCGTGCAAGTACTTTCGTTTTTTTAGCTCAAAAAAAAACAAACATAATTTAGACGCCATTATCACTTTACTTTTAATTACCCGAAGTGTAAGGTTGTGCATTTTTCTCCGTTAATGGCCGATGATTAGCAATTTTATTTCCCCCCGGAAACACGTTTATTCCGGGAACAAAGGTATGAGCATGGGACGCTATTTCTTTCCCGTGTCCCTAAATTTCTGATAAGGATTCGGGGATGGCTACAAAAGGAGAGTCGTTCGAGTTTCAGGTGAGTGTGTGTGTTAGCATGAATGTTTGTGCTTTTCGCTGAATTAGGTATTTGATGGTAGTTTTATCGGGGAACTTTGTGAAAGCCGGATAAGGATTGTCACTAATGGGAGTACAATTATGTATTTTTTCGAATAAATTTAGTGTTTCCTTGTAAAAGTATGGATTTAACCTAATTTGGGACTTTTAGATTAAGATAAAACTATATACTTTAATATTTCTTTTAACGAGTTTAGCTGAAATTTATCAATGGAATTTTAGTTTAGAAGTGAATTTTATATGCTTCGAAATAAATTTGAGAGAGAGGCTTTTGATCGCTGTTTTAATAATAATAATATATCTTTATTCCAAACAAGTTACAGAATTATTTCCTTTTTTATTTTTTGAATGATTTTCTCACTTATCACTTATTTAAAAATTCTGTATTCATGTAATAAGGAACTTAATTTGAATTTCAATGAGGGCCTAAAAATAAATAGCTGCCGACGAAAGGTCTTTCTGCTTAATAATATTATTTAATATTACGATGTTCAATATATTATATTCATAGTCATTATTAAACCATATATAAAAACAAAGGGCTGAAAGACCACTGGAGATAGCCAGTTTCAGAGTTGGAATTATATTGTGAACGTTAGTGTATTGTTAAATATTGTATTGTAATTGTATATTCCAATCTCAGAAATAAAGATGCTTATGTATGTAAAAATAAATTGTCAATAGATACATTGTTTTTAGATAATTAATCACCATAAAAAATAAAGTAATGCTCAAAAAATGCAAAGATATTATTGTTACATTTTATGTTAATTTATAAATACACGATTTCGTTAATACCAAATAAATTGCGTTGCAATGTGTTAAACATGCAACAATGATGGAATGCATATTTTATAATGGGAACCATATTTCTTATAAAACCGTATACATTTGTTTCTGTTATAATTTAAACTTCATAAAGATGTAAAACTATATGTAGTTTAAATTTAGCATCGCTGTAATATCGTAATTGTTTCTTAAGACTTCTTTAATGATCCATTATTGATACTCCAGTGTCAATTATGGACGCTCCGAAACAATCAGAACTTACCTTATTAGAGTGATTTATAAAACGTCGCATATTTTGGTGAATGCGCCGGGTTTACGTTGTAACATGGTTGATACTTTTGCATACATTTTTTTATCGGATTCCTTATAAAAAGGTAACATAATAAAATTAAAATATGCAAAAAAATTAATATTTATTAATTCCTTTAATTATTTTTATAATTGTTTCTTTGATAAAATTTTTATTTTTTTGAAAATATATACATTTTTTCTGTGATTAAACAAACAATTGTAAAATAATCCCCACAGCATTACAAATAAATTCGTGAAAAGCCAAACGTGATGCACACGTAACGATTTTTTATTTGTAGGCCGTCGTGAATTTTTAAATTTATTCCATGCACGTCCAAACAAATTCTGATTAAAACCCATTTCCTATTTATGTCGCTGTTAAAATTTTACTAATGCAGGCAAGTTTGTTACGGTGTGTTTTTGTTTGCAGTTAAAAAATAGGCGGTATTGGTTTAATTAAAATTCTATCGATCAAATGCTGTCCGATGATGGAAACATTTCTATCCGAATGCAATATTGGCTGTAGGCGGGATGAATAATGTAATCGCGATTGTGTTAGTTAAAAGTGTACAGGATTAAAGATTGTTCATTTAGATTGTAGGTTTGTATTTGTAACAATGCAGCTGTACTCATTATATATATGTATATCGATTATTTAAGTTACATACGAATACAAATGTATATTTTAATATTTTATTGTTATGATTTTTATTTATTGAAACATTACACTATATAAATAAAATAAAACAAATATATACAGGAGTAAATTATTATGTTGTGGTATTTTTTAGTAAGAAAAAAACTATCATAAAATAGTCTTCTGCTCGTAATAAAATAAAAAAAAATGAATTTTCCCATATCGATTTTGTTTAGAAAATGCATGTTGTTGAAGATAAGAAACTAAACAATTACTGTAAAGTCCAGTTCATTAAATGAATATAGCGCGTTATTGGAATATAAAGTCGCGCATAAAAGTGATTAGGTCTCGAGATATAGCATCTTCCTCCCTCAGAAAAAAACCTTTGTCATTGCATATCTATCTATCCTTTAATAATGGGATTGGTGCGATCGAGGTGGCTTTCCGGAGTGAATTGAATGCCTCGAAAGAGGTAATGTGGGCGAGCGGAGAGCGGAGGGCGAAGGGCCGATCCGATGAGCGGAACGATAACCGACTCTGGATGGTGCTTAAGGAGAATTGTATAACAGGGGAGGGCGGGCGAGCCGAGAGGAAATCCTCCATCCTCCTCTCCCTCCCGCAGGCCGCACTTAATTTAATGCGGACTTAAGTGAAGGGGACACGTGGATTTTTAAAATGCAATTACACCGGCTGCTTTCAAATATAAAGGTCGCCGTCTAAGGGAGGATTTTACGTGCTGCGTGTATAGAAATTGTTATTCTGCAGCTTTTCAGGAATGCATAGACTCTAAATAAGTTTTATTGAACATCGCTTCACTTTTTCAAACATTATACAATTTTGTAATAAATACATATCAACAGCAATTGTATTTTAGTCTAAGCGATTTACTAGATATTTTGAGGTAATAAAAGAAAACACTTGGTTAATAAATTAAATTTATTTAAATAATTCTGGCCAATTAAATAAATCGTTTTTTCTATTAATATTTGGTTATTGTTTCACAAAATGCATTCATTTAATGCATGGGTCAAAAAGTCCTGGAGCTAACCAATAGATGGCGCCAGAAATATCTAATGCGCAACCTTCAAAAGAAACGTAAACGTAAAAAATTCATGACATTTCGTTCGGTAGTTTTTGAGATATTAAGATTGAAGTGACGTTACTGTTGTAAATAAAGGATCAAAACGAGTTTCGTGTCTTAATTAAAACTGCTATTTAGTGGGTAAAAATATCGTACAAGCCCAGGAATGACCTGAAAAATATACTGGAAAATAACCATTTGCCGATGGTGTGCTGATTTCAAACGTGGTTGTACAACCACCGAAGACACAGAATGCTCTCGATGACCAAAAGAGGTGACTACGCCAAAAAACTTCAAAATGGGTCATTGCAAAGTGAAATTGCAGAAGATAGCTGACATTCTAAAAACCAACAACCGGCTGGCAAGGTTACGGCCATGGTCTGTATTTTGAGATACGCATGGAATATTGTTCATCAACTATCTGAAGAAAGGCTAGTGTTCAACAGTTTATATTGTACAGCCTTACTCAACTGATTGGGTGACTAGATCAAGCACAAAAGACTTCAAGTAACAAATTAAAAACATTGTTTCATGAAGGCAATGCGCCAATCAACAAGTCGGTAAAAACCATGACAAAAATCAACAATTTACGCTTGGAATTGTTGCCGCACCTATCCTATTCTCCACATCTGGCACCCAGCCATTACTGACTCTTCGTTGATTTGAAAAAGTTTCTCCAAGGAAAGAGATTTGGCTCGAACGAAGTGGTTATTGGTGAAACCAATATCTATGTTGAGGTCAATTATAAATCGTTCTACAAGAAAGGCATATAAATGTTATAAAAGCCTAGGGGTGATTGTATTACTGTAGAAAGATACTATATACATGAATAAATTAGAAATTTGTGAAAAAAATGTATTTTTATAGGTTAGTCCCGAGACTTTTTCACCCATGTGTTATTTAACTGACTAGTTTCGGTCAGACGACCAATATTGAACCTGACATATTCACCACAATATAAATCGCTTAGCTTTTAGTTGTTGACTCATCAAACACTTGGTTAAACATATTTATTACTAGATATTTTTAAGTAATAAAAGAAAACACAATCAAAATGTAAGCGATTTTTATTGTAGCGCAACAGTGTTTTTTTTTTAATGTTCTTACTATAATTTTATTCTACACCTGAAAGGAAATAAGGATTCGAGAAGAATACAAAGACTATAGTTTCTAAAAACCTTAATTTTTAATAATAGAAAGAAAAAACAAAATATTATCTATCGAAAAGGCAAAAGAAAATGCGTGTAGCATTCGCGCCCATCACCGTACATGATCATTTACAACGGAGATCGCAGACGGGATGGTATGTTTGATTAATTCAATTTAACAACTTTGTAATTATTTAAGACAGAGCTGTACTGATGAGGGATGAAATCTCGAAACGCGTGCCTGTACGTATTTTTTTGTTTTTTGCATTTTCAAATAAAAAAATATACAAAAGGTTATTGCTACAGAACAGCAAATGTTAATTATTGTACATTTGTATGAAGTACTTACGTAACGTAAGTCGAAATGTCACAATGGCTAAAGAGGCAATAATTTATTGATTATTTTATTTTATATTTATTTAATGTATGCAGGGGTAGTATTACAAATTTGTATTAATAAAATACTCCGAACTAACGCTATTATACAGGACCACATAGATATATATAATTGCACGTATCATCGATAATTCACAAAACTATATCAAATATATTCCAGTACCCATGAAATTCTAAATATCGTTTGAATTTAACATATTTTTTTATGTATAATTATTTTATGTTTATGTTATTATATCTATGTTTTCATATTTGAAATATATATATAACAATCTTTATTAACAATTAAGTTTACAATAAGGTAACAAACATTGATTATGTATATCACACAAAAATTAATTAATTGTTAAATGGCTATCGACCAGAGGTCTTTCTGCCTGTATTTGAAATATTTTCCCTGTTATTAGAACTATAAATTTGGTGGGAAATAAAGAGTTATAATTATTAATTATTATATTAAATTATGGTGAATGCGCCGGGTTCAGCCTCTTTTTTATAAACAATCAGAGCAAAGTATTTTAAAAAAGTAAATCTTTCTCTTATTGTATTAGTTATTATTTTAATAAGCATCCATAAAATAATAATTACTCAGTACATAATTTGTGGTGCCTATTCGGTGTGGATACATCTACACAATTAAGCTTGCGTTTAGGGATCAACAGCCCCCCACTATCAGTATAAGCCGCCATTAATTAGATTCTCAGCGTTGCATCACATCAGTCACCTATCCAACCACAGATCACGGCAAATTCAGCTCCTCTAGTGGAAAATGGGCGCAGTCGTTATCACGGGGTATCAGCCGTGAATCACTTTAAATCCAAACACCCCGAACAATGATTTCATATCAACGGATTCTATTGTTCAGAGTTTGTTCATTACTATTAATGATGGGAAATTTGTATACCTTTCTTGTTTTCATTGAAATTTATTTTTTAATTGTGTTTCAGAAAAAAAATAATAATAAAAGAATAGAATTCAAAAAGCTACTTAGATGATAATTCAACATAAAATCTCAATACCTATATATACAGTGTGTTCACAATGAAAGAAGTAAACTAATTTAAACTGCTGGTGATTATTTTCTATAAAAACGCTCGGACAGGTCGATTGGTATTGTCAACTGCGTTTCTTTGCATTAAAAATTTTATATGCAGGGGACACCCTGTGTAAATAAATAAATACCGATACAAATTTTATCATTTTTTTAAATGGAACACCCCATATTATTATTAGATTCTTAAATTCCTCAAAGAATTCTAGACAGTTTTTATATACAGGGTGACCCATTTTAATTCATCCAGTGGAATATCTCGACAAACATGCATCGTACAAAAAAAGTTTCGGACAAAAGTTTCGTTTCGTCTGAAACATTTTTTGTACAATAGATATTTGTCGAGATTTTCCACTGGATGAAATAAAATGGGTCACCCTGTATAGTATCCTATGTTAAACCTAACTTCAATAGTTAAATAATGCTGTTAGTTATTGAACATGTTATATGGTAATCATTCTTATATTATCATTTTTGTGTGACGTATTACTGTAAATTATCGTTTGAACTTAATTGTGTCCCATTACAACTCTTGTTAATTGTAATTTTTCATTTTTTAATGATTGGTATGAAATAATTGACATCACTAATTAATTTCTCACTTAACCCGTGGTGAAACATTTTTTAACTAATTATGATACGCAGAAAACAAAAATGAAATTATGCATTAATCAAAACAACTTTGAATTTGACAACAAAATATTTAGTCAAATAAATAGTTTACAAGTGGCTTCCTTTTTTTTTATAGCCATTCTTAGCAGACATTTGTATGTCAAATTTTGAGGAACAGTAGTTTAAATACAAATTAAGCAAAAATATATTTTATTGAGCAAGATATGTAGATGATGTGTTTTGCATTTGAAATGGAACAGCACGCCAATTAGATTGGCTTTCAAAATATCTCAATTCAATTAATAATAATATATAGTTTACAACAGAGATAGAACATAACAATAGCCTAAATTTTCTTGACCTAACAATTTACAAAACAATAACCAATATATTAGAATACACAATTTACCGAAAAAATAGTTTCCCAGATATAATTATTCCCAATTCATCCAACACTCTTTACAAAATAAAATATAGCATATTCCATTCTTTGATTCACAGACATACACATTCCACTAAATAAACATAATTTTTATACAGTATTAATAACAATAAAAGCAACAGCTAAAAATAATGGTTACAGTGAAAAATAAAACCGAAAAAGAAATTTAGCATAGATTGGATTTTGTTGATGATTTGTCAGAAAAAATAATTAAAAGTCTAAAAGGGTATGATTTTAATGTCATTATGACCAACCTCATAAATTTACACAAACTTTTAGTGAACAAGTCAGCAATGGCTAAATTGGATAAGTGTGGGATTTGTGAAATTAAGTGCGGGAATGGTGAATGTATATATATATATATATATATATATATTGGACAAATCGGAAGAAGTCAATAATAGACAAGATATATTCAACCGGATTTTCACAACACTGCATATAAAAAACTATTTTTTTAAGACTTCTGATTTTAAAATATTGCAGTCAGGTAACAAGGGACCACATTTAAACCCTCGCGAACGACTAGAAATTAGAAAGGCAATAAAACGCGGCAAGCCCATGGAGATTTGGATTCCCCCATATCGTCCGCCCTTATTAATTGATTATTTATTACAGTGACTTGAATATAAATTTGTGTTTTGTAAATTCTTGTACATACCGCCTTGAAGATGACTAAAGATCGAAACTAGTCGGAGCAAATATATATATAAAAAAATAGTGAAACAAACCAAGTGGATAAATTACAATATACTATACTAATTCACATTATTTCGTAAAGAATTGAATATAGGTAAAATGGAAAATAACTAAAATTCTCTGAGGAATATAAAAATGTAATAATATATAGAGCATTTCATTAAAAAAGATAACTTTGTATTGCGATTTCTTTAAGGGATATCCAGCATATATTTTTTTAGTCCGGAAGATGCACTATTAAAAACACTAATCGGAATAGCGTTTCTCGAAAAATTATCACCTGCATAAAATTTATTTTAAAAATAAATGTGTTTCTTTTTTTTTTAGTTATACAGCAATCCTGTATAAGGCCGTTTTAATCTTTCAATATTTCGTTAAAAGTTGAAGATAGGTATTTGACAAAAAAAATAGAATTCTCTAAAAGAATCCAAATATGCAAGAATTATAGGGAGTTCCATTCAAAACTTTTGATTGAACACTCATCTAATACTTGGTGATACATATTTATACACTGTATATAGTTTTTTTTAATGTAATTTTGTATCGACACTTCCTGTATCAAAAGTATCTTTACATAATTTGGTGAATGCGCCGGGCTCACAGTATTAATATAAATAAAAACTGTCATTGTATATATACCAATATTTATTAACAATTAAGTAAGTTTACAAGAACAAATCAATATTTCATTAAGTATATCACACAAATTTATTTAATTATGAAATGACTATCGACTATAGGTATTTCTGCCGCAGGTGATTATCTTCGTGAAAAATGCTCAAATAGGTCGATTAGTATTTTAACTTAAAAAGATAATAGATAAAATTTTTAAATTTGTTCCTTTCATTATGAAGGCACTGTATATGGATTTAAATAATGTATACAATGACATTTTCCATTTATATTAATACTTTGAGCCCGGCGAATCCACCAAATTATCTAAAGATACTTTCGATCACTTTGACGGAGATATTATTGTTACAATGCGTTCGATTCTAAAACGACTGATAAGTCGTACAAAGAATTGTATAAATAGTTATTTTTCATTTGAATGAACTGATCTCTAGATTTTAAAAATATTAGATAAATATACTTATTAAAAAAAAACTACCACTCAACATTAATCCGAAAAACATACCTCCCATAAATTCTGTAAATATATAACTGTGCTAAAGTTTGGTTTAATCATTATTTCTTCGCCTGAGCATTGTAGCAGTGTAGCATTTCAATATATTACTTTTGAAAACAGTTGTTTTATTCAATTTTAAAGTGAATATGAACGTTCAACCATTAACAGCCACTTCATTATAAAACAAATCAATTAAAATTAGGGAATGAACTGATAACATTTAAAGAATAGAATAAAGATTAATTTATTTATAAATATTAAATTGTATTGATTAAATTAAGTACGGAGTAATCAATAGTTTTCGTATTAAATAATTCTTATTTATCGATTGATTGCCTGTGTTGAATGGAGCAACGAAGTGCATAAATTCCATTTGAATTATTTACCATCATGAATTACCTTAATGAGGAATTAAGCATTCATTGGCATTAAACAGCAATTTGTGTAATTGCACGTGAGCTTTTGACTTGTGTGTCATTACACCGGCAAGCGAGACCGTCCGGAAATGACACCGAACCGTTAGGCATAAGTTAATAATCATAATTCGATCTGCGTTAAAACATCGGGTTTATTGTATTACATTTCACGTCCTCAATTAAGAAGTAACGGAAATCTGACGTATTTGGGTTAAACCAGGGGGAAAACTTTGCGTAATGCATAAATATTTGCAGAGAGTTAAATTATTACCCGGCGCCTCTACATAAATACGGATTTAGCGCGAACGCGGCGGGGATGGGGCGGTTGTAAAAGAGGACTTCGCGATTAAAATATTCATGCAATCGACGTGATTTGTTCCCTGCGCTTTTCGGGGGATTTTTACGCGGCCCAATTAGAAATCGGCGAACCGCGGTTGTTCCCGCTTCCCGCAGACGTGTAAATTGCCCGGAGCCGATATAATCTCACGGCTCTAACGAGATGATGATATCATCCATCCAGGTTTATATTTATTTAGGGATATGAATTATGCATGCTGTCGCCGGCATTGTCTTAGGGCCGCGCCCTCATCTCCGCCCCTGCATCCCCGTCCTTGTCCCCTGGCCGTGTACACAGAGCTTATTAAATCTTCGCCCTTGGCTGCAGACGTCCTCTTTGCCCACCTTCCCCTACCTGCACTAAATTGCTAAATTGCTTTGTCAGGATAAATTCACGCCGCTGCCTCCGAAGATTTTCTTTGCAATTACATTTCATTAATTACAATCAAACAACTTTATAACATTCACTTTCACATATATTCTTAAATAATAAAAAAATGTGTTGTGCCCATTATATTACATTTAATGAAATGTTCAGCCACCATTAATCTACCGTATGGATAACTAGTGATGGCCATTTCTGTTTTTCGAACCTCATCAGACTAGTGTGTTCCATGTGCAATGCTTTGATGAAGGCGGTTGAACGGAAATTGTGTTGCGGTTATATACCCGATATTAATCATAATAAGCCATTAAGAAATATAATATCTAACAAATTTCGTACCATTTTCGTGTTTTTTTGTAAATTCTAATAAAATTCTTAGTTCTTTTTTCAGGATTAATATACATTTTTTTCTAATGGCGTAAACGCTACAATTATACTTATAGACATTTTTGAAAGGTAGCTATAATTAACCTAGGGGATTTGATAAAGAAAAAAGAAAACACCAATAATAATTATTTTTACCAAGTAATATATTCCTTTCATAATAACAGATGTAAAATACGTTCTCGAGAATCATTTGCTGAAATATTATTAAATATAACTGAAAACGGAGCGATTAGCACTTAGAGTACATACTAAAATCCGACATACTAATAATCCCTGCACAATCCCTCAA
Organism: Philonthus spinipes; assembly: GCA_963082785.1. Classification (NCBI taxonomy): domain Eukaryota; kingdom Metazoa; phylum Arthropoda; class Insecta; order Coleoptera; family Staphylinidae; genus Philonthus; species Philonthus spinipes. Next base: position 17,119,038 of record OY720307.1, on the reverse strand, counting down.
ACACTCTTTTACTAAAAAAAAACATATATCCCAAAACATTAAAGACCACCTCTGACTAAAGTTTGCGTCGAATATCCACACATCCCAAATAATTAAACATCTCGGCATTCTACGTGATCCCAAATATTTCACCAAAATCTAAATTTCCCTCTAGTACTTTCTACGAGTTCATTAAAGTCAATAATCCTAAATTTAGCAAAACATAAATTAACGGACACCGGCACTTAAATACAACAAATTAATTCAAAAAATGGCAGATTTTTTTTTCTAAATATTTTTTTGAACGATGCACATTTGTCGAGATATTCCACTGGATGAATTAAAGTGGGTCATGCTGTATATAACTAAAACGTATAAACTCAGTAATTAATTGTTATTTAAATTATCAGTTATATAGCTTATATATTACATATCGAGAAAGTAAGAATATATAATGTTTATTTTAATAATTATGATTTAATTATTATTAATAATGCAATCATATTTCTTAGATAAGATTCTTCATAAAAAAGTGAACGACAGCAATGAAAATCCATTTTCGCAGCGATTTCGTCACTCACGCCCGAATACACGTATTCCTTGTGATTTAAAATTCGAAATTCGGCGTGATGGGAATTATTTATATACGCTGCATTGATACCCTTGATATAGACACACACACGCCACGTCACGCCGCTCTCGTTCCCGAATAATTCCATAAAGATTTTTCCGCTGAAAACATGTCATGTATCGTATAAACAGCAATATTTATTTTAATCCGGCGTTATTTTTTTTTTACGACGGCACCGGATAAAACGACCGGGCATTAAAATTTCCCCCGCATTATCTGCATTAAAATGGCACAAACGTAAAGTATTATTAATACACACGGCCTGTTTACGCGTTAGTCTTAATTGGATAATTAATAATTGCGAGTTTTAATTCGTTATAAGGATTAGCGCTCGTTTTTAGCGGATGAGTTTTTGTTTCGTTCGTTTTATTTAATTACGTTTATCTATAAACTGACGAAAATGCTTCAATCTTAGTTCTCTGTTGCTAAAATCAGGTGTATTGCAAATATGTAAGATATTTGCAATACACATGTTTTCATAAACATGTAGCTAAGTAAAAGAATGGAATGTGTGTGAAGCTGGCAATGAATCCAGCGATGAACCCGGCGCCTCCACATTAAAAAATATTTATTTAAAGGAAAACAACACTTCTTTAATTGTTTATTCATAATTATAACTACTAGCAAGGTCAAGTGAATTCAACAGAATCAAATTTATTCCTATAAATTCTAAAATATTCATAATACATATACTTTAAAAATCGAAAAATCGTGATTTTTTTATAAACAATATTTCCCAAACAGCGCACTTTTTTCGCAATTTCCTTTCAGAAATTGTTTAAACAATGTTTCTAGAAGTAATATAAACAATCAGAAATGTGTACCCGTTAATGGTTTGTCTATAAACAAATCAATTGCTGAGTCGTATTTCCAACACCTGACGGCGATTTTCAAAGTGTCAAATTTCCCAAACGGCGCAGTTTTTTCCAAATTTTCTTTCAGAAATAGTTTAAACAATGTTTCTAGAAGTAATATAAACAATCAGAAATGCGTACCCGTTAATGGTTTGTCTATAAACAAATCCATTGCTGAGTCGTATTTCCAACACCTGACGGCGATTTTCAAAGTGTCCAATTTCCCAAACGGCACACTTTTTTCCCAATTTTCTTACTTCATGAAGATAAGAAATCCGTTGAAAGTCATCGTTTGCTCGAAGTTGGAAAGATTTTTCTTAAAATAAAAATCGCGCACAATTGCATTTCGAGCGACTTTTATTTTAAACAATTTTTCGTAACCGTCAAAATCAATAAGTTAATTTTATATAACCCCACTTTTTTGCAAACTCGCTGATTTCGACAGTCATGAAAACACTTTCCAAAGGGATAACGTTCAGAATGCAAAACGTTTTTTTTTTTTTTCATAGCTGTCAAAATGAGACATTTAAACATAACTTTAAAATTACTGTTCCATCATAAACGAGTTATTTATAAAAAAATAACGTTTTTCTCGTTCGAAGAAACGTTTCAGCCAAAAGCTGACGATAATTGCATTAAGAGTGTCTTTTGTTTGAAAAAGTTGTTCTTAACTGTCAAAATAAGTAACTTATCATTGCCAGTCCAGAGTATTAATAAGCTCGCTATCGCTCGCAAACCTGACACCTAAGCTATACAGATCAAGAGTCCTGATAGAATCGCTACCACTTATAAACCTAGCACCAGGTTTTGCCAGTCAAAATCTTAATAAAATCTCTGACTTTCGTAAAACCTTTATAGAATTCCTATATTTCAAATTTCTAACAACAAAATGAGCTCTAATAGGAACAGTATTGCTAACTTTAAAGTTAAGCTCAAGACCCTTATAATGTCGCTATAATTTTTCAAATCTAACTTAGATGTCAGGTTTGCTAACCCATAACTCATACAGGCTCGTAATTGCTTGGCTGTGTAAATTGATTATGAAAATATGATTTATTGAAAGAGATTGTTAATGGATAAAAATATTTGAATACATAAATATATTAAAATAACATTAAATCATGAATGATTTAACGGCTTTAATGTTTAATATTTATATTAATTAAATAATGCATTATTACAAAATCCTGGATTAATATGTATTCAAATTATTAAATGATGTTCCACGGCTGTAACAAACAAATTACAATATGAAATACGTTCACCGTATTAAAAGAGATTATGCTAATTAATTTGATTAAATGCAACACACACATTCACAAAAAAAGGAAAAATTCATACACACACACACGAACTCGCAGCTGAACATAAAAAATAGAAACAGGGAAAAATCTTTCCACATCAGAACCACCATTCGCACTATTTACATAAATATTTAAAGGCGGACATGATTTATGCGCACGGTAGCTAATTATTCCGCTTTTAAGCTGCTCATATAAAAACATTAAATGCACGAAATGTTGGATTCAATTATTCATGGTGGCGCCGTTTTCGAATCGATTTCCTCTGCATTGTTATTTTTTTCTGCTCTCCTCCACTTTCTTTATGCTTTATTATTCTAGGCAACCTAAACACGTATTTATATTTACACCGCGCGCGCGGGGAGCTGAAATTCGCAGTGTACTTCAGATGGATATACACAAACATCCCCGCTTTATTTTTATTTCTATATTTTGTTGTTGCGTTTCTTGTCCGGGTTGTAAAAATTAAATTATTCATGTAACTAAATTATTCCTTTTTGTGGAAGAGAAATATAATAAGAATCCTCGTTTCGGGTTTATGTGGGCGCGGATGAGGGTGTTGTTTTATTCTGAAAGTGATATTTCTTTTATTTGACGTTGGGGGGTTGAAATGGGATATTTTGACGGGGATGAGGCGCCCGGATGTAGTTTTCATCATTCGCGTATGCATATTGATTTATTTCATTTTTTGTTGTCTTGCATCCAGTGAGAATTTTTGGATGAAGCTAGTTGGTTTTGTGTAAATATATAGAGGGACAAATGAAAATGGCACTTGTCATATATCGATTATGTCGGTGTGTGGGGGCAGTCACGCAGGTCGTGCAACGTTACCCGCGGGGCTAATTATCACCGGCTGACCGTTCGCCATCCCCTTCTCTGCTGTTCCCTCGTCGCCGCATTTCACCATCTCATTTGCTCTCAACATCCCGCAAACTACTCACGCACCGAATCAATCGTATCCGCTCAACTTACCAACACCCAACCTATCCACATACATTCCACGTCTTTACACTCGAGGGTGTGTTCAATACAGATCATGGAGCAATTATATTATTTACATAAATATTTATCCATTACTCTATAACTAGTATCTCTGTTTAATTCCTTATTCGAAATGAAACGAATATTTTATTTGTTTCAACTTCGGAAATCTAATAAAAAATAATTATATAAATCAATTGTGAATTAAATTTATAAAAGACTGAATAATCCATATAAAATTATTAAATATAAAACTTGATTAAAACACGTAAAACAATGTTCAAATTGTTTCGCCACACTGTGACTTATTCAGGCGAAGAATGGTACAATTATTAATTATTATCAGGTATATATACAGATTATCAGAGGGTGAGGTGTTGTTTATTTACATTAAAAAAAAAATAATTAGGGGCGAAGTGGTTGATTCCATTTGGCATATAAGGCATTTCATACTTGTTATTTTTAAAACCATTGCGATTTGAAATATTATTTTTAATTCTTTTCATAATTTTTGAGTGTCATCGGAATATTCAATAATTTGTGCACTATACTATTATAAGCTGCTAATTTGACAGATTTTGTATGGTTTGATTAAAAATGTATAGTTGTGTCAGTATGGGTAGGTTTATGATAAATTGAAAAATCGTTCTCTTTTAATTGACAGATCTAAAAACTTAATTGAATTGCTTACTTTTACTTCTTTTTTAAATTTTATTTTAATTGTTTTTTGGTGTCATTGAATGCTAAAACCACGTATCTGTACAAGTACACACATTTTTTAAATCCCGCTAATTTAGACAATCCCTCTTCAAGAGTATCCATAAAGATTTTGGCTATTCGAGGGCTCAGCGGATTTCGCATGGCTTTTAGTAATCCCTAAAACACTTTTATTAAAGTGTAGGTGGTTGTGTGATAAGTAGGTTTTTAAAAGAATTAAGATTTCGGGTTTTATGATGTTGTTGGTTTTATTTTTAATTATGTTATATACTTCAGGAGTACGACGATAATTTTGTATTGTTAGGTAGCTGTAGGTTTTTAATATTATTAATTCTAGGAAAATTTTGGTTTCAAATGGGTATATTCTGTAATAATATAATTGTTTCTTTTTTTGAGCTAATTTGATGCACGGAGCATTACTGTAAGATACTACTGGTCTAATAGGGTTGTTTTAGTAATGGAGTTTTATTAGTCCATATACTTTCGTGGGCTGTAGGTTCATGTTTGTTAAGAGATATTTTTCTTTTTCAAAAAAATTCCCGTTTGAATGGTTAATTATTATTTTAACTAGTTTTTGAAATTTATGTGTAAGGTTTTTGTTTAGAACTTTTATACCATTTTCCAAAAAAAAAAGATTCTACTTTATTGACATATTCTGCTTTTATTAAATAAAACACCTTTTAACTTTCTATGACTTGTTATTTTATTTTAATTTGAAAATGATGTTCTATGCTTCGAAACAATAGTCGAATAACAAGTTATACAAACAAAGTTAGAAAGTGTTTTATTTAATAAACTCAGAATGTATTACCAAGTGAACGCCTTAACAATCAACAAATTCCATTTTATTCATTGCTATGATAGCATTGCCGGCTTTTGTAAATATTTTGTTATTCTGCAATATTTTAACTATTTTAAGTTCATTGTTTGAAAAACTATTTTATTTAATATAATTTTAATTTTTAAAGTAATTTGCAAATTTATGTTTTTGGAAAATATTATTGTCAATGTTGTTTAAGAAAATCAGTTCAGCTTCTATTGCTAATAAATCTGTTTGTTTTTGATTCTCATTTCGTTTAATATTGCATTTGAAACCCTTTTCTAGGAATTGTAGTTTTCGTCAAAATTTAATTTGGTTATGTAAACGAAACGTTTAAAAAAACATGTTGTTTAGGAACTTATTCTTTAACTTAATTACTTGTTTTTTTAAACTTTTAGTTTTATTAATTTCGATTTTATTTTTATGGAATGTTATTCTGTTAACCTTTTCTCGTGTAAGTTACAATTTTAGATGTATCTTTGATTATTTTTCTTAATTTTGATGTAGAAGGCTGCTGAAATAGCAAATTCATCATCTTGCCTCATTTTTTTGTTACATTGAAATACAAAAATTCTGATATAAACACAATACTCTTAAAATAAAATAGAATTAGAAAAGAGTATTCATTCTCTTGGTTACAGAGTATAATTAAATTATCTTAAATGATTTATTTTATCATTTTTAAATTATGTAAGGTATAGCTGTGCTGACGAGGAATAGATCCCGAAACGACGTGGTTCAGGAAATCTTCCGTACAATGGTGAAAATCGTGAAATACGACGGAGAATGATGAAATACAATGGTAAAACACGTGTCTGCAGATGGCCTTAAATTAAGTAACGTTTCTTTTGTTTGTTTTGCATTAAATTTTTCTTGGATCAAAATTTGTTGCATTATGGAATATTTTATTGATATGCAACCGCAGGTGTACATTATGTAATTCAATATCCGGTATGGGTATTTTCCCAGGAAGTAGTTGTTTTAATGTGCATTTCTTTAACGTACTTACTTAACGTAAACCAAAAGTCACAGAGCTAAATGTGGAAATAATTTATTAATTATTTACAAATCATTTTTATTTAATTTATTTCATAATAGAATTGCTAATATTTAAAAAAATATTAAATAACCAGTCGTAACCTAATTTATTAATATATTTTAATTTTAAATTTTATGATAAAACACATTTTCTTAACAAAGGAAATTATTTACAGCAAATACCTAAATATTAAACTTCAAACAAATTATTGTTCGAAATATTTATTGCCCGATCTATTCATACGAAGCAACGTAGTCGTAATGAAAATAAATGTAAGTTTAGAAAATTTGATTTAATGCGCTCTTTGTAATTAGTACAAATATTGGGAGTACTAATTAATGTATGTATATAATCAGAGAACATATTTACTAAATTATGCAGTCCAACAAAGTTTAATATCCCTAGGTTATCGCACCGGCAAAGTCAACATTTTCCTAGTTTCTGGTGTCTGATGAAATTCTAATAATCCAATTAACATTATGCAATTTCCGCAACTTCGGTTCGAATTCTAATTCTCGGAACTGTTGGAATTGTACTTCTTAAAAAATATTAAGTTTGTTCTCACTTACGTTTAATTTCTGTCACTATTTATTGCCTTATATAAGACAATATTTTTTTTTTCAATTATAAATGTGGTGTTTTGATAACACTTTTAATAATATTTCTTAATTAAAAGCTCTTCAAATAAAACAGTTAATATAAATATATGTCATTTATTAAAAGGTATATCAACTGTCTGTCCATGTGCTCTGCGCGGTGCAGCGTAGCAGGTACAAAAACATATTTTTTTGTACATCAATAAAAACTATTTTGAATGCTAGAAAATAAATAAAAATCTTAAATATAAATTCATTAATGTATAAAAATAAGAAAACTACATTTTCTCATATATATGAAAATAATATAAAAAAACACACAAAAAAAATGGCATTCATGCGAATCACTTAAAGAGTTCAACTGGATGGCATAGAATTTTTTTCTTTGGCGTCGCCATAAATTCATCCTAACACCTACATATATTGTAATTATTTATAATAATTGAAAAATGGATTTATTCACTTGGTCACAGTTATTTAAATAAATTAAATGAATTTGAAAATAATTAATTAATAAATTATTTTCCCATTATTTATGTCTTATTGTTTTGTATACACAGATTATACAGATAGTCTAAATAACTCATTTTTCATACACATATAGAAATAGTGCACACAACTCTAACCCTTTGACCTTCTCACTATTGATATAATTAACGAGAATGAAATAATTGCAGCAAAAAAACTAAATGGTAACTTTACAGCTGGTCCCTGTCGAATAGCATCTTTTTTTAGTCGATGACTGTATATATTCTTTAGCCGAACTGCTGCTTCGCATATTCAATCTCATTTTGAAGTCTCATTTTCCAATTTGCTGGAAAACCGCTCGTATTACATCGGTTTATAAGAAAGTTATCAAACAGTTAACAACTTTTCTAAAATTCTAGAATCGATAAACAAACTGTAACAGTAGTTAATGAGGAAATAATTTATTAATTATTTTCAAATTCTTTTTATTTAATATTATTATTATTAAATAAAGCACAATTGGAGTCCCCTTAATTAAACAAAGATTGAAAATCGTGCTTCTCAAGCAGAGGTATATAATCCATCAATTCCTCTGTCAGGATACGAATTATCTAATTTGAACAGCATATATTTTAAATTATAAGGATTACTTTACAGAAAAAATCTCTTGTGTTCGTAACTTTTCGACAAGTTAAAATTACAACATATTTAGGTAACCATAGTGCAACAACAAAATTGTTTATGGAGAATGTATGAATATTAAAATTTAATGTAATGATGCTTTTTTGTAAGGGGTTTCTTATAAGAGTAGTGTAAAAGTAACTGAATTTGTAGAAAGGAAGAAAAAGTAACGTTTGCTCCGCAAACGCGATATTTATGTCTTTGGTTGTGGACGGTCATAGAATACCCTCCCCAGATTTCGTTCCCAGATCACGAACGCGTCCCGCTGTGTTATCCAGGCAGATAAATACAACACTGTATGTCAAACAGCGGCCGTTGGCCGAACGGCAAGAGCCCGAAAAGACGCCCGGCTGTTCGGATCCATTCTTCCATCATATTTCTCATCTCCCCGACAATTCCCGTCCCGTTCGAAAGGGAACGTCGGAAAGGGCGTCCGTGTGCTCGCCGTCTATGCATGTGAGTGTGTTTTTTATGCGGCTCACTAATCCACTTTGAGGTTAGGAGGATGTAACTCCTATATACATATAAGAAATTGCGGGAGCGGAAAAAGAGCGACTGTTGTGAGCGAAATTCTCCCTTTGGGAAATCTCTGGCAGACACGTTGAATCGGGCTAATCTGAACGGGGCCCCACAATCTACTAGGCGTCGCCGATAGCCCCACGGCCCCTTAGCCCCTCGGCCCCCGATGCACCGCATCCATCCGATCTGTTGAGAGAACATCCCAAATGAACTAACGATCTGCCAGACTATTCGAACGTTCTCTTTATTTCCACCATTATAAAAAAAACAGTTCCTTAAAATTCTGTTTAACTTTAATAGTTAATATTACGTGGTATTTAAAATTATTTTTCAGCAATTCGAATAATACAGTATTTTTAAAATATCACAAATTAATTAATATTCTAATTCAAAAAAAGTCGTAAAAACACCGTGTCCAAGATAAGAATGCACACCGCGGAGATCGAAAACATCATCTCGGAGATGAAAAATCGAAATAAAAATCTTCAAACTTAAACGAAATATTATTTGTTTTATTAATAAGAATTGAATACTTCATTCTATTTTTATAAAAATTTGCATTTACCGATGGTCTTTCCGTCTTTTTTATTATATTGTAACGAAAGTGAAAGCAGCAAATGGAGAGAACATTCCGGAATGTTCCACAGAGCGCGCAACGATAAACATGGCGTCGTGGAATATTCGAGAAACAAGCGCCTACACGCTATATAAACGCGCGTTAGCACGTCCGAGTGCTCAACATCTAGTTATAAATAAATATGTTAATAATCATTGCCAGTAGTCAAACAATATCTATTTATTTATTTACAGTATACAAATAAATAGACATTGTTTGACTTATTTCCAAGTCTGATTAAACCCGATTTCGTAACAATATTACACAAAAATGAATAATACTATAATAACTACAGTAAATTAGTTTTAGTCAAATTAACCGGCTACGAAATGTAAATTACACAGGAGGTAGTTAGTAAAATAATAAATGAAACGCAATTAAATAATTCATAAACCGTAGTTTCTCTGAGGGTGTTGTAAAAATTCGTTTCAAACATGCACGAATTACAAAGATCATATCTGGCCGTTAATAAATTATTCAAGGAATGGCCTGAAGCCGTTATTTTAAATATTTAATAACAAAAAAAGAAACAACGTTTTAATTAACATGATAACGCCAACGCACACATTCGCAAATTGGTTTACTCCATGAATTACTTTTTGAAATATTTGCGAAATGGTAAATATACAGTTCGAGATGTTTTCGCGGTGGTGCTTTTTCGCTGAATAATTTGAATTGTTAACCTTTAATAACCTTAATCAGCTGTTCTTTTGATAAAAATTAATTTATTATATCTTTTTTAAATGAATAATTTATTCATAAATGAGGTTGGTTAGTTCTCAATTATATTATAATTAATATTTCTTTGTTCGCTAAGGAAAAAAATGTAATGATTACTCATTGTGAAGAGACAGTGAAAAAAATACAATTTTTCTTTACCTGTTAATATTTATTAAACTATTTAACCTTGAGAATATTAGTCAACTAGTAATTAAATAAAATTAATTTATAAAATGTTTTTTTTTTGTTCAATTCATTAATATATGAGGTTTGTTGATTATAAATTAAAATTCGATCAATCCCTTTTTCCAACTGCAAAAAATTACTTACATTGTAAGTTTTACAAACATCTATTGAAACAACTACTTCCCGAGCATTGACCCCGCCGGACATTGGATTATACAATAGATATTTGTTGTTGCATAGCAGCGCTACTGCGAATTGCAACGGTTTGAGTCGAATTTTATTGATCATTGCCAGAAATTTTCCTTGTTTAATTTCATTGTAATTTAAATGGCTGAAATGTGTGAATCATGTTTGTTTCATTTTATTTAATTAATTAATTGTTAAATGGCTATCGATCGTAGGTCTTTTTGCCTTCTTTAAACTATTTTCTTCGTTTGTTTGTATTTATTAGAATAATTAATCTTGAGAATTTGTATCATTTAGTACTTTGATCAAATTAATACATAACATGTATTTTTTACTTGTTCTGTTTTCTAATAAATGAGAAAAGTTGGTTGATTTTCAAATATTTTTTTTTTGTTCGCTGTAGAAGAAATATAATATTTTATTTTCTCAGAGTCGGCGAAGAAAAGATTATTTTTTTGTTAAACTATTTGACCTTTAAAATATTGACTAGCTAATAATTTGACTAAATTAATTCATAACATGTTTTTATTTTTCAATATTCAATTAAAAAAATAAGGTTAGTTGATTTTCGTTTGAAGAATAAGTGAAGAAGTTATTATTTTTCTTGGGATGTCTGAATTCATTGACCAATTTGAAGTTATATTTTTGATACAATAATATTGAATTAAAAATTATTGGCAATGATCACTAAAATTTAATCATTCCCTTTTCCAACTGCAAAAAATTAGGTATATGGTAAGTTTTGACAAACATCTATTGAAAGTAATTTTTGCAGTAAGGGAAAGGGAATGATCGAATTTTAATGATCATTGCTAGAAATCAGAAAATTATCCTTATCTTTATTCAGGCTACACAGATAATTTTAAGAATATAAATAATTACAATACATGTATGTGTTAGTCTGTCTAGGCTATCGACCAAAGGTCTTCGTACCCCTTTTTCCTTGTTTAATTTAATTTAATTTTAATTTAAATAACTGCAAAAGTGTAAATCACCTCGCTTTTATATTTTCATGTTTGCTAGAGAAGAAATACAATAATTTCTTCTGAAAAGTCGATGAAAATGTCTTCGCTTGTAACGAATAATAAAATATAATTGAAAATCATTCACTTGTTAATTGTTAAGGCTTCCACTTGGTTGTACATGGTCTATAATAAATGAATAAAACACTGTAGTTTTATACAACTGATTTATTATTTAGTGACAATGGCTTCCACAACATTAGCTTGTCATTATCAAACTAAAAACATTCAATTTATTCATGAATTTTACAAACGATAAGCACATTGACACTAAACGTCATTAATACGTAAAAGACGAAGATTTGTTGTTTAATAAATTTATTTTGTTTATGCAACGATTGTTTTAATTGATGCAGCTGAACCAATAATTACTTATTGCAGTGTTCTCAAGAATATGAATCTTTGAAATTTCACAAGTTTTACCAAATAATAGCAGCTACTATAGAAATATGAATATTTTATCGTACACTTCAGAAACAATGCAAAATATGAAACAAAAAATATTTCAAGTATACATAGGATAAACTCAACGGAATTTACTAAAGAAATTCAAAGAACATGTGTACCACGTCAAAAATAGAAATATTCATAAATCCGACCTAACAGAGCATAATTTAAATATAGGCGACCTTTTCTCAGTTCAAAAATAAAAAAAAAATAAAAAATTAATAAACCACATTCAAATATGCTAGAGCAATTGAAATACACAAATATAAAAATATAATCAAGAAAGATTTAACTCTATTAGATAATTCTTTGTTAAGCCTTCTGCCGAAAACAGATTAAAAATTTGAAAAATCTTTATATTAATTGCTCGCCCTTTTTTTATCTGCGACAACCACTGATAACTTTTCGGATGCCTCCCCCAAAATATTTTTGTGTATATATACATAACGCATCCTAAATTAAAACCATTCGCTATTGATAATGAGTACATGGTGCTCGAAATGTACATCTATTGTTTATAAAATAGAGAGTGAAGTAAGAAACGAATCTTTTATTTATCTTATACGCATTTAAATAGGTCTAAATGTAATTAACTTGTTAATTGTTGAAGCTTCTACTTTGTTATACATTGTAATTCAATTTTAATAAATGAAACATTTTTTTACTTTGTTTGTATAACTCGGATTATTTTATTGTTGACTATAGTTTCGATAACCTTAACGTGTCATTATCACAACAAAAGTATTTTACAAATCCAGGTATTTAAATACATTACATAATTGCTTTAAAGAGCAAGGTTAAAGAGTTAAGGTTGTCGAAACTATAGTCAACAATAAAACAATCCGAGTTATACAAACAAAGTACAAAAATGTTTCATTTATTAAAACTAAATGTAATTGTTTCTCATTAAATGTTACAACTTTTTATAGAAAATATATTTTGTGCCTTTGGGATTTTTTTTGTTGGATGTTTACCGTTGAATATAAACAATCGTAATGAATATAATCAATCCTGAGTAAACAAATTCCGACTGCAGAGTTAATTTAATAAAATTGTTTTGCACATTGACCCAAAAATGCATTTTATCACAAATAAACCCGCACACCGATTCTCCCAAAAAGACCGTGTACTTGCAAAGTATGCAATAATGCTCTGCGGTTTTCGCGAAGTACTCGCAATATTGCGGCGCTGCTTGGAATGTAATTGAAATAACAACACAATACGTGTCCTGTTCTTGCCTTCATTTCAGTGAGAAGCAACGCGAATTAAACAAATACATAACGTATGTAATACATCTGCATACCTGTATATAGGCGTGTGCTCATCTTTGTACCAAACTACCAAGACGACGGTGTCGTTGGGGGCCGGAGCTGTGAGATCGCAGGGCAACAATGCCGTTCCCTTCACGATGGCCTGAACGTGCGCCACTATTCCACCTGAAACAAACATACAACGGAACTCATCAACGTATGCACTAAAACATGGCTTACGGTTTTATGTTAAAGGAGTCCTCACTATTTCTCCGTTTCACTATTCATCTATTCTATGTACCGTGTTCAGTTCACTTATGCATCACTTCCATACCGCAACGCTGCTGCTGCAAGTGCATTTTACTCTACAATAATTTAATAAGCCGGCGCAGCCATCAAAAATATTTGCGAAACGTAAACTGTGTTTACACTTTTATGGAGAGTTGCTTATATTTTTAAAATTTTATTATGGAAAGTGATTACTAAATCAATTTCAACTTTTATACTCCACGCTAATAAAATTTACCCATTTCATATCCAAATAATGTTCCAAATCAATGTTGGTTCTTGTTTATCATGAATTTCCTTTATTTAGCAATCATATATATAACCACCGTACATTCTATTATATTCATTGCGTTAATTGGGATTGGTTTAAATATATTTAAAATTTGTATTTAAAATACGTATTTGATCTCTCTAGTAGTTCTTGTTTTCGGTTGCATTTATAGAGAGGGGTCAATAGTTTTTTACCTTAGACTATTTATAGTGAGGCATTATGAAACAGTAAAATCGAGTGACTACAAATGAGGTTATAAATATAAATATAAATATAAATATAAATATAAATATAAATATAAATATAAATATAAATATAAATATAAATATAAATATAAATATAAATATAAATATAAATATAAATATAAATATAAATATAAATATAAATATAAATATAAATATAAATATAAATATAAATATAAATATAAATATAAATATAAATATAAATATAAATATAAATATAAATATAAATATAAATATAAATATAAATATAAATATAAATATAAATATAAATATAAATATAAATATAAATATAAATATAAATATAAATATAAATATAAATATAAATATAAATATAAATATAAATATAAATATAAATATAAATATAAATATAAATATAAATATAAATATAAATATAAATATAAATATAAATATAAATATAAATATAAATATAAATATAAATATAAATATAAATATAAATATAAATATAAATATAAATATAAAAGAAATTCATTCTCTTGTTCACAGTTATTTAAATAAATTAAATTATTTCAAAATAATTAATAAATTACTTCTATATTTAGCTTTGTAACATTTTGATTTACGTTACGTAAGTACTTTAAAGAAATGCACATAAAAACAATTACCTCTCGGGAAAATACTTAAGTAATGTAAGTTAAAATATCACAGAGCTAAGTGTGTATTTTTTTTAATTATTGACCTGTCTACCACTTTGTGGTGTAAGGCAATGTATAAATAATTTATCAATTATTTTCAAATCATTTTTATTTAATTTATTTAGAGGCTATAAATTAAAAATGAGCAAACACGAATTCATTGCCTCATCTATGATCCATGAATTTGTATACTTTATATTGGATTCTTTAAACTAATATTTTTCAAGATTATTTTAAGAGTTCCAGACATACAGAATTTTCCGTATGGATAATAAAGGTGATAAAAACTAATATTTTTCAAGATTATTTTAAGAGTTCCAGACATACAGAATTTTCCGTTTGGATAGTAAAGGTGATTAAAACTAATATTTTTCAAGATTATTTTAAGAGTTCCAGACATACAGAGTTTTCCGTTTGGACAATAAAGGTGATTCAATTTATTGCCCTAAAGGAAGTCAGAAATTTAAAATACTCTTTTGATTCCTACAATAGTTTTTCCCTTACACTGCATTTGAATTCGGTTGTAAAATTATATTTTTTAAAATTATTTTAAAAGTTCCACACATTCAGAGTTTTCCATTTGAGCAATAAAAGTGATTATATTTATTGCCTTAAATGAAATCCCAAAGTAGTCTAAAATTTAAAATACTCATTTTCATATTTAACTTACGTTACGTAAGTACGTTAAACAAATGCACATTAAAACAACTACTTCCCGGGCAAATACCCACGCCGGATATTGAATTACATAATGTACACTTGCTGTTGCACATCAATAAAATATTGCATAATGCAACAAATTTTGATCCGAGAAAAATTTAATGTAAAAACAACAAAAGGAACGTTACTTAATTTAAGGCCATCTGCAGACAATGTGAAAATAATTTATTAATTATTTTCAAATCATTTTTATTTAATATATTAAAATACTCTTTTGATTCCTCCCATAGTTTCTGTCTTAGGCCGCATTTATTTTGAGACATTTGCCTAATGCTGTATTTAAATTAAGTCGTCAATAGTGTTTCCCTTAGGCCGCATTCATAGTGAGGCATCTAGAGCCCAAAGTTAGGATTTATAATGCCGATAGTCTTAAAACAAGACTATAAATTGCGATTTAATAAAAATAAATTTATTGCCTCGTCTGCGATTCCGTGAATTTGGATAACTCACAATGTGTGCGGCTTTAAAATAATGTTCTTCAGGATTGTTTTAGTGGTTACAGATTTTTTTAAGTTTCTCGTTTTAGCAATAAAAGTAATTAAAATAAAAAAAATCGGGGTTGTTTTGTGTTCCATATCATTGAAATTTTCCGTTTAGTAATTAATGTGAATGGATTTGTTGCCTAAATGGAAATAGTCTGTTTCAAAGGACAAGAACATTTAAAACAATATTAAAAAGATATTATTTTAAAGCCACATTCATTTTTAGGAATCCAAATTTATGAAACGCGGGCAAGGCGATAAATTCATATTTTTTCACAAATAATACGATATAATAGAGAACTGTTCTCCTCTAGAGTGTTTTTTTTTATTTTATATTTTGTTGAAACAGGTGATTAAAAACAAATAAAACGACCCGTGTCATTATTTATTTTTCAAATCAAATTCTTCAATTTGTTAGAATAATATAACATATATCGTGTAGTTACTTTTATTGCTAACATTTTTTTTAATAAAAATATTCAAAACACTCTATATGATAATAACAAAAATACAGTTTGAGTGTTATACAAAACAAAGTTTAGAAATGTTTTTTTTTTTATTATCCCATAAGTGTGCTTCAAAGCTAATCCGTGACGAAAACTCTTAATATATTTAAACAATTTTGTTAAAAAAAGCCACAATATTATTTCCTTGCACCTTGTATATTGTGTTATCATACGAGCAGAAATATTCGGAATGATAAATATTTTCATATCGCAAAGCAAATTTACCGAGAACAAAAAAACTGCCCCATCATACCTCTCCCTTATATGCATCACCTGCATTGCATCACTCGTGCGCCGCATGCACTCGCAATAATTTAATAACCAAGCAACCGCATTCCGCCGCAAAAATATTTACCATTATTTAACACGACGAGAATGTACGCTTTTTTCCGCGGTGCGACTTAATTACCCGTCCCGCATTTTACGAATTGTGCCATTAGTCACGTCTTCGATAAATGTTAATGTATACCGAAAGCACGGGGCGTAAGCACCGAGGGATGAATATATTATTAGTCAGCATAGTTTCAACGAGTGGTTAACCTGGTCTATGATCAATTTAAGCGATATCCATGCTTCAATTTCAAACCCCACGGGATAATTTATTCTTAGCTCGGAGCTAACAATTTAATGAGACTTCGGAAATTGTTTACACTTTAGTTCACCTTAATGTCTAATCGATAGGTTTATATTGATATTATACTTTGAATTATCAAACTACTACAGACGTTTTAATCATATTTCTATATATTGTTTCATATCATTTTTTACAAAGTCAGATATTTTTTGAATAATGCAAAATAATAAAACATGTTTCAAGTAAACATAGCTGTTTTAAACACAATGATTATTTATTAATAATTTAATTATTTAAATAACTGCGATTATATAAATAGATTCTTTTCTATTATTATTTCAAAAACATTCCAAATAAAATATTTTGTACGAAAATGGGATTACAATGTACTCATTGTAATTTAAAGGTCATTTGAAGGCCAATTCCTATCTAATAGGACTGAATCACACTTTGACAACAAACCGATTTTAATCCTTACTTCTTTTTTTAGAATAAAATGTACATTTCAGCCATTATGTGGTTATTATAAACAACATAACAAACTTCATCATAGACAATAACCACGCAGTGCAAGAAAGAGCAAACTTAAGTTTGTGACTATAATTAATAGTACAGCTATTGATTATATTATTATACTGAATATACTTCACTGATGGTACAACTACTGCACAGTATAAAGATAATTCATCTACATCACTTTAACTTGCAGGTAAACGTATATTTTTGTGAATTTCCATTTATTTAAAATTACCACAACTTATCTTTTTTTATTGCGCGCGGGGAAACATAAAATCATGTTAGAATTTTTTTTATAAAAATGAGATGAATACAAACAAGTTACTTTCTGAATAATAAATAACTTTAATAAAAAAATATCGGAGAAAGGAAGTAAATAAAAAAAATATTATTTTTCGATTGATTCCCTTTGCCTGTTGATCGGAATGAAGAAAGCATCGACTTCCCGAAAGAAAGAAAAAAAAGTATTAAACCGAATAAACCAAATATATTGAAGGAATACACAACTTAATAAAACACAAAACGTCAACAAACTCGATTTATACATAAACGCACGCGGTATATATTTTGGGGGGCTAATATAGCTGCGGGGTATTAAATTACGGCTGAAAACGGAGGCTGAAACCCGAGCTGAAAATGTCGGAGGATTGTGTGTGTAAGAAATTAATGTAAAAACGTTGAATATTTAATGATTGTTTTAATAGGGCGGGTCAATTCAGTGTGTGCATTATGCAGTAATAACAAAATCTCAATTCATTACTTCATATCATTACCGTCCATCTCCGCTTTAAACAAAGACCGACTTCGACTGTATTATGTATGCAAATGAGCGGTTCTAGCGTATAACAATGCCCGCTGCTCCGTGCAAGGAAAGCAAACGGACGCTGGCTAAAATCACAAGCCGAAATTTAATGGTGATTTTGTGTTCTCATAGTTTTTGAATAATTTAATGTATATAAGCTAGAAATATACACGATAAAAAAAAAACAAGAGCAGTGTGTATTGATTTAATATAAAATAATTGTTTATAAATTAAATATTTCGTATCGGGTTGTCGATCATTGGAGCGATTGGCGCAATAATCCTTCAAATAAATTCGTGATGAACGATACAAAAGCCAATTATTATACTATTGATTTTAAAATGTATGAATTTCCATTTGGTGTATTAATAAAACAATGAATTTATAAAGAATTAAAATTTTATATATTACTTTAGTTTCACTAAAAAAACTGCAATTTCATCCATTCTGATATTAACATATAATTAACAATACATCTTTAATTACTTTTCCAATAAAATGGGATTCATAAATTTTATTAGATTATTTTTATACACACATATTTATTCGGGATATTATTTTTTAGTATTAAGGCTGCGATTTTACGCCTAATAGACGGTGCGATAAAGCCAGAACATGCAGTGGTTTTTACAAAATGTGTCTTTTTTTTATTCAAAATTTGATTTTTTAACCTAGCGGCATCCGAACCACTAGAAACTGTTCCACAATAAAAATGAACTAAATTTATTCTCATGGACTATTTAATAGGATTAACGAGTTTACAAATAATATATTATGAATGTATTTAATATGGATGTTTAAGAGGAAGACTTTCCACATGTAGTTGAATATGTTTGATATATATTAGATGTACTTTTGTAAATTAATTTTTTTTTTCATTTTTTTTTAATAAAAATTATCTGATACTCATAAGTAAATAATATATCTGCCTGTATTTGATATTTATTTTTTATAACTGCATAACATTGTTAATCCGTTAAAATGAAAATGTATTGGGGATCGCAGCCTAAAGTGAAATCGAGTAATTTTTCTAACCAAGCATTTCTAAATGAGCAAATTTATGTAGTTATAATTAATTAGTAATTATAAATATGTATTTATCAAATATAAAAATAAATGTGCATTAAAGAACATCAAATAGAACGACTTTGTTAATGTCAATTTTTTTTTTATTTTAGCAAACATTTTAATAAAGCATATATTTTTTAATTGACTATCCACTTTCAATACTTTATACTTAGATAATAATAAATAAATAAGCTCTGCTTATCTTCCCCCAGTTCAATACTTTAGACTTAAATAATAATAAATAAATAAGCTTTGCTTATCTTCCCCCAGGAATAGATAAAACGTACTACGAAAATCATGCATTAACATTAGATAAAATTTGCTCAATGTTTGCTAATTTTACATTCATATTTTGCGGTGATTATAACCTCCCTATGCGAAGTGGAGCTCTAAGGCCAATGATGTGTTATGTGAAGAAAATGCATGCGATCTCGCTAAGATTTTAGCAATCAGGATAGGAATTCCATAATATTAAACTGGCAAATAGTCTACCTAATAAGAGGGGATTTTTTTTAGACCTCTGTTTTTCAAATACACTCAATATTGAAATAAATTATGCAAGTGACGTTCAATGTAGATCTGACACCCATCATTGTCCTTTTTTCATTGGAACAAAGAATGTATCCCTTGAATTATTACCTATTCCAGATTTATATGTATATAATTTTAAGACTGCGAATTTTTCTTTAATACATGATTATTCAATATCTATTAATTGGGATAAATTATGCCACAAATGTCGATGAGATGGTTTCAAATTTTAATAATATCCTGTATAGTGTTTTTAAAAAGTTTATACCTATCAAATGAGTAAAGTGTTCTAGATTTCCCAAATGGTTTACTTATAATCTAATTAAACTTAAAAAAAAATCTCACGCTCAATACAAAAGATCTGATTTATTTTATGACTATATTGCTTTCAATAAACTACAATTAGAATGTTCTTAACAGTTATCTTTATTCTAATTATATAAACGATATCGAAATGAAAATTAATGAAAACCCTAATTTATTCTGGCAGCATGTCGATCAATGTAAGCGATTGTTTGGGATACCTAGAAGATTTCATCTAGGAAACAAATCTGTTGATTCTATGCCTGATACGATTGAATTATTTTCAGAGCATTTTTCCTCTGTATACAAGAAATCTGACTCTAATATTGTAACTAAATTTGTAAATCTTGATTATGTTAATTTATGTAATATAAATGTTACTTTAGCAGAAGATTTTAATGCTTTGTCAAACTTGAGTAATTCCTCTAGTGTGGGTCCGGATGGCATACTCCTCATATTTTTGAAGAATTACAATTTTACATTAGCTAAACCAATTTGTTATATATATTTTGCTCCTCTGTCTTCGCGGATGTTTCCCAAAAGTTGGAAAACAAGTTTTATTAACCCAATCTTTAAAAGTGGCCGAAGAGATAATATTAGTTACTAAATATAGAGGTATTTCTCTACAATTAACAATGGCTAAAATTCTTGATAATTTAGTTTCAGAAAGATTAATTTGGTTTTGTAAAAATATTATAATATCTCATCAGCATGGGTTCATGAAATACAGATCCACAACCACCAATCTATTATGCTATCATAATTTTATTTCAGAAGCTTTGGAAAAAGGAGACCAGGTTGATGCTGTTTACATACACTTTTCCAAGGCTTTTAGCTGTAAATTATCAGAAATTGGTTTCGGCGGTAGTGTATTGGATTGGTTGCGTAGTTATCTATCAGACAGAATGCAGAGAACGAGAATTGGCAATATTTGTTCATCTGAAATTAAAGTATGCTCGGGGGTGCCTCAAGGCTCTCACTATAGACCCATTTTGTTCTTATTATTAATTAACGATATTGGACAGATTATAAATAATAGCAATATATTGTTATTTGTTGATGATCTCAAAATATTTAAAAGAATTCAGACTATTGACGATCAATTTGCACTGCAAAATGATTTACATAATCTAGAAGAGTGGTGCATTAGAAACAAGTTGCTCTTAATAATTAATAAATGTTGTTTTATTTCCTTTCATCGCCGAAAACCAACCATTTTTGACTATACTCTCTGTGGGTAACCTTTGATTTATAAATCCGATGTCAAGGATTTAGGTGTTTCCTTTAATACCAAATTTAACTTTACGAATCACATTAAATATATTATTAACAAAGCATTGCAAGCACTAGGCTACATTATTAGATTTTCAAGAGACTTCAAAATACCTACTTTCCGTAGGCTCTATATTTCTTTAGTACGGCCACACCTTGAGTATGCTCCTTACGTGTGGTCTCCATATGCCAAACTATTGTCAATGGAACTTATAATAATAATATATTTATTTACGGTATCTCCTTTTTACAAAACATATACAACGAAAATCAATATTACAACTAAATATATAAATGTATGTAAATGATAATCAAACTGAAATATAATTATAAATTGACAGTGAATAATACCAATATTTTAAATTGGTCATAAGAAAAGTATTAATTCCGTTGAACACATATTGTGTTTTATATCAGGATTTGTGGCAATTTTTAGGGAAAGGTATTGGAGACGGTCAGCGATGGAGACTAACCACACAATTTAATTTTCAAAAAATAAGACCTATACAATAAACGCGGATAATTAAATAAAAATGAGTCTGTTCAAAGCAAATTTTTATTATTCTCTTCTAGGAGATTAGGTTTCGACCGTCGTAACTTCAGCCACAGCGGTATGATACACTTTTTCAACTTATGTACTCTCGACCATAGAAGAAAGACCCTTGACGTATGTTTCCAATATAAACTGCTAAATGGCCTAATTGATTGTGCAGATCTTTTAAGCCGGTTAAATTTACATGTTCCATCTAGGGAGTTTAGATCCAATTTCTGTATTTTTAAAGTTAATTTTCATTCCACTAATTATGGTTTGCATAATCCGTTGTCACGAATGATTTGTTTATGCATCAACAACGGAACTAATATGTTATTTCAGCCTTCATTTTTTCATTTTAAAAGATGTTTGTATGGCCTTAATCAGTCCAATATTGGTTAATATCAATATTTAATTGTATCGTACTAACTTGGTTGTCCTGGGTAGTATCCATTTCTGTTATGACTAATTTAAATATTAGTATTGTTCACTGTTATTTTATATTTATATATTTATGTAATATGTATATATATTTATATATACATATTCGTAATATTTTTTTTGTAGCATATGTTTTGTAAAAAGGTGATTCACTTAATAAATGTATTAAATATATTTAATTGTTTTAAGATAAAGAAAACCCTTCGAAGTTCTCTTCTACTATTGACAACAATTTTCAAACGTAATATGTATTGATGTCTTAAAAATAGTATACTGAAAATTGTGAAATTAGGTCCATAAATTATTCAGACTCGACTTGACTCTCCTATGGTTATCGAGTATAATATGTATTGAAGTTGTGGATATTATATAGTATTTTAATCCAGATTAGGGATATAAATCACTTATGCTCGTTTGTACCGCCTTATTTAAGTACTTCTTAGTGCACACGACGTCTAAGGTCTCCTTAAATTTAACGCGTCGATGTTGACGGCTTAACTTCACTAAGAGTTCCTTAGAGTTGACGTACAACTGATTCTAACCTATACATTATAAATTTATAGGTAACGATTAATGTAGCGAATTTGAACCAATAATGTTATAAAGAAAATGGTGAATTATTAAATAAATATATTGTTTAAAGTTTATTTTGATTGCTATAATGTTTATAACGGTAATAATTACTCAAAATAATTGTGATTTTCTAAAATTAATAATAATTTTCTATGATTTCAAGGTTAGAAAGCGAGAATAATACGCTTTTGTAGACGACATGAAGTTATGCACTCACATTCCGCTAGATTTTCCCCCAACTAAGGGAACCTTAACTAAGCGGAGATTTTATATGAGCGGTGCAATCCAATCTCTACTATACTTTCCTTAACTTTTAAGAAACCCTTAACTAAGGAGTATTTAAAGTAAAATCGATGCAAACGGACATAAGACAATATACGCCGCGGGTGCAAGGGACACAAAAAATAAAACTCAAAATTTAAACAATCTGTTAATACCATCGTTTGTAATTAAAAAAAAACATATCTCCTTTAATTGGATCGACATTGATATAAATTAGACATGGTCTTATAGAAAAATGTCTACAGATTATCATGGAGTCAATTAAATTTTAAGCCTTCCCAAAAGATTTAAACCTTTCCAAAGTTGAATAATCATTTATAAAATTTAGAATTACAACCTATGATTCTAGGTTTAAATATATGTAGAATAAGATGTTTTATTTTTGTGTCTTCCCTGCCCTTTGGTCTCTAGTGAACGCACGGTGCGCCATTCGTCTACAGTACTAGTTCAGCTATCTTTGTTTTCATGATTTATGACTATTATTACCTATATGTGGATAATTACTATTATATTAATTTTATTGGTGTATATGACTTGAATTAAAATAAATACACTTCATGAATAATGTTTTCAGAAACTGGAAGTAATTATGATCCCATTAAATAAAATAGCAAGGCACATTTGCACAGAAACAGCCGGAAACGTATCTGTCTAGCGTTATAAATATTTAAAAAGCGTCTTCTAAAATACATATTTATAGCCGGAAATACAGCAGTCGAATATTTATGGCGCAAATGCGTTGTTGTAAATTTGGTTATGGAAGCACAGAACAAAAAAAAAACACACACACATACACACATATGTGAATGTTCCATTCGGCATTATTATTCATATTCATACACGATACGAGATTTGAAACGCGTGTTTCCACCATCACACGTGATTACAATTTATCACAAGACGGGCGAGTAAAAAAAGGTGCGCCGAGTTAAATTGCATATTGTTATTATTTAGAGCTCTTCCCCGAAAGACAAACATCGGCCGCAAAGTGGGGTAAAACAAACACGGAGAACAAAGGTAGAAATTTAATAAATTCTTTGTAAACAGCCTCTGAAAATACGTTTTCCGCGGAAAACGAGGAATATTTCCCCCGTCCCCTCTCCCCGCTCTGTTATTTTTTTCTCTCGCGCGCGCTCTGCTTTTATTTTTATTGCAGCCGAACTTACTGCAAGTGCCGGGAGTTTTTATTGTTTTCTCCTTTTTTAAAGTACAAGAATATGTTTCCGCGGCCGTAAAAAATGTTCATTTAATTTTTTTACGCGGGCTTTATGAAAATTTTATCATCCGTCGTAATCTATTGCGCGTAAAAATCTGCAGGGGCCGATGATTATCTTTTCGGCGAGTTCATTTTTTATCGTGAAAAGACGATGAAAATGGGATAAAACAAAAAAAAAACGAATTTAATTTTACTCACATTTAAAATAAGAAGAAATTAAAATAAGAAAAACGAAAAATATATTCTAATAGGTTGATTACTGAGACACTTAATTGTAAAGAAATAGGATATTTCATCATACGCCAGTTACCTGAAAGAAGAAAACCGCAAATTCAGCGAACAATATAAAGTGCACCATATTGCCAAGAAAGAGAGCAAATTATATATTTTGGAAAATAATCGAGCAGGTCGAATTCATAAACTCCCGACTTCTGAAGCTGTGGAAAATAGTCGTGCGGGCTGTGAAATCAAGTTTTTGTTTTCGAATTTAGAATTAAAAAGAGCACTAAATCGTATATAAACTGGTAAATAACATATTATTTTATAAACAAATATGATTTTTTGTATAAAATATGGAAGTAATAACAAAAAACATGCATCCATAACGTTTGCTTCTGGAAAACACATTCTGCATTTTCCTTGGCAGTGAGCAATAAAATATTATTAAAATTCTCAGCAAATAAATGATGTATGCTCTAGACACATATGTTTCTGACATATCTTGTAATGGAATCGAGTAGGTCTATTTTTTCCGTACCTCAATAGGCAGAACGCCCGCATCTAATCATGGCATCTCAAGATATTGAATGAAGAACTGGAGGATCCTCTATTTGAAAATGTTTTTTTTTCAATGTTCGACCTTATAGTTTTTGGCGAGTATTATCTTGGGTATACGGATGTAATTTTCAAAAGTTAATCCACGTAAAAATGATCTTCGTGGCATAGTAATGTCTAAATTATTTGCGAAATATAGCACCGGAGAATTTATTGCACATATATTTAGGATGACCATTGTCCATCTGCTAGTATTCCTTGCTACGGCGCATAATTTTTCTATGGTGTCTATTCTACCTTTCGTCTTGTTGTAATGAATAATAACTTCAGGTTTTTCTCTTTTTGATAAATATTATCGATATTGTATAAACTGGATACCAGTGGTACGTTTTTATTCCTTTTTGATATATTTTTTATATTCCAGCGTATTTGGTTGGTTCGGATAAACAAACTCATTGCGTTGTTTATTTTTACGTACTGTACGCAATAAGGTATGTTACTTCCTACGATTTTTTTTATCAGTTCTACACTAGTAAACCAGTTATCAACCATCAACCATTAGGTTTCTATCGGATCCCTTGATTGGTGCGCAAAGTCATACTACTGCAAAACTTGGAGAATTACTTACAGCATACGGACCTTTTCCATGTCGTTAAACCTCAAATGGATCAGTAATGTATTTACGATTTAACCACAGCACTTCAGAAAAGGCAGTATTATTTATTTCCATTGCCGTTTAATTTTTTAAGAATATAAAGAATATAATATAACTTCTTTATTGATTTTATTGCAATAAATTGAAATTTTATATTATAATTTGTAGAACCAAATATTTATTGTAAAAAATCGAAATCGTGAAAATGTATTTACAATTTTCGCTTCTCTTGAAATTTCAACCAAGAATTGAAAATAATCAACAGAATTCAGAATTCGTAGGTAAATCACAAAACAAATGTTTCAGAATATATAACTTAAATACATAATTTAAATAATAGCGAACAAAGAGGTTGAATAGATAGAATAGACATTTGCATGTTGCCATAGAAAGTACATATTTAGGTATAAACCATCCTCTCCAAATATGTAATTTTTGACCACAATTCTCTGAAACACATCCACCATGCTTTTAATGTTACTAAATTTTCGTCCGAAGTGTTTCCGATATCTTTTATGAATCCATTGCAGGGTCTAAGAGATTCCTCTGACAATTGGTAATTGGGAGAATTGAAGCTTCAATAATCAAGTTGCTGTACAGTAGGATCTTATGTACTATTTTGCCATACAAAACCAGGAATGTCACGTAGAAACGAATCGTATCTGATGGCGATACCTGAAGAAGCTACAGCGTAGCGAAACAATTGTAGTGAAATTAAATAAAATAGTGTTGAAAATCATAAATATTTTATTAATTAAAATAAAAGTAAATATTACGTGATCAAATCAAATTGGCTCCTTAAAATTTGCTCCTTAGACCGGAATAAAAAAATCAATGGCAATCAACGTCTAATAATAGAGCAGCATAAGAAGAAAAATAATTAAAATCCAATATTTTTACAAGATATTGTTTTGATTGATATAAGCTACTGCAATAACTAATATATTTAATTTTCAACGTTATTAAATTGAAAATTAAGTATATATATATATATTACATTATATATTAAACCCGAATTCGCGTCAAAACAATATCTTTAATTTGTAAGATATTTATACATAGAAGTAAATATTACGCAATTAAATCAAATAGGCTGTAATCGAAAATGAAAAAACGTCTAATTTTAGCAGCATAAGAAGAAAATAATTAAACTCCAATATTTTCACAATCTATTTGATTAATTCTATTTAAGCTACTGCAATAACAAATAAAATTAATTTTATTCATTATTAAATTAGCAATTAAGTATATCCTAATTATTATTAAACCCGAATTCGCGACAACACAATATCTGTACATAATTTATATTTTCCCGCTGGAAATAAGGGTGATAATTTGCAGAACGTGTCCTGCATGTGGGTTATTTCGTAACCCTAGTTGAAAGTGGGGAGGCTTGTAAATCCGGCGAAACCAGGGGACGTGAAATGTGATAGCGGTAGTAAACTTTCAATCTCTTGGTAGTTTTGAGTAACTATAAGTTTCAGAGGGTCCAGCGAAAGTAGCTCGATGACGTGAAAGTTATAAATCTGCAGTTTCAACGAGCAGTATTTAACAATTCAATTTAATTCATTTGCGTATATTACTTATAAAAATATCTACAATAATAATTAATAGTTCTTTGGCAATACGCTTTTGTTAATTAGAACAATACAAGGGTCTTAAAAAACATTATATTAATTATTATTGCAGATATTTTTATAACATTACTTATAAAAATTCGCAAACGAATTAAATAAATAAAAATACCTATCATAATTAACAATTCTAATGTAATATTTTTCATAACAATATATAAAATAAAACAGAGGTGATTCACACATTTGCACTTATTTAAATTACAATAAAATTACACAAGGAAAAATTGTTGACAATGATCAATAATTTTTGATCCCTTTTTCAACTGCAAAAATTACTTACATTGTAAGTTTTTGAGAAAGATTTATTGAAACAACTACTTCCGGAATTTCAAAATTCTGCTTTATAACAAAATATTCAAAACAAAATTAAAAAATGTATTATAGAGAAATGTATATAAAGAATTTCCGATTTTATGGACGCGTACATTTAATATTAATTATAAGTGTAAATTAATTTATTGTATTGTTGTATTACTTGTTTTATGTTTTACAAAGTATCTGACATGACTAAAACTGTATGTATTTTGCATAAAAATTGTTCAATACATTAAATTTTCATATACCTGGAAGCGACGCGCCGGACAATGGATTTGTTTGTTGCATACTAGTAAAACTGTACATTCCAGTTTAAAAAAGGAATGATCGAATTTTATTGATTATTGTCAGTAATTGTTCCTCGTTTAATTTTATTGTAACATAGCTGTCGAACTGAGCCATCTGGCAGATAATTTTCACATAAGGATATTTTTTATAATATGTTCATTTGTGTATTATTGATTTCGTATATATATCAATAAAGACGTGTATACCTGTATAACAATATATCATTACATAAAATATAATTACAGAAATCTGAAACTTAAATTCTGTGTTCATGTTAAGGACATGCATTTTGTAGCTTGATTTATTAAACACACGTCACAATTTTATGTTTGCAATAGAAGCTATTGAGATATATCATTATGGAGCGATCACGGCCTATAATTCGTGAACATATGTATGGTTTTAGTGAGTAATTACATTTGACTTAAAGCAACCTTTGTCTGCCCCAACATTAAATCAGTCTTTGTTCCCTTCGCAGGGCTGAATACGCCCATGAATCATCGATGAGGCATTATCGTCATCCACATTGATTGATCCACTATAATAGACATCTAATCTAATATGTTGACTAAATTAGGGAGTTTAGTATGTTTCCATAATACTAGCATCAACATTAAATATATTAATTATCTTAATAATAATAATTAATTAATATAAGTAAGGTTGGTGAAACTCCAATTTAATGTATGGTACAATGAATCTGTTTTATTATGTAGTACAGTGAAAGAATTGTTACAGTTTTTTAAGAAAACGATTTATTTGATGTAATTTTTTTACGATATAAGCATATTGTCCTGTTTTCGTTTTTTTTTAATCTTAAATATGCTAAATCTTATAAAACAAAAACATATTGGCGGGATCACAGTTTTAACTAACTAACTAACTTAATTAACTGTGAAATAATTAATAATGAGGCTTCTTTTTTATACATTTTTTAAGTTTAAATAAAACACATTTTTTATATAATTACGATACTTTAACTAGTGTTGGACAAAATCGAGTAAAATTTGTAATCGAGTATTTCTAAATGAGCAATTTTAAATAAATAAAGTCGAAAAGTAACAATAAATTTAAGTTTTTCAGTAATTAGGGAATAGTTACTGATAGTAATACAACAAGTTGCATTAATACAATTATCATATACTTAATTTTGCAGTAACAAAAACGATCGAAAATATCAAATTTTCCTATCTCCAATTTTAATGTAATTATCAAACGTTATTACTTTGAACACAGACAAAATATAAAAAATAATGTTTGTCTGTGCTTTTAGTTTTACTTTCTTTGTATAACTTCGATATTTATTATAGTAAGTCGAAATTTCAACCGAGATTTTAATTTTTTAAAATGAAGTGAACATCACATTTCACATTCGTGTTATAATTTCCTTAAACGTTATTGTATATAATTTAAGTTATTATTTTACATTAATTCATTTTAATTATACAATAATCATCGTTATAAATGCATTCATTCGTCATTCATTATAATATATACTGAAATTGTGCAGAAAAGCAAATCAGTGTTTTGTGTGAACTGTGAATCACATATTTCGTGTTTTCATTAAATAAATTATAATTAATACGATAATTAGAATTAACGAACGAAAATTTATTTTTGGATTATTATAGGAAGCCTTGGATAATATTTAATGTTTAGTGTAACTGAATCAGCATTTATAATTTGTGTCAAGTATATAAATGACATTCACAAAATGAATTTCTACTAAAACCCGAAATCAAAACGGCATAAACACGTGACAAATTGGGTTAATTAAAACTCTCCCTCATATCCCCGTAATCGATTTCGGCGCGATAATGCACGTAGCAGAATAATCGACATCGTAAATATTTGATGGCGTTATAAATAAGCCGGCCCCTGTTTACGTATGCGAGTGTCCTGATATCAATGGCCGTTATTTTATAAAGTCGCGGTGCCGCCCGTGCCCTTTATCTCTCGCTCTATTTTATATTTAATTCCGCGAAATAAAACAGAGAAAACGTAACGAAATAGAGCGATAGAGCCCTCCGCGAAAACGAGATTTTATCGTCCGGCCCCGACTTGGAATTTACTTAAACTTTTGCTAAACTCGCCTGAATTATGGTCGTTAACCGAATGGTTTTAATTTCTTTTTGATTAAACATCTATAATTGACAAAATGCACAATTTCAACATTAAAATCGTAAATTTTGTATTAATCTGTTGAGAGCCACAACACTATAAATTCATGACAGAGCAGAAAGACATCAGGTCGAAAGCCCATGACAGACTAACACCATGCAAATTTGTAATTGTATTATATAACTGTACATTAAATAATGTTATTGTCTGAATAAAGATATATATCTGTTAAGAGTCAATGCTTTGTTATACATTGTAATTGCATCGATTAGATTTTAATATACTCATGATTTTTAAAGTTTTACACGTGCTTATAGACTGTCCGGATCTACTTGAAAATATTGACATTCGTGCTACAGCTAGAATGCTGCGTAATGAAGATACGTTTCATGCACCCTTGAGAAGTACGAATTATGAAAAAAATTCGACTTCGGTGCATATTCTGCGCCATGCTAATATGCTAAATTTTGTTTTATTTGCAGTGAAGTATAAATCTCTCAAAACCTATTTGCGAAGCCAATGATTTGTTTAATGGCAATAACATATGCTATAATATTGTGTATTTCTTAATTGTGTGTTATAATTTTAATTTTAACTATTTATTATTTGTAAATACTTTCATAACATGACAATTACCTTAGTATTAAGTTAAATTGTAAATGGTCCGCCGTATATTGAATAAATAAATGTAAATTGTATATGGAGATTCCGTAAAAATAAATAGTGAGTAAGAAAAAATAGGTAATCTTCACCAGTTCTTGAACTTTCTACGCTTAAATAATATAAAATAATTCAATTCAATAGAAAAATGCAATAAAACAAATTGTGTATTCAAAATAACGAAAAAGCTGTGACTGAAATTAAAAAAGTTCATTGAACATTTTATTGTAACTGTATAGTTTCGAGTTTACGTGAAGTGATTAATCACAAAATAGAAAGGCTGTTATTCCTTACTTCACTCTTTATTTTTATGTTAGATGTACATTTCGTTGTAATAATGAGCACTTTGTGTCTCGAAATATACATCTAACATAAAAATAAAAAGTGAAGTAAGGAATAACAGTCTTTCTATTTTGTTGAAATTTTTTTGTGATGAATTGAAAATATTTTTTTTTTTTTTACAAATAAAAAAGAAAAAATAGTATTCTTTGTTTAATATATAGAATAAAGAATACATTCTTTATTTTGTTTTTTATTTTTACTTATACTCCTACACAACCATTATGGTAGATGGGGATTTTAGATTATATATATATATATATATGTGGTGGTGTAGGAGTATAAGTAAAAATAAAAAACAAAATAAAGAATGTATTCTTTATTCTATATATTAAACAAAGAATACTTTTTTTTCTTTTTTATTTGTAAAAAAAAATATATATTTTCAATTCATCACAAAAAATGTCAACAAAATAGAAAGACTGTTATTCCTTACTTCACTTTTTATTTTTATGTTAGATGTATATTTCGAGACACAAAGTGCTCATTATTACAACGAAATGTACATCTAACTTATACTGAAGAATTTCAACATATTGTACTAAGTGAGAAAATTATTAAAAATATAAAATTAAAGTGTTTTCATTATCGTCATTTTCATTAATTTAGATTTACCACGTAATCCGTCGTGATGTTAAGAAGTAATTAATTTCAATAATTTTAATGCACTATTTAGATTTTATTTACAAATTATGTATAATGAAGTTTCACCAACTAAAAGCCTCAACTATCGATTATAATTTTAATGTGTCTTAAAATTAATAAATCTATATAAAAAATGATAAATCATAATGTATTGTAGCACACATTTTTTTTTGTCTATGTTAAAATTAAATACAAACATTGTTGAATGTTTGTATTTAATTTGAGGATATCAAAGTATCCAGCCGAGCTAAATTCTCTCCCATTATCTGTCGAGTGCTTCTTGCTACGTATTATTTCATTCGCTTGCAAATAGCAAACTGATATAAACTGAAACAACACACGCGAACTAGCGAAAGAAACAACAGCCAAAGAAGATTTCATTAAATCAACAAAGCGAATGTACTGGGGGGCTTAAATACGACAAAGACTTGTATTATTTATGCAATTAGAGCGAAACAAACAGACAATACCTTTAAATAATATTTTATGGAATGGCTATTTGGATACGTAAAGGAGGGACGAATTAATTGTGTGTGAATAAGAAACGTGTACATAATTGAAATCATTTATGCCAAAGATCTGTTCTTTTCATTGCTTTTATTTTTTTAATAACCCAATTTAGATCGTAACTGGAATTTATTTTATGACTAGCCCGCAAAAGAACTTTATATTGGTTGATGACTTCAACTTAACACAATCGGGGTTATTCCCTATCGAATGCTACGTTTAAAGTGTACGCTATTGATTAAATTTATATTATATGAATAAATTTATGTTAAAAAAGATGCTTAAACTGTGTTAATAAAAATAACGTACACATTTAACTTAAAATTTCGCCTACAGAACAGCCATGATTATGTAAAATACTTAAAACATAGTGAGCAAGACAAAAACAATCCTCACCCACTCTTGAAATTTCTACCCTTAAATAATATAAAATAATTCAATTCAATAGAAAAATGCAATTAAACTGACGTTAATAAAGTCGAAGCAATGACCACTAAATGAATTTCAATTAATCAAAGTAAAAAGAAGTATTATTAATCAAAGAATTATGTATAACTATTAAATAAAACTTTGTTATTTTTTCTTTACTGGGTATACATTTGTACCAAATAAACACAGAAAAAATTATTTGTACCATATACATACCCAGTGAAGAAATTATATAGTGCTTTATTTGATTAAATCATCTTCGCGTAACTCACATACGATTATTGATTTATACCGAAGTAGAAGCCTTAATAATTAATAAAATAAAATTATAATTGAAAACACAGAACAAGTTACAATTTAAAATGGGGAGGATTGTAAATCCGGCGAATTATAAAACAAAGCCATAACGTATACAAAAGAAATTTATAAATTTTCTTTATTATAAAACGATATAAAATTATCCGGGTGATTCAGTTACTTATGAAAATATGTTATTAAGGTTTGGTTTGAAATTCGTAGCATCTCGCAGGACTGAAACATCTTAAGATGGCTGTATCATATACTACATAATGAAATTAATGACCCAAATGAGTTAGCCTTAATAAATATTTATTTATTTATTTACAAACACAGAATGAGTCTAAAAAAATCTTTAAAGTAAGTATAAATATTACAAAAAAACAAAAAAATATATAAATAGAAAACAGTATTCATTCATTTGGTCACAGTTATTTAAATATATCAAATCATTTTTATTTAATATAAAAAAATATATAAGACTATATGTTCTGCGATGTGGGAGCCGAAGGACAAACACAATTAAATGTAGATGCAGTTTCACTGATTTATATTATGTTCAAGTATTCTTTATTGCACAATAATATTAATTACATGTATTATATGTATATACAACAATATTGTAAAATATTACCGGGGTTTTCCTTCCCGTTTTCTTTACTACGGGATTTGCAGGCATTGCTTCCTAAAAATAATATACAATAATTCTTAAGCATCTCATTTTTGGAGAATTATTACTGCAATAAATGAAATGCTTAGGAATTATTGTATATTATATGATTTCTTGGGCATATTCAATTACACTTTGTATCAGTTCACAAAAGTTCTGAATAATTTCTTTTGGTATGTTTTATTATTATAAAAAAATGACATTTACTCGGTTATTGTTCTATATATTTATATGTTAATGTATTTTCCCTGTTATTCGATTTAGTATCTGTTGGGAAATAAAGTTATTATTATTATATTATCAGAATTTGTTGTAATAAAAATATATGCCTTGAAATGTTGTCATTGTTTTTATAACATCAACACTCAAGCTGAATAATCAAACAATTGCATTTGAAGATAAACACAAAACCCAATCGCCGGTGCACAAATCCTGAATCGTCGGTGGAATCACAAACAGGCAAGCCTTCCCTCTTTGTCGATTTAATTGTATTGACAAGCGTCCATAATTTATTACAGGAAAATCCTCATCATTCATTCGAATCGATGTGAATAATTACTGAGTTCGTTGTGTCGTATTGTTCGGCTTATTTTATATATATATATATATTTATAAAATTATCTGATAAATGACGTCTATTATATTCATACAATCAACTAATTTTAGCAAGAATTTGTATACGCTAGTTAAAAGTTTACGAGGCTTTTTTGATAATTTTCGGAATGTGTTATTAACTTCGTGTTTAATTAATACAAAACTTGATTTGATTTCGTCCCGTATTGAATAAATGTCAATTCATTTGCGGATGGAAATTAATTTTATTTTGAATTAATTTGATGTAATAATTACTACTATTAAATATAATATGCCATTTCTAAAAGAAAAATTAAAGCCATATGTTCTAATTTTTATTGATAAAATTATTGGGTTGATAAGTTATCAACAATAAGTGTACGTAGCATATCTTTCATTTGCAGATAATTTTCATATATTCGTTATTACCTTATTAATTATCTTCACATTCTATATTCTAGCTTCTTAGACTGTGATTATACAAAATAACGTACACGTTAAACTTAACATATCCAGTACGGAATTGCCCCGATTATTGAATAACAAATTGTTGCATTGTGCAATCATTTGTCATAAAAAAGCAATGGTCTATTGTGCAATCCTATGTTCGGCAAGGTATTTTCCCGAGAAGTAGTTGTTTCAATGGATATTTGTTCTCGAGAGTTTATGTTAAGTAAGTCAGTGTTGCAGTAGCTAAAAATAAAATAATTATTTAAGGTTTATTAATTATTTCTAAGTTATTTTTCTTTTTTTTTTCTTTTATTCAACGAAAATAAATTATTATAATTTTTTAAACTGATCCCTCATGCCAATAATACCACTAACCTTTATTGGTGCCTGGAACCATGAGTCCTGAGTAGGCGTAATGAACCGAAAATGACAGTCTTCTGCATTTAACCGCATAAAGATCATACTGTCTTTCGACAGGCGTATATTATTATTATTTGTATTATCACGGCATAGGCCGGAGCTATCCACTGAATGGAATATATCAAGATTCAGTGGATATTGTGTGTATTATTATTATTATTATTATTATTATTTGCTACAGCACGGGAGATTGAGGTGCCGTGGTCTTTAGTATAATAGATTTCTGGAGCTGAACGCAGGTTAGTGGAGGCAGCTTAAGTTTTACAAGGCTGTCGTGTAGTTTCTTTTCTAATAGTCCGGAATTGAGTATTAATTCTCGGATCGCGTTAAAATATATAAATTAGTCGACATAATCCGACATTATATTGTAAACAATTATTGAATCCACTAGTAATATTAGAGAATCCGGGATTCATCAATCCTAGATTTATACAAGGATTAAGCCACAACTATTAGTACGGCAGTCAATTACCATATAATTAAAATTAGTTAATATAGAATAATATTGTAAACAATATGCTAAAAGGTTTAACGTGTTTACATTATTAGAGTTAAATTTAGAAAATAAATATAATAAAGCATTAAACAAACAAATTCATTTTAGATTTTTTTAAGCATTCATTTAATGGCACATTTTGTTTAACGATGATTACCGTGTAATTAAAACTCGTTAATGTAGAAAACAATTTTAAACTATACACAAAACGAGATTAACGTGTTTTCATTATCAGAGTTAAATTAAAATAAAAATAAAAACTTTATTTAAATCACCCATTTAACAACGCGTTGGAAATAATTTAATATGCAATTATTTTTACGATTGTAAAAATTATTGAAATGAATTCTAAAGCATCGCGTTCTTTTATTCAACGCTTATAAATTGCATATCGGAAATACTCTCACGTCATTCAAAATATTTCCCTTTCATGTTGTTATTTTTTTGTTGTTGTGTTGTTGTTGTTTCAGCTATCACGGAATAATGTTGATAAACGTATAGACAGTATGGCGGAATATATAATTAATTGTATTCATTTATTCATATACGTTACCAACAACGTAAATCACACATTTCTCATTATCATGTTAATGAATTCTCCGGCACGATATCGAGAACTTTCTTTCTGGGAAAATTGCAAAATATCATGTCACGCTAATCGATATAGATTATATTTCTAATAAATTTGATACAAAAAATAAAATGAGTAAAATAATATAATATGCTGATGTATGTTTTTTATACAAAATGTTAAATTGACACATAATTCGGGCTATTCCGTATGGGAAATGTTAAGTTTAACGTGCACGTAATTTTTTATCGTCATAGTCAATGCAGCTTTTATAATAGATATTTATAGAATGTGAAATAATTAACATTTTTTTCACGTTAAAAATAAAGTTTTCCATACGGAATAGCTTCGTTTGTGTCCGAAGTTGTTGTGTAAGATTAATTTCTGCACAACTAATTTCCATGAAAGATCGAAGTATATTTTTAGGTGTATTTTTAGTAGATATAATTATGGTCAAAACAATTAATAAACTCCATAACAATTCTTTATTTATATTTTTAAAAACTTCAACTACTGAAGATGGAAACATACTTTCGAAATATATTTAGTGCAATAAAAAATAAGTAGGCGAAAGAAAAAAAAAAGAATTTAATATTTGTAATAAATGCAATAAAAAAGACAAAACATTTATAGAAAGTTTTTATTTCTGAGAGTTGCATTAAATTTCATCACAATAAATTAAATAAAAATGATTTGAAAATAATTAATAAATTATTCTCACATTTAACTCAGTGACTTTTGACTTACATTACGTAAGTACATTAAAAATGCACATTAAAACAACTACTTTCCGGGCAAATACCCACGCCGGACATTGAATTATATAATGTACATCTGCTTTTGCATATCAATAAAATATTGCATAATGCAACAAATTTTGATCCGAGAAAAATGTTAATGCATTTAATATTTGTTTTTAAAAGCTCATAATGTTTTGGTCCTCGAATATCCCACCATATATACAACATTCTCTTATTCAAAGTTATATTTGGTTCAGAATTGAAAGGGCTAGGTGTTTCACCAAACACTTTCAATAAATTTCTATATGCTTCTATAGCATTTCTTTCTTGTTGAAACTTGTATAAAATACAGAAGCATAAATGAACTTTATCAGTAGCCATGGGTACACTATTACTTCACACTAATGTGAAACAAGTTAATTATAGTTAATTTGCTACGTCAATATGTATACATTAAGCGATAAAAATATGGAGCTGAACATGCCCCAAATAAATAAGCGCTAACGTTGCGAAAATTATTGCCACAGAAACGGACAGAACTTTCCGCTAGACCTTATATATACCGATTTTTATTTTTTGTTAAAACCTATAAAATATATTCAAGCATATTAGATAATATTTTCTGTGTCCTTAATTAGTTCTTAATTTCATCAGTAGTGAAACACGTTTGAACATATGGCGAATAATTTTCTTGAAACCTTATTTTAATTAATCAGTTTTAAGGTGTAAAACAAAAACAATAATTATTTTCTTTATCGCGAAGAAAATTTTATTTATTTCATTCTGCATAACTGCTCCGACTAATTGTCGACACGATCGAGCATTACGCTGAGTAATTAAATGGCTGCCGATAATCTGTAACAAAGTATGGAAACTATTTAACAATCAATCCGTTAACCGACATTCCATCAATTGTGTAACTGGCTAAACTACTACTCATCAATGTTGTTTAAATAGAAATAGACAGATCAATCAATCAATTATTTAATGGTGGTTTGCTGATTATAATTTCTGCGAATTGTACACTAACGACGGTTAATTAGATGAAACGTTCATGTCTTTTATAATTGTACTACTGATGTTTAATTGTATTAAGTCTTTTTGTAAAAAGTAAATTTAGAAATTATATGGATTATTAATAATTAGTTTAAGTGCAATTCTTTTGTAATAAATGTCAGAAATACAGTGTTGATATGTGTTTATTGAAACTCGATATGAAATTAAGTTAATAGTAATTAGTTTAAATCGTGATAAATATGCTTATATCACGATTTAAACAACTAAACTTACTATTAACTTAATTTCATATCGAGTTTCATTAAACATATATTAAATTAATGCCACTTATTATAAATAATAAAATAATAAATGCAACAAACAAATATCTATTGTGTAATCCAATGTCCGGCGAGATATATGCTCGGGAAGTAATTGTTTCAATAGATATTTATCAAAAACTTAGAGTGTAAATAATTTTTGCAGCGATCGAATTGTATTGATCATTGCCGGAAATATTCCTTATTTATTTTCATTGTAATTTAAATAACTGCAAATGTGTGAATTATTTTATTTTTATTTAATTTACCAATAAGAGTTTGTAGACGGGTTTCCGGATTTATTTCTCATAACTGTAGCTGTATCCCAAAATAAAATAAAACAATAAAAAAAGAATATGGAACAAAACTGCGTTTAACTTTATTAGAAACTCAATTTCGTTTAATTGTGTGCATACCTAAGTGCTGAAAGTGTATTCTGAATTACAAAAAAAACATGGAAACCGAATAAATTACCCGAGTCTGATAATAAGGCAGCGCAAATTAGAATACCAAATATTCGCGGTGGAAGTCCGCAGGCATTATTCATCTCTATGGCTGCTAAACGTGTCGACGCAGTTAATGTATGTTAATAATACATGGGGAATGCAGCTAATTTTACACGAGTCGGGTTTCAAGAAGAAATCGAGCGGCAATTACAAATCGATTGCATCGAAATTAAGCAATTTGTCGGTTTATGGTAATGGGACGCCGCTCGGATATTTTGCATAGATTGGCTATTCACTTTATGCATATTAAATACGTTATTAAGACGTTCGACGCTGGATAAATACAAGGCGGATCGCTCTGAATCGTCCGACCAGATTGGGAGGGTTTTCAGCACGTATCGTTTTATTGTTGCATGCTATTTGCAGATATTTGCAATTAGGGACGGTTTGTTCTTATGCTGATTTCATCGTTAATGTATGCTTGGTGAGTACGATTGCGAAATATCACGAAATTTTAATGGCTCAAGTATTACGGATCATTTTAGAATATTATCTACTATTAGTATTATGTTGAACTATATTATAATTTTAGACCAACTTAAAAATTAATATGTTATTATTGAGGCTTATACTTTATTATATATCGTAATAATCAACAGTTCAAGAACTGGCTTTATATGAAATTATTTCATTTTTCGATTTCAAGTTAAATATCGAAATATGAACCTAGTTCTTGAAGTAGTTCATATTTTTTCCACACAAAATAGCATAAATTGTCTCCAAATTGGCGTATATGAATTCACAGGATTGCAAGGTTCATTATTTTTCATGAATGATTTAACCATTCAACAACTCTCCAAATATAATGTAGTAATATTTTATTCCTTTCTTCACTTTTTTTAGTTTTATCACTATATGTAATTTCAAGCACAACGTGCTCTTTATCACATACACACATAAAAAAACTATTGATAAAGAGCACGTTGTGCTTGAAATGTACATATAGTGATAAAAATAAAAAAGTGAAGAAAGGAATAAAATATTACTACTTTAAATCAAGAAACTTCACGTACTCACCAACAAATATCTTAAACTCTCCAAATTACGTTTTTTTTTTTCTGAAAACGAAAGTTTGAAAAAAATATATATTTTTTTAGTTTTGATTGTCAATTCAGAGATATAATATAAAGAAAATACAATCGAATCGATAATGTTACAGGAGAAGTACTTTAAAGGCTATGTACAAATAAACATCTTTATTCAGATGTATTTATAATACATTTCGATGGGTTAGTAGTCTGTCGTAGGCAATTGACCGCAGGTCTTTCTGCCCAAAATACTATATTTTATATTTTTTTTTTAAG
The DNA here is from genome assembly GCA_963082785.1 of Philonthus spinipes. Taxonomy (NCBI): domain Eukaryota; kingdom Metazoa; phylum Arthropoda; class Insecta; order Coleoptera; family Staphylinidae; genus Philonthus; species Philonthus spinipes. The sequence goes on along the minus strand of OY720307.1, from coordinate 17,079,040 downwards.
TTAGTGATTTACTTATTCATTACATTGTTTCACCGAAACACTCAAGCCTCTTATTTGTCGAAGTAAACTTGACGTTTATAATTTGAGTGTTGTTATTTTTAGGTAATTTATTTTAAAACCCTGCAAGGAAAACTACTCGTCCTACGAAGTTTTTTTCATTAAAATTCCAGACAACAAAAATCTCATTGAATTCTTAAGTTTACTTCGACAAAACAAAATTCTCGTCAATTATAAGTGATGAAAAGCGTAGTAGCCATTTTCATTAATTAAATTTAGAAAAATACCGCATAGTGAGAATCTGAACTAGAAATGGGCAAAGTCGATATTTTTTTCTATCATTTTATTGTTGTTAAATTACAAATAAAATGAATTTAACATTAATAAATTTATCAAATTATTCTAATAACATTAATATTATTCTATTAATATCAACAACTATTTCCTATTTATAATATACAACATAAATAATAATCAACATTAGTTTGTTATTATTTACTTACGTTAACTGTTATTTTACTAATACTTAACTAACTTAATTTTACACAATTTCAGTTATACCTTGGGATGATAAAAAAAAAGTTTTCATTAAATATGTTTATAATTATTGTGAAAGTTTTCTCTCCTCTACAAGCTTATAGCTTCGAGTAAACTAAAAATAATTATTAATTCACATATATCTTATTCGGTGCTATTACATACAGAAAATATTAAGTTTAACGTGTGTATTATTAAATAATTTCACATTCTATATTAATAAATATCTATTACAAGAGCTGCTTCGATAGTGAAAATAATAAATAACTTACACGTTAAATTGAATGAACATTTCCCGTACGGAATGGTCCCGATTATATTTGATTTAAATATTGTATCTTATATTTTTGAATAAATGGCTAAAAATTAATAATTAGTTTATTTAAATTTAAAATGAATGAAAACTGTACGAGTCACTATGAAAAAGGAAAAATATATCAAAAATCATCACGATATGTGCGTGTTTCGTTATTTATCGTATAAATAGGAAAGTATGAAATGTAACCGGGCCCATGCATAAATTACGCTGGAAACATGGCGAACGTCCTAAACAATTTCGCACCGCGAAAGAGAACAGAACGGGGAGTCTCCATTCCCGCGCCCTCTGCTCCACTTTCATATTTCACAGCTGAAAAGTTTTTTCAATACCGAAACCATTTTATCGAGTTAGAACAGTCTAAATTTCCGGTTGTCGGATTTCCATCAAAAACAAGAGAGGGGGTATCAAATGCTTTCGCAATTATTCTGAATGGGAAGGTCGGGACCGGGGTTACTTTTTATTTTTAAAATTGTCATATCGATAAACAGAATTGCGAAAAAAATGTAAAGAAAATAAATATCCGCATCAACATGTTACGGCATTAATAATTGTTTCGAATAATGCGCTTTAAGTATGAGTGGTTGTGAGTTGTTTGAAGATTTGAATGATTAGATTAATATAGAAAAACACTTGTAAAAACTTTTCTTCACAAATATTTATTTCTACTAAATACGTATTTCGACTACGATGTAGTCATCTTCAATAGTTTACAATTAATTGTAATACGAAATACGTATTTAGTAAAAATAAATATTTGTGAAAAAATGTTTTTACAAGTGTTTTTCTATATTAAGCGCTTTAAGTAGCTAAAGAGGAAATAATTTATTAATTATTTTCAAATTCTTTTTATTTAATTTATTTAAATAACTGTGACCAAGTGAATACATCCCGTTTTTCTATTAATACATTTATGCCATGATACTAATTACAAAATATCTCTAATAAATAATTAAGTTTTAAGAAAATTGGCAATCGACCAGTGGTCATACAACCTTCGTTTTTTTTTTATTACTAATGTATCTTGATTTAAGGCTGAATCACTTCAATGCCGACGCGGCAATGCAGGGATAATTTTTTTTTGCACAAACAAATACGGCACAATATAGACTCTTCGTGCCTTTTGCAACTGATAGGACTGCTAGTTCCAACTTTTAACAGTCGGCATAAGCCTAAATTTAGCATTAACTCTCATCGGAATAACTTTGGTGATTTTAACCCATACACATTATTTGTAATATATTTAACAGTCTGCCTGCCAATTCTGACTAATTTTATTACACATTAAGCTGAATTTTGGTTTACATTAATTAATAATGAAACATGTTATTGTTCAGTTAAGATTTAGATTTATCATTTGTATTTCTTCATGTTATTTATTATTATTTATTAAGTATTATATTATTGTACATGTTATTATAGATAATATAACACAATCGAGTGCTTTTTTTTCAAGCAGTAATGCTGAGAAATGTCCAATACTTTTTATTGTTATTGCAACGCTGAATTATTGCACAGCCAAGAAGGTTTTCACGCCGAACAACAAGTTAAGGAAACTCCACGTTTACAATGAGAAGTTAAATTTTGTGGAGGAGGAAGCAACTGGTACGGTAAAAATTTAGGGAATCGACGGAAACACTGTATATTACGCAGCTGCCAGTGAGACTTTAACAGTCTCACACTGGCAACACTCTCTAACTACCTTCGAAAAAAAAAAAAACAATGCCTTTCTTGTAATATCACATTTTTGTAAATATGCATCAGTGCATTTCAGCCCCGCTAGGAGACATGATGTGCATAGAACCTGAGCCGAATTATATCAAATTAGAGGGGACTTTGCACCGTTGATTCTATGGGAAGATTATTCTGTTGCGAGATTAACTTTATTAAAAAAGTTGCTTCCGGTGGTTCAGGACGTATCAATCGTCATCAATGGATATAATATTTCGGCGAGATTGTTATTGCTGCCGAATATTAATAAAAAGAAAAAAATCTATGTTTGTTAATGTATATGCAAGTCCGAATTCGAATCAAATCACAGTCTTCAAAATATGTTTCACCAATTTTTTGAATTAATTTGTCACTTAACCCGTGGTGAAACATATTTTGATTAAAACACTTGGTTTGTTTTACTGATTTTTTTTATTTTTACTCATTTTACTACATATCTCCCTGAGAATGACCTAAGGTCAAAACTAGTCGGAGTAAAAATAAAAAATCAGTGAAACAAACCAAGTGTTTTAATCAAAGTCTATTATGTTTCACCAAGTAACATGAGTTACATTTACAGCTTTATTAATGGAAGTCGGCAGCCCCGACTTAAGCCCGATTTGATGCACGGTGTTTATGAATAACTTGGAACTTCCGAAATTGGAGATCAAATTACTGAAATAGAAAAATTGCAGAGCATTTATAGTTTCATCGACAAAATGAAAACGAGATTTTACGGTTGGAGCTAAAGCTGATTCGCAAACGCCTGGGTTTCAGCCAAAACGCTCCTACAACAAATTTCGAACTTTACGATTCGATTTATACTGAAAGATAAATGGATGCATATAATATAAACAAAGCTGGATACAACGCGACCCATTTGACCACAGTTCCCGAAAAAAATCGCGGGAAGAATTTCTACTTAATTCACAGAAACGCCGATGATAACGTTCATTATCAACAATCAATGCTTTTTGGGAGAGCGCTTCAATTGGCCGACATATCATTCAAACAAACTAGCCATCCAGAAGAAACACGTTTATTCATATCTCTATCACTCAATCATTCAACATTGGCAAGAATCATTCAAAGGTAATACAAGAAGTGGAGTTGAATCAATTAGAGTATCTGTTTTTTTATTAGTTTCAATTTTTTGTTATTGTCAAATTTTGTATAATCAATTTTATTAAAACTTTTTAAATAAATTCATTTAATATTGGTTTATAATTGAGATTTTTTCCTGTTGGATAATAAATAATAATTATTTTTATTATTAAAAAAATATATTAGTTCAAAAAGAATTTATTCACATGGTCACAGTTATTTAAACTAAATTAAATAAAAAGAATTGAAAAATGTTTTTTTAAATAAATAATACTTCAATTTTTACAAGGTTATCGATCATGAGTCTTTCTGTTCTTTTTTTATTATTTATTATTTTTTTTGTTTGTCAGGAACTATGGAAGGCTTCTTCTTCGTTATACATTATTAATCACAGAGAAAATACTCTTTTATATTTTGTGTTGTCTAAGAAACAGGTGTTTATACGATGACTATAATAATAATAATAATAATATTTTTTTATATCAGGGGCAGGAGTAGTGAGCGAAGGCTTTCTGCAAGACCTGAAATCGATAGGACTACATGAAATTAATTTATTTTAACATCTTTAAATTATGTAAGGCATAGCTGTACTGACGAGGGATAGATCCCGAAACACGTGTCTGCAGATGGCCTTAAATTAAGTAACGTTCCTTTTGTTATTTTTGCATTAGAGAAATTTTTCTCGGATCAATATTTGTTGCATTATGCAATATTTTATTGATGTGCAACAGCAGGTGTACATTATGTAATTCAATGTCCGGCGTGGGTATTTGCCCGGGAAGTAGTTGTTTTAATGTGCATTTGTTTAACGTACTTACGTAACGTAAGTCAATAGTCACAGAGCTAAATGTGAAAATAATTTATTAATTATTTTCAAATCATTTTTATTTAATATATTTAAATAACTGTGACCAAGTGAATGAATAATACTCTTTTCTATTTATCTTTTAACACAAATCAAAAAAGCAACCATTGTACAAACCTGTCACATAGTCAGGAAATTTTTAAACTGTATGGGTTGAAATGAATTTTTCCCACAGGCAGTGTAACACCAGTTTGAGCTGAGATATTTTAAATTTGAATAATAATAATATTAATGCTCTTCATACGAGATAGACATTTTGTCTTTCTCTTTAAGTAAAATAGAATTTTTGTTTCACTTCTATATACCCTATGCATTTTGCTGTGCTGCATGAGAAAAACTCTATGGATTTAACAAATTTTCCAATCAGCTGCAATAATTTCGCTATAAAATAATTCTTTATATATATATTGTGGTTGAAGCGCTTTGTTAAGCGCCTACAAAAAGTATTCTGTTTTTAATTGTTTTACAAACATTGATATCTAGTTCCTATTTTATATCTACATAAAAGTAGACTGAAATTACTCTTAAAAGAATATCAAAAAGAAAAAAAATCTTGTGATTGCGATTAAAGCCAAATTACTGCTCAATTAAAACAAAAATACATTTTCAACTTTGCATATACCGGATTTTTCTGCCCCAAATCAAAACATACAGATTTACATTATTTTTTATATTGTTACTTTTAATACTCCCACAAATTAAATGTATAGATTGCGAGCTAATTTTGCTGAGTATAAATTTAAGTTATTCGGATACTTCAATTTTGTGTTATTCTTCTTTATAGAAATAATGAAAATTCACATTTTGTTTTCAATGTCTCGAGCTTTTATTTATTCTATAAAATCTTTGAAAATGAATATCGGGGTAATAATAAATTTTGGCTGTGGTTGAAATCTATGCCAGGATCAATAATGGAAAAAAGAATATAGGGGCGCGGAGAATTAAAAAAATCTAAGTTCCTTTGAGATGAAATACTCGATATAACACAATTATATATTTAGTTTTAAAAATGTTGATGTTTCGTTATCAAATGGAAAGTTTTGTAAAATTACAGAATATATAACGAAATAGAAATGAAATAGAAACATAATAAATAGAAGACAACGCAAGCGTCATTTTTTGTCTAATTTCATGAGGCATCGTTAAGGTTCGAAAAACCGAAAAGGCCATCCCTAGTTGTCCATACGCTAAATGAATTGCGGTTTAACATTTTATTAAAATCTTAATGATTAATTATAAAAATTATAATATTTTGTAAGTTGGTTGGTGAGACTATTTAATTATTTAAATAAAAATTATATTGCTTAATTTATTTTAATTGATAGTTGAAGATTAGTTGTGAAGATTTTTATGCTAATAATTAGGTTTTATTTTGAAATAGCAATCACGAGTCATTAAAAGTTAATTATTTTTTTATTGAATATTAATTAAAAGAAAGTCCAGATTTTTTTGTAAAGTCTGGCGATTTATTTAAAATCGCGGTGAATTTTATTAACGTAATGCCAAACTATTAATACCACGATCGGATTATTTTGTTTTTGCGGAGAGGATGTGAGTAAAAATTGCGGTTTGTGCATAACATCTGGTGTCCGCAACATTGGTCATTAGCGCATTGCGCGGATGGGATGTTATATGTTTAATGGTGGATGTTTGCAAAACGGGAGTGCGAACATCTACAGTAATGGTAAATGGCAATACCGGCGGTGAATTCCTGCAGACATCGTTTGTGGTCGTTCGAACCGCAATAACATGATGTGTTTGTGTACGCGTGGAACGGCGATTCGTTACCGTTAACTGTTAGTTTTCCCTTGACACCTATTGATTTAAACTAAATAAATATAATTCAAGACAATCGATTTAAAAATCGTTTATTTGTAGCTACACAAATCAAAATAATAACTTGAAATTATTTATATGATTAATTAATTTCTCACTTAACCCGTCGTGAAACATTTTTGAATTAATTCAGGATATTTAATTAAAATTAAAACATTCGGTTTGTTTCACTTATTTATATTTCGACCTTTGGTCATATTCTTGAAGAACTACAAAATACTAAAAATAACTTAACAAATATTAAACTGGTGTTTATTTATTTATGGCGTGAATTATTCTTCAAACAATAAAACCGGCATCAATGACGTCAACAAAAAATGGGAAAATATAAATAACGCGCGTTTCCAGGGCGTTTTCATAAGAAAAATCTATGTTTAATAAAACTTTAAAAATCCATTAGGCGAAGTGGAGAGACGAAGTGGAGGAATACATTTATATTGTGTATTGTATCAAGCGGTCTCTCCATTTTCATACGAAGATTTTACATAAATATGAACATTCTGCATGCGATATTCTCTTTTATTCGACGTACGTGAATCGGGAGCAAATAGAAAAATAAAATTTACTTGCAATTTATTTTACGGCAGTAAATTCCCCAACAAAATAGTGCTTCGTTTATTTCGTGCATAAGCGGATTCAATAAAATTTACATCTTATATTAATAAAATTAATCCGTATATACACAGATTATTTAGTTTCGTCGAGGAGTTTTACAAAATTCATGTTAAAGTATTTCAAGCGCTTATTCAAGTAATCTTAAACAAATCGCTAATTTTAACATACATTTTTGATATTGGCTATATTTAATTGATTGCTTTGATTATACTCAATGACATGCTTCTAATAAAGTTAATACTTGTTACGTTACACTCTTGATGGAAACAGATGTAATATTAAGCGAACTGTTTTTTTTTTTTTTCATTAACAAATCAAAGATTTACAAAACATTTAATTAAAATTGCGTTTTATTTTTCTTGGCGAATGCAATAAATACATCAAATAACCTCGCATTTCGGGAGTAAACAAAGAAAACAAGTCGTCGTACAGCTATATATATATATACATGATTTAATCAAATATTCAATTACTTCCCCAATCAAAATTTCCTCGTCTCCTCCTCTAATGAAGGCAAATTTAAATTAAAAGTTGAGCCCTATCCAATTAATAAAGGTAAAACAAACTAAAAACCGTTCGTAAACGACAAACTTAGTAATTTAAAACTTCGCGACCTCACCACACTTCATTATTACACAAATATTTGCATAAAATATATTCCGCACTACCGGAAGCAGTGGAGAAGAAGAAAAAAATGAAAAAAGAGAATAGTGTATGTGTATGTGAGTGTGTATAAAACTCGGATTCCATTATAACGTCGAAAAAGTTTGATAAACGCGAAGGGTCAAATTGAATCGCCTCCTCACACCGAAAATTCCAATTTATGTAATTTCGATTTCGGGGTGGGAAAGGTCATCATCTACTTATGTGGGGGTCAGTGGCGGGCATTGATTATATCTGCAGCAATTTCATAGCGGTCAGGAGCACAAGAAGATGTCGCACAGTTTACGACGTGTTAACCCTCCATCCCTTCGACTATCGTGGGGAAGAAGGGGTGTTTGTGTAAAATACCAACGAGGGGAAAACCTCCTTTATGTATCTTTCAGGCCGGTTTTAGTCTATTTCTGTCGATTTCGGGCTGATATGTTTGCTCTCGGCCGCCGTTGCTCTGATAGTTCGTAATGTCGATTTTATTCGGGGGGTTTTAAATGTAAAGCCCGCGGGCGTGATTCGCTCCCTCTTGCCGGCGCATCGAGCCATTAAGATTAATATTTAGATCGGAAAGTTCGCAGCGACTATAATTTAAATATTAATGTCTGTTATTTTATAATGGGAAAAAATAAGAATCGATTTCCTCTCGATGATTATTGTAGTATTGATTCCCAATTATCCATATAAAAATACGAGAACCCTTCTAATCTTTAATCAAAATATTTAAATGAATCCACCATTCAACTTTAATAAAGATAAAATGAAGTTTCATAAGAAACACTTATATAAATCAAGTATTTATTTAGAAGAATTTGATAATAGAATTCAATTTTGAATTCATAAATTCAATCTTTTGAATTGTTCTTACCATATGTATTAATTTAAGAAAAAACACTTGTAATAACTTTTCTTTACAACTTATAACTTGTAAACTATTGAAGTAATAAATATTTGCTAAGAAAAATTTTTACAATTGTTTTTCTTATATTAATCATTTAAATCAACTTACGACATATGGAATATGTAGTAAAATATATATTTCATATACAAGATTTTTTAAATGGAAAGATATCAGAAAGAGCCATCTTTTGTTCAATTTATATACTAATATGAATGTAAAAAACACTTCACTTATATCACACACTTGTTTTTTTTATTCTGTAACTAGTTTCGATATAGTAGTCATTATCAAAGGTTAATGTTTTATTTTTCCTTCAAATTAATAATAAACATATAATGGCTTCAGCAATCAATTATATAATTTATATACATTAGGTGGTTGTATGTATCTTGATATAAATATTTTTCACTATAAAAAGGTATTTATTCTGAAAAATATATATTAATCAAAATATTTGAAATAAATGAAATAAAACGAATTTGAAAATAATTGATTATTTTCAAATTCTTTTTATTTAATTTATTTATCCCAACACTATTTATACAGTTACTATCTAAAATATGTCGTTAATAGTAACCTATTTTATGAAGCTAAACACGTTTCATAAGAAAACAGTTCATTGTTAAAATATATGGTACATTTTATCCTGCGCTGTTTTAGACATATTTTCAATTGTTTTCTACATATTTCTTGCAACATGGCAATACCGTGTCGAAAGGAAGATGTTGATTTAGCAGCTCCAATCATCGGTCTACTTTTGTAGTTCTTCATCATTTCGAAACCTTGTATCAGCGAAGACATGCTGAATCGATCTAAACAAGAGTAAATAGTAAGGCGCTATGTCTAATAAGTATGCTGGTTACAGCAGAACTTTCCATGCGAACTGCAACAGTGTATGGTTCACAATTCTTGTAACTTGTAGCCAAGCGTTGTGCTGGGGATGACTTTGCGTCTTTTACATCGGTATTGCTGGTATTTTTTGCAATATTACGTAATTCAATTTGTTTAATTGACATAGGTAGACATCTGTAATAACAGTTCCATTAGGTTCTGGCAGTTCATAATACACCACACCTTGCTGATTCCACCATAAGCACAACAAGATTTCATGGCGATGTTTTCCGCTTCGGTGTAGATGTGAATGTTTCTCCTGGACTAACTCATGACTATGGACTTTTTTGCTTACGATTGTAACTAGCGATGAAAAGTGGATCCACGTTTCATCGCTGGTTACAATATAAATTGCTAATATTTAAATAAAATCCCCAAAACTATTATTAATATAAAATTGCTCATGACTCCTTTAGGATTAAACAACAAAACACATTATATATATAGTAAGAATTTTATTTAATTCTCTTCAAGCGTCAGTGAAGTATAATTTCGTTTATTAACAGTAAAAAATGAGAAAAATACGTGATATATTTGAGATTACTTGAACAAATGTTTGAAATACGAAATCGAAACAAATTTTCTAATATGTATCGTAGGATTATGTTTATTTAAATTAAATCCAATTTATATAAAAATATTTGTCGATGAGTACGTAAAGTTTTCTTGATTAGTAATATTTAAATTACAATTTATTAAAATTTATTTGATTTATTTGAAATTTTAATAATTTACCGCTATCGGATTTTAAATACATCGCATTTGCATATTTAATTTTGTTTGTGTTAATATATTTATCAATTTTATTAAAAAAAAACTGATAATGAGCAACTCGTGCTCGAAATGTACACATAGTATATAAAATACAGAAATGAAGAAGGTTAGTAATATTTATATTATATCCTTTAATAAAGAGTTTAATAATATTTTTATACTAACTTCTTTATATATACAAACATCTTTATTCAGACAGCAGAATTACAATTCTTTACAAATATTTATATTTACAATACATATTGATGGGTTAGTAGTCTGTCATGGGCTATCGACCAGAGGTCTTCCTGCCTCTTAATATATTTGTGCATGCTTTACGTAAAGAAATATTTCCTGTAAATAAAATAATCTAGTTATTTAATTTATAAATTAAATGAATCAACATTTCGGAATTTTTAATTAATTCAAAATCCAAAATTCCGAAATCCCCCACAAACACTGTTCTAATTCGTATAGAGTTATTACGATGAATAAATCAAAAATTATCATCCCACATTTCACCTCAGAATTCACCTTAAATTAAACCATTATATAATTCATTAATCCCAGACAGAAAGGCTTCAAGCCGTTAGCCGATTGTTGTTTTATTTAATTTCAAAATCCATTAAAATGAAATGTTTTGTATTATTGTATAGATATTGTTTCAAAACAGTAATAAAGATGTATAATAATAATGAATCCCTCATTCATCTTTAATAGAGATGCGAACCTAGTTCCGTAAAACATATATATTTAATTTATTAATAAATGAGGAAGGGTTGATTCCCAATCCACAGAAAGCAATTACACAATTCAAATATTTACGTTCGGATTAACATCTCTTTTCGATAATTAAGTAAAAATATTGATCGCCGCTGGCGAGCACCCCACGCAAACAAACGCTCGATTAGCAACGAAAAAATTCATAAGCGTTGTATCCGCATCCGCTTCAGCGTTACAAATAATATTTCATGATTGTTCATTTCATGTGTACACGCGTTTTTTTTTGTAGAAACAAGTTATTTGAAATTTAATTTAATTTTTACTTTACAACAATTTAATATGTTATTAATAACACTCTTATTGAATAAAATACTTAAAAGCTTTCATATATTTATTTTAATCAATTGTTTTCTTTTTCTGAAAAAACTACTTTGTGACAAAATAATTGTAGTAATTATATTTGTAAACGAGATATTTCACACTTAGGTTAAGAACTCCCACAAAAGGCCATGTAACCTACTTTTTATTTAATGTGGTAAAACGTTTTTTTTTTAAGTTTCATGAAAATTGTTATTATAAGTTGGTTTGAGTTTACGTGAAGTGTATAAAATTAAAATTTGGTTTATTCCCTTCTTCACTTTTAATTGTAGAGACACTATTACAATTGTTTCGACAATATAGTGGCATTATCAGGTAGATTATTAATGTCATTAATCATCCTCCTGTTGTATTGTAGCAGTATCTATAGATTTTTTTGGGGGAAACTGAAAATAACAATGTTTTAAAATTCTATCAAAACTTTAAATTCCTAGAAATCCCAACATCAAGCCAAAATTCCGAAATCCACCATGAACACTGTGTCAATTCACAGAAAGTTATCGCCGTGTATAAATCACGAATAATCATCAATTTTTTCATCACTATATTTAATATAAGGCAGAGCTGTACTGATGAGCGATGCAATCCCGAAACTCGTGTCTGCATATGGCTTTATATTTATTTATTTATTTGTTTCTTGCATTAAATATTATCGAAAAAAAAAAAAAAATGTTGCTTTATACAATATGTTATAGTCAGGCAAAAGTAAATGTCCCTTATTGAGCATTTCTTTTAAGTACTTATGTAACATAATTCAAAATATCATAGTAGTTAATACTAGTTATTACTTATTTTCAAATTCTTTTTATTTAATTTATTTAAGTAAGTGCGACGATGTGAATAAACCCTTTTTTCTATTGTTTTTATTTTATTTTTCTCAACAAATAAGTTACAATAAATATGCACAATATTAATTAATAATTTGCCAATAAAAATACACAGATTAAAATGAATAACTTGAAATCCTTGATTACTTTCGGGTTATTAGGCCATTTTTAAGAGAATTATTAATTATTTGTCCTTTATGCGTATAAACTATTTCTAATAAGAAAGTTTCAACAGTTGATATACAGCTATAATGATGCACCGTCTTAGTAAATTCATCATGTTCATATTTTGTCCTCTTTTTGGCGTAACGATGTTGAACACGGCGAAACGGGAAGTCCATGTATTCTCCGGAGCGTCCACAAATTATTTTAGAGACGTCACTCAAAATGATTTATCGCCGAAACACAAACGAGGATCAATTGGCTGTACTTGTGTGAATGGCCACTCGAGCCCTCAGTGGATATTTATTCGAGAGTTGAAGTCTCGCTCATAAACGCATCTTCAGTTCGAAGTATCATTCGTAGTATTTCCGTTTAGGACTCGTCGGCACTTATTAATCGATGGAAATGTTTCCTTTGCTGGTAATTTGTGGAATTTAAAAGGAAGACCATTTTATTCCTCCATAAATATATCGATTTAAATAAATCAAATTATATTTGTATATTATTCTTAATTCATATTTCTACTCGTATAATATAGTGCCATTTCATTACTTATCGTTTTATTGTTTTATAATTTCATACAGCAAATACAGCAATTTCTGTACATTCCTTTATAAAGACGATCAATGATCCAAACTAATTGAAGATTAAAATATAAATTAGTGAAACCGAGCAATTGAAAAAGTTCTTATCGTGTGATCTGTTGTAATAAGAATTACTATTTCAATTGCTTCCCCACCCACCATACTCTCCAGACTTGGCCCCAGCGACTACTGTCCTTTTGCACACATGAGATAGATGCTCAAGGGAAAGAATTTGGCTCAAATGAAGAAGTTATTGGTGAAAATGAGACCGGAAAATGACAATATTTTTGTATGCATATAAAATTGATTTTAATTAAATTTATTTATAATAAATACATTATTAAAGAACTATTTTTATTTACATAAAAAAGGTACATAATAAAACATTCGTTCAAAGCGAATACGTAGCAGTAAATTGGCAAAAGTGTTGGATTTAAAGATAAAGGGACGTGTGCGACATAAACTAACACATCGCCGACTCTGGGAAACGGAAAGAAAAATAGCTCGAGCACACCGTGAAAGGCTTTCGCAGTATTTTCCATAAAAATATCGAAAGGAGAGAACACGAGAATTGATTTTCCCTTTACCTGCTTGGCTAGCTTTCATAATATGAAACTCCAGCCGAAAAATATTAGGTTTTACTACACGGAATCTTTTCGGTGTAAGGAGGGTGTCTTATAAGACGCTGCAACATTTTGCTACCTACGTAGTAGCTGGGCGCAAAAAAAAATCCGACCGGGCATAAAAATCCTTTATATTGAAAATGTGCGAACCGTGTTTCGATCCGCCGTCCGAAATCGCTCGCTTTTCATTGCCCATAAGAAACTAATTCATAAAAATAAGTCATAAACTTGAAAGACATATTTGTTAACAATTTATAAATATTACTTTTATATTATATAACAAAAAATATAAAAAAATAAATTGCTTCATTGTAATATTTTTCATATTAAACTAAAATAACAGTAAGTAGAAAATAATTCATTCATTAAATTATTTAAACAATCAAATGATTTTTTACATTATCTTTGTACATTTGAATCAACATAAAAATGTAAAAAAATCATTACAGTGTACACTAATCAATTGAATGATAACAAGTCTTCTGTTATCATCTCGTTGAAAACATAAATATGTATTATTGTATATACAAATGTAAATGTACGATGTATTTTTATGAAGAAAGTTTGTATCAATTGAAAAAATATAATTGATATGAAGATCATAATAAATGGAAAATTTTTTGTTATTTTAAGTCACAACTTTTAATAATAGCCACTTTAAACTTTAAATGTTATATCATTTCCGTTACTTCAGAGAAACAAAAACCAAGTGTTCTTGTTTAATTTAATACTATTTTAATATGTTTAACGATGGGATAAGTGAGAAATCAATTCAAAATATGAGAAGTAATAATTTATACGTACCGTTTTTCTAATGTTCCCTGATAAGAATCCCCTTCTGTTGAAGAAGGCATACAATTGTTGACAGCAAATACACCTTAAAATTTTAAACTTATTTTGATATTTAAAAATTTTACACATATTTCATCCAATTTTCTTCAAAGGAATTGTATCTATTCATTCAAAATATTTCCTTGTTTTTAATATTCCTTATGCGAAATATATTGTTTATCACACATTGCTATATTAATAATATAAATTATATTATTTTAAATATAAATATTTATTATTTGATTATTTATTAATTAAACAAACCGGATAATACGAATCAAAGCTGATTTCGTATGTTATAAAATATTATTTAATTATATGTTTACAACATGTAATACATATTTTATTAGAGAAAATAATATATTATTTAGTGATATAACATTCATAGCAGTGTATTTATAACTAGGCAAATTACATCAATTATTATGATTGATAAAGTGCAATGTTGAAATTTACTATATTATTTAAATTAAAATAGCTTTATTTGGCTGTGTTTACTTTAATTAAAATATTGATTATATACAGTTTTTGAATTAATTAACTTTATTAATACAAATATATATATATATAATATGTATATATATTGGATGTGAAAGTTATATTGTGAAAAGGATATTAAATTAGGAGAATCTTCTTAATAATATAATGCAGTTAAACTTCATGCAATCGCAAATTCTATTAGCATTCAATTCATGCTATCATAATCATAGTTCTCGTATCTGTAATGTACTGTTATGCAATTTAATACAATCCGTGGCGTCCATATTTTATAGGGCGCGAGGAACGATTGTGTTCGGGGCGGATCGATAAATTTTCCTAATTCATAATTCATGTTATTCTCTTGTAATTCCACAGTACAGGCGATAAACTTTCATTAGTTAGCGCTTATCTCATATCCGAACTGAGTATGGAAAAATAAATCGGAAGAAGAAGAAGATATAAAAAAGGGGAGGACGAGGTGGATACATCTCCTTTTCCGAGCATATTTTACTTTTATTGGGTTTCGGGTCAGTTAAATATTAGTATTCTGGCTGGCGCTCAATAAATCTAATTCCGGACGGAATGCCGGATAATGTACTTAGATTTAATATATTCAAAGGGAAACATATTAGATACAAATTGCTTTGCGTCAGCTCGAAAAATTTATATTGAAATAAATTATGGGTTTTGATTTATTGGATGAATACATGACACTCTCTATCTGGATCTCTTCTTGCACGTAACAAACGAATAATTCTTTTCGAGAATATCATCAATCACATTTCGAGTCACCAAGTATATATACACAGTGAACATTTTATTTCGTTGAAGGAAGTCCTATGTTTATAAAAAAAGTCAATCAATATATATGCTTGCATATTCAAAAAATCAATGGTTAATTACATAAACAGAAAAATATAACACTAAATTTAAACTTGGTTAAAAAATAATAAAACACTTCATAATTTTTCTGTATTTTATTTTTTTTTTTTAAACAAGTGTTTTAAAATATGTTTCACCGAGTTTAAGATGAGTCTATAATTAAAAGAATAATTAAATAAGAAAAGTAAATAAATCGTGCTTATTTAAAATTACTTGAACATATTTCAAATAAATTATTATTCTATTTGTTGTTTCTATCGATGAATATCATTTTTTTTTGATAAAAGAAAGTTGTCGAAACCGCGGTCACAATTTAAAATAATAGTTTAATACAAAACAAAATTTAGAATTAATTTATTTTCAAAATTTAAGCATTTAATAAGATAATGGTTATTTGAAGTTTATTATTTTTTTATTTAATACATTTATTACTTCTTTATAAAGCCTCCACAATACAAAATATCATCATAATTCATCAAAAGAAGTAACATGTTTGAGTACTGAGATCAGTTGTTATACTTGCATTAAAAGTCGATAAAATTTAATTCCCGATTTTAATTCCCGTTTCGGGCATACGTGTTACAGGTTAGTCTAACGTCGTTATCGGAAAACCGGCGCAGATAAAAGATGTCAGGTCTTCGCCTGGCGTCGCTTCAATTGGCCGAAAACTTTTCAGCGTTTGGAGAGATGCAATTAGAGGTACTTGGGGATAATTTAATAAAAGCCCGGGAATTTATTTAGTGCTCACATTGCCATGAACTAATCTCTATTTTCCTTCTAAACTTCTCCAGCCAGTTTATTTTTTTATTCTTTTTAACGTCAATATAATTTATATGTGCTTTTATTTATGTCAAAACCAAAATGCATTGAAAATTAAAATTTATTTAAATACACAAATATTCTTAAATTAATAAATATATTCATTGCTAAATTGTAGTATCCTCAATATATTTTATAATAATATAATATTTATATAATATAATTCATATATGCAAATATCTTTATTCAGATCACTACATTTTTGAAGACCTACATATAGCGTTAATGACCTATGCCATGCAATAAAAATCGAAATTGATAAAGATTACAAACATTATATTGAGCAAAAAGAACTGAATATTAAAAGTAATCCAAAGAAGTTTTGGAATAATATCCGAAGTTTAAAATCATCAAATCATATCCCTGGATATGCTGATATGATGTCTTATTGTGAACAGAGATAGGATTCTGAACAAGAAAGAAATTATTAACAGCTTTGAACCTTGTTTAAAAGTATATAGGCATATCTTCAATTTCAAATTCAATCCACCAGAATTCTCCTCCTTTAATGTAACCTTGCAAATTTGTGATAAATCCAATGATGATGCCATTGACGCTGGAAAACATTTGAAAGCCAATTTTACGCAGGGACCGGATGGTAATCCCCCCTTCATTATAAAGTATACAATTTTATCTCCCGCTACTCCAATTAAACATATCTTTAACCTAATTTTGTCATTCAGATCATTTCCACAAATTTGGAGAACCTCGCGGATATATCCAGTTTTTAAGTCGGGAGATAAAAATTATAGACCAATTGCAATACTTAACAATTTTACAAAATAATTATATCGAAAAAACTTTCTTGTCATATTTCGAACTATATCATAGCACACCAGCACGGGTTCATTCCCAAACCATCAACAACCACAAACCTGGTTAATTTAACTCAGTTTGTATCAGAAGTTCTGGATCGTCGTGGCTAAGTAGACGTGATTTATCTTGATTTTAATAAAAGTATTTGATAGCGTCAGTGATGATATCCTATTAGGCAAATTATCGTTCCTTGATTTTTCTCCACTACTGTGTTCGCTTGTGGAGTCATATCTGGAAGACAGGACCCAATAAGTTGAGTTATGTGGCTTTAAATCTCCTAAATTTTCTCCTAAAAGTGGTGTTCCCCAAGAATCCATTCTAGGACTTTCATTAATTATCTGCATTGTTACAGAAATAACATCTAATATCCTGCTTTATACTGATTACATAAAATTATATTATGAGATTCGATCTCAGGAATATTGCCTAATCATAATGTAGGACTAATGGTAAATTGAGGAATGGTGTACATTAAACGACCTCTATTTGAATCTCACCAAATGTAATTTCATTAAAATTAACAGATGGATAATACGTTAACATTTGTAGATCTTATTAATGAAATTTGTAAATTAAGTTATAAATTTCTTGGCTTTGTACCACAATTCCAAAGAATATGTATTATACGTTTGTCAGATCCAAACTGGAATATTGTTCGTCAATCAGGTCGTCATTTATTGCACGTCGTAAACTTCAACTGGAAACAATACAATGAAAATTCCTATACTTTAAATGTAATAATACGTACCCTGCACAGAATTATCAATATGAATTTTTACTTGCGGTGTTTAATATGCCCTTTCTGGAGTTACGAAGGAATACAGCGTCGACATTATTTATGCTTAATCTAATTAATGCCCCCTTTTTACTTTCTCACACATCTATTAAATGCTAAATATACCGGTTCCTTAATATATCTATCTGAAAAGACAAACGTGTTACAATACTCTCCTCTGAATCGTATGATGAGATTGTGTGATTACTTAGATGATCTTGACCTATTTAATATTTCATCTTCCTCTCTACTTCAATAAATTATTTACTTGCAGATTTTTGTTTTCTCTATGTGTTTTAAGTTAACTTTTTAGTTTAAGTTAATTTTAAGTTTCTCTGTTAATTTTTGTAAATCTGTTGAGAAATAAATGTATTATTATTAAATAGGGTCGATCTTTATTTAAAAAAGTAATAAAAACTAAAATTTTCTAAATACAAATAAAATTGTGAGATGTTGTTATCAAAAAATGTTTTAATTTCCTATGGAGATATATATATATATTGTAAGTAAATTTACGTTTATTATTACCTGTATAAAAAAAACAACACACACACAATATATAACTTTAATGGTTTAAAATCGTGCTTACATTAAATATACACGTGAAAACCCATTGTCGATCTTATCTCGGATCTGTAAAAGCGGTACAATTACATGCAGTGGATGCATATATGCAAATGAATCCGGTTTTAAGAGATCCGAACAATAAAACAAAAGATAACCGTATCTAATCGCCATCTCTCGGAGTAACTGCTCGTAAATTCATACAAGTGAATATAAAATAAACCCGTACACGAAGTATGTGAGCGGAATGCAGAAACGGGCTGGTTTTAGTGAAGTGATTACGCTAAAACATTTATTGATGGGAGGTGAAAATTTTTGGAAACGCAATCGGGACAAGAGCCGCGGATCGATAGGTGCTAAATTCACTGGACAGGTGACAGTTCGCTGTGAAAAATGGACGTGTTCGTTCGTGTCCACGTTTACGCGTGCTGCGTCTATTAATTAGGATTTGACAATTGTTGCTCAGGAATAATGCAATTCTTGCACATGAAAATAAGAGGTGCCCTTAATTGTTTCAGCATTAAATTCAATTGCAAATACTTGAATCCATAACGTAGATATTTATTTATTATAAAAATGGTTGTCCTTTTTCCCACTAATTTTACGTTTTATTACCTGTATAAAGAAGAAGGAGAAATGACAACGATTTTTATTTAAATAATTAAAGACTCAACAACTAACAACCAATATAAAGAAGATTACGTAGAAATTTGTTACACAGCGTTGAAAATTAAAAAAAAAAGAACTGTCAATGGTGGAGGCTTATTCTTCGTTATACATCGTAATTCACTAATGTAATAATTTTTAACTTTGTATAACTAAGACCTTATTTAGCGACTATATTGAAACTTTCAGTTTGAAAATGACAAGATGAAATTTTCGAAACTTAATAATGTCTCAGTTTCAGTCAAACAAATCGACTTTAGATTTGATCAACACAAAACGACGAAACAAATATTAATCTATAATATATTATGAAATTTGTGACGATATAATATATCGTTAATAGTAATAATAATTATAACACAGAGAGGGTCAGTTTGAAATTTAAGTCAATTTTAAAATCAAATTTCTTCAAAGATAAGCACAAAATAAATAATGAAAAAAGAGATATATTTACACTATAAATATTTTTTTTGAAAAATAAAAAAATCAGTTGACAATATAGTCAACCAAAACAGTGTAAAATAATAATAATTGGGGGAACCCGAGCGCCAGGCAAAAACGCCTGCCACGCACAAACGTCCGTCGCTAGCCTGACATTATTTCTACTGACAGATGGCGCAGCAACAAACGTGAAGCGCTTAAGTTCCGAGCAGTGGCAAAAATAATTCAGAATCACCAGGCTTCCCCTTTTTCCTAAATCCACACCTTTACGCAAGATTAGTGAGTTTATCAAGGCGGCGCCGAAAAGAAAGGCACACGCCCACGATAATTTAAGCTACACTTGCTTAAAAAAGATCCAAAAGGAAGCAATAGTTTTCTTGTGCAATATCATCAACTCCTGCCTTGAAACAGGTTATTTTCCAGTCACATGGAAACATGCGACAGTCATTTTAATCCCCAAGCCAGATAAAGATCTGAAATTCTCCGAAACCTGAAAAATCACATTCCGATTTTCGAGAAAATAATTCATGCCCGCCATAACGAGTGAACAAATGACCACCGCATTATTCCCAAACCATCAGCACGGCTTTATCAAAGGCCTCCACCCACCAACTGATCAAAACCACTGGTTTTATAATCACCGAGTTCGATCATGGTCACAACATTCTGTCAGTACTTCCCGATATTGCGAAAGCATTTGACACAGTTTGGCATGAAGGACTGATCTACAAACTCACTTCTCTTAACTTTCCTTATTGTATAATTATGCTGCTTAAAAGTTTAATCAACAACCGCACATTCTCTGTCCTCCACACATCATCCCTATCTGCATCTCGCAAAATGACTGCGGGTGTACCACAAGGTTCCGTGTTGTCTCCTTTGCTTTATAATATATCCGTTTACGACCTACCGGTCACGGCGAATGTATTATTAACGCAATTCGCGGACGACCCCGCCTCCCTGTACAGAGATAAATACTTACCTTTTATGACGGTCAAAATCCAAACAGCCCTCGACAATTTTGAGAAATTGGTTAATGGCAACACTCCGTTAACCTGGAGAAAAGCCAAGCCATCCTGTAAAGGAAAGCAGGAAAGTTGCCGAAAAATCTCTGCTTAAGAGATATTCTCATTCCATGGGTAAGATAAGTGAAATATCTTGGCTTACAAATGGACCGTAGATTTACGTGTAACTCACATATAACTTCTATTATTAATGAAGCCAATGCTGCATTCGCGCAGTTAAAACCCCTTCTCCTTAACCGTAGAAAACTTTTACTATCTTGCAAGATACTCCTCCACAAGGCAACGATACGAACAAAATTGACATATGGTTGTCCTGCTTGGAGGAGTCTCTCTCTCATGCAAATGCGCAGACTGGAAACCACGCAGAGTAGGATGATTAGGCGATTAGTGCTCCGTGGTTTGTCAGCAGTGAGAAATTGCATTCCGACACCAAAACACCGAGAGTGAAAGAACAGATCCGTCAACTGGCGAAAGCCCATTTCTCAAAGTTCTAAATAACTATACTCCGTGATCCCGTTGAACTCTCCACACTGAGGGGAACCAAACGTCTCCACGAGGTTGATTAACCTCAAATTTCTCGGTCCTTAAGGACAAACGATCGCTAACCACCAAAATCCCGGCTATCAAGCCAAAATTCCGAAAGCCGCAAACCCTCCATTATGTCATAGCTATAATAGGTTCATAATGCAACCTTTAGTTTACTTTTTTTTTAGTAAAAAAAACATACCCTATCATAATCCTGTCAATTAAGTTCTGGCGGGATTATGGAAGGGATGCAATCAGCATTTTTTATATCACTACTAAACCCCCACCCCCTTGAAAAAATAAAAAAGGATCACCAGTCTCACCTGGCAGACTCATCACAGCCAGCCAACTCGGAAAGTTCACCGCAGCTTCCTGGGTAACAATTAATACCAACCCCTAGAAGGGTACATCGTGGTAGCTTCCATTGACGCCATGGAAGAAAATTAGTCTCCTGGGCCGGATCAAGAAGACATAACCTTCAATCCGTACCAGCCAGCACGGCACAATGACAGCCAGCACTGCACCGCCAGCATCTACAAGCTTCGCAGTAATCATTAATAGAGTATGCTTCAGCTTCAACAAGAAGATTTTAATAGATGATACAGTATTGAGCTCTATCTATATAAATTAAGGTGTATATTGAACAAGTTCTGGTGTCCACCATCTTGAAAAAAGTAGTTAAAAAACGCCATTGATTTTTTTAAGACTGCTCAAATCTTTCTTTCTACCGATAAGTCAATTTTACATAAAAATAAATCATATTAAATGGAAGACGATGCAAACGCCATCTTTTGCCTATTTCATGTGGCAACGATCACTAGTTATCCATACGCTAGATGAATGGTGGGTGAACATTTTATTAAATAAAAATAAATTGTTAGATTTTTTAATTGTATACAACGAATGTTAGATCAACGAAGATAGCGGATGCATTAAAAAAAATATTTAGGATTTTCTTTATAACATGAAGATTAATTGAGATATCATTTTGAAAATTTGCTACATAATAATATTCAATATTATGAGCAATGAATTTGTGTAAAAAAATATTAAATTATTAAATATTTACACACATACAGCATTTTAATGACAATACAGTGGAAATCATTCAATGTTCGATTATTAATTTATTGTAATTTGATTCTATTATAACAAAATTAATAAATTAACAATCTATTGACCCTCGGTCTTTTAGCCAGATTATATTTTGATACATTCAATTAAAGGATTATTAAATATTATGTCATCATTATTAATTATTGCTGTATTAAATTCACAACTATATACATACGAGTATTAATTATGATAATCCGTATCTATTAAACACTGTTTAGAGCGCACATTGTACATATATTAAACTAATTGATCTAATAACACTATTTATCAGAATGCACGTGATCGTAAATAGACAATATTAATTTTCATTAATAGGGGCTTATACAATGGTTCATTGACTGAACGTTGAATTAACAGTGTTTTTTGAATAATTTAGCTACTCATTGGGATTTTTAATTATATATATAAAAAAGTGGACAAATTTGAGTAATTATAGCATTGCCTAATCCATGGAGTGGTGAATTTTTCTATGCTCGCCATTTGTATCTCGGAAAATATATGAAATACGAGGTCGCTTATATTAGGGAAAGGTGGCGGATTTTAATGGCAATTGAAAATTTGAAATAGATATGATTATTTTGATAAGTTCCCGATTTATCACGAAAAAAAAAACTGAAAATTGTTACTTTATAAAAAAATAATGACTTCCCTGCCATTGGCGATATTTTCATCAAACTTGACAACTATATTTTTCAACCTTCATTATCGATTGGTGTTAACAGAAATATTCTAGGTACTCTAGATTTTGAGTTATAATATTCATTTGTTTTTATTTACTATGGCAGCCATATTGGATTTTAATACTTTAATGTAGACTAAAAAAATAGCTTTTCAAAATGGTAACACGCATAACCTCTGATTTCCAGAGAACCTGTCGAAGTTTAAAAATAAATCGACCATAGTTATTTCTGTCCTGATTAAAAATTTATTTATAAATTTAATAAAAACATGTATATTTTAAGTAATCTCTGTCCTTACAAAATGTAACAAAAAAGTAAATTTAATCATAATTCATACATATAAAAGAAACAACAATGAAATCTTCCGTGTATAAAGGACGTATTAAAAAGGGGAATCAAAACGATAAACGTTTGCATTAAAGGCCCTGCTATCTAATACGATTTCATTCGCAATAAACCGGTTTAATAATAAAAAAATAAATACAGTATACACGGGAATGTTTTATATCCGTAACGACATCTCGGTCCCTATTTTATATCCCTCGCGTATCCGTTAATAATTATCTCATAAACGGGATGTAAAGGTGAAGATTAGGATAATATTTTAACGCGTGAGAGGGGGCAATAAAAAATTGAACGGGTACGGGGGGCGCGTTTTGAATAACTAAACAAGATTATGGCACAGGCTCACATATATAAAACCGACTGTATCATTTTACATCTCACTTAATATCTCCTGGGGGTGTTTATTTTCTGGAGACCTTTTTTCTTGCCGTCTGAACCGCATTTGGAGATTCGCGTAAATTGCGCGATACGCGTTTAATGGCTTTTTGTGCCCCCCACTTTTATTTATTCCGATGGAAATATTGTCAACAAATAGGTTGATGTCTCGTATAAAAGTTTTATGTATTATTTCCGCATAACGGAATGGCCGTATGAATAAAATTCGCATGGGCTTCTTTTCTTTTATTGATATCCGATAATACTGTTGCGTAACATTCAAATATAAATCTTTGCTAGACTTATGTAACGGCATAATGGAATTTTCTTTAAATAAACATAAACGTGTATTTCAAACAATATCTTTTCCATTTGAACAATTCAAATTATACAATACCATAAGTATATATAAGTCTTAATAAAAGAAAACTCAAACACTTCGTTTTTTTCATGATTGAAACAGATCTTTGGTTAATCGAGCGATTTCTCACAATCATCTACACTAACTTATGATTACGATCGAAAAAATCGTACTTTTAGAATATTTAATAAAACGAAGTGTGCACATCTTTATTCGTGTAATTTTATATACTTAAATATTATTTACAATGTACATAACAATATTGCGAAATGGCTCGATAGCTTTGAGCCTATATTTGTTTTGTTCTTGTCATTGTTTTCTTACTTGTCGTGATCGTTAACGTAATTGTCAAAGTTCGTATTATTTGGTGAAATGAAATGAAATGAAAAATGGTTGAAGTAGAAAATTTATATTATGGAGGAATACTGTAGTTACGGGGTATACTACTATTGTATTGATATTAATTAATGGAGATATGTCCATATATTTCTTCAAATCTTTATAGTTATAGTAAGTATTTAAATAAAAATGGTTTTCCTTTCTCCTACTTATTATAATTTTTATTGAACTAGATATACTTCGGAAACTATTCCATCTTCATTAGTTGAAGTCTTGATAAATATAAATAATACATTGTAAACACTACAACAACCTATTATTTATATTTATCAAAACTTCCACTACTGAAGATGGAGATATAGTTCAATAAAAATATTAATAAGTAGGAGAAAGGACAGACATTTTAATTTAAATAATTAAAGTCTCCACAACCAACATAAAGAATATCACGGTAAATATCTTTATTTCTGTATTAATGAATTTATAATCATGTAAAATAAGGGGAGTAAATCATTCCACATGTGAAGTTTTAATTCATTATTAATTGAATACTCAAAAACCAATCATTGTGATCACACAGGCAATTATTTTTACAATTGTTTTGTTACAAATCCATAGTAAATTTACAACAACAATATAACAATCAAAATAATTCCATTCAACACATACAATAATGAAAACCCTCCGATGTTTCAAAAGCGAAACGGGGAGGGCTTTCTGTATTCCCCATCGAACAAATAAAATTATTAATATCGCGTTCAATTAATTTTAATTAAGTATTATTAATTATTAGCACCAGAATGTCTTCATTACGACGCCCCAGATTTATTCCAGGGGAATCTATTATGTTGAAATGGATGCTCGTAATGCTATATATATATATATATATATATATATATATATAGGCTTCTGTAATTTTGCTTTGTTCGCGCAAGGTGAATTTATGCGTAAGCTGATTTAAGTGCTCCCGAATTGGATTCTTGAGTTTGTTATGTATGTTGATAATTTGCTTAAGAATCGACTATTTGTTTGGAGCGTACACTCGAAATAAAACGAAATGTATTGTAATAATTTAAATAATTCCTTTATAATGATGTTTTTTTCTTTCAATTTAAGGAATGGTTCTTTTTTACTTATAAATTTATAAGTAACATACATATGACGTAAGTGCCATCTTTTGTCTAATTTCATGTGGCATCTTTTAGACAACCGAGAATCGCTGTTTCGTCCACTAAAGGAAGGTGAACTTGTCTTGTTTATGAGAACCCGATACAAGATCCGCTCAATCGCTTTCATCAAGATATTGCATATGGAACAAACTAGTCTGATGAGGTTCGAAAAATCAAAATCGCCATCACTGGTCATCCATACGCTAGATGAATGGTGGTTGAACATTTAATTTATAAACATAGATACGATTAATAAAAATAAGTATCGTAAATTTAAATTTGTAAATCGCCTTAAAATACTTTCAACTGTATAGATTATTATTAACGCATTAATCTCATATTTAATGAAGTATTCAGCCACCATTCATCTAGCATATGGATAACTAGTGATGGCCATTTCGGTTTTTCGAACCTCATCAGACTAGTATTTTTTCAAAAATTTTCCACGGTCAGCAACCCCGAAAACTTTTAACAAACGTATCTACTAATAAAATGAAATATTACAATGTTTATTGTAAAAGTATGCCAATTGGTCATCGTCAAAAGTTCTTTCTGCTTGGATTTTGTATTTTCGCCTTATCAAAATATTCCGAAAAAATGCGATGATCGTCTATGTCAAAAGTACCTGTCTGATATGTATCATGTTCACGTTTTTGAATTGTATTTCTGAATAATTGTCTCTATGTATAGGGAAACAAAAAACGATTTATTTAATAGTTCCCAAGTATAAATAATGGATAATTGATGAATTGTTTAATCCCACAATCACGCAATAAATACGGAAAAAAGTAACCCTAGTTAATTTGAGTTACGTGCGCGAGCCGCTAATGTAATATGTGTCAAAAAATGAAAATATCGTCCAGATAAAGGGGATTATCGAAAAAAGATTAGCGGGTGTCACGCGATGCCGGTACACACCTATCATTTAAAATATTAAGGTCAGTGTTACACGTACATGTATTCTATATTGCCGACAGTTTGAGAAAATTGTTCGCAACAAATAATCACCAAGAGTATTTCCGGGAATTCCTGAGAGGAGGATTAAATGTTTGGATGGAAAATTCTGTAAGAGCAGTTAGAATAATGTGTGATAAAAATAATATGTACAGGGTATTTTTTTGCATAAAGATAACTTAAATGAAATAAATAAGTTTGGAAAATAATACAAGGTGTACAGAAAATGAGTGAAAACCTTCAGGTAACTCAATACATTAATTAATTTTTAATAGAAAATCCAAATAACAAAATGTTGTATGGTTCTTCATTGAGGCTCACAAGGTCTTCGGAATTTTAAATATGTGACTATAAATTAGTATTGTTTTTTAAATATTTTGTAAAAAATCAATAGTATAAACAATCAATTAGACCCGTGTAGAATTCCATTGATGTAATAGATTAATAAATCGGATATTTTTACAATTTTATAACTTCATCAGAAGCATCCTTTTATGAAAATAGATCTGGCAACGACGCACGCTCGTTTGTAAAAGAAAAGGTGTATGCAACACCTCCAACGGATGGTGTAGCAGTTATAAACAGGATAAATGCACACTTGTTTGATCCAGCGTTGCCAAATGTATAGTTCTTTTAAGTGGCCCGTGAGGCTTAAGGAAGGACCGTGTGACTTATTTTCGTTAATATTTTTGTCTAAAAATTAGTCAAAGAGTCACGCTACCTAAAGCTTTTCACTCATTTTCTATACACCTTGTATATATGCTTTAATTCTATTAATTATATTATTAATTATTTGCACAGACTTTTTATTCTCATTTCTTTTATTACAAAAAACTTTAACACGTACGTCACTGGATTTTAATCAATTTTATTGTTGCAGTTTTAAAGGTAATATTGGTTTAGAATAAACTAATAGCGATACATACTTTTTATATATAACTTTAAAATAAATATTAAAAGTACGTGGCTACCTAGCATAGATATTCTTTACGATTATCAAAAATTCATGACATGGCAAAATCTCATCTCTGGTCGATAGCCCACACAGACTAACATAGGTGTTGTTGATTTGTATATTATATTATTTGGCATTGTCAATATAGTCTGAATAAAGATGTGCATATACAGGCTGTTTCAAATTCGAGTCTCACCGTGAGGACTTTGATTATGATACTTTTGGAGAATTGCATGTTGATTAATATCCCGTTGAGAAAATTGGACCAAATTTCTTTGGAAAAGTATTATTTTTTTGGTTGAAAAATAAATAAATTTAAATAAAGTAAAGTACAAAAAAGTAAAATTAAAAAAAAAAGAGTGGAATAGAATGTTTAGTTTAATCTGTAGAGCATTATTCTTTGCATCCTGTGCTGCAATTTCCCCGCACGGATCAAAAAAAAAAAAAAAACAACAACAGAAAGATGAGATTTTCTTTTTTATTTGTAGCTTACTTGAAGTAATATTTTAATGCAGTGAAGACATTCTTTTGTAATCTAATGATGGCGTACCCATTTTATTAAGCATGTTAGGTTTCTTGTGAACCATCATCAAATTTTTATTTCTTATGAACGCAAATTCGTTTTTTTATCGTTTTATCCTTTATTTCTTCTGATTACAATGATATAATATATCATTTTTAGTTATTGATAATGAGTGTTTAGCACTCGAAATGTACATCTAACGTATAAAAATAAAAGTGAAGTAAGGAATAAAAAATATTTTTAATTGTGATTAAAATCTCTTCACATAACTCAAATTAAACAACTAGTAAATCATATCTCTATTGTAATTAGTTAAACTTTTTTTATATTTGCTTTATTATAAAGATGCACTCATTTATATCAGCTTGATGGAAGTCATTGGCTGTCAATATCTAATATTGGTGAGACTCGAATTTGAAACACCCTGTATATACACATCTTTATTCAGACTAGATTGACAATACCAAACAATATAATATAAAAAACTACAACTATGTGTGTTAGTCTGTGCGGGCTATCGACCAGAGGCGATTCTGCCATGTCATGAATTTTTGATAATTAGAAAGAAAAAATGTAGCTAGCTATCCACGTATTTTTAATTTATATTTAATAGGCTTATACAAAATCCGACGTAAAAGACTGATAGACCTAAGACTATCATTTGCGAGTAAATGTTGAAAATTCCAACGATAAAAGAGACGACATTAACAGACAAACAAAAAATTGTGAACAAATTTGCAGATTACTTTAAAGACACATACCGACCGATAGAAGACGCTTCATTTGACAATAAATTCCAACAACATGTAAACGACTGGTACTATTTTTTTTTCTTACCTCAAGCCATCCACATGATGCTATAGAAGAATTGACAGAAAACAATTATTTTTAAACTTTGCATGCAAAAAAAAAAAATATTGCCTGGGACACGACAATATAAGACGAAACATTTTGAAATTCTTCACACTCAAAATCCATTAATGCATTATGGAAATCCTAAATTTCTGCTATAAATACCTATACTTTCCCCCAGAATGGAAAATTTGTATCTCCAAACGAGTCCATGATCTATCCCTCACAGCCAACTATCGACCTATCACCCTCCTCTCTTCCTCTCCGCATAGCTCTCTACTCAACGCAATCTTTCTCCCATCTCAATTATTCGCTTCACACTACTCTTTCATCCGTTCAATCTTTCTTCCTGCTTAATTAGTCCTCTTCATATAACTCTCTCCTCCACTCAATCTTTCTTCTACTTAACTCTTCTCTATACGCAACTCTATTCTCCGTTAAATCGTTCTTCCTGCTCACATCCAGCTACCGATCTAGCAACCTCCTCATAGTCATGGAATCCCTCCTTAAATATAAAAAAAATATACCATATATCACATCTCCTTCCAAAGTACCAATTTGGATATCTCCTGCAAAGATCAACCATCCTTCCACTCTCGCTCCTTATCTCTAATATACAAACAAGACACCTAGAAGGCTACTGATCCACTGCCTTATTTTTAGACATTCAAAAGGCTATTGACTCGGTATGACACCGACGTCTATTGTACAAATGTTACAAACTTAATTTCAAGTAAAATTCCATACATTTACATCACAAAAGTTCACCCCTGAACAAGGTATGCCCCAAGGGTTACCTCTTTCTCCTCTCCTATACAACATCTTCTGTTTTGATCTATATAACCATAATCCTACTTATTGCAATCCCGCCTCATATATTCTACAATATGCTGATGACATAACTCTAATCACACATGCAATCAACCTGCCCAAAGCACTCTAAACCCTGCAGCGGCTTATAGATTCACTCCAACTGTGGTTTGCAAAATGGAGAATTAAGGTAAACCCAAACAAATTCTAGCTCTTCATTCACGTACTAGCACTCCTATTCCAATTGTCATCAACATCTATGGAAAACCCATTCCCCGGTATCCCAAATTAAATACCTTTAACCCTAAACTTGATTTTAAAAAACACACTGCCATATTTAAAAACAAAATTACTTCTAGAACCAAACACTTCCGTAGCCTAATATACAGACATCAGGATATGTCAACAAATAACGCTACCAAAATTTACAAAATGATATACAGCACCTTGTTAGATCCATAGATCCATTCTTTCTATAACATTCCCAATTCCACCTTTCACAACATACAAGTGAGTGAAAGTTCATCCCTAAAGTCCTTTATGAAAATCTGACATCCACTTAAACCACTCTATCTAGTACCCCCTCTACAACCAAACCAAAGTAAGCCCTACTACCGAAGGCATACATTCCCTATCCAATAAATTCTCCACAAAACGATCTAACCTCCAAATACTCTCCCAATTCTATATCGCTAGAAATGACAATATTATTCCTAAATTTAAAACGCCTTCATACACTCATAGGAAGCTCAAAGTAATTTATAACACCATATCATAACCTTCTAACATTTCCTACAACAAAAAACATTAGTCGTGGCAGAAAGGCTGTTGGTCGGTAACTGATTGTCGTTTCATATAATATTATAATTTAGTCTGAATATATTCAATTACGCTTAGAATAAGGTGACATAATTGTGTACTAAATTTTATTCTAATTGCCTGGAAATCCATAACACTATATACAGTCATTGTTTGGGTTCACAAATTCTCGAACAACTTTACTAAATTATACTCATTTATATGTTTTGGTTACTTAGCTGCATTAACTCAACCTCTCTAAGACTAATAATTTAATAACAAAAATTTATTTCTCAACAAGCTGAGCCTAATTACGGATATATATCGAGCGTATAACAAAAATCGACTACGAAGTTGGCGTTGGAAGTCTCGAATCATGTCTGTACTAAGATCACACGCGTGTTTTAGATTTTCAATGCCAAATTCGTCATAGATTTTTGTTATACGCTCGATATATATAAACTAAATTAAATATAAATTTATAGTGTTAGTATAGATGTAATTAATTATAATAATGAGAATACATTTTTGTACTTTAAACTGAAATTAGATGATGACGTTATTTCCATTGTTATTGTCATTATTAAAGATTTATTATAAAACTGAAAGTATTTTTTATATCGGTGCATTAGTGGCGTTAAAATTAAATAAATATCAATTATAGAAAGTGTAGGTGTTTTTTTTTGCTTATTTGAATAAGTTTCAGTTATAAGAAAAAGTTAATAAGAAACCGATAAAAAGGACGTTGTCTTCAGTTCAGAAATTTATGCACGAATCCAAATTGAATCATCCCGATCGTAATTAGAAGGGCCGCGTAAACAAATAATTTCCAATTAATCGCGGCGGTGTTGCTCCTCTTTGATGAAAATCTAAAATGTAAATCGGCCCTTTCGGTGGGGCGTCTCGTCAAATTTCCCTTCGAATTTAATCCAGCCCCGCGCGCCGATTTTTTCCCCTCCGCTCCCCCGCGTTCCGCCCGAGCCGTCCAAAATAATGAAATATGGCCACCTCAAAGCTGTTTATGAGCTGCTGCGGTTTAATATAAAATCCAAACTTTTGGGCCGCGAACGCGCTTGATGTATATTCTTTAAACTAAGATTTAGTTGACGTTTTTATTTAGTGCTTTTACATAGGTGTTAAATCCCGTCCATATATCATGCGTGACACACACGCTGTGTATGCGCGAATTTTCAGTAAATTATTTTTTGAATAATAAATAAATAAACGATTTTTTTTAAGTAAAACATATTTACTTTTATAAAAGCTTAATTTTATATAAATTTTAAAGTATACAAAATACTTAAAAAATAAATTCACTTGCTCACAGTTATTTAAATAAACCAAATAAAAACAATTTAATATTGTTGCATTATGCTTCCCGTTCACCTCCTAATCTCCGAAAATTGTCTCCTCCACTGAATGTTTCTTCCTGTCATCTCTTCCTCTCCACTCTATCCTCCACTCAACTTTCTCCCAGCTCAATTCTTCTCTCCATATAACTCTTTCATCCGCTCAATCTTTCTTTCTGCTCAAGTCTTCTCTCCGCACAACTATATTGTTGCATTATGCTTCCTGTTCACCTCCTTATCTCCGAAAATTGTCTCTTCCACTGAATTTTTCTTCCTCGCACCTCTTCCTCTCACCTCTTCCTCTCCACATAACTCTGTCCTCCACTCAACTTTCTCCTAGCTCAATTCTTCTCTCCATATAACTCTTCCATACGCTCAATCTTTCTTTCTGCTCAAGTCTTCTCTCCACACAACTCTCCTCCTCTCAATCTTTCTTAATGCTCAACTCTTCCTTTCCACATAAATCTCTCCTCCACTTAATTTTTCTTCCTGCTTAACTCTTTTCTCTACAAAATTCTATTCTCCGCTCAATCTTTTTTCCTGCTCATACATAACTCGCTCCAGAAATCAATATTCCATCCTGCTCAAGTCATCTCTCCACACATCTATATCCTCTTTCTTCCTCCACACAACTCTCTCCTCCGTTCAATCTTTTTCCCTGCTCAACAACTCTTTCCTCCATTCAATCTTTCTTCCGGTTCAACTCTTTTCTCCACACACCTCTTTCATATATCCAATCTGTCATGATCATGATGATACTTTTTATGGGGAAGACTGAGAAGTTTAGTTTATGTAGAAAATATTGCAAACAGAGAACAACTAGTAGCTAGAATTATGGATGCCGCAGAAACTATTCGTGCTAATCCTGAGACTGTTAGCAGAGCTACCACTTCCAGCAATTAATTGAATAAAGCTGTTTCTTTTTAAATGACCTGTAAATTGGTAGGGAATTCCTACTACTACTTGTTTAAAATCTCAAATGCTCGATTACGATAGCGTTTTGGGTGTAGGTTCATTAGATATTTTTGACTTGAAATCATCCCAGCAACAACTCCCAAATATGGCAGTCACGTCGTGGGATACAATGTATATATTCATCTTGGATCCACAATAGACCTGAAAGAGAATTGTAGTAGAGGCCAGAAATCCAACTAAATATTATATATCATTTTTTGAGTTGCCAAAAATTCTAGCCGCATCCAATTTTAAAGTCATGCCATTTTCACAGTGGAACATTTTGGAAGAATATATTTAAGAAGATGAAACTTGAGTTGTAAGCAATTAAATATTAATTCTTCTGACACACTGATGAATATTTACTGTAATCGCATTAAATGTTATTGTAACCTCTCAAATCATTGGAAAGCAGGAATTGTATTTAAAATATTGAAATACTGTGCTGCTAATATTCAGTTATGAATTATGCTTTAGTCGATAAATCTAAGTAAGAAAATTAATAGAAATTATAGAGGTAAATTATACGCAATAATATATAGATTTAAAAGGAATATTTGTATACTGTGTATGTATGTACGTCTCGATGGTTCGATCCTTAACAAATCCAGGACAGCAATTCCGCTATACACATCACATATGTCGCAGCGCGAGGATATACGATACACGATATATAGGGTATACGTTCCAGTTTCAGGCAAGGTCGTAAAATTTCAGCAGCAGAGATTCGCAGAAGGCAGAAGTGGAAGTGGAAGTGTGGAAAAGGGGCGAAAAAGGAGGACGCGTCGTCTCGGCTGCTGGCTGTTTCTTCCAGGCCCCGGTTTGCAGGAATAACAGGAATGGAAGGGAAGTATCGCGCGCGAGGAATGCGACACACATGGTGATGTAGAGCGGGTCCCCCTTAAATTTGCACCGCCGTTAAATCTCGGATTTGTTTTATTTGTCAGTCCGCGAGACGGAAGAATGCTTTTAAGTGATATATTGGAGAAGTTTTGGGAAACTGGAAATTTACACTGAAATGTGAAATTAACTTTATTTTGACGCCGGCACGTTTGTTTTCTTTGTCTCCCCCCGTTTTTTTTAGAAACGGCCTACATTTTTGCTCTCAATACTGGACGTATTCTGGAATGTTGTGAATAAATAGAAACCGTAGAAAGATTCTTTTTAAATAATCGAACTTAATCAAACTTTATAATACACTATTTGGCTGCAGGGTCGTAGAATATGAAAAACCATTACTTTTTTCTTCCGGTGATTGCAATGATGCATAAGAAATGGAAATGTCCATTTACATTTTCAATGGTTTTTGTATATTTATATATAAATGAAGTAAAAAAAACATATATATTTTTTTCAAATAAATCATCGAATACATCGGTCATGATATATTTCACGAATTGGGAAGTAGTTGTAAATCAAAATGTATTGTAAAGACTCTGCTTCAACAATTTTTGTGAAACTTAAAAAACGTGGTTTTATTTACAAAATGATCCATATTTACAAAATATTATTTTTAGATAAATATTTAGATAAAAAAATAAATTAAATAAAAAGAATTTGAATATAATTAATATATTATTTCTTTAGCTACTGTGACAATTTGACTTATATTACATAAGTACTACAACAAATGTCTAATAAAAGACATTTGTTGTTGTATAACAATACCATATTGTATAATTAATTTATTAATTATTTTCAAATTCTTTTTATCTAATTTATTTAAATAACTGTGATCAAGTGAATAAATCCCCTTTTCTATTATTAAAAAAAACATTGCCTTGATGAAGGCGGTTTAAAGAGTCTTGTGTCGCGGTTAAATAACCTGATATTTAAATTCATTAAATGAATTTCACTTTCTGTTCTCATAAAAAAGGACAAGTTCGCCTTCCTTTAGTGGACGAAACAGCGATTCTTGGTCGTCTACCTTGTAGACCCAAATCTTTGACGATGCCACATGAAATTATACAATAGATGACGCTTCCGTAATCTCCAAATTATTATGGATCACTTGATTATTGTTTGACTATTAGTTTTTCATTAAAAAAACTGACTTGCTTCTGTCAGACGACCATTTTCAAAGTTATTACAAGAATTTAAAAATATAAAACAAATAGTCAAACAATAACCAAATGCTTTTTTTAACAAAGTTTAACCTCAATGAATGAAAAAATATTACAACTATTAGATGATTCTACAATTAAAATTATAATAAATGGAAGATGACGCAAACGCCATCTTTTGCCTAATTTCAAGTGGTATCATCAGCAATTAAAAGTTCAACTTGTTTAAAATGAATTAAGTTATAATATTTAATGAAGTAATTGATAAAATTTTCCATACTGTATTGTTTACAATTGTTTAATTTTTAGGATAATGTTTAATTTTAAAAATACAACCAATTAAAGAAAATTAGAAATCCAGAAAAAAGAACAATACGAAACACGCAATCCTCTTCAGAATGATAAATGTATACGCACATGAACAAACAAAAAATCTCGAGACGAAAAAAAAAAAAAAAATAGAAGGAGGAGAGGCGTGTAAAAATGCGGTGGGTAATGGCGGATCGCAGATGGAGAAAAATATATACCCTTATCCGGTGTATGAGGAAAAAAGGATCACAAATATATATCTTATTTTAAAATGCGACACGGACTAGTTGCAGGAACGAGCTCAATTTATAAAGGGTATACATAATGGAAAGGATCGTGGATGCAGGACGGATTCCACCTAATCTAGATTACTGAAAGTTTTACAGGATTCCAGGATAAAACCGTCGTCCTGAAATATACTTTAACCGTAGATTATAAAAAAATAGTGGGAGGGAGAAAAGTCACTCGCTTTTTTTTTCTTATTTCGTTTTTTAACAACAAAAAAAAAACGTAGGGATCGAAGAGAATAAATCTCTATAAGTAATTGTTATTTGGATTTAAATAAATAAAAAATAAATGTGACGCAATTTAAGTACTTTGCTTGATAGCGGCAAGCAGTTTTGCAAAAACTGCATTTATTAAAATAAAAATTAGTGAGATATAAGTTATTGTGTTTTATACAGGGTGTCTAATAAATATGAAAACTACAATAAAATTGAACGAGGAAAATTACTGGACATGACCAATAAAATTAATTCGAGCGATCCCTTTTTCCATCTGCAAAAATTACTTACACTGTATGTTTTTG
Organism: Philonthus spinipes; assembly: GCA_963082785.1. Classification (NCBI taxonomy): domain Eukaryota; kingdom Metazoa; phylum Arthropoda; class Insecta; order Coleoptera; family Staphylinidae; genus Philonthus; species Philonthus spinipes. The sequence goes on along the minus strand of OY720307.1, from coordinate 17,042,983 downwards.
GCAAACATTTATTGAAAAATAAAAGATATATTTAATGAAGTTTCTAGCTTCACATCTCTGTCTCAAAATTGTTTGATGCTAGATAAAGCTAAATCAAGAACGATAAATTTAGCAAATATCTCTTAAAATTTAGCGGAAGCAATTGATAATTATTCTCAAGTTGAAGTTCCGCGCTTTTGTACCATACATTCAGTAGCCAATCTTATCCATTATTATTTGTCGAACAACTTATGTTACATATTTTCTAATGGTTTCCAATACAATGAATGTAATCCTTCTGCAAATGCCCCGCAGGGTAACTACCCTGGTCCGCCTCTATTTAATATTTTAATTAATCACCTGTTAAGAACGCCTTTTTACTCTTTTTCCTTTCTACCGTTATATTTAAGGAGTTGAATTTTGTTTTCTGTTTCTGTACTTCTCTCGCCATTCTATCTATCTTTCCAGTTTATGGTCTTTCTTTTCGCTTCTTCACTAATTCTGTTATTCCATGTTTTCCTTGGCCTTCTTCTGTAGTTTCTTCCTTGGGCAATGTCATTGATATCATATAGATGAGCAAATAATTTAGTTCCATTTATGACTACCAGGGCGGCAGCATTTTCGTGAGGCTCTTTTCCTTCGAGCCCAAATTACTCATGAAGCGCCTGAAATATGTGTATGTACAAAACAATAATTGTAAGATGTTTTGGTTGTTCTGGATTATCAACTATATGTCTCTCTAAGTTAAAGTATTATAATATTCATAATGTAGAAACATCTATTTAAAAAAAGTATTTTAGAGAATATACAAAGTTTTTTTGTTTAGAATTGTGGAGGTTATTATTAAAGTAAGGATATTTATTTTTAAAAATAATTTCAAAAAGATTAAGTTAAGATAAAATTTGTACAGAAATACATTTAGCACACATGTACATCATATCCATAAATTATACTTAAAACAAACTAATACCGTTAGTTTAATTACAGTCATTTCAAAACTTTCTTAACGCTAATTATCCCAATGGGCGATATCATAATAGTTGCGCAAGTTTGCGTTTTATGCGCCTTATAAAAATGTGTATACTTTTATGAGGTGTTTCATTTACATAATATTACGTTTAAGGAATGGTCTAATTACCAGAAATGTTAAACACATACTAGCTACTTTATCTCGAATGTGCACGGCTAAATTAAAAACAATTGCTCAGTTTTATGCGTCATGCGGAATTAATTAATTCAAAATTATGAAACTGCAAAATATATTAAATTGTGAAAAATATTAAACTGAAAATAGAAAAAGATAATTTATTTCGAACGAAGATCTTTCCACTGTTATAAATAGCGTGGATATAACGTTTGGGTTTAATCTATTTAACCGTTTATGCGCTATCGCCGAAACATACCGGCATTCTTTAAAACTCGATGGAATGGTCTTAAGGGATCACAAAATGTGCATGTCCGTTGAAAATGGCGATTCGAAAATTTTCATGATCACAATACTTTATTTTGGACAGGGGTCCGGAAAAAGTAAAAAATAGGCAAAGATGTATTTCCAATAATCTATTATAATCATTTAAATGATTTGATGTAAATAATATAGGCACTAAAAATGGATTGTAGATGTTTCTGCGTCGACTGCATATATAATATTTGAAAGAAATAATATTCCAATAACGGTGAATAGAATAAAAGGGTTCGAAACGACCGATATAAAAAATCCTCTTCAATAACACAGGCTTAGAGTATAGCATAAAACTTTTAAATTGCACCTGTTAAAATGTGGCCGAGCGGTGACAAAGATCAACACCACTTGTCTTCACACCCCACTTAAAAGACGGGTCACGGAATCTGTTAACCTACTTGACCCCCCGCCAATTTTAGTTCCTCCCGTATAAAAAATTAACACTTATCCTTTGATCCCCCTTTCTATTGATCCGCACACGAAAAAATATAAAAAAGCAAGCTCACACTACGCAATGCATGCATTCGCAAACAGCGGAATAATTTATTAGGCGTTTTCATAATAACACAAATATTTACGAGTGGTTTGAATAAAAATACAAAATACCCGAGGACGCGTTCGCATTTGTTATTCATACACGTACCGTTTCCCCCGCAATAAAAATCACATTCGAATTGCATATAATTTCAGCCCGAGTAAATAACAAGCTGCATTGTAAAAGAAAGTCTTTCGGCCCCGAGAATGAAATATAACTCCTTTATTTTCGAGTTTGATGCAGGCACGGGTCAAAGGGTCAAGCAAATTAAATTAATCAATAGCACATGTCACGAACGTCCTTTTACAATGTCCTGCAGGACCCCTATTGATAAGGCTCGAACCCGTCTCTGTGGAGGCCGTTCAATATCCTACACACTCATTGTAAAACGCTCGGAATTTTTATGCGAGGCATATTAATTAAGTTCGTGGAATATTTTTCTTAAAAAAAGGGGGACTTTGAAAAATAATAATGAAAGATGCGTGGGTTTCGCTTGTGTATTTTCGTGGAAATAGTAAATGAAAAATTTGCCAATAGATCATACAAAAATATTTCATCTTTAACTTTTCTGAATTGAAAGACTTCTCGTCGATATGATAATTATTTAATATCGTTGAATATTGATTGCTGTAAATTTCATGCTGATTTTACACTTTCTATAAAATCTATAGCAAATTCAACAGCTTTTCATTACTATAATTATAAGTCAGATTTACTCACTTATAATTATTATTTTTCGGTGTACAAAGAAATTCAGATTTTAAATCGATTCAAATTACTGCTTCAACTAACTAAATCGATTTCTATGGTATTCATTTCAGCTACTCTGAGTTATAAATAATTTACGAAATAAGTGGTTATCGTAATTTCTTAATATATGTAATTTATTTTTGAACTACTTAAAAAGTTTAAAGTCGAGCGCTTTTATGAAAATAGAAATTTATCGTAGTAATGTACTATAATTTATATTTAAATAAAATACTTATGAAGTTGTTTCATTTAAAGAGTCATCGTATATTTTTTCTAACTAAATACAAGCCTGTTTTAATACACTAAAATGCGAATTTTAAATAAATCACCCAATATAGCCAAGATTTCCTTTAATAAGCAATCAATCTCTAATACAGGCGTCGATTTAGTGAAAAATAAGTTGCGCCCTCCCTCCTCTCTCGAGAATTCCTTTTAATCCTCAATGCAAATAAGAAGGCTGCGGATGATGATCGAGTGGCGTTCACGACTCTATCAATATTCCGAGTGCAATAAAAATACGGTCACCTCTTATCAAATTCCCTTCGAGCACCCTCCAGGTATTATTAGTTCCTTTTTCAGCGGATGGCGAAGGAAGTACTTTTTAACATTTCAGTTTCACCGGCGCGCTAATAAAGTATTCCTCTTATGACGGCGCTTCGAGAGGTCTCCACGAAATTCACCGCAAAAAATAAAACTCACGAAATTTTAAGTTAATGTAATTACTTCTTCGTTAAAATTAGATTGACTTTTTGAGATATTGGATAGAATTAATTAGGGTTTAATTAATACTTGGGAATAAAATAAAAGTAAGAGAAGTTGTTGCTTCATATTGCAAATGCTTTGTAAATAACATTCTTCTAAAAACAAGCACTTTTATTTTTTCTGTGAACAACAATAACAGAAACACAATAGTAATAGCAATTCATGAAAATTTCTTCAATATAGAAAAATATTTAATGGTTATCTAACAAATAAATCAGATAAAATATAAGGTAGAAAGTGACGAAGTAAATCAAACAATTATTGTTTTATAATTAACAAAATTTACTTAGTGACTCAATGTACTTTAAGCAATATCTTATATCAGATACATTAGATACATTGACCACGTCTCCTTCAAGGAATAGCTTCTTGGGGCGATTGAACGTACGTATATTGAGGAAAATTAGTTAACGTAAATTAATTAAAAATAATTTGAAAATAATTAATAAATTATTTCATCTTTAGCTACTGTGACATTTTAGTTAACGTGATAATTGACAAAGAATTTCCACGATTTTAATATGCAGTATTAGTTTTATTTAATCACATTATACTTAGTTTATGTATAAAATGTTTATTATTGAATTAACTGTGCATGATTACATGTTCTCTTCATTTAAGCCAAACATGAATTTTGTATCATTTCATCAATGATGAGTTTCCTCGAGTTTTGATTATTTATTATTGGACCTGTAAACGTTTCTTCACTCGATGTTTCTTTGTAAAAATGCATATATTTGGGTATACAATTGATGATATCGAAATGTACATTTGGTGCAAATAAACATCAAGTGGAGATTTTGTAGTGCTCATCAAACATGACAAGTGAAATAATTCATAATATGCGTTACACATAAAAAACAACTATATTTATCGTAGTTAATAGGTAATATGTTATTGCTTATTGCATCTTCTAAATGACGTTCTTCTTGAAATAATTCTAAAATTTATTAGATTTAAAATAAAGTAACAATAAAGTACTTTTTATCACTTGCGAACCATTTTTTTGCAGTAGAATTATTTTTATATTTTTCATGAGTTTAAATCAATCCCATGTCAGATGGGCATGAAAATAATTTCGGGGAGAGAAAATAAATAAAAATAAAACTTTCGAGCACACAGTAAGCACTCGAGGGATGGCAACTCATCTGGCCCTGGTAATCCGGCCGGCATTAATATTCATACTTGGGCATAGTCCCATCCATGTGTGTGTGTGTGTGTTGTGTCTCCTGACGCGCCCTCGGCAATACACACGTTCAAACCGCGCAATGTTGTTCTGTTCCGTGAGACACAAACACGCCGCACACATTTGCACTACAAAAGACATTACATACGTGAGTCTTGACAATTATGCGAAATTTCTAATTTCAAATTTGATATCCGCCGCTATCTAATTAACAATTCATTCCAATTTGCTGACGTTTGTTGGGAACGTCGCAGGCGGATTCCGGGGCCCGCAAATATTTGCCCGGTGTGTATCATCCCCGGCGAAAACTACACACAACTCGCTAGGCCTATGCAAACTTGCTAAGGTGGACTAGATGAAGCCATTCTCCATTAACGTCCTCTAGGATGTAATTATGATAAATTCCTTTAATCCGTTTACTTATGCATCTTAGGGAAATTTTAGAATAAATTACTTCTTATACAACTTTTGTTACTTCCCCCATATGCTACGAGGGGAGTTCTTTTAGGTAATTTTAATGTGCTTTCAAGTTCTTAATTGTGTTTTGTAATCGTTACCGGTTGTTGTAATGTGTGTACACTAAATTAAGACTATAGCTTCTACATCCCAAAAACAAATGGGCATCACTTTTCTTATAGAAAAATTAGTTTTCACCATTTAGATATTATATATAAATAATTGAAACAAATCCAACCATTATTTGGGTTTTTCTATCAGAATTTCCAAACCTTCTTTCTATGTTTGCCACTTTTACTCATACAATCCGCAATTCCATAACATATCCATATCCATATCCTCTCTTATATAGTAAACCTAAATATTTGAGCTAGTCCACCCAAGAAATTGAAGAAATTCCAGTGTACAACATTGAGATGTATATTGAATTTAATTAAATATAAGTGTAAAAGAAACATCTCTGATGGGATTTGAACCCATGTCTCCCGATTTCTAGCCAAGTGCGTTACCAACTAGACCATAGAAACATGTGATGTTAAATTTCATTCATTTATATTCAATTCATACAGACAGTTAGAAAATGGGTAAACATGGGTTCAAATCCCATCAGAGATATTTTTCTTTTCACTTATATTTAATTAATTTAAATTATATCTGTGTTGTACACTGGAATTTCTTAAGTTGTATATATAATTAAAAAAAAAGGAATATCTATTTAATTAGTTCATCCACTCTATCACTTTAGTTTTTCATTTTAATAATATGTGTTAATATGTTTCTTCACATTCACATATAAACTTCATTTGTCCATATATCTGTCTACCCTCTGTAGCATTACACCCCATTACGCCATGTGTATGTTATCCGATAACATTTATGCTATAAAGTTTTCAATTATCCGCATGTCTGTTTCCTCCATATGGTTTATATATACATTTAAAGGTGACAGCGGACAACCTTGTCTGACTTTCATTTCATTTCATGAATCGAAGGAGTTTAGAGTATACTCCTTCGATTCATTCTATCCCACTTTTCCTTTTATCTAGTTATACAGTATATGATATGTAGCTTTCAATTCTAAAATTACTGTATACATATTTCTTTTCACTTCTGTCACTCTCTCAACCATGTTAGCTAGCTTAAAAATTTGATAAATGCTTGGAAAAAAATTTTACTAATTATCCAGCCGCTTGGGTGAGTTGCTTCCTTACATCCAGTGGGACCACCTTAAAATAAATGTATGTAAATCAGACCTTTTATTATAATTTCAAGAAAAGTCAACCTTGGAAATATGTACAATGGTAACACAGTTTATCCAATAGCATTTATAATGGAATATAATGGAGTGCCCAGTTAACCTGATGTCATTTGACCAACTTGTTTGGCATCCTTTTAATTTAATACTTTTTCTGCTTTTGAACGGTTGTGAGGCCCGTTTCATCGATGTTCTAAATACCTTCAGCTTAAATATTTATATCCTTCATAACACTCTTCAGATATTAATACAATATATCAACATTCTTCTTGGCCAATATGTTGTTCTAGAATTTATTTGAAACAAAAAGAAGCAAAAACTAGGCGAACTTCCTAGTCCCGAAGAATTTAGTATCGTTTCTTATCAAGAAGCTCACAGAACACCCAAAGGCAGAGCCTATGTGACAGAAATGTTTACAAGGTAAATTATACCACTATTTAAGTATTTTTTTGTTAAATTGTTTTGAGATATTTACAGTTCTACATTCCACAACAAAGTCTTCCTTGGAGATCGTAAAGTGTTTAATATGAGTAATTCCCAGTGTGATGAGTTTATTGGTTTGAAACCTTATTCAAATCCTTAGGAAAACAAGGAATTTCATTTGAATTTTATTTCTGTTGAAACGAAGAGAGTACGACGTCAAAATAGTCTACCAGATCCTTTACCTCCATAAGATGTTGATACAATATATCTACAATCTTTGTGTCGTAGCTCGCGAATCTACTTAGACTAGTTGCCTCTGGCATTCTCAAAGAAATGTTCTTATTGCGGGCATAAAACCCTCGCAACAGTCCTTTGATGCGGTTTCACTAGTATTTCACGCTTTCGGATAGTTAATATTGCTACTTTATGTAAAATTATGTGCAATTTCATTGCTACCTTCATTTTAGACCGTATTGTAATTTTAAGAGAGTACGACGTCAATATAGTCTACCATATCCTTTACCTCCACACGATGTTGATACAAAATATCAATATTCTTCATGTTGTAGCTCGCGAATCTACTTAGACTACGTGCTCCTGGCATTCTCAAAGAAATGTTCTTATTGCGGGCATAAAACCCTCGCAGCAGTTCTTTAATGCGGTTTCACTAGTATCCCATGCTTTCGGATAGTTAATATTGCTACTTTATGTAAAATTATGTGTCAATTTCATTGTCACCTTCATTTCAGACCGTAGTGTAATTTTAAAGCATGCATGTAGTATTGGGCTAACACAGTTTCTTTATCATTTGAAAATTTGTTTGTTTGATTCTTTTGTGGAATAATCATTCCTTTTGAAAGCATACTTTTTTTTAAAGACGAAGGGTTAGGCTTTTCGGCATATCAAACTTTTTAGCTGTAAGCCGTATATCTTTCCTTTATCTAACATCATTTACTGCTTCATCAATCAGATGCTGAGGTATTATTTCCCTATTGGTCTTCTTTTTATACGTATGACGCATGATTAACATCTAAAAAAATAATTATTTTAAAATTCGGGCAGGTTTCGGACAGTGTACTAAATCTGTCTCCCCCGTGTGTTCCAAGTCCATAAAATCTAAGCTCAAATTTTATAAAGGAATTTAATTAAATATATCGCGCAAGAGGGTGTTTGTGCGATATTAATTAAATTCCGTAATAAAAATTGAGGTTACATTTTATGGTTGTTGAATGCGATAATGTATGCTATATATAGTACATAATAGCGTAGCTCCACTGATTTTGTTACAACTATTTATAATTCTAGTCAATTAATGAAAGTAATTTAAATAGAAAAGAGTATTATTTATTCACTTGGTCACAGTTATTTAAATATATTAAATAAAAATGATTTGAAAATAATTAATAAATTATTTTCACATTTAGCTCTGTGACTTTTGACTTACGTTACGTAAGTACGTTAAACAAATGCACATTAAAACAACTACTTCCCGGGCAAATACCCACGCCCGACATTGAATTACATAATGTACACCCGCTATTGCACATCAATAAAATATTGCATAATGCAACAAATTTTGATCCGAGAAAAATTTCTTTAATGTGAAAACAACAAAAGGAACGTTACTTAATTTAAGGCCATCTGCAAAGTAATTTAAGGTGAAAACTTACAAAAACGTGGTAAAAAAGTCAAGTTTCTTCTGTAAAAACAACTAACAACAGCACAGCAGCGTGCCAAGAATACACGTGATACTAGACGAGGAGGTTATCTAGTGGCCTGGTTTGGGAACACTGCATGCAATTTAAGACGATAAATTTTAACCTTCCGCCTTTTCCCTACTATCAGAGTCCTAGGGAGGATTTATGGAAGGACGGGTCTAAATCATCCCTGAAACTCCGGTGATAACCTATGTTCCTCAGCTTTCTTGTCAATTTTATCTTTAACTATTACCGTTGTAAACATAATAAATATTTCCTAATAATCGAATGCGTTACCTTAATTTTCTTCTTTGTGAGTCAGGCATGTTGCTGTTGTCCTCCATGTTCTGGTATCTCCGCAATCCCTTTCCACATTTTGTTAAGAAAAGTATGCATTTTTTTCATATCCCCTTTTTGATTTTGGAAACTCTGCATTCTCTTCCTACGTTTGATTAAAAAAAATCATGAAATTTCTTTATATCCACTTTTCCAATTTTCTTCCACATTTCCGTTTTAAAACCATCTAGACCAGCGACCTATCGTACATCCTTGAATCCCCGTTTTTAAAGTCATTCACTTCTAACGCTACTCTAGATCTTTCTGTATCCACTTACTCCCCGCTCATCAATTTATATATACGTAAATATAATTCCATTTTACACCTCATTTTCCACTGTTTTAATGCCTACCATATATCCCTATTATTTCGCTATTCCTAAATTACTAAATGCAATTTATTTACTCAGTTATGATTCTCTAAAGTCTGTATAATTCGACAAAGCAATCAAATTCTCTGCAATTCATCATCTAGGATTTGTTTAGGAATGAACAGTCTGGGAATCAATCGAGATGACAGTTAACAGAAAAAAGGATTTATTCACTTAGTCACAGGTATTTAAATAAATAAAATAAAAAAAATTAGCTACTATGACTTTATAAGTACTTAATACTAATTTATTAATTATTTTCGAATTCTTTTTATTTGAGATGACGCTTTACTCATACTTAAACATTCATGGAGAATTTTGAAAACACAAGTTTCTGATATTCTAGCAATAGCTGGAAAATTTTACTTGAACAGTCACTCAACAACGAATCTTACATTTTTTTATGATGTTTGAGTCTTACTTGATGAAACTTCATAATACATTATTTGTAAATAAAACAACAGCTTATTTAAGTTCAACACACAAACTTATTATAGAGACATTGCTACAATTTTTTCGCCAACAAAGTGGTATCATCGGGATTAATGATTAATGAAAAAATGTACTGCAACCCATATTGTTCATTAATCATCTGCTTGATGAAACCACTGTGTTTTCGAAGCAATTGTATCATTGACTCTACAATAAATTTTATGTAATTTGAAAAAAATGTTATTTTATTTACAGGTGATGTTTTTTGATGATGTCTTCAGTTACATACAGTATAAAAGATTTATTGAAGTATGGGTGGACTTTCTTTCCCATGTTTGCGCCTACATTTAATCTAGTATTAAGATGAGCAGAATATTGAAAACATGATATATATGTATATATATATATATATTAATATGAACATTACCAGAAAATGAGAATTTTGTTTATGGCAACATTTTGGCAGTTGTCAGTTGACGGTACATCAATTAAATTTTGATCGGTTTTATTTCTACGCTGAGTTTGAGAGTTATTGCTATTTTAAATAATATACGATAATTTTAATTTCTTGCGATTGTTGACATTATAGATGTTACTCTTAAGAAAAGAGAAAATACCATTATGCTTAGTGAGTATACCTCAATAATACAGATAATATTGCAATGGAATTTACTGTGAATTTTGGGTACTGTATATTAATTGTTCGGTAAATCCTAGTTTACTCATCCTTGATGAAGATCAAAGTAAAGAACGCAAAAGTGCCATAGAAAGAGCAAAAGATCCCATACACCGAAAGGTAAAAGGGAGAATTACTCAATCCAATTTCGATTGGATATCGCCGAATTAGAACTGGAGCCAGTCCAGAGGAGAGAATCAGTGGAAGAGGCGAGAGACATTGTCTTATCCCTCGCTAATTTTTGGAGTGTGGTGCTAGGACGGGTTCTCTCAGTGATCGATTTCCATAACGATGGAGGTTGTTGTCTCTAGTATGATAAGAGACTGAATTGGACAAAAAAAAAAACAATTGGACCGAAAATAATGAATTTCTATGATGAGATATACTTTGTGGTGTATATTATTATTTTCGGTCCAATTGTTTTTTTTTTTGTTGTTGTCAACAAAATTCGTTGGTAAGAGAGTTCTTGAAAAACTTACTCCATATTGTTCAATAACACAAACATTCAGGGACATATTTCGCAATGACCATTGCAGCAATGTCTACAATAAATTTTGTAAGACTTAAAAAACGTTCTTTTATTTACAAATATTAAAGTGCAATTTAAGGAAATTACTCTGTAATAGGGATATTTAAGTAATAAAGCTTATTTTTAATATTGTTTTTATGCCTTGGTGGATAATTAAAAAAAATCCGTTGTACACAAAAATTATTTTTGTGATTGAAATAAAAAAATATGTAATAATTATTTTATATTCGTTTTAAAAATGTTAGGATATTTTCTGATAAATTTTGTTGAATTGAAAGGCAGGAACAATTAAGAGAAAAAATGGCATCATCGATTCGCCGATAGTTTCCGTAGCACTTAATTAAAATGCGAATGAGTTATGCGATTCGGTTAAAGTGGGTGGAAAGCGAAAGGCGTGAAGTTGAGCTATACGCTCCGTGAATCGGATTGCGTTTTAATTAAGATACCACAACCAGAAGAATATACCATTGTGTTTTTGCGTTTTGTGTTTTCTGTTTTGGTGGGATCGCGTGAGGAGTTCGCGTGCCGCGCTAAACTCGCGAAAAGCGAAAATACATTCCCGCCGCACGATCGTTAATGGACAATAGAGTGAGTGCAGGAAAGAATGTTAATGAATGGATTCGGTTCGTATTTCCGGCCGGCACAAACACCGCCGGATTAAAAAATCGTCCGGTCACTGATTTATCACCCGGCCGCTGATAACGGCCAATGATGAATTGGCTCGTTTTCTAAATCAAATATTCAATTCATTTTTCATTCGTTGCGGGTGCATCTGGTCATTTATTAAATACATATTTTTTTTACGAGCGCCAACCGTGTTTTTCGGTTTCATCCCCGACCATTTTATTATCTCTATAAATATCATATTTGTTGCTGGAATTTAAAACGATTACTGTTATTCAATATTTATAGCGAACAAATATTGTTATCAATAAATTATACTTCTAGATGATTTTAAATAAAATTATTTAAAAAATAAGAATATTCAATCATACATAAATTATATAAAAAGAATTTAAATGTAAATAATTATCAATCAATCATTTTCCCTTTAGCTCGACTTACTTTAAAGCATATATATATATATATACATTAAAACAACTACTACTCGGGCCTAAACCCCGGCAGACATTGAATTACATAATGGATACTTTTTTTTTTAATTTAATTTATTTTAAATAACTCTGGCCATGTATTGAAATTAATATTTAAGGCAACTCTCTCAACTCGTAGTATTATTCATCCACCTGGCGAAGTCACTGTGTGGTGAAATAGTTCTAGTACAAAAAAACAAACTAAGCGTTTTATTAAAATGATACGATGGAGTTTCAACAACTAACAGCCTCAGCGATACAATAAAGAAATCATTTTTTCTATTATTATAGAATTTCTAATTGATAAAAATAAACTTAACTTACTAATTAACATTCTAAGTTTTTTGTTTAATTAAACTCAGTTTTAAAATATAAAATTGTCCTTTACGACAATTGATTCGCACGCTTTTTCGGCTTCTTCAGGCCTTAAGAAACAATTGTTGCGAATAAAGGACAAATTTATATTAAAAAAAAACTTAAAATGTTAACAAGTATGGACTTTCAAAAATTAACAGCATCAACAATTAAGTTATTAAATTATTAAAACAAGTATGCATAGAAAAAATAACTTCCCATGCAAATACAAATCAAATCAAACAAGAAAATGATTAATTAATTGATTTTAATAATTAATTATTTATTTTCTATATTGCTAGTGCAACCTTGTGACTTACGTTGCATAAGTTCTTTAAAAATATAAACATATATTGAAACAACTACTTTTCAGGCAAATACCCCGCCTGACATTGAATTACACAATGAATATTTGCTGCTGCTTAACAAGTAATTGTACACAGGCTCAAAAACTGTGATTCGAAAATATTTATTGCAAATAATAAAAATCGTTACGTAATATATGGCCATCTACGGGCACGTGTTTCGGGATTTATTTTTTTTGCGATAACTCTGCTTTATAACCTTTTATAGTTGTTAATCATTGAATTATACAATGGACATTCATGGACAATATGGTAAGAATATTAAACAAACACTCTTTACACTAAGTTTTCCTTTTTTATATCGTATTTATTAGAAACTAAACAAAAACTCCTTACACCTAACGGTAGAAAGGAAAAAAGATTAAAAAAAAATATTGTAAAATTTACATTAGGTATAATGCAATAAATGTTATATAATATTCTTCCTAAATGGCTATCGACCATCGGTCTTTCAGCCAGGAGTTCATGTCTTTATGTTATGTGAGTCTGTTAGTCTATGATGAGTAATATGATGAATGCATTAATACCAGTTTCAGGTTCTTTTATATACTCATGCAAGGTGATATATGAAACAAATAAGAAAAATATTGGTGTAATTTTTCTGATATATACTAAAGACGATGAGTCTTTCTGTCAATGCAACAATTTGTATATTAATAAGATGTATATCTGCGTTTCCTCTTTTCGCATACAATTTTCAATAAATAATTTAAAATATATCTGTACTTTTTCTTGTTCCCAGTTGATTCATTAAATACATTTCAGGAAGTAGGAATAAGCAAAGAACTATTCGTTATTGAACAGAAGAACTTTCCCGAAGAAAGTATTGCGGCCTGCGGCAGATGTATTGGTCGAATAACACTCGTTTAAGGGACCCGAAAAACTTTTTCACGTTCTCAGATTCGAGCTTCCGAAGTTTCCTTTGTATCGGAAAAGCTCGTGTGCGTAGATCCCATATAAACTAATGACATGTCGGGATATATAGGTGTCTTTTATTACATTCACATTGTTGTAATTGAAATATATATATATATATATATATATATATATAGTTTATATTTTTAAAATTTATATATAAAGAAATCACATAATATAATACATATATCAAAATATTTTTTTATGCATAAACATATAATTCTTCTTCGCCTGTTAATCGGCTATCAACCGACGGTAATTCTGCCCGCCTTCGGAAATATCTATCTATGGCTTGTGTTTAGAAATACGAAATGTTATTTAACTGTTTATGTCTCTGACTTTGACATGATGTGGATGGATTTTTCGGTGTGAATGTGGTGTTTGTGATGTTAGGATGTTGAGACGGAATTGAATCGGATGGATCTGGGATAGTTCATACGGAGGGTGTTGGAAGGGTTGTGAAACCGGTTAAGGGGGTGTCTGATTTTAGTCAATGCTCTTATAGCCTTTCTGCTAATTCTAAAATGTGGAGGGAATTTTTATTTGTATTGTGGAACATGATAGTGGGGTAATATAAGGAAGGGCAACAGATCATTTAATGACTGCAGCGTTGGTGTTTATGCCTTCTTGTATAATTTTAAACATCTGAAATGTGTCCCCCTCTGTTTGACCTTTGTTTTTTAGAGGTTTAGTGTGAAATTTAAAGGAAAGTTACACCTAAATATCTAAAATGAGTCGATGGGAAGAAGATGTGGTTGTTAATGGTGGAATTAAAGGAAGAAGAACTTGGGCGATGGTAGGGGATAAGTAGCTGTGATTTTTGTTCAAGTTTATTAAATTACGTATCTGCATATAAAAGAGGATATACCGATTTGTATAGGAAAGTAGGATTGGGATTATAAAGATGGTGGACAAGAAGGCCATATAATAAGGAAGATAGAGAAGAGACTGCTGGGGAGTGAATGGAGAAGAAACTAATTGTTGGATTGGAGGAATCCATTGTATAGAAATCCATCGAGAATGTTAATTAGAACTGATGGGAGAATAAGGGAGATAGAAGGAAGGCGAAAAGCATTGCTGGGGAGTGAATGAGGAAGAAAATGATTGTCGGGTTTTGATTTGGAGCGATCTATTTTACAGAAAACCATCGATGATGCTAATTAGAAATTATAGAATATTTAATATCATGCAGCAGGCCTCGATGCCGAACGGAGTCTAAGGTCTTTTATATGTCTAAAAATATAATCGCGGACTTTTGGCCGTTAGGGCGTGCTGCTCGGCAGTTGGAGATTAATATTGTTAAGGGAATGGCACTGGAGCGGTGTTCGAGGAAACAAAATTGGTAAAGTGCAAATAATTTGCTTTAATTTTCGATATATATTATATTAGAGACGAAAGTAATTGCCTTGTTTTACAAACAATATTATTTCAACACTCCATTTTATTACGAATTTTCCTTATTACTCAAAACCATTAGCGAATTAATGAAATAACAACAAAACGAAATCCCGACCAATTCTTTTTATCAAATCATCAACAACAATCATATAAATTGAAGCAGAGGAATAACAGCGAAACGCCGCATACGTAATTTTCATCAAACAATAATAAGTCAAAGTTTAAATTACAAACACATAACGTGGGCGAGCGTGGGACTGTTTACATGCATAAGTTAAACCCGTTGTAGCTCATCTTTCAAAGCAACTCGGCTCGTATTAATTAATTCAGGAGATTATTTAACCCACCTTTACTTTCCATGTTTTATTTAAGGAGGGTCAGATAATAAGCTGTTGACGTTTATTATTTCATGAATTCCGGCCGAATGGCGTAACTTTTTATGGAACGGACAATTGTGTGCATTTTTAATTGATACTTGGACCTTCCTTTAAATAAAATTAAAATGCTAGCAATTGTTTTATACTACTTACTACCTGTTTTATCCCTACCTACATTACAAATTTATTTTGGGTGTACACTTTCATAGTCGAATGTAGTAGATATTCATTTCTAGACAAATATATTAACTCCACTTTTTTTATTTTCAAATACAAGTTGAAGCTGCTCCGGACTTAATATTAGTTATTTCGTTTTCAATTGCTACTTTAAGCTCGTTTAGGGTATGCATTCGATTTTTAAAAACGCAATGGCAAAATAAAGCGCACATTGCTGCTAGTGTCAAATACCATTCATTTTTCACTGGCATGAACTTGGAGCGATAAAACTCCACAGATTTTTCGGCAGTAAATTTAACTTATCCGCAATCATTGTTGATCAATCTGCAATTATCAAATGGATATTTTGTTTTTTAAATTATAATATTCATTAAAATAAATCATTTATTAATTAAAATGATATTTGTTTAATAATAAATTAATTAGACGCATTACGAGTTTAAAGAATTTTATGCGTACCGCTCATCGCACATATTTTTATATGTAAAGCGACATTTTGTTCAGCAAACACATCTCGAATTATTGCAGTTGTTTGTTAGCAATTATTCTAATTAATGTGGTTAGTGTATATTCGCCATTAATTGATTAATGTTTATTCCTGTAATTAATATTAAACATAGATTTGTATTGGATTCCCCTAAATTATAATTGGAAATTAATTATTGATTATAACACGCGTATGCATATTAATACGTATTGATGTTGTAAGTTTATTCGATTTCGTTTCAAATTCGTGCTTTTAAAAAAACGTCGTTCGTTGGTTTGGGATCGATTAATTATAGCATATTGAAAATTTAAAGAGTGTAACTTAAAGGTTTAACTCTGCTTTCTCCATTGCTCAATTATTATGAATCCAAACTACAGTAAATTATTATAAATATTATTATTATAATTATGAAATTGTAAATAATTAAAAAAAATCGTATCATTTGCTTAATCTTCAATTATGTTCTGCTTAACTGAACATGTAAGAACAAACCGATCTAAAGTTACTCACGGATTTTCTGAAGCACATCCCCATATGATTTGTGGCTCGTGTTTAAAAATTATTTTATAAATGAAAACATTTTTAACTTCTACTGAAATTTATTATATTATAATTTTGTCGGCGTTAACTTGATGGTACATTTTCAATATAGTATATAAAGAAAACAAAATTACTTTTTTATACCACTTGGATTTTTTTATTAATCGTGGCTAGTTTCGATTACACGGTAATCATTCTCAAACGATAGTAAATACAATTCACAGTTTATCAAATATTTATGCGTGACTATAATGCTTCCAAGAGGGGGGTGTAGGTTAAGTCGACCTGGTTACTAAAAAACATCAGTTATACAAAGTTAAAAGTGTTTTCATTAATCGAACAAAGATGCAGTAGAAGCGTTAGGAATACGTAAATTATTTAATAAAGTTACAAATACAAACCCACGATTTTATCTTTTAATATTATTGTTTACATCTTTGGTAGAATGTGGGATGAAAAACAATTCTATAAATTACATCAAACAGTGACATTTTGGTAATCGAATCTGATGCTTATTTAACTAGAAATGTGGTCGAATATAATAATAATTAAGATAAGAATATATTAGAAAAATAGCATTTTAAATCTAAATTTTATACATAATTTATTAATTTAAGACGTATTTTTAGTATACCTGTCCAAGGGAAAGTAATCAACAAAATAATATTAAAAAAATGCCATCTTATATTTTAATGAAATTTAGTATACTCCTTGTTTTTGCATAGAAATAATCAAAATTCAAGAATTATAGCTGTTCCTATTTTAAAGTTACATGTATTCCGATTTTTCAAAAATACATAGCAGGAATGTAAAACAATTTTTAAAACACGATTAATGAACTAGAAAACTTTTCAATTTTAGCGTAGCTGTGTTCGACCGCAAAACTGTTAGTTTGCTCAGTGTTAGTTTTCATTATCGATGAGGTACTGTATCTTTTTTGTTTTCATTATTGTGTCTTTACTGTTACATAAAATTGTTTAATAATTTCTGATTTTTTTTGAAATACAATGTGAATGGTGTTTTCTTTTTTTTTTATTTAATTATTCGAGTGTAGGAACAAAGTGTTTTGTTAATATTCGAAACGGAATTGGAAACTCCGGCGAAACGAAATTCATTATTCGTTTGATGAAACGATTGGAAATAGAAGTAGCATACAATTGGCGTTCATTGCCTCTTTTTAATTGTTCTTTCCTATTTACTGATACCGTTTTTGGGGCTTTGTGCGACAGCCATTTCGCCGCCGCTACAGAACCGGACAACGAGAACAATCGCAATTGTCGAAGAATCAAATAGAGCCGCAGCGTTTTATTGTGGAATGGATGTCCTTTGATATGAAATTCGCGGTGACGTTCAATTAAAATCGGCCCTGTGACTTCGCGCATGTATGCGGCCCTTTCGCCCGGTTCAGTTCAGTTCCCATCCACTCGGTGCACATCATCCCCCCAAAGTGGCGCTTCAAACTTTCGAACTGCTCCATCGACGTGCTAATAATATCCTGCACGAACGATCTGCAAACTCCATATATATTGGACTTATCACTTATCACGGTGTTTTGCCCTCAAAGCCCTTCTTTAGGGGAAATAAAGACCGCAGAGGCGAAAGCGTGAAAGCCGAAAGCTTGGTTTTTAATTAAGCCATCCGTGCTAATCACCTTCTGGAGAAAGTTAACAATTAAGACGCAGGAAATGGGTGTAATTGTGATAATGCGACTCGCATTAGATAACATTTACGCATTGGGGAACTAGGCTAAGCTCCGGGCGGAATTAAATAAGAAGCGGGCTTTCCCTATTTCCTGCTTTCCTGGTTCTCGTGCCCCGCAAACTATGCGGAGTGGGGGGAGCCGGGTGAAGGCAAGGGGTGCCTAAATAGTTCAAAACTGCGAACCTAATTAATTTCGAGATTTAATTAACGTAGTCAAGCTGTTTTCACACAGTTTTATGCCGCCCGCATATTTCCACTCGGCACTCCAACACCCCAACCAACTCACTTCACGGGGCTTCACACGCTGATGAATCGCAATTCACTTCAAAATCGACAAAACATTATTATTTACATTAATGAATATCCTTAACTTTCTCAACATATAAAAAATATTAATATATATTATACTACAATAGATAATTAATTAATTATCTATTGTAGTATAATATATATTAATTATTAATAAGCAAAAGCTTAGGCCAAACTTTAGGCTTTTTGTGGTACCAGTGGCTAGACTCAATCTGGAGATCTGGCGAAGTGTTTCTTCAAATGTTAAGCTTGAATCGCAAATTATAAAAAAAATAAAACCGCTAAAAATATTCAAATGAAAATAATATAAAGTATGTAAGATATGATATGATGCAAACATAAGTAAAAAGATTTCTACACGAATTAAACAGAACTCTTTCATTTTTTAAAATATTAGTGTTGATGAAACGAGGAGCTTATGAAGATAGACATGTTAAATGAATTTGTGTTTCTTGATTCTGAAGGTAATGTGCATTTAATCTTAAATATAGCCACCATTTAGTCTAATACATTTCTCTCAATGAGTAGCAAGGCTTAAAAGTCAAGAATATAGATAATGCCAAAATTGATTTAGATGATGATAAAGCTGATACTTTAAGAATCAAACATAATTCATTCTCCTTTCTAAATAGAAATAATTCTTCATGTCCCCCGCTTTCTAGCCAAGTGCGTTACCACAGAGACAAGTGATGACAAATTTCCATTCAGTGCTTCAAGTTCATTTATAAATTAACGAAAAAATATCGTATTTTTAAAATTCTATTCTATTTTTATAAAACCCAATTTAACGAAATTATAATTATTTTTTTTATAAAAGTGCCATTATAGTAAACAACTGAAACTTCTAATGATTCCAAATATTAATTTGCATTCGTCTTTCCTCATTCGTTCAAATAAAAACCGTTAATAACTCAAATAAAGATCTGCGGAATACATTGTGGTTGCCAGCGGGCGAGATGCGAACAAAAAAAAAGATTTAATTTTCGATGCCTCCACATGAAAAACTTTATATCTGTTTTATAAGCCATTCAGAACTCTTTTAATATAACTTTCCAACAAATATAATTTCCAGTCTGCGGACTTATTGCGAAAAATGGGTTTTATATTCGTCCCGACTCTCGTGATTTAGGGTCGAAGGGGCGGACCTTTCATTAGTTGGATTAATCATTTAAGGCAGGCAGATTTTCCAGCTTTTCCGCTATTAATAATTTCCCCCCTCCCCCCTCTTCAATACTCGAATACTCAATACAAACAATGTATCTGTTTTAATCTATTATTTTGTGTGTTGTGTATATTGGATTTACTATATATTTTATAAATAGTACATTGATTTTATTAATTTTGTATTTTGTAACAAGTTGAAATTGTGTTTATTTGTATATCCTAAATTGATTTATATGTGTTATTAAAATAGCACAAAGCGCATTTTTTGTGGAATTGATATCATCAACAATTTGAGTCTACAACATAGACAAACAAAACTGCTGTTCGTTTACTAAAAGAAAGATGAAATCACTGTTTAAAAAGAGGAAATTAGATTGATAGAAAAATGAATACGTTTGTCAGCATTTTTTTTATTCGAGAGAATGTTTAGTGCAAAGAACAAAAAAAGAAAAAAAAAACGTTACGTAATACAAGACTATCTGTAGACACCTCGAACATTTACACCGCAGACCACAGATGGGACGATACGTTTGATTAATTAAATTTAACAAATTTGTAATTATATAATTCAGAGCTGTACTGACGAGGAATGAATCCCAAAACATTTGTCTACATATAGCCACTTTTTTTGTTTTTGTTCATTAAATTAAATATTTAAGAATCAAAAAAATGTTGCATTATATATGTTACTGCCAGGCAACAGCAAATGTACATAACGTATTTCAATGACTGTATGGGTATAGGCACGAGAAGTAGTTCTTTTAATGTACGTAACGTTTTTTGTTTTTGCATTAAATATTCACAAATAAAAAAAGTTTCATTATATAATATGTAAACTCTTTAGAAAGAAATTTAGGAATGAAAGGCAACCATGAAGAGGATAAAGATTCTTCTCATGCACTATTCGAGTGCAAGGCACTTACCACCTGGAGAAAATAAAACTTAATTTAAGGGTATCCAGCCCACTTCTCGAAAGGGAAAATGATGGGAAAGTTGATAGGATTCGCAAACAACACCAACCAAACTTTTCTATTAACAACAGTTATGGAAGAAGTTTCATCTTCCATTGCTTGTACAACAACAACAAAAAATATGTCATTGCCATGCAACAGCAAATGTATATTATGTAATTCTATATCTGGAGATGTATGGCCGAGAAGTAGTTGTTTTAGTGTGCTTTAATTTTGAGGACTTAAGTAACGTCAGTCAAAAGGTCACTGTAGCTATAATTTTGATTGATTCATAATTATTTTCAAATTATTTTTTTTTTTGGAAATTTAAATAGTTTAATTTAACCAGAAAAGGAGAATAATTTTATTCGCTTGGTATTTAAAATTTTGAAAATATTTAATAAAGCATAAATAATTAAATTAAGTAAAAAGACACTTGAAAATGATTAATTTATATAATTGAATATATAACTGTTTTTTCTTTAGAAATTGCAACACGTTGACGTAGATAACGTAAGTACTAAAAAAAAAGGACAAACATCCATTGAAACAAACTACTTGGCATTCAAATACTCCGCCGGACACAATGGACATTTTGTGTTGCAACACAAATGATTGCATCATTCAATAATTTATTATTTGAGAATATTTAATTCAAATAAGAAAAATGTACGAAAACTTTACTTAATATAATTGCATTTACAGTCACCAGTTTCTTAAATTATTTTCAAATTTCGTTTGGTCTAACTTAATTTAAATAGCTGTAACTAAGTGAAAAACATTCGTTTCTAATATTATAATATTTTTTGTTTATTGTTTTGATAAAATATGAAAAATAATTAATCCGCAATTGAGTTGAAGCTGATTTTAAAATTAAAAGAGGAACAAAGGATCAAAGAATAAATTATTAAATGCAAGCGTTGTTTTATTAAAAAATTATAATAAATTGGCGGAGTTAACCTCTTGCATTTTCATTGCATAAGCGTATTTATTATTTCCAGGAAATAAAATTCTGATTATGCAAAAATGCGCTTTGATATGTTACGCAAATCTCGTAAAATTAATTTATTTTCTTGTGCCGTCAAACAAATTCCAGCCAGATATTTCAAAACCATTTAATTACCGAACATTTCTTATCGACTTTATTATTATTTTTTTAGTTTTTCCCTTCATGCATTTCCACTGCCCAAGGCGGCGCGGGAGAAATTGAAATAAAAAAAAACGAACGAGAGAGAAAGGTTAACCAAGCTCCAATTTGGACGATTCATCTTAGGTAAAGTTCAGCAATTTCAGTCCCAGAAGCCGCCGGAATCAATTTACATCTCGTTATTCCGGCTCCGGGGCTAACCACAGATTTAACAAACCACACGGAACGCAAAAATATATTCAAATTCGACGCGGAATAAATTCAAACATCTCTGCGGACATTTTCGACACACCCTCACGAAAAATGAACAAAAAAACTCGGTATGTGTATATGAAAAAAAGAAGCGGAAAAAAAAGAAGCACGGCATGCGTGCCGGGGATAATGCTTAAGATTTTTTTTAAATTACTACGTGTGAGAGAAACGGGAACGATTATAATTTAAATTGCATTTCCGCTCTCGTCAGTCATTTCGGAACATTCATAAAATATTAATGAGGAGGCTAACGTGATATAGAATTTTTTTTTTGTGAAGAATTTTCGTTCTGATTTTAATATGGAAATGCGGGTAAATGTCCGTTTAGAAACGTGGTACTTCTTTTTTTTTTCTCTTTACTAAGAATTCTTGTAATTTTATTAAACGAATTAGAGAATATATATCAAGGAATATTTTTGATATGTTGCATGTTTACTCCAGTAAATATTCAACAGCTCATTATAACTACGATACATTAATAAAGATATGAATTAGATTTCATTCACACTAAACGTCTAGAGTCTAGGGATAAAATCTACGTATATTAAATTAAAATGATTTGAAAATAATTATTTTTATTTAATATATTTAAATAACTGTGACCAAGTGAATAAATACTCGTTTCTATTTATCAAATCTACGATTTATAATAAGAAATAAAATATATTAAATTAATTTATTATCGTAAATGTTAGCTGGAAAAGGGATTTATTGATTCAATTTTCAAGAGATAAAAATATACCAAATTCGGCAGATATGTTAAAAGTGGAGTTGCTGGAATTGGCAAAACAATATTTGCCTAAAAAAATGGAAATTGATGAATTGGCACAACAGTTAGGACATACAATTCTGCGCTTGCTTCCTTACCACTGCCAATTCAATCCAATCGAGCTGGTTTGGGTAAATTGTAAAGAACATTACAATAAAAATATAAGCAGATATGGATTTGGAGATGATAAGGTGCAAGCGATGTGGAATGAATCTCTAATGAGGGTTAACAAGGAATTGTGGCAAAAATGCATTGACAATGCTGAAAAAAAAATGAAGGACTGGTGGAACATTTTACAAAATTATCATGTGGTACAAGAACCTGTTATCATTAGGACAGGAGAAGTAAAATTCTTGAGCGACAACAAGTAGATTTGCTAGTAACGAAAACCGCAATAATGTGCTACATTGATGATAACATCAAGTCATATGTGACCATGGAAGCAATTAAAATTATATATTTTGGAATTTTTCAGTCAGTCCTGAGGTTTCGTATAATTTTCAGGAGTAATAGCTCGCCAAATGAAAAGATTTTTAAAATTCGAATAAAGATGCATACGATCCATATTATTTTAGTTCAAATGCATCTATTTTCTAATTTTAAAGATCGTTTCAATTGACGAGCTATAGTGACTCTTGTCGAGAAATGTTTAAGTTTAATGAAGTCCTAATAGTATATTTAATTTTCATATATGAGTGCCTAATGTTTGTGTTCTAAAATAAACGACTTCTTAAATAAAGACAAGGAGCGCAAATATAATACGCGAACACTATACATAAAGTATCCAGCACACCGATTAACCTTTACGGAAAGAAACGCGATCTACCCATGTATTAAGTTTCATAATACCTTGCCTAATGGGATACAAGAAATAAATCACTTAAAACAATACAAAAATAATATAATAATAAAAAACAATATGATAGCCCATGACAGATTACTAACACAATTGTACATATTGTTATAATAAATTTTGTAAAATTTTGTTGTCACATTGTGTGAATATAGATGTTTGTATATATAAAAAATAATTTACTGTTAAAAGCTGAACCTTAAGGGGTGTTTCAAATTTGAGTCTTGTTATACAAGTTTTTTGTGATTCAAATGAAAAACAAATGTATAATATGTGACCACAATATTAATATATCATATAGTCTTATAGTTGTAAAAATGGTAAATTCCGTTAAATTAATAAATACATATTTGACCAGATATGTATAGTCAGTAATAATACTGAACAACTCAGAGATGAAGCATTAATACGGCTGAAAGATAAATGGTCGATAGTCAATTTGTTCATATTAATTTAAATATTGTATTACAACTGAATTTTATCAAAGCTTTAATAAAGATGTTATATGTGTTATAAAGCATTAAAATCTTTTTGAAATTCATTAAATTTTTTAGAAGACGTTCAGTAAATAATTTAAAGGACCCTTGAATGTATGTTGAACGGCCGTTTTTTTGAACATAAATTCTAAATTAAAAAATACGTTTTTGTTAAAATTTTTATTACTATCAATATTCAATTTCGTATATCATCTTGTTTTAAATGGCTGCCCAAATACCCATTATGTAAACATTTGCATAGAAAATAAAAATTAAGAACACATTTTCTTATCCCCATTATACTTTTTATAAACAGAATGTTCAAAAAGCTATAAGTCACATTATTTTTTGTAAATAGAAAACAGTATTCATTCACTTGGTCACAGTTATTTAAATATATTAAATAAAAATGATTTGAAAATAATTAATAAATTATTTTCACATTTATCTCTGTGACTATAGACTTACCTACGTAAGTACGTTCAATGTCCGGCGTGGGTATTTGCCCGGGAAGTAGTTGTTTTAATGTGCATTTGTTTAACGTACTTACGTAGGTAAGTCTATAGTCACAGAGATAAATGTGAAAATAATTTATTAATTATTTTCAAATCATTTTTATTTTTTGTATTGATTAGTTTTAATTTCATGGCAAGGCACTAAGAAAAGTGTTAACAATATTATATTATCAAAACTGTGATTATTTATAAGAATAATAATATGATATGCAGTATTATTGTAATCAAAAAAAAAATAGAGGATTTTAATCTTATAATAAACCAATATGACGTCCAGGATGATTTAATTGAAATTAAAACACTTGGTTTCTTTCACTTATTTATATTTTCTCCAATTAGTTCCGATCATTTGTCATCTGAAGATGACAATGGTCGTAGTTGAAAAAAAATATAAATAAGTGAAACAAACCAAGTGTTTTAATTTCAATTAAATTACCCTGAATTAATTAAAAAATGTTTCACCGCGGGTTAAGTGAGAAATTAATTAAACTATATGACGTCCATTAGAAATAAGAAAATTAATGATGGTCTAAATGAAACGAAACATGCTATTAATAAAATGAGTATGCTATCGACCACTTCATAAAAAAGTACTATAAGGATGTTTACACTGCATTGTAATATTACTTAATAATAATAGCACATTATTATACATCAGTTAAAACACTTCTTACGGGTTATTATCAAACATAAAAAAGAATACAAAGTCGATCATATAACAGTTACACAGTCACGATTGTTGCTATATTTGCCGTCTTAGATGCCCAAGAAATTGACGTAATGATATATTAAAAATATCATCATTTGAACAATACATATTAAAGAAATTACAAGATGAAAGTAAAGTTAATTATGATCTGTCTACTTACTTCAAATAATGAAGATATAAATGAAAAAAGAAAATCTCATTTTTTAGTTTCTTTTTCAAAAATTCATGAAAACAATGAACATGAGCCTAGTTTTCTCAACAGAATATTAATCAGCACGAAATTTTGCAAAATTGCCAAATTTAAACCTACCCTCCATCTCTTATCATAAGCGAAATCCCCATGTTGATATTCAAATTTGAAACACACTGTATAATATTAATTAGTTTTTTGTCGAATAATGTACATTATTAGAATTATTATTATTATATTAAATTATCTGGCTGAAAGATCGATAGCCATTTATAAGTTTATAATAAATATATTATATAATATATGTATATGTAAATACCACAATAAAGATGATTGTATATTAAATTGCCTTCTATATTGATCTTTCTTCCTTTGATTAACACTATTTCGCTTATGTTGTTTATTAATTTTGTGAACATTCAACTTTCGAAAAAGTTGGTTGTTATTGTAATTGTATCAGTGCGTCCTTACGTGATATATTTGTTCATTCTTTTAAAAAGTGCTGTTATTTTTTATATTTTAAATTAATTTATTCAGAAACGAGACATTGGAGTTTATTTCAACGCGAAACTACTTGGGAACAAATAATTGGTTCTAATTGATTGCGAACACTGAATTATTTACAATTCTCATCAATTTTATTCGACACAGATTACTTTTAATTGCCAATTTACGATTCCCGTCACGCAAAAAGATTATTGATTCGTATCCATATTTTCAGTTTCAGCATAAAAAAAAACAATAAATGAAATTCAGCCTTGTGTTTAAAATATACTAATTAAATTGAAAAAGAAATATTTTTTACTTATAATTTTTATTGCTTCTTATTTAAAACATACAGTAAGATCTTATTTGAGGACAATTTTAACAAAATATTTTTATATTTTTATTTATTTAGATAATTGCATGAAGGTTGACATTGAATATTTCAGCAAAATTTTTAGAATAATGATTCTCTAATAATTTAATATAAAATACAAAAAAGGGCAGAAAGACCTCCGGTTGATAGCCCATGACAGACTACTAACCCATAAATATGTATTATAAAGATAAATATTTGTAAAGAATTATAATTTCGCTGTCTGAATAAAGATGTTTGTATACAAAAAAAGAGGGCAGAAAGACCTCCGGTCAATAGCTCATGACAGAGTATTAACCCATAAATATGTATTTTAAATAAAAATATTTGTAAAGATTAGTAATTCTTCTGAATGAATAAATATGTTTGTTTGTATATACAAAAAATCATATTTAAATTCCACTTGTTAATTGGTCTAACTATAACTTCTTGTTTAATCGATGATTAAGGCTTTTATCTGATAAAACTCCATAATGCACTAGTTGTAAATAAAACAACAGCTTTTAAGTTTTACAAAATTTAATACTTCGCCAATACAGTGGTGATACCACTGTACTTGGCGAAGGCAGATGATTAATGACAATAAATAGTGTACTTCTTTAATATTAAATATATCGGTTCCCTATTTAATTATGTGTGTGTAGTTTTATTTATTTAAACAAATTTATGTGTATTTAAAATTAAATCTACATAATTAAAATAATTATTGAGAAAAGAACATTTGAATTAATAAAAATGTATATGATCGATAGCATAGGACAGGCAAACACTTTAATTTTACGATGAATTATCACTTTCATTCAAACAAAATCAAAAAAGCATATAACATGTGTATTTATTTTTAACTTATAACATAATAAATTTATAAATTTTAATTGTAAACCCATCCAGCACTTTGTGAAATATTTTTGAAAACGCTGGATTTAAACTTTGAAATTAATGATCATTACTAGTTGTGAAAAAATAACTATGTGTTTTATTAATTTCAGACTAAGTATAAATTTAGTGTTTCAAATTCACGAATAGAAAAACAAAAATTATATAGATAAAGTTCAGGTGGTTCAAATAGAATACTGTAAACTTTTCTTCACTAGAATTTATTTGCATCAAATAAATATAAACTGTCCAAGTGGTTAAATATTTCAATGTTATGTTTAATGGTTTCAATATTTAATTAAGCCAGTAAAACACTTTATTTATATATCAATGATCTTAATTTTAATAACTACAGTTTCAACAATTTCAACGCGTTATTAAACTGAAAGATAATAATAAAACTCTGAATTGAGAGAGAGAGAGAGACAATATCTTTATTTGCTGATTATTAACAATTACAAATATTGTATATAGATTTTTTATATAAAAAGATGTACAGTTAAAAATACTAATGTACCTGTCGAAGCATTATTCTCGAAAATAATCATCAGCAATTTAAATGAATTTGTTCCTTTCATTGTGAACGCACTATATATTACAATTTATATTGCAAAAGTCTGCCAATTGGCTATCGGCCAATGGTCTTTCTGCCACATATTCATAATACATTAGTTATTAAATTATTCGTTTGTAACTATCCTTCTCAAACGGCTGTCAACCCGAGATCTTTCAAACAATGATCTATTTTTATTAAATTACATTTTAATCAAAACATCGTATTCTACAACTCTATCATGCATGTCTAGATATGTATAAGGAAAATTGTAATAAGGATGTTCACTCGCTGTTTGAATATTAGAATTTTTATTAGTGACTATTTTATATATTGTTTTATATATTCTTTTTGATATTCTACATTTATGTTTATGTTGCTAATATGAAAGCCCATTGTAAGTGTAACCTTATACTATGTTTTAGTATTATTTTTATACAGATATGATACTCTTTTGGGCTTAAGCCTGTTTCTATTTTTATACTAATAAATAAATAATTTCGACAACAATAACGTGTCTTTAACAATCTGAGAGTTTAATTATTTGCATCTATCTACAACGATTAACATTCGATGAATATTGAATTTAAATAAAATAAATATTATTTTGAATTAAAGTCAAACTAAAATATTAAAATCAATACAGAGTGAGGTGAAAATGTCATAAATCACTTTTTTTTATTTTACCTTTATTATGGCTTTCTATTCTCATAAAATCCGACGTATGCATTACGTGACTCGGATGGAATTCATATAATCTTGTGATCGTTTATCACAATTTGCCATAGCGAAAAAGGAAATACGAAGAAAATTGGAAAATAATCAATTGCTGAGTAACTACAAAAAATCCAAAGTTCTTTTGTTGATGATTGTGTGAATGTAAAGTGGCAAATATTAAAAAAATGTTTTATTAATAGAATTTTTAATTGAATTTTATTACCTCTGTTCTGTAAAATGAATGATGAAGAGACGTTCGTAGTTTTAGTGTGGAACGGACGACATAAGATATATTTATTATTCGAATTTATTTATTACGGAATGTCCATTTTGCAATATACATTTTATTTATAATAAACTAATAAATAAAATCCTATATTTAATTGGTGTATTGATTCCCAAAATGGTCCAATATAACATTATTAATATTAAGATAATAATTCTCAACTTGATTGTTGAGAATACAAGAAAAAAAAAAAATCGTAGAAAAATATACATTTTTAACAACAATGTAAACCTTATTATTGACATTTTATCGAGTTGAATCATGTAAATAACTAAGAACAAGTGTATGATTTTTTTTATATTATTATAATATACAAATATTTTTATATAAAATACCAAATTTTACATTTATTTAATAGAAGATTTTTTTTAAACAAACTAAGTGTATTTGAAGTTAATTTTAATATTTTTTAACCGAATAATTAATAATTAATTCAATTGAGACTGTCATACCGTCAATATTTTCAAATGTGTAAAAATCCCGACGCTTTCACCAGAATTCCACAAATCTCTTCTAATATTTATTATGTATGACTGTATATTTTCGTGAAATATTAAATACTTGTTGACAGAAAACTTTCATAACATCCCCATTCAAGCTAAGAGGATCTCAAGTTACATATTTTAGCAACATCATTTTTGAATCACAAGCCCGAAAGTTAAGCGCTGCGCACACACGTAATGTTTTATTTAAAACCCGGATCATGAAACTAATTAAAATTTCGCGTTTGTGGAAATGGATAGGCCGCGGGGAGGGGGCAGGATGGAAACGCGCAAATTGAAATATGGTTGCATTTCAGTAAATGTCAGAGGAGAAATTTGCAACATTTTATTCTTCGGGATAAGTGCTCGGAGAGAGAGAGCGCGCGCTCGGGCTGGAACTGATGGGGAATAATTTTCGCGAATCCCTCTCGCCGTCTAATGACATTACAATTAGTAACTTTTCAATTTGCATATTTTAGCAGTGAGGAAGAGTGGAAGGGTGGGGAGTGAAGCGGTGCGATTTCCTATTTCCTGAAAAATGTTTGCAATTGCTCGACAGGAGTGTGTATTGATTATACAAAGGGCGCGCGCTTGTGAATTTGAATGGATGAGTTTGCACAAAGCAGAAATATTGTTTAATCAAATCTAGACGCTTAAACGCTTAAAAGCAGCAAATATCTTTGTTATTCAATAGTAAAAGTTTAATGACGGAAAATATTATAAATATGAATCTGAAGAAGTATTAAAATAATTATAACCACGCATAATTACCCATTAAGTTTGTATTATAATAATAAATATGAAGAAATGTTTAAAAATCTACCTATTAAAGAAATAACTCAAAACTAGTTAAGAATTAAACGTGTTAAATTAACATAAATAAAATGAAATTAAAAAGAATTAATAAATTATTTCCCGAAACACGCGTCTGTAACCTTATATTATGTAATTCTTTCTTTTGTTTTTTTTTGTATTACATTTTTTTTTTTCGATTAATAAATTATTGAATTACACAATAATATATGTTATTGTTATGCAACAGCAAATGTCCATTATTGAGCACTTGTTTAAAGTACATAAGTCAAACTATCACAGAAGCTAAAGAGGAAATAATTTATTAATTATTTTCGATTATTTAATTTATTTAAATAATTGTGATCAAGTGAATATATCTTTTTTTCTATTATCAAATAAATAAATATAAACAAAATTATACGTACAAATGTAATACATTTGTTGTTATTCTTGTGAGTCGAATAAACCATCTTAAATTCAATTCGACTGAATGACTAAGCAAGTGAGACGGTAAATACTGTGGCGTATTTTCTGTAATGAAAGTCGAATAATAAAACAGATGTCAGATTATTTAGGAAAATAAAAATAAAAGCCCGACCTAATTAATAAAACCTTCACCCTCGTGTACTTTTTGTAACGCTTTTTTTTATATTAGCACAGGTCTTTGTCGCGAGGATTATTATAAAAAAAAGTCTTGTATATTTAATTTTCACGTCACGTTCCGTCATCACTTCACATTATTACACCGGATTTTAAGTTTAATTTTATTTTCCAAGTATCATTTAAGTAGGATATATCCAAGAGCCGAGGGAAGGGGCGCGAGTTTACCAGGTCATTTGAATAAACGTTTCGCAAATTTCAGCGGATTTTCAGGAGACGGAATGTCATTATGCAAACTAACGCGAACTGCGTGTCCTTGTCCTGCGTGATGAACATACCAACGCCATAAAAGCTATAACATTATATATTACACCTATTCATGCCGTAGCACCTGTTCCCTTCACCAAGCGGCAGTGGAAAAAAAAAACGAAAACAAGGGAGAACGGACCGAAACGAAAAAATACGCTTCCGTAGTTGCAATGTCTGGAGTGTCAGCAAATACGGGCACAGGGAATGTCAAATACTGCCATCATGTTTCGCGTTGGCAACTGTCGGGTTTTGTTGTATGAATTTATTTAACGTAAATATGTTCGAGTTTTTTCTTTTACGCGTTTGACGTCAGCGTTGAATTAATTAATTAATCATACGGTTCTGTTAAACAGGTATTTTTGATTTCATCGAAACCGTCTTCGCATTTATTTGTATATTGTTTTAGATGTTTTTCTCTAAGGCATTTTTATGTGTATACTTTAAATTTTTGTGCATTTTGTTTCCTTAACATTAAACCTTCTCCGAACTGCATTCACGACATCCCAATTAGTAATGCTCCAACAATGCTACGTTATATCTTATTGTAAGAAGATTTTGAAGTGGATTCGTTGCTCATCAAAAAACGGTCCAAAAACCAGAATATATTCCCCTTCAGGCAATTTTATAGTATAGCATCATGGACATTTATAAATGAAACTAAAATTTTTTTTTGCAATTTTTTCGGATAGGGTTTGAAGACGTTCGTTTATCGAGATTTTGAGGGTAGTGTTATAGAGGAGTATATTCAAAGGTTTATATAAGGGATTTATGAGGTGATGGATTTATGTGGGGATTTCAAGGATGGATCGGGATTCAAATAATAATATAATATAATATAATATAATATAATATAATATAATATAATATAATATAATATAATATAATATAATATAATATAATATAATATAATATAATATAATATAATATAATATAATATAATATAATATAATATAATATATAAATAATGGTGGCTTCATATTTATTGCAGTTTTTTTGTAGGTTAAGTTGCGGAACATTTTAGCTGTCGTTATTTTGTTTCCGATCATACATGCGTGCTTTTTAGAATTGGATTTTAGTCGAAAGTAAAACCAAGGAGTTTGATATAAGCAGATTGGTAGATTTGGTTCAGTGTAGGGAAATTGTGTTTGGGTAATTGTTGAATTTGCCGTAGGGAATAGGGAGTTGTTATTTGTGGGGGTTAATTTGAATTATCCATTTGGTGAATTAATGCTCCAGGATATCACATTTTGGATTTGGATGATACATATCTGGGCAAAATATATTATAGAGGAGTGGTGAGAGAGGAGAGCCGTATGGAAACACCTGTTCAGGGGGTAAAGGAAAGAGATAAATGGTTCTTAACTTTGAGCGAACTTTTTAAAAGAAATGATAGTAAAAAATGTATATAAGGTGGGTAGGAAATTTTGAGCAGGTAAAATTTATACAGGAGGATGTATTGGATATATACAAATATTTCTATTCAGACAATTATATTTTTATAAACATTGAGTACATACACTAAAATAAAAGATTGTCTGTCCAGAACTATCGACTGGAGGTCTTTGTACCCTGTCTTGAATTGATGGTGATCTGTAATAAAAAGGTCTATGCCTTGAAATTCATGAATTGTGAAAGTAGGGTAAATATATTGTATTCATTTTTTTTTAAATATATTAAGTGTAATATTAATCTTAAATCGTTCAACAAAATCTGTAATGGATCAAGACGAAAAATCCGAGTAAAACCTTTCATCAACCTTTGACTTAAGAAAGTTATGGATATGATTACAAAAGCTCATTATTTTTGAAATATCACAAAACAGCTACATATTTCTTTAAGAATTCTATTTTCAACAGACTTAGGTATTTTTTGAATGTAATATGAAATTGGATGTAACGTGTTGAAGTTATTTTCACGCCAATTTGAAAAATCCTAATTTGAAATTTTTTGACCTATTTTATTATTTTTTTAAGAGTTTGTGTCTGAAATCCGGTAATTGGTGGAGAATTGATTCATTTTGCAATGTTTTAATTGATGAGGTGAAAATATTTTAGAAATTTGTCAGTTTTGACAAATGGGTGGGTGAGCGGTCATGGCGTTGGTCTTGGAAATTCACCCGTCACGGAGTTCGGGCAAGAGATATATCTAATGAAATATACTTGTCCCGGGTCTATGGATGTTGTATTTGTCCTCATCTTAGATTAATGAGTTATATATATATATATATATATATATATATATATATATATAATTTTCGTTAGTGGCTGAATGGAAATACCTGTGCCAAAAATGTCCCTCATTTCATCATTCTTTAACCTTAATACTCTTTCAATCATCCTTCCTTTTTATAAAAAAATGTCAGATTCGTTGGAGGTTTGTAGGTTCAGAAAATCATTATTTATGCGGTCTTTGCATTAAACTTTTGTCCTAAAGCTACCGCCTTTTATAACCATCCGGCTACAAAATTGGCTTTAGAATATTAAACAGAATAAGTAAAGTTATGATTAAAAAATTAAGTATTTAACATTCCTTTACTTTAGAAGCCATAGAGAACAGAAGTTATTTATTAATCTTATTTTCTAGGATTTTAGGGATTAAAATTGTAGTAAAAATAATTGGTAAATTCTAACAACAACAACCTTATTGTTATAGTTGTTAGAATTTAGTTTGTTATACTTTTAGTATAAAGTACAAACTGACACAAACGTGAAGACGTACTTTGATTGGAATTGGAGAAATCGATTGGATAATAAAAAAATGAGTCGTTTCAAGTAAAAATCTGTTTACTCAGTTTACAACTGAGTACAAGTGCAGTTTCTTTGAGTGGCCCAGTCTCAAAGAAGGAAATCAACTTTTGAATTTTTTGTTTCAACTTTTCTCAGTATATCTATGAAAATATACGTGTTATTTGTCCCCATTCTGCTAAAGAATTAGAATTTCCTATCATAAAGTGGATTCAAAATCTAGGAACTTATGAAAAATATTCTCATATAACTATTTGTTCTCTGATTTACGAATTCGTACGATTTATAACTGCGATGATTTTTGTAAGATTTGCTATACTGATGAACTAATTAATTAGTTTTATGATTTTATTAAATAATTAATTTTCGCTGCGAATTTTTTAAATCAGATAGGTTAACAAAAATATACACCAGATAATAAGCACGTAAAAACATAAAATAAGTGGTTTATCAAGGCTTTTACATTTTAAGCTCTATATGCTCAAACATGTCTACTTATTTTGATATCAATTAAATAAATGAAGATCAATTTAGTTTATAAATGAAACGCTTTATTTTAATTTGTT
Source organism: Philonthus spinipes (assembly GCA_963082785.1). Taxonomy (NCBI): domain Eukaryota; kingdom Metazoa; phylum Arthropoda; class Insecta; order Coleoptera; family Staphylinidae; genus Philonthus; species Philonthus spinipes. The sequence goes on along the minus strand of OY720307.1, from coordinate 17,008,605 downwards.
AGTGACGAACAGCAAGGCACGCGTCTCAACACTATTTTTCGCCTCAAAAACGATCATCAATTTGATTAGTGCAACGTTTCCGCCCTTGTCCTGGTCTTCGATGGTACGAGCCCGTTTCATTACGTCGTCTCACTATGCGACTTGTTACGGGTCAATTTTGACACGTAATCGTTTCTGCCTATTGAATTAACCCGTAACAGACTGATACTCGAATCATGTCTTCCTAACAAACCAACAACATATCGCATTGAATATCCTTCATCCAGGAGAGTCGATTCTCGCACTGTTTCCTTCATTGACAAATTTCTTTGTCGATTCATTTTTCTTACTTGATTTATTTGCAAATGAACTTCCAAACATGCATGTGATTGCTTCACAGAGAAATGTTGCTTTAATCAGCACTTTCTAAGAAAATATTTGCACAGTTTTAGTCTAAAACGAGGTTTAATACGAATTTCTGTCAAAACAAGTTATTATGTCAAACTAGCCATCTTAAATAACAACTGTCACTGTCAAGCAAGGTCCATGGCCTACTTGTCGTACAGTAAGTTATCAATAAATAATGATTATCGAGAAAAATATGAGTTTTGGGTTATTTTTTCCAGGAGAATAGATACAAACTTTCTAAATAAAAAGTATCTTTATTGGCAAATATCTTAAGATTACAAAAAAAACACGTTTGGAACAATTTGAATAAGGCTGGATACAAAAATATGTTCAATGTTTGGGTGCCACATGAGTTAACACAAAAGCCCTCATTTATCGAATTTCCATCTGTGAATTTATGCCGAATTGCAATAAAATCGACCCATTTCTGAAGCGCTTGGTGATTGGTGATGAAATCACGATGAGCTGGCGTAAACGGGTGTCAAGCCAGGGTTGACGCCTAGGAAAGTTTTGCTTGTATTTGGTGGGATTGGCCGGAAATTATCAACTATAAGCTGTTGCCCTAGGGAAAAACTCAACTCGAAACTATAATCAACAATTCAACCATCTGAAGCAAGTAATCGTCCAGAAGCGGCCAGCTTTGGCCAATAAGGTAAGGATTGTGTTCCATCAGGATAAGACCAGGCCACACGCATCGATACTGACTCGCTAGGAGCTCCAGGAGCTAGGTTAGGAGGTTCGAACGCGTCTACCTTATAATCCGGACCTAACACCAAGTGATTATCATCATTTCCTGTCCATGGCGAATAATTTTGCTGGTGAAAAATTCGCTTCAAGATAAGCCTGTGAAAATCGATTGCCTTATTTTTTGCCAATTGGGAAAAGGCATTCTATAAGAGAGGTATAATGAAATAACCTTCAAAATGGCAACAAGTTATCGAACTAAACTTGACCTAAATCAAATCATTCTATGGTAATAAAAGCCTTCAAATTCATGGAAAAAATATGGATTACCTTTTACGACACTTAATATTAATATTATACATTATTATTATTATTTTACTTTAGTTTTTTATATTTCCAAAGAAATAAAATTGCTACAAAACAAGTGTTTTCTTTAAATCAATATTTTTGGCAATATCAATACTGATAGTAGTGTGATATTGTCAAAAATATTGACACTAATGGTTCTAATTAACTTAACCATTATTATTATGATTTTTCATCATAGAATTGATGGGAAGGTTAAAATATAAGTTGCCTTTACAACGTTTACATTAGAAAATTAAAACAGCACGAATATAAGTATTCGAAACAGAAATATTGTGTATGTTTCGTGGAAGAAAGTATTGATGGGTTGTTATAGTTTGTAAAAGTTGTAATTCCGTATATATGAATAAATTAAATTAAATGAATATAATCTCCTCCGTTCTTTTGCGTTAATTAATTAACTTATACGCTAAATAAATAAAAATAATTCATTACAAAACACCAGCTTTATAACCTTTGTAGTGTATAACATTCAATTTTACAAATCGTTAAATCCAGCAAAGGATTTCTAATAAAAATCGGATGTATTGCATTAGGGCCGCAGCCACAAGCAAGTGCGCCATCAAGTAACTAACTCATTTCAATTATGGAGCTGTTGCCTTGCGCTGGGATGAATATGAGGGAATGTGGTGACGTGAGCTTAATGGAAAAACTCCCCGACAACTGCCTGCTTTCTATAAATACTTAATTACGCGAGAGACCAGGTTCATATTAATTAACTTACGTACTTTAATCTTGTTTGCTTTTCAAAATAATCCACGTAATTTAACAATTTGTAACATAATTACTATATGAAACTAATTATTAATTAGATTTTAAACTACATTTTTAGCTCATCGCCTTCCTGAAAATAATGTTATGCTACGAAATACATGCATTAATAATAATAATTTAATTTCCCACTGAAAATCCATTTACAGGGAAAAGCTGCGAAATCAACTAATTCTGAAGTGATTGGAGGTTGAAAAACAACGATTATACAATATTAAACATCAAAATTAAATGCATTCAATGTACACTAAATTTTACTAATACAGGAACAAATAAAAATAATAGTTGGATTAAGGAGGTGTTAACTTTAAATTTTTAAATTAAGAAAACGCTGCATTTTTTTACCACTTTTATTTTATTTTAGTATCTAGTTTCCTATATTTCAAAAAAAAAAAATGTGTATAAAACAACGAGTATATTCTTTTTATTATCTCTGTTGATATTCCCTAAAATATCGACATTTATGGCTCTAACTAATTTTCATTATTATTATGAATTTCCTTCATAGAATTGGTGGGAAGATCAAAATATATGTTGCCTTTACTACGTTTCCGTTTACAGGTAATAACAGCACGAATATAATTAGTCGAAATAGAAATATTTATTAAAGATAGTAAGTAGTGCTATTTCACAGAGCAAAATATTCATCGATAGCCAGCAATTAATTAGTAAGTTGTGTTTTAATATCCTAAGAGATTTTAGTTGTAGATACATGCCATTAATTCGTTTATATTTTCATTCCACAAATTACGAGATGTTTAAATCCAAACAGTTTTATGCGGTACGCAAATAAACTAAGTAATGCCAAATTTAGCTAGAAAGATGTCTGATCGATAAACCAGACAAACACCAATATGTATATGTTTAATTAATTTCTTACATAACCCGTGGTGAAACATTTTTAAATTAATTCAGGATGATTTCACTTATATAAGTGAAACAAACCAAGAGTTTTAATTTCAATTAAATCATCCTGAATTAAACCAATATGTATTGTAATTATTTATATTATATTCTTTTCTATTATCGGTATAGTCAAGTTATTATTAGTATTATATGATTTTATTTTTATGTTCTGTATTTATTTATGTATTGAATTTACTATCTTCTCTGACTGCTAACTTAATGTTTGTTGAAAATTGGCCAATATTTTTTGTTTACAGTAAGTACGTGAATTTCAACACAATTTGTAATAATTTCATGTTTCCAACACGTAGAACTTAAATATAAACGAATTTTATTAAATACCGGAATTTATTGACGCTTAGTATACTAATAAATTGTTATTAAATGAAATTAACATTACTGTGTCTAATTTGACTTGTTCGATTGACGATAGGCCCAGTATAATATTTAAAAATTCAATTATTTAATGTGTATGCATATTTGCATCTAAATTGAATCAAACATTTATTTATTGATAACATTCAATATAAAATCATCGGTTTGAATTCATAATGAATAAGGAAGAGTGATCTGAAACGAAAACAATGCGTTTTATTTGAGAATCTTCCGGGTGGAATATACAGCAGCGGCTCTTGCTTATTAATTAATGGGAATTCTAGCGCTGAAAGATGGTGTACCTAATAAGAAAACGAAAATAACCGAAGCATTAATTAAAATAAAGACGGGGCTCTCCGAGATAGAAGCACCACCGCATTGAACCAGGTAATTATATTACCGAACTTTCGGCGGAAAGTAGAAAATATTTATTTTAGATTTTATGAAAACCCTCCTCAGTGAGCTATAATAACAAGGAATAAATTATTTCATTACACTGCGTGTATTGTTAATTTAATAACAATATAAATGTTTTTGAATATATTTATTTTTAAATTATATATATAGTGTTTTATTAATTTAAATTAAATTAAAATATTTTGAATTAAATTCTCATTTACCCCGTGCAGAAACATTATTATATAATAATTAGAATATATTTTAATTAGGACACTTTCACTAATATTAGTTCGTTGAAAATGACCACTGAACTTAAATATAATATTAGTGAAACGAATAACCAAGAGTCTTAATTGTAATAGATCCTAATTACTAAATTAAAATAATTAATTTCATGTATATAAATTGTTGGTTTGCATCTTCGTTGGACATGTAAAAATAAAACACGTCGTACATTTTGATGTTTACTTCTAGACATCAAATTAAAAAAAAAAATACATATTTACAAGTTTATAAAAGAGTTACACCCACAACGGGATTTTTTATCTTATTTTTCTATTGGTTAGAAATATTAGTTAAATAAGGAGAAGGTTATGAAATGGAAGATAAAAGGAATATTGGCAACAAGGCCTTATTATAAGAATTTCTAAACGTTTACTGTTATTCAAAATATGCATAAAAGGTTTAAAAAACGCGACGGGTTGATGGCCTGGTTTTGACCTGCTTGGAGATGCGCTATTAAGACGCGACATAAATGAAACATCATTTGCCAAAAACAGTAACATAGATTACATTACGTTCCATATAAAATTAATTAAAAAATTATAACATACCAATAAAACCAGTAAGAATAGTAATAAAATTTCATAAAAATCTTCAATATACTGATAATGAAAAATGTTATTATTTTATCATTCTAGTCTTTAATGTGTTCATTTTTATAAAATATAATTATGATGTGTGTTTTTAATGTAATAACATTTATTTCTTGTAGCTAAATATTATTTATTAAGGATCCTAATCGATCCTTACTTGTTTAGAAAAGTTGAAATTAATTAATAAAATAAATAATACAAGTAATGCAGCCAGTGGTATTGTAAATAATCAAATAAATTGTATTAAACATTTTTTTCTTAAAAAATGAACGACCATCGCCAACTCAGAAACTATTGATAGAGTTTCTTATGTGTTTTTCTTCACCAAATATGGATAGGGGAACCTATAAGACTCTTAGTCTTTTGGGGGATTTTCGTTCATTTTTTAAGTAATTAGGGTTATTAAGTTTACGGTTCAGTAGAAAGAGATAGCTATATAGTAAAATTGAAATAATCGTTTAAAAAAAGTGCCATTTTTTTTTTGGATTTAATAATATGAATAAGTATTTATATTTTTTATCTACCAAGTATAAAGTATCAGTCTAAATAAAAAATTAATCGTTAATTTTCGTATATTACCTCATTTTACTAGTTCAAGTAAAAAAAGAAAATTGTAAGATATAGTGAAATTAATAGGTCATGTCTATTAAGTTATTTGAATGCAGAATTTAGTGAAATCCTTTAAATTTTCATTGCATAAGTTTTTATTGGCAAAAATATAATTTGAAATTTGATATAAATTTGATCAATTTTCATTGTTCATAATTGTTTTTTATACAAACTAAACCTTAAAATAATTTTTAATTCATCTGATGAAATTCCTGCTTATTTTAAGATAACTTTAATGTATAATACAATATTGTTCATTGACCACAACAGCAATCTAACTCGAATTAGTGATTGCCAATATTTATATAGCTATCTCTTTCGTTTAAACCGCAACCTTAATTTAAAAAACTTAAAAAATACCATAAATATTTAATCAACTGTTTGTTTTTGTTTAGTTTAAATGTTTTTTAAACGGGTTGAATATATAATAGTATACACAGCACACATTAGATGTAATTGTATTTTATTCGAAAGCCTTTACAGTGCGCTTCCCTGAATCCTCTGTTTTCCCTTCTCCTAAATTAAACTTCTATTTTCAGCACTTATATCGCGAACATTATTATAAAAAAGCGCGAGAGAGTGAGAGAACATTATCTCTCACTCTCACACTTTCTTTCTTTCTATCCCTATTTTTTTTTATTTTAAATTAATTTATTATGCTCCCGTTGTCTTCCGTATCCATCTCATTCTGTTGGGGGTTCGCAGAGCAGACGGCCATTCTTTCATCCAATTTGAAACAATGCGGAGAAGACTAATGCGGGGCTTTTAAATAAATTACCATCTTTTTTATATGCATAACAGATTTTATAATAACATCCATTTTGCATAATTTGTAGTTTTCATTCGTCGACTTTCGGGTGGTGCGGGGGTAGCTTCCCGTTCTTGGATTTATTCGATGTAATTTAGTCGACTTGTTAAAGTGTCGGCGATGAATTTAAATTGCAACTTATATGTTTCACTAAATCGTCCCGCGTTAAGGATATTTATTTTATTTAATAATATTTTATATTTGTAGCTATTAAATAAATTATGTTAATCAGTACTAATATTCGGTGACTCACAATGTAATTCCTTTTTTTTTCAACGTATGTCTCAATTCTATTTTTTGACAACTAACTTCATAATGGTATTTTTAATTAAAACACTTGGTTTGTTTCACTAATTTTTACTTGCCGCGGTCCCCTGTCCAAGGGAAAGTATTGTGATCGTGAAAATTTTCGAACCGCCAATTTCAACAAATATGCACGTTTTAGGGTCCCCTGAGTCCATTCCATCGAATTTTGAAAAATATCTGTGTGTGTGTGTATGTCTGTGTGTTTCCGCGATAGCGCATAAACGGCTAAATGGTGAATCTAAGCTTTTTACAACTGTGGAATGATCTGAAGATTTTGGTTAGAATAAAAACTCATTAAGTGCAACTTTACTGTTAGCAATTTTTCATTTTTTATTTCCGATAAAAAATATTTCAAATAAAAGTTGTAGATTATGAAAAACTAGTTTTTGATGAAAACTATTTATTGTAGGACCTTTAGTTTTCATTTTATAAGCGGAAGAATTCCGTCTACTTTATAAATTCCCTTAGAAATAAAAAAAATATTTTCATAATCTTCTTTATGTTGGCTGTGGAGACTTTAATTATTTAAATAATTATTTTAATGATAAATAAAACGTCAAAATGACTTCAAATTGCAATAACACAGAATATGTTGCCCGAACGAATATAAATGGTTCAGAAATTATATATTTATGGAAATATGTATGGAAATTTAATCAAGTCATTATAAGGTAAGAAAAAACAATCTAAATTATAATATTCTTACAAATACTCGACTTTAACTTTAAATAAATAAAATAAATTTATTTTTTATTTACTGCTAAATGTTCATTCAAAAACGTATTTTACCGATTTCATCGAGGAAAGTACCATGATGGACACATCACCATTTTTATATTTATATTTACAAATATAAAAACAGAGCAACAAACCAAGTGTTTTAATTTAATGTAGCATAATTAGTTCAAAAATGTTTAAAATCGGGTTAAATTGCAATAGATAGAAAAGAAAATAATAAGTAACAATACTAAAGAAATGTATTCTAATGATTATTGCAAAACAATATGAATAAAAAGAATAATTTTTATTTTATCTTAGCAACATGACTTACAAATGTTACCGGCATTTTTCCCCGTCAACATATTTTGTATATTTTATTTATTTTTATTACAAATGAGGAAAGTTCGCGTCACTTGAATTTAGGTTGCATAGTGGAACCTCGTCGGTAGTCTGCATCCGGCTGTCACAAGTAGTTATTGTAAGTGTTTGTTTATTTTATTATTATTTGCTGTTTTATTATTTGTACTTGTATATATTTTCATTATGTTGTTATTGTTAATATATTTCTTAAACTTTATTTCTTCCACTCAGGCTAATAAAAGTGATTCCAATTTAAATAATTTTTACTGAAGTTATTCGGTTAGTTACATTCGACACCCGATAGCAATAAATGCAAAAAATAAATAATTAATATTATTATTTGTTTTCATTTTTTTTTGTATTTCTGTTATTTCTACTAAAATTTAAAATCTACACAAAAATATGTATGTATATGCCGACTTCATGAAATTGAATGGCTTTTATTTATTGAATCGAATATGAGGACGGGTGGCGGTGTTTTCCTCGAGCAATAAAAAAAAAACAAGGGCAGAAAAAGAATCAGTTCGGGTCGAGGGGTTGGGGGTAGGAGGCTCACGCACAGTTTCACGGATTGGCCGTATCGAATTCAAATCAGTCGGCCGAAGGCAATTTTCGGTAAAGTGGACATTCGCCGGGTTTTCGGGTCCGCGCAAGAATTCAGGTGGAATGTCGGGCCGAAAGGGAATTTCCGTGCCGGGAACATATGGAAATTTTAAACAGACATAATTATTTATAACGTCGCAAAGTCACCGAAATTGGAGACGAGCGCGGTATGATGGAGTTGAAATATTTACACACGCGATTACGGTTTAATCCCGAAAAATCGATCCAACCGACCCATATAGATGTTATCTAATAATGGGATTATGGATTTGAATAAAATGTAAACAACTATCTTGTCCTAATTTTTCTTAAACTGTTTTTATTGAATAAATTAGACTTTTTAATTAATTTTTTTTTTATATTAGCAACACGTTCTTGCCCTCCAAAGTGTTTCCTCCTCCCGCACACTCGCAACACTCACGGTTTGTTATTGCGATCAATTAAAAACGCCAGGTAGATTAGTGGATAAGCCGGTAAGGGCGTTGATATGCAGGCGAGCCTTATTTTACAGCAGCGAACGTAAATTGTAGAGTAGTGTAAATTAGTGTGTAATTAAAGCCTCGTCCGTCTCGGGCTGGTCGTAATGAACCCCCGGCTGAATGCGTTATATGCCATAATTACTTGCAAACAAGTCAGACGTACACGAGTACGGTTGTACGCACCACACGTAAACACCTTCCAACATTCAACACCCAACATCCAACACCATCATCCGTCCAATTCTACGCGCGCATCACAAACGGGAAAGATGAAATTATGAGTGGAGAGTTGGGAGTGGGAGGACTCATACATATTTAATGGAATCATTTCATCTACTTCCACGACTCGATCTAATTGATGATGTTTGCGAAGGGTGAAAAGTTACGGATCACCGTGAATGTATTTTTATTTATCAAAGAAGTGAAACTCGAACCTTTATTTTGCATTATATATTTATATTATTTCTTTATCCATAAATTGCAGTCGTTATTATATTTGGTTAATAAAAAATATACCAACTTGTGAAATATTCGAATTATTCTAAAATCTGTATATTTTTTTTTGTTTCATCCTCAATAATTACTTTTTATTTATGATAACAATATTAATAATCAAAAATTCATAATTTTTTATGTGGATTTTTTTTTATTTCTTATCATTGAATTAAACTTTAACAATCTAAACCAAATGAATTGAGAGACAACGCAAGCGCCATCTATTATTATTGGGCAATAGATGGAGTTTGCGTTATGCCCCAATTACTATGGTCAATATAAAGTTATTTAATCATCTCAAGATCCGTTCAACCGCCTTAATCAAGGTATTTCACATGGAACATACTGGTCTGATGAGGTTCGAAAAAATGAAATGGCCATCACCAGTTATCCATACGCTAGATGAATGGTGGTTAAAAATTTTATCAAACTTAATAATTTAGTTCAAATGACAACTAAATGAGTCTAATAAGTTTTTGGCTATTGTACTGGTTTTTACCATTTTCCGGAACTAAAACATATTCAAATTTCATCTTAGAAAAGTGATTTACCGGATTTATTTTTTAACCCCTTTCACGTGGTGCGAGTTTCAACAACGACGTGTGAAGCCTAGTCTACAAAAAAAACGTGAAAAATGGTTATACACTCAGTATACATCTTGAAATAATGAAATTATTAAATTATTTAACTTTTACTTGTGCAAGCATAAATCATCTTTTAAGCAACACTTTGTTATCTTTTGGAAATTGGAGTAGAAAGTTCTAGAAAATTTCAGCTTTAATTTTAATAAAAACTAATTTTAAAATTTTTATTATATGATATATAATTTGCAAAATCTCTTAACACAAACAAAGAAATACTTTGAAAAATCTAATAATTAAATATCAACAAGCTTAGCGTTCTTTTTTGAAAATTGAAATTGAAACGTTAAAGATTATGAAAATTACACGAAATTAGACCCCCCTCCCCCCAAATTGAATTTATTTAATATACTGTAAGAAATTCAATTTTGTAATCTGATTTTTAAATGCCACAGCGCTTCATTTCTTCTTCAAGGTAACTGTAATTTTTCTACGATTATTTAATAAAGTATAATTTTTAATTTAACTTAATTTAATCACAGATATTCGGGCTCGAAAAAGTATGCGTTTTTTCTAAAGCCGCGTTTTGCCATAAAAAGTTGAGTTACAGAAAGCTAACTGCGAAATTTCCCCAAGAAATTGTATTTAAAATTTGGCTACTAAAAATATCTGAGAATTATATATTTTTAAACATCATTAATTGTCTTGAAAAATCAAAGCATAGTGTTTGATTTTCTTTTTTTGAAAATTGAAATTGAAACGCTAAAGATTATGGAAATTACATGAAATCTATTGACCCCCCCCCCCAAGTTTAATTTCTTTAATATAATGTAACAAATTCAATTTTATTATCTGATTTTTAAATGCCACAGCGCTTCATTTCTTCTTCAAGGTAACTGTAATTTTTCTACGATTATTTAATAAAGTATAATTTTTAATTTAACTTAATTTAATCACAGATATTCGGGCTCGAAAAAGTATGCGTTTTTTCTAAAGCCGCGTTTTGCCATAAAAAGTTGAGTTACAGAAAGCTAACTGCGAAATTTCCCCAAGAAATTGTACTTAAAATTTGGCTACTAAAAATATCTAAGAATTATATATTTTTGAACATCATTAATTGTCTTAAAAAATCAAAGCATAGCATTGTTTGATTTTCCACAGCGCTTCATTTCTTCTTCAATGCAACTATAATTTTTCTACGATTATTTAATAAAGTATAAATAATAAAGTTTAATTTAACTTAATTTTATCACAGATATTCGGGCTCGAAAAAGTATGCGTTTTCTTCAAAGCCGCATTTTGCCGTAAAAAGTTGAGTTACAGAAAACCAACTGCGAAATTTCCCCAAGAAATTGTATTTAAAATTTGGCTACTAAAAAATATCTAAGAAATTATATATTTTTAAACATCATTAATTGTCTTGAAAAATCGGTTTCAAAGCATAGGATAACACATGTAAATTGCAAGTGTTCAAAAATTGTATCACCTATTTATTTCAGAAATTGTATATTTTAGATAAAATGTATTTATCTTTTTTGTAGAGCTAAAAATTCTGCCAAAACACTATTTTTTCTTCTTCTTCTTCTACAATGAAACTAAGATTTTTGTATGACTATATGTGAAAGTATAATACCAATTAATTTTAGGTTTAGGTTTTCTTTGATTTACTTTTGGGTTTAAGTTTTATTTTATTAATTTTTAGATTTTGTTTATTTGTTGTGGTTTAGGTTTTTGTGTAATTGTATTGTGGGGCTGTAGTTATTACTCTGGAGAGTCAGGGTATTTTTGTATTTTTACAACCCGGACACTGCCCTACTGGAACATTAGCTTTAAGGACATATGGACAACGCCTGACATGACATTTAATGGATTTCACACATGGAAATAAGTCAGAGCATATTTTTTTTTAACTAACCTTAGAAGTCGAAGCCAGTAAAGTGGGAGGTTTCAGTAGACTTTCAGTCAACGCTTGAAAGGAGTCCCACACTATATCCGTAACTAGATTTATAGATGTACCCTTTTACAGACAATCCCCCCCCCAAAAAAAAAATCAATTTACATATATATACTCAGGCTGGAAAGCGCAGTTTTTTTGACAATCCACTATCGCTTGAAAACTTGCACATCAGCTCTAGCTGAAGTTTCAATGTTGGTGTATATTTGGACAGCGATTTTTGTGGATATGTCTTCATTTTTATAGGTGAGAGACTTGTCGGGCTCGATTTTTGAATTTTGTTTTTAATGAGGCGGGAAAGGAGAATTTCAATTTCACTTTATTAACGGAATTTCCATTTCCAAATTACATATTAAAAATTTTACAAGAAATTGTGGGTTGAATGTTATTCCTAGTATTTACAATGGGAAAATGTAGGAATGGGTTGGTTATTTATTATAATACGAAATGAAGACGATGTATAGCGGTAGACAGAATTTTTATTAAAACACCCATTAATTTCTAATTTTATATGTAAATTAGAAATATAACTATAAATATAACTATACGTTTTCTAACTAAACATCTTTATTCAAATGTGTATATATATGTACAATAATATATAAAATTTGAATTATATTCTGCACTTGAATCGGCTATCGACCAGAGGTTTTTCGTCCACGTTTTATATTTTCACATATATAATTCAACTATAAACAAGTAAATAAACTCGTTTTTATTACCATAATATAATAAATAAATGAATTACGAAATAACTGAGTCCTAAAAATAAAATTACCTTCGCAAGATTAACACGAACAAAACACTCCATCTGTAAGTGCGAACCGGAAGATTTGTTAAATGGCCCGAGTGGAATTACTCAAAATATCAGCGGCCGAATCGTGTAATGCAATTATAAGGTGGTTTACTGACATGACATACCTCGTCTATTTCTATTCAAATGTGGGTCAAGCCCAAATCCTCAAGGGTCAATATGACCCTAGCGAGTAATTAATGCTTAATGCCCAAAGTACCACAAGACAATTTACATGTTTTAGTGTTTGGGCGAAGGGTGTTGTTCTCGGTCTACACTGCGCAGCTATGCAATAAATAATTACAATCTAAGGCCATATTTAGGAACAAGACAAGTAAGCCAATAAATTCGTTAATTCAAAAACAATTTATTCAGCATAATAAATAAAAACATATAGTAGTGGAACGAAAACGTTTGTAAAAAAATATAAATTTATTAATTTAAGCCATAAATGCATACACAAAAAAAAACATAATTTATGACTTAATGGCCACAATTAATATGATAATAACATGTCATAATAGAAAAAAAAGTATTTATTCACTTTGTCACATAATCTAAATTAAATTAAATAAAATTAACTTCCGGTCGATAGCCGATTCATCTGTAGAATATAATTTTATATATTATTGTGCATACATATGTACACATTTGAATAAATATGTTTAGTTAGTTAAAATTGAATTAAATATATTTAAAAAACTACGACTTTTTTTAAAGGTGAAGATTAATTAATTATTTTTAGATTTTTTTTTCAACACTATTATACTCTTACTAGGGTACGTATATGCTATTGTGTTATATTGTACTTAAAATACGATCTCCCTTAAAATACGTCGTCAATAGCTACGTATTTTATGAATATAAACAGATTTCATAAAATAATGGTTCAATGTTAAAATATTTGGTACATATGTATATGTAGTAAATTCCCGTTAATTATTTTTCTTTACAAATAGAAAAGAGTATTCATACATTAAATAAAAATGATTTGAAAATAATTAATAAATTATTTTCACATTTATTTTTCTTTATTTATAATTTCTATTTTCGGAAAGTTATATTTTATTCATTTTTATTTGTCAAAATTGTGTTTACCTCCATTTTTAAATATACAAACATCTTTTTCAGACCGCAGAATTACAATTCTTTACAAATATTTATATTTAAAATACATACTGATGGGCTATTTCATTTTTAATTATTTGTTGATACCGTTTCTAGAATACTTCGCACACTTTTATTAAAATTAACATGAATACACTATCGATCATATTTTATAGGCAAACAATATATTCTGAAGTTAGGGTTGGTTAGTACAAAATGAGTGTTGGAATTTTTGAAGATAAAACGTGTTTTATTGAATTTATAAACCTCGGTCTATTAAATTCTCGCTCGCTTGCAGTCGCTCGAATTTAAAATCTCTCATGAAACACTAGACGACTTAATAACCATAAAAAACTTATAAAATCAAATGAAAATAAATTTGAAAAGAATTAATTAAACTTTCTCTTTGGCTCATTGACAAAAAAACACTAATATCCTTTTCTTCAAACTTTTAAAAGTATGAGGAAAGGATATTAGTGCTTTATATCAATTGCGCTTGATCTTCACGTAACTCAATCAATGTATCTTTAGCTACTGCAACTTTTTGTCTTACATTACTTAAGTATTTTAGAAAAAAAAAACATCCATTTAAACAACATCTCAGGCAATTTTTTATTTCAAAACATAAGTATACATACAAAGGTCAATGTATTTTATAAATTCACATTTAATGAAACGTTCAGCCACCATTCATCTAGCGTATGGATAACTAGTGATGGCCATTTCGGTTTTTCGAACCTCATCAGACTAGTGTGTTCCATGTGCAATGCCTTGATGACGGCGGTTGAACGGAAAGTGTGTTGGGGTTATATACCCGATATTAATCATAATAAATTGATAAGATGTAAAAAACTTAATTTATTTTATTTACTTATTTAAAAAAATAATCATTCAAAGTTTCACTTTTGTCTAAATGAAAATCATTTCCCGTATCGACCGCCTTTTGTTAAGTTTCCATCCTATTTCACAGCCCAAGTGCGTAAATGAATAGGCGAGAACTTCGGCGAAACTCGTGTTTATTTTCCGGGTTAATATAAATTAGCGACTTAATATGATAAGTTATTTCTTGCTATAGTCTCGAAATTATTAACAAACTTTTTCCGGTGCACGTTGCCGCATTAATTTTCATTAGACGAACTGGATTTATGTGTAATTTCACCCACTACGCCACCAATTAGTGGTTTGATTTATGAAGTCAAGTCGGATAATTACGATTGTATTGTAATTTTGTTGGTTTTTCCTAAAAAAATAATTATATAAGAAAAAAAATCCTGAATCATAAAACACTATTATTAATTTATTAAGTGAAACACTATTATATATATATATATATAATCTATTATCCTTTCTATCCGAAGGTGTAAGGAATTTATATTAAATAAAAATGATTTATTTTATTAATTTTTTTAATAAATTATTTCCACATTTAGCACATTAAAACAAATACTTCCCGGGCAAATACCCACGCCGGACATTGAATTACATAATGTACACCTGCTGTTGCACATCAATAAAATATTGCATCATGGAACAAATTTTTATCCGAGAAAAATTTAATGTAAAAACAACAAAAGGAACGTTACTTAATATAAGGCCATCTGCAGACACTTGTTTCGGGATCTATCCCTCGATGTTAAAATACAATCAGCAATATTAAATCAATTATATTAAATCAAATTAAACTAAATCAATTTAAATTAAATTAAACCAAATTAATTCAATTTAAATTGAAACCGAATAAAATTAAACGGAAAGATTTGAATCAAATTAATTAACGTAGCGTAAGTCAAAAGTCACAGAGCTAAATGTGGAAATAAATTATTAATTATTTTCAAATAATTTTTATTTAATATATCTAAATAACTGTGACCAAGTGAATGAATATTATTTCTATTTATTTATGTGTAAGGAATTGTTTCATTTCAGTTTCCACTTTTCTTGTGGCTCTATCTTGTATGTCATCTTCCTCCATTCTTTTTTGTTTTTGCCTGTTGCAGTGTTAGTCCTCGGTGTTTTAAATATTTTTCCATGCTGTCATTGCATGTTATCTCCTCGTTCTCCCTGTACCTTAATCCTTACTTTCCACACTTAAATTGCTGGACTATTCCTATTAATTCTGATTATCGAACTAAATGGTTCTGCCCTAAGCTGTTTTCCTATATCAATGTTTCTTATTTTCCTTTCTTGATAGCCTCAATATATCTCTTAAATATTTCATTTTCATAAGTCTGGATTTTGTTTTTTAATTTATTTGTTAATATACAGATCTTGCATCCAAATGTAAGTACAACCGCTTTGTAGACTTTCATCTTGGTTTTGGAAGATATTTCTTTTTTTCGAATAAATTTAGTTCTTAGTACAAGGTTTAGCTTAGCTGCACTGTCAATTCTAGCTGTGATTCATATTTGTTGCTTCCGGTTCTTGAAATATACGTTCCCAGGTATTTAAATATTTCTACTTGCTCTATGTTGTTTCCATTTACATTTACTTGGATTGAGAATTAATTATATAAGAAAGAAATCCAGAATCATAAAATATTATTTTTAGATAATATTAAGATTTTTTTATGCGCGGGGTCATTTGCCTGTTCAACCTTCTAGCACCGCGATAATAAAGGTCTATTGTGCCTACTATTCTGCCTTTATTTTGCAAGGAATTCTACCTCTTGAGCGAAATTATTGCGATATTAAGTAAAATTTATTATTCTTGTTTTCTTCTATTTTTTGCAAAAATTAGAGCTGTATATACTTTTGATTTTATTCATAATTAAAACTTCTAATATATTCTACACTTAAAAATATTTCAATTGGGCTGAAAGACCTCCGGTTAATAACTGATTCATCTGCAGAATATAATTTTAATTTTATATATAATTGTACATACATATACACGTTTCAATAAAGATGTTTAGTTGGTTATTCCAATTAAATAAGCCTTAACTTTAATAATTTTTTTTTTAATTTTTGATATATTAAAAATTCACTTTTATTATACTTAATAAAACCAGTTTTATTTTTCTGTAGCAACAATTTCAATTACATAGTAATCATTATAAAAATAAGCTTGATAATGGTTATCGTTTTTCTTTATATCAAAATTGAAAATATGCCAAGAACTGAACGCCTCCAAAATCCAAACTTTTACTTTATTTATACAACCTGGATTGTTAATTGTTGACTATTGTTCTGAACACTTAAGCCTGTCTATATCAATAGAAAAATGTTGTATACAAACAAAGTAAAAAGTAAAGAGGGAATAATTTATTAATTATTTTCAAATTCAAGGGTTCCTATTATTAAATTTTAATTATAAAATATAATAAAGTAGAAGCATCATCAATTAGTAAGTTTAATATTCCTTAATTTAATTGGTGTAAAATAAGAATTATAATTTTAAAAGACAAGGAATTGAAAACAAATTTTATTTAGAGAGATTTATACGCAATAGAAATACATGTGTGCATACACTATTTTTAAGAATTAACAGTATTTATGTAGGTTAATCTTAATTAAAGCATTATTATTACATTATTATTATCAATCGTTAAACATTTATTATATAACTTTGATTTAGAATAATAATAATTGGAAAGATTATTATTACATTATTATTATCAATCGTTAAACATTTATTATGTAACTTTGATTTAGAATAATAATAATTGGAAAGATAGCGCAAGCGCCATCTATTGCCTAATTTCAAGTGGCATCGTATCAGGTTATTTAATCGCAACGCATGATATGTTCAATGGCCTTCATCAAAGCATTGAAAACACACTGGCCTAATAGACCGAAATGGCCATCACCAGTTATTCATACGCTAGATAAATGGTGGTTGAACATTTTATAATATTATTTATAAAATAAATTTTATTGGATTGTCTAGGTGAATTTTAAAATATATGACCAACTGTAAAATCAAATGAAATTAATTTTGCATGTTATTCAGACTGTTGTTGCCAATGATAAAGTAACAATAACATAAAATAAAACAGTGTTATATAAAAGGTTGTAAAACCATAAACTTAAATATTAAATATAATTCACTTTTTTTATAACACTTTTAAATAATTACATTTAAAATTATTTTACTTTACATTTTTTTTATTTATTTGATGTTGACAAAGAAATATGAATGATTTCGATATAATTCAGTATCATTAAAATACATAAAAACAACATATTTTTAACTGGATGAAAACTTCCTTAAAGTTACAAATACCTTATTTATTGCTTCGTGCACGGTCACAAAGGGAGTACTTTCTTTAAAAGAGGAAACGGGATCGCTTTTTGCTTCATTGATGGCGCAAATTCCGCGAGCATCCATGTATACTGTATAATTATAACTTGGCAAAGGAATGATGGGAAGCTGCTTTGCGAGTATGATTTGGGGGCGGCAATATTGAGGGCTGTGCGCGCGTGAGGAAAAAGTTTCGTGTTTTCTTTAGATTTTCTCCTCGGTTTTCATTAACTACGAGAGTTTTCCCATTAATCTAAATTATTATTTAAAAAAAGTTGCTAGTCAAACCGGTGAAACAAGAAGTGAACAGTGTTTCTTTGAATTATGTACAAGTAAATGGGTTTAATATTTTGTAAAATTGAATTCCATTTAATTAGTTTTCAAGTGTTGTGTGGGTAAAATCATTAAATACAGTGATTGAATAAAATTAAATAGTATAGCTATTTTCTATCAATTATAATGATTTTTTTTTGATTAATTAATTTTCTAAGTGGCTGTTTTGAATGACTACTATTCAAAACAACTAATCAGAAAATTTATTATTAAAAAAAAACTATAGGGTATTTTTTGTGGAAGCTGGAGAAAATCTTAACAAGGATGATTGAATGATTTAATTAAGTACGTATAATTAATTATTTTTATAAATAGAAAAGAGTATTTATTCACTTGGCCACACTTATTTAAATAAATTAATAAAAATGATTTGAAAATAATTCATAAATTATTTCCACATTTAGCTCTCTAACTTACGTTACGTAAGCACATTTAAACAAATGCACATTAAAAGAACTACTTCTCGGGCAAATATCCTGCCGGACATTGAATTACATAATGTGCACTTGCTGTTGCATATCGATAAAATATTGCATCGCGCAATAATTTTATTTATCCGAGAAAAGATGGCTTTATATTAAGTAACGTTCTTTTTTGTTTTTTACATTGAATTTTTCTCGGATGAAAAAAGTTGTTGCAAGATTCAATATTTTATTGATATGTAATAGCATGTTTGTTTACAGTACTTACGTAACGTAAGTAAAAAATGTCATAGAGGTAAATGTGGAAATAATTTATTAATCATTTTTAAATCAAATCAGTTTTATTTAATTATTTTGTACAATTTTTTTCAATATTTTTCATTTCATTTCCCACGTTTTTTTTAATCCTATTATATTTCATTGCTGTTCGGTTTTGTTATTTTCAAGAAAGAGCAAAAAGCAATATTACAAATTGTTTCTGATTAATTTATATTTGTGCTACCTAAATGGAATTTAACTATAATATTAATAATTACTATTATAAATAGCTTTGCATAAGGGGATTTTAAGGTAATATTATCAGAGTATAACCTATTTTTTTCTCTCCCTATTTTTTGATGAGAAAAGCAAAGGGTCGCCTCACTCGTCCGTCCAGAAGCGATCTAATTTGAGATCGCATCAACTCTCCCTCGTCATAACACTCGACCATATCCAACATCCTATATCCTATTTCAGCTGAAATTCGGATATGACACCAGGACAGGGAAGGGGGCGACGGCGCAACATCCGTTCAGATCGTATTTCCTTTATAGACTAACACACGGACTAAATCCTTTATCGTTTATCGCCCGCACCCCAATTACACATTATAATCATACTCAAAAGCGAATTAGATATTAAGTAATGAATTACGTGACGGACGTCCATTTATTTCCCAGCAAAAGAGAGAGAACAACCTCTCACCTTTAACTGGAACGGCATTCATCATTCTTTATTGTGTGTGCGCCGTTTAATATCTCGGAATGGAACAATGTCCCTTAAAAAATAAATTATAAATGGATTCACCGGGCGAATAAAACGGGAATGTTTAATAGGGGCTTATACCGCAAATTAAATGTATTTCAAGTTTCTCGTACTTTATATTTTTCTTTTTTCCCCTTCTTTTCTGCTCTGCTTCTTCTGTCCTGTACCTTTGTCCTTGTATCCGTTTGACCCGGCTTAATCCTCATGATGGATTAAATATCGATCGTAATAATGCCACAATCAATCATGCACACTGATTTAGTTCGAATGAAATTAATTTTAAATTTTCGGAAATACCAAAATAAAATTATAACGAAAACTATTATTCGAATAAAATATTATAATATAAACGAATAAATTATTATAATCTTTTTTTTTTAGTTTTAACATCTAGGAATATTTTAGTGTAAATACTGAAAAAATCTTTAAATCGGCTATCGATTGTAATAAAAGAAAATATTTGTATTCCCTTAGTCATAGTTATTTAAAATAAATTAATTTATAAAATGTTGAAATAAGGGCAATCTATAGTCGATAGCCCATACAGACTACTAACACAACTGTAAATAACTGTAATAATGTAAATAATATAAATTTTGTAAATTTTTGTTATCATATAGTCTGAATAAAAATTTTGTTTGGTTGTGGAAATAATTAAGTAATTAATTATTTTGTTTATTATTTATTTATTACAAAAATATTATTATACTTCTATTAATAAAGATTTATATGTAATGCATTACTATATTTTATCATCGACGCAATATTTTCTGTAGACAATAAAAAAAAAGGGAACGCGAAATTATTCATAACGTCTTAAAGCATATGACGACGATTGTGAAGTTAGCAACTTTGAACTTCTTTACGCCATCCTGACTCCATAATGTATACTAGCGTAAAGTAGCGATATCAAGGCTCGTATTTGTTACAAATGTTCACAATCTCGAGACGTCTGGCGTATGCCACGACGACGAAAGTTTTGTTGAATTTCACTGCACTCTCGGCTACGTTTTACCATTCTTAAAAACGTTAAATAATAGCTGCATATCATAAAATATGCAAACGCTCGCAGAATGTGAGCACTTTATACGAGCGACTGTTGTGAGCAACTTAAACATGAATTAGCAAGGAGATTATTGATATTAAGGTGTAATTTAAGTTGTAAAAGCAAATTAGTATGTAAATAATTTAATTTAATAAGAACAACAAATCGGCAATTAAAAAAAATACTTGTAATTTTGTTATTTAATGAATTATTAAATTGTTTTCTATATATTTTTAATAAGAACAACAAATCCGCAATTAAAAAAATATACTTGTAATATTGTTATTTAATGAATTATTAAATTGTTTTCTATATATTTTTATTCTAACATAATTATTCTTTAAATCTAATATTGAAACATTCGAATTCTTTTGAAACGAAATAAAAAGAGTATTTATTCATTTCGCAGTAATTTAATTGAATTTAATAACAAGATTTAAAACTTGGAGTTCATATTGTATTATTAAATATGAATATATTATTAAAAATCTACCAATAAAATAAATAAAGCAAAGATGAAAATAACTTTAAATTGTCGACTAGTTTTGGGTTATCAGCATATTTTCAAGAGAATTTAATATTTTAAATAATCAAATAATATTTAATATATACAAATATATTTATTCAGACATAAGAATTACAATTCTTTAAAAATATTTATATTTACAAAACATATTGACGGGCTATCGAACGGAGGTCTTTTTGCCCTTATATTTAATATCATTAATAAGAATAATTTTAAAAGTAATTCGTTTATAACAAGATAATAAAAATATGAATAAATTGTTAAAAATCTGCCAATCATTAAATGAAAACACAGATTAAATTGAATTTAAAGTAATTATATTTATTGTAATCTGTGATTTTATTCATTTTATTGGTGAATTTTTAATGATTCATTCATTCTTCTTATTATAATATGAACCAACAATGTTTAAATATCTAAACTAAAAATTATATTAAAGTTACTAGTTTATAAAAATTAATTAATTATTTTTCATTTAACCACTCTTTAAGTACTTACTTAAAAAATATGAAGACGCGTAAGTAATACTCTTTGTGTTCTTTACATTAAATATTTTAGAATAAAAAAAATGTTGCATTGTGCAAATTTTCGAATGTCCATTGTTTAATTCAATTTCCGGCAGATGTTTCTACTTATTTTAAGTGCTTACTAAAGTAAGTCGAAAGTTGCAGTAGCTAAAAGGGAAATAATTATTTATTTAATTGGTATTCATTATTTACAACATTTTTTGTTATTGAATTATTACTATTATATGACACTATTTCGTTTGGTGTTCTTGATTGCATTTATACCTTACTATGCAAGTAATGACTGTGAAACTATTAGAATGATGACGATTTCGTTCGATATGTTATTTCATTAATTCAAATAAGTGTATTCATAACTGAAAACGACATGTTTTCAATTTTGTATTTTGACTCGTTTTTGACAGTTCCCTGTATTGTTTTGTATTTCACTTTATTATTAATTGTTTTAGCTAATATGAATTAATGACAATGTTAAAATGACGTGTTTGTAAATTAAAACATTGTTATAATTTGTTAATTTTTAAGGCTTCCAATTGGTTGTATATGATACAAATTTCAGCGAATTGTTCCAGACATATTTTTTGATAGCACAGTATTTTTGAGCGTTTGTGCTTGAACATTGTTTTTTATTTCGTTAAAACTAAATTGTAAACGATATTATAACAATTATAAATTAATAAAACACTTTAACTTTGTTTGTACAACTGAAATTATACTTTTAGTTTGATTATGACATGCTAATGTTGTTAAATTTAGTAACCATAACTAAATAAAATTCCAGTTGCACAAACAAAATTAAAAGTGTTTTATTAATTTATAATTGTCATGATATCGTTTAAAATTTAGTTAACGCCTATTTTTCTTATTTAGATCGATTAATTTATGTGACGATAACAATAATTATTTACAAAATATTGGAGAATGTTATTCACCATTTTATTACTGTGTATCTGGAATATAGACGTAATCAGACATTTCTCTCGGTACTCTCAATTTGGATTATTTTCAAGAGGGCGGCGAAATTTGACAGAAATTATAAAATTCTAAAAAAAGCAAAACTGCCGCACGGCTAATTTAACTGCATCGATAACTAAGTGGGTGGTAAGACAATGCCAATTATTTATAGCTGATTTATCCCTTTATAGCACTTTCAATTAGGATTATTTTCGACTGGGTTGACTAAAAAAAAAAATACAAAAAAACTCTCTAATGACTTAATATTAAACCAAAATGTAGCTAAGATATGGAAGAATAATCTATGAAAAGTTAAGCTCTATCATTTTTTTAATTTTCTATCGGCACGCTCACAAAAATTTGGACTGAGTTTTTGCTGGATTTTTCGACTTATTTATTGAGGTCACAGTCACTAAGTAATGATAATAATATGTTAATATATAATTGTGTTATTTATGAACTAAATGCTGAAATGTAGCAAAGACACGGAAGAATAATCAATGAGAAGATAAGATCTAGCAATATTTTAATTTTCTGTCAGCACACTCACCAAAAGTTTGGCTGAAACTTTGCTGGCTTTTACGATTGTTTCTATTGTGACTACAGTCCCTAAGTAATGATATTCATTAGTGAATGCCTAACTGTGCTCTTTAGGAATTAAATGATGAAACCCCCGTATTTATATCTTTTATCTGAAGCTTGTAATCAAACCCCAAACGCGTCTGATGTGGTGAATCATTGGGCCTCCTTTAAATCGTTCCGATAAGGCTCCATTATATCACGGGCGATTCATGTGGCCCGAATTCAAAGAAAATAATTATTATCGGAAAAAATAAATAGCACACGTTCTTTCTAGAATCATAAAGATCCTTTGTGATTTTTCTCAATTTTTGTTACAGAAGACAAAAAATTATTGAAATCTTAAACAATAAGGTATTTTTTTTTAAATTAAACTCTTTGCTGGTATCATGTAGAAAGTTTATTTTGTGAGTAGTTTCGACCTATACGGTCATTTTTAAACAAATAATACAAAAAATTACAAACTTTTTTCTTAAATAAACAAAACAGGTACAATAATGTTTGAGCGGCCTCATGGCCTGTACCACCGCGACTTTTTCAGATCAAACAATTTATTTTATTGATTTAAACATATATCACAAAGTAATGGCTTCAACCATCAAGTAATTAAATTTAAAAAAAAATCATAATAGGTATAAATTTAAAAAAATAATGAAATATTACGAAAATCATCAAATGACTTAATAATATACCAATATATAGCTAAAGAACAGGAGAATAATTTCGGAGAACCAAAGTTCTATTTATTATTTTTCGATCACTACGCTGGTAAAATTGACCTACCTAAGGCGGACTAAAATTTTGCAGGACTTTGCGATTATTTATTGCAGTCATGAATGCCCAGTAAAGATGACGACATATAAAAATGTGGCTGTATTATTTAGGAAATCAATACTGATCGCTCCGTAATTATGTATTTATACCATTTTTGTAAAACTTGTAAACTTGTTCTAGCCACAGATGCGTCCGAAGTTCATTGTATTGAAATTGAAAAGAGGCCAAATAGTTTAAACAAAAGGGATGATGCCAAAAGACTACCACCAATTTGGAAAACATGTTTAAATTACAGTCAAAATTCAGGATCTTCACAAAATCAAGACATTCAGAACCAGTTCCCTTCAGATAATAATGTCGAAATTGAAACAGAGGGCACGAACACATCTTCAAGATCAGAAAATAGAAGAATCACCAGAAGCCAAACAAGAAACACGAATATCTAGTTGCAATGCGTAAAAATCTAACAATTGGTTGCTAGAGCAATATAATCTAATAGTTTACTCCTGACGAAGATGACTGCGACGTCATCGAAACGTCGATCAGAAAATTCAATGGACCAGTTCCAAGAAAATACGCGGGATCAAACCCGAATAAATGCGTCAACATGTTACGCCCGCGAAAATCAACGTTATAACATATATATGTATATATATATATATATATATATATATAATTATATCGTAATGTCTAGAAATTCGTATATTTTGCTGTCTTTATGAGACTGGTTATACATTTTTTTGCATTAGTCCGTTAATTGCTGTAAAATATATATTTTAAATATTCATGAATTGGTGAATGCGCCGGGCTATGATCAGTTTCAAAGACGTAAAATTAAATAGTACTATGCAAATACAAAATTTAATTTAAATTTAATACTCAATTTACGGAATTCAGCTTTTTTACATAATGAATTATATTAACTGTAACTCCTAATAAAAAAATAAGAGCAGTCTATTAATAAAAATAGCAAAAGCAAAATATAATTAACAATAATATAGAATTATTAAAACTAGACTAGCTCGAACAATAATTATCCCAAGTCAACAAGACAATTACTATTGAAAAAATATTGTATATACAAACATCTCTATACAGACAACATTACACAAGCGTACATTTATATTTATATATACTTAACAAGAATAAATATTGCGTTAGTCTGTCCGGGCTATCGACCTAGGGTCTTTCTGCCCAAAAATATTGTATTTAGATTATATGTATAAAAATATTCCAATCTAGAATACAACAAACAAATAGATAATTGACTAGATTATACATGTATATATGTAAGTGCAAGGCAATAGCAAATATTAAAAAAGAAAATAAATTAAAACCAACTATAAAATGTCAATAAAAACAATACAAATATGTTTTTATGTAATCGAAGCTTTAATAATCTAAACTAAAATGTAATAATTACATGTTAATATGTTATTATATTCGATTTTTTAATATGTAGATATATTTGCACATACAATAAAATTATATATATTTTAGTTATTGTTTATTTATATGTAATAGCCTATTTACTACTTATGGTAAAAAATTGTTACAATTTTTGTAAAATGGTGAATTTTCCGTAAATAAATGAATAATTATTATTATAATTTTATTTACTTAATACCAAAATAACTCTCGGCTATCGGTCTTTCAGACAAAAGTCAATGTCCATCTTTTAGACCTTAATGAGACATACATGTAGGGATATCCCAATTTTGAAAGGATCTTTGGTATTTAGGTTAAAAAAATATTGGTTAATATTAATCATGGTACTATTTATTTATATCTTGGTAGTCCTGGTCAGCTTCTATTTCTATTGGTTCTATTCGTATGATATTACTCACTGTTATATTTTAATTATATATTAGTTAGAATAACATTTATATATATCTTTATAGTATTGATATTTATAGAATATTTTGTAAAAATGAAATTCCGCAATAAATGAATTACAAAGATTATTATTTGTTTTCATTTAGAAGTTCAATTCCGATTTATTATCTATTTTGTCATATACATATTAGTTTTAAGGTTTTTTTTTCGGTCGTTATAATAAATAAATAATCTCATTCTATTTTATATTTGATGAATATTAAAATAATTCATTACTATGCAAATTTGTTTGAGTGATTGTGAAAATAGGCTTTGTCGAATTTCCGATTCTTTCATACTCCAGGAAATTGATGATTGTGTAAGTAGGGCGAATCAACAATTCCTACACTTGAATCGGGATAAGCACCAATCAATCTCATCGATCTCTCATTCCCTTATTCCCATTCAGTCATCCACTTAACCTAGTATTATTATTATTTTCACCTAGCAGATTTAAATATAGAAAACACGCGTATGCAAACTTCGAGTTTATTTATAATAACCGAAATATTAATAACAAAATTATGAGCGTGAATTATTTTATATAGATGTTAATTTATTTTTGTTTCGTTTGTTGAATATATTTCATTTTTTATAGATAACAACTTAAATTCTGGTTATATAATAATATTAATAAATAAATATAAATTCTTAATTCTGTACGTTATTATATATTAATATGTTTAATATTAAATTAAATTCAAAACAATAAAAAAGCTTTTAATATCATGTATATAACACGATTTTATTTAGTTTATCTTCAATTTCGACGAATTCTAGGGTTTTTGTGATTTTTCTCATATTTTTGTTACAGAACAAAACGTTTGTAAATTTAGAAAAATCATCGCATTAATTAAGATAAAGTAAATGTGTTAGTAAAGCTGGAAATTATACCAGTATTAGCCCGGCGAATTCACCATTTTTAAAGAATAATTTAAATTATTATTATTGCACCAAATAAGCGACTTAATCTAGAATGTGAACTTTTAAAAATATGAATTTTTAAAAAGGCGCTATGATTGTAGTGTATTTGAGTTACCTATAGATGTATAGAATTAAAAAAATAAGAAAAAGTAAACGTTTTGTAGTTAATATTTTTTCAACATAATTAGGAATAAAATTGAATTTAAAGTATGGATATTCAATTTCGACAAATTCGGCTTGTCATTGTCATACATAAGGTTTATAATTATATCGATTATTTATTTCATCACAAACACGTTTTAATATTTTTGTGTAACATGATTTTATGCGACACCAGAATATATTCATGTTATACGAAATAGTTAAAACGAGTCACTTATGAAATAAATACGCGATTCGATACTCACTTCACTATTTGAAGAATTCTTACTTAATTAGACAGTTAATAATTTGTGGAACTTTTTATTACATTAAATAAGAACTTGTTATGTAAGGGAAGGAATCCGACCGTAGGCTTGGAAATATTTCATGGAATGAGTGTTTAAATGATCTAATTAATTCGTACTTTACCGTTTAAATATTTTGTAATTTGTCAAAGCGCCAGTCATATTAAATAAAATTATGTAATATAAAAAAATAAAATCCCACAAAACATGTTTGTTAAACAATTACAGTGTACGTAATTTTTGAAGTTGGAAAAAGGGATTGGTCGAGTTTTATTGATCAATGCCAGTAATTTTCTTGACTTAATTTTATTGTAATTTAAATAACTAAAAAAGTTTAAACAGTGAAGTAATAATAAAATGGTTTATTTCTTCATAACGTAACTCTTCACATTATTTAATTGAGAAACTCAATTTAACATGCCTTTCATTTTAATTTAGTATAAAATTCAAATACTCCTTACACCTAACGGTAGAAAGGAAAAAGATTAAAAAAAAATAAAATAAAATTCAAATATCTTGTAAGAATTACATTTAATTTATTGTAATTATAATGTATTAATTGTATTCTGTTGAACACTAAAATAGTAAAAGTAATAATGCGTTGGTATAAATATAAATAAAGAATATTTGGTTTGTATCGCAAATTAAATATTTTATTAACTTGACTAATATTAATAATAATAAATATGGTAGTCGATGCTGGTAAAGTGGTAGGGGTTTTAATTGAGAGTCTTCTTGCCAAAATCTAGGAATAGTTATAGACTGTATTATTCTTTTTGTTGTTATTGTACCGGGTATCCAAAAAAGAACGGTCACTAGCCTTATTTCACATAAACATAATTTATTAAATAAAATTAAATAAAAAGAATTTGAAAATAATTAATAAATTAATTCCTCTTTAGCTACTGTGACAATTTGATATATGTTACATAAGTACCTTAACAAATGTCTAATAATAGACATTTACTGTTGCATAACAATAACATATTGTATAATGCAAC
Organism: Philonthus spinipes; assembly: GCA_963082785.1. NCBI lineage: Eukaryota > Metazoa > Arthropoda > Insecta > Coleoptera > Staphylinidae > Philonthus > Philonthus spinipes. Next base: position 16,980,359 of record OY720307.1, on the reverse strand, counting down.
AATTTTTGAATCGAATGTCACAGTAGCTAAAGAGGAAATATAACATTAATTATTTTCAAATTCTTTTTATTTCTTTCTTTCTTAATCTTATCTTCTTGTACCCGTATTGGGTGTCGAGGATTCTTTTTATTTAATTTATTTAAATAACTGTGATCAAGTGAATAAATCTCCGTCTTTCTATTATTAACATAATTAATTTATAAATAAAAAGTAGAAGAAAATAAAGCTATTAAACTTCACAATTAGTAAAAGCTTAAGGTTGACTTTCCTCTTGCAATTTTTATATCGTTCTTTTTGTTTTGTTCAGCAAACATTCGAGTATTATCCTAATACTGAAAGGTTGTTGCAATTGCCCAACAAATGGCTTTTAGAAAACCCTACAAAAAAAAAAAACGCTGCCCCTCTTTCGTGTTTATTAAATTGCTGCAATGGTGGATTTGGAATTGTTTGCTGAAGCCGTTGAACGACTGAGGGCTTCGCTTCGGTGCATTATTTCCTTTTGTCAATTGATTGATTGGTTTCCGGAAAATATTCTCTCTAACAAGCAGGCTTTCTATAATTGCCCTAATAACACCAACACGCAAACAAATTAACAAAAAATGAAATAAACATTATTACGGATTCAATTATAATATTCAATTAAATTTCGTAAATAATCATATATTAAATTCCCCGTTCTATTATTTTAAATTAACATTATTTAAACGGCTAGGTGTGTAGAAGGTAAACCCGAGCATCCGCGCGTTTATTTCAATTATAAATTCAGCTATATAGCCACTCATTTAAATTCTTTATACAGAGAACTAATTTCCAAGTTGAGAGAGCGGACTAATTGAAACTTTCCATTGTATTAGCAAAAATTAACATGCTTTGCATCCAATTTAATTCGAGCTCTCCGCCGTATAGTCTATATAAGTATTTATCTTAAATACCAAGGGTGAAATTAACACAATACAGAAAATACGGTTGATTTAAATTTTGTTCATTTTGATGAATGAATTATGGAATAATTTAAACATCGTAATGTAAAGAGATGTTTTTACAATTATAATTTAATATATATGATGTTTATAAAATGATGTCAAAGATTTTAAATGATAATTTTATCAATTAATATTGAAACATGGATTTGTTTCCAGTTAAGATCATATATAAACTAGGTTATTTAATTAACTGCGTAAGTTGAATTTTTATGAGATACTATTATAAATTATATTGTGACTTTATGTATTTAATAATAATATATTTCTCTGTAATAGGACTTTGTCTGCTGGAAAATAAAGTTATTATTGTTATTATATAGTTTTTTTTTATCCAAAGCCATCTAAATATAGGGAAGCAAGTATTTTTTATTTCATATATCCTCACTATCGAAGAAAGTAGAGAAATGAAATTCGGCAGATAATAAAATGGAACTTTTTGACAAACGACGACGATTAAAAATTACAATTAAATGCAACAATCAACACCAATAATACAAAAAAAGTTGAATATTGCATTTCTCTATTTAAATAATTTCTAAACCATAAATATATAAACGCATTGAAAAGTTCTGTAACATACTGTTTACAGCGTATATTTCTTTTTTTTTTAATTATAAGTTAAGTTTTAAGTTCTACTTTATTATACATTATAATTTAATTTTAAAAAATGAAACACTCTTTACTTTGTTGGTATAAATTGAATTTTCTTGTTGACTATAGTTTCAATACTTTTTGTTTTCATAATGACTCGCAATGATAACAATGGTCAACAATACACAATCCAAGTTATTCAAACAACCATTTTTATTTAAATAATTAAGTCTCCACAACCAACATATAGAAGATTAAAAGTAAAAAGTGTGTCATTTTTTTTAATTGAGTAATTAAATAAACGTTTATTTAATTATATCAATTAAGAATTTGTTATTAAAAAACTGTAAGTACTTGTTAAAAAAATATATAAATCTTTAATAAACAAATAAAAATAATAGAAAATAAGCAGGAGAGTTTCAGCAGTGACATAAACCAGAGGCACAGACTGCGGTCCACGTTCGCATTGCATTTCCATGTAAAATTTTAAATATAATACATAAACCGTAAGTTTTCCTGACGGAAATGGAGCTACGTGAGATAACTTCGATCTGCAGTCCGGTGTGTTGGTAGCCCTGGGGGAAATGTGTATGGAACTTGGAATTAGAGCAAGTGGGTCAGGTCAGCGTTAAATAACGATTCGACCATACATACGTGTGCCCCATAAAAGCTGCTAAACATGCACCGCCTGAACTGTTATTAAAAATCAAATACACAACACGAATGTTTTGTTTTCATTTTTGTTTTGTTTTACTTTTACAAAAAGGTGGAATTAAGGTTCAACAATACTTGCAAGGAATAATAATAAAACATTTTAATATTTCATATTTATTCTTTTTACAGAAAATTTAATTATTTTAATTCAAAACGCGCATATTTTAATTTCGGTATTAAAATAAACACAATGCAGAAAATCAAATAATTTGCTTTTAAATTATTTATTAATACCATCAACTTCTATCCAATTCTTTCAGTTTTTCTGTAAAATTAACTGGGAAGCAGAAAATTGCATAAAATTGTTTTACGTAAAATCTCTATACATACATAATTGCGTCAATACATACAAATGAAACGAAACTAAAAATATATATCAATATGGGCCTCGTACAAAAAAAGAAACGTTAACAATTTATTTGAAAATTGTATATGCTCGATGCTGTTAGAATACTCATCTCTTCAAACTATTGCTTGCAGCCGCTTTAGTATGGTACACCTGCCATTATCCGAATTGCCTTGCGTTGTAATTTAAAGTTATCGTGCATTAAATGGGAATGACCCCAGAGCAGAATACCGTGTTGAGAGTGGCTAGGAATAAATGCATAAAGGCTGAGAGTACAGTACTTTTTGAGACATGTCTAAATAATCTTCGTATCCGATAGACAATTCGGGAGATTTTTGCCTCCAGGTGTTTGCTTTGAGCAGACTAGTTTAGTTTAGGATACAGATATAAAAATGTTACAGATCAGTTAAAGTAACATGTTTTAGAGTAAATGGCATGCATATTGTTTTTTCTTTGTTTACTTCTAACTTATTGCTTAGAAAACAAGATGAGGTTGGGGAAAACTCTGATTCTAGTTTGACTTCCACTGACAAAGATTTTATGGCTATTGCTGTGACGCCTGAATAGAGTATTATGGTTTACTGTTGAACACAATGAGGCATATCACTGATGGATAAAAAAATATTTAAATAAAAGTGAATATAGACTTTCAGCAACGTCAATCAATCAATTGAATTGCTAATGTATGAATTAAATTAGGCAAAAGGTGGAGCTTGCGTCGTCTTTTATTTATTATGATTAATATATGTCTTGTTCTGAAATAAAGACTGTATATTTATAAAGAACAGGCAGTTCGTAAATGTTCAAAAACTGTAAAACGATTTTCAAATATTTTTAAACTGCCTATTCGTTACCAATCTACACTCTTTATTACAGAACGAGACATATATTAGCAACATATTTCAATTGATTGACTGACGTTGTTGAAAGTCTATATTTACTTGTTTAATGCAGAATGGAGATTTATTTAAATATTTTTGCATTGCAAAGATGGTTAATTTTTTTTAATTTATCTCAAATTTTCAACATAAAGAAATGCAAAGATATTTGTTGGTGAGTACGTTAAGTTTCTTCATATAATCTAGTAATATTTTATTCCTTTCTTCACTTTTTTATAATGAAGGAAGGAATAAAATATTATACAGTCTTTATTTTATTCTTTTCTTCACTTTTTTTATAACGAAGAAAGGAATAAAATATTACTACATTATATAAAGAAATGCAACTGAAAATTAAAATGTGTGTTATTAAACGAAGATAAAAATCTTCTTTCAATTTCTGTCGCTATAAATCCTCTAAGTTGAAATGGCGAGCAGTAATTTACGAAAAACCATTTCTCCATATTAATTACTCTATGTTCAACATGAAAGTATTCACCCGGTATTTATAAATACAGAATTTAATACATGATACCTTTTCTTTTTCATTATTAAAATTTTAAAGACAGGATTCCCTTTCGCTGATAAACTTTTAGTGCGCCATTTTTCTAAATTAAATTATAAGCCATAAAAATCGCAAAGCCAGGCGAATGGATTCATCCGCAGCGGCAAAAAAGCGGTTCACGTCTACAGATATATACGATCACACAACTGTAGCCTGATTACAAATCGAAATACTATTAAACGGAATTACCCGCAAATTTATTTCCACACATAAATTTGATATAAAATCGAACATTACACACATTTACCTCTAATATTTCACTCGGCAACACGTTCGCCACGTATGGCCAACATATATTCTCTCACTTTACCGCCCGAATAACATCATACGTAACGGATATCCTTTCCTTTCGGTGAGATTTTATGAATTATATCAAATTTCCAATCTGTAATTCATTGATCGGATAACTTTGATGTAATTAAATGTCTGCTGGAATTATTTTATTTGAGACGAACCACTGTTATCAGGAATAAAATACGTTTTTTTATGGCAGAAGCACCAACTTGTACCGTCGAAATTTCAAAACATGTGAATAATCTGGTGTTTTGAATAAAAATAAATAATTCCATTTACATAAACTTTCAAATCCACTACTATATGTACTGTCAATATCACTCTCATCAAAAAAAAAAGAAAAAGATTTACCTAATATTCCATAAACATGGAACCTATAAACTGCATTGCTTGTAACAAAATTATAAGTCCCAAACGTAAATAAACTTCAAAGTCTAACCCTTTATGAAATTATTCACTTCATTTCATAAGATTCAAAATTGTCAAGTGACGTACATATCTGACAAAGAATTTTGATATTGAGTGTTAACAATTTGATGAAATGAAGAATTAAATTAACTGAATAACTATTATGTACACACACATATATATATACATATATATATATATATATATATATATATACATATATATATATATATATATATATTGTTTATTATGTCTTTGTTTTAAATCAAATAAAAATAATTTATTTACTCAATGGAATAATTAATTAATTAATTAATTTATATTTAGCTACTGCAACTTTTTGATTTATTTTATGTAAGTACTTTTAAAAACAAACATCGATTGAAACAACTATTTCTCGGGCAAAAACACCGCTAGATATTGAACTAAACAATCAACATTTGTTACCGCATAAAAAATAATTGTATAATGTAACTATTTTTGATTCGAGAATTTTTTTACGACAAATAACAAAGAAGTTTGTGTTTTATTTACAAATGTTAAAGTACTAGTTCCATCATATATATATATATATATATATATAACAAATTAGAAAACAATATTCGTTACTTATCTACAGCCTCTTTTATTGTATATTTTATAGGCTATAAAAGGACTACCTCCATTTCTGTTCTTAAAAGAGGGAAGATTTCTCACAAAAATGAAAATTTGTAGATTACATATTAAAACAATCTAAAGATTTATTAAACTGTGTAGGCTTTCACAGCCTGTATAGCTAATTCTATGGCTAGTTTCTAGATCACTTTGTGCTAGAAACTAGTTGATGTATAAGAAGAAACTTAGACCTCCAACAACTCAGTATGCATATTTGAAATTATTTGAGGAGTCCGATGGGTGTATCTCTGCTAAACACTTGTAACGCGAGTTGTTGGTGGAATTAATATAAAGGTTAGTCACTAAATATAATTTTTATGAAATATACGGAGTTTATAATAGCGTGTATCTTCGATATTTTTCTAGAAAAGTAAACTATCCATTTATAAATGGTTTTAAGGCAAATATATACAGAAATTTATTATTAATCTAATGCTTTAAGTTCCGGAGTTTATGATGGTGGTTTTCTTCGTTAGGGAAAATAATTTGTATTTCGAAACAATTGATTCCTCTATCTATGCAATAGAAGTAGTTGAACTCGTTAGTAGCTCCGGAAAAGAATCATCTATTTCAAACTAGCAATTTCTTCTAGGAGTACCCCTAAGAAGGTGTTTTATATTCAGGAACCTTACGAGATTGTGCTTTATACCAGTCAATTGGAACCCTACTAATATTTAGCAACTTGGCGTATATTGTAATTGCATAAGTAGATAATATCTTAATATAATTCAGCAGACATTAGCAAAAGGAACCCAATAGTTAGCAGGTCGTTAATACAGATAATACGATTAGGTCAAGATCTATTTATTAAGAAATATAAAATTCTCACGTTCTGATATTCCAACCCTAAAAAAAAAAACAGCCGCAGATTAATGACCAAGGCATACGTCAAACTGGACCGTTAAGCTACAAGCCTATGATTGTACGAAAAGCGATTGTCTCGCAATATATCCTGTAGCATGACCCTAGGTGGAAGAAGGAGACTGAAACGAAACACATTTACAAAGCGGCTCATACTTTATATAGAATTATTTATTTGTGGGAGAAGAGATCGGCAAAAGTCTATTAGTAAACATTTTGGAACAAAAAATGACGTCCTTCATAATAAAAAAAAATCATTAGATTAACATGAGTTTCGTTTAAAAGATAGATCGCGATAATTGCATGGTTGTCTCAAGGCTAATATGTTTGGCGAGATCTTAGAATCCTATAAAAATATTGTTTAATACAAAAATTGCCTAGAACACAAACAAGCTATTTCTAAGTGATTTATTTATTTAAACGACATTAGTCTTTTTACAATAATATTTTACATACATACGTCACTAGAATAAATTCAAAATTAACAAAATTAAAATAATATTAAATAAACGAAATATACATCAACCAAAAATGGAATAATTAAAACTTAAGATATACCAAACAAATAATTTATTAGCGTTATTTGTAAAGAATAATTTTAAAAAATACCTAGAATACTAATGTGCTATATTTACTAATTATCTAATTATAAGCAAGTTATTCCTAAATATTTAATTTAAATTTGTGTAAATATGAAATATACCTTAAAAATAAGAAACCGTAAAAGTCACATTTAATGGTATTTAAAAATTTAACGAGAATCTCACTCCATTAGAATTGTATCTTTATAAATATTGATTTGAATTATTTAATATCATTAAGTAAATCATAAATTAAATTGAAAAGTTTCATATCATTCAAAAATTATTAGGTCCAATTTATTTTTATTAAAAATTTAAAATTTTGACATAATGAAATGAAGATTCTTTTCTATTTCCATTTTTAATCAAAAACATTTTTTTTAAATTCTCATCCGTGAATACGAAATTTGATTAAAAATGAGCTAAATGTGGAAATAATTTATTAATTATTTTCAAATCATTTTTATTTAATATACTTAAATAACAGTGACCAACCAAGTGAATGAATACTCTTTTCTATATTTAAAAATGCTCTATTTAGGGATTTTTTTATCGAAGAGAACACTACATTATTATAAATAATTTTAATATGATACATAAATAAATGCATTGCGAATCTAATGCTTAATGTTCCAAAAGTGTATCTCATCCTTGAATAAAGTTATCTTAGTATAATTGGTATCGTGTCCGAAAGCATCGATCGCTCGCTTAAAGCCTTTCCATAAGACCCTATGTAAATGGGACTTATTTAAAATATTCTAAAAAATAATCGGAAATGGTTTTTTTCAAGGAATGTAAATTTCTAACTTCAAGAGGCTCTGAGATTTGTTTCAGTATTTTTTGAAGAAATTTATTTTATCGAAATTTGAGTATTTTCATAGAAAAAAAAATGCCAAAATATTCTCAATGAATGGGAGCATCAACTGCATAAATTTGAACAACAAATAGACTTTTTCACTTATTAAATGGGACTTGCCATTCATAATGTTCTAAAAATAACCGGAAATGATTTTTCGGGAAATTTAAACATCACACGTTATTTCTAAATTTAACAAAATTCTTCAAGATTTTTTTTTTTTTTTTTGGAAGAAATACATTTTTTATCGAAATTTGTAAAAATATAATAATAATTGGATTTTAGAGAAAAATTCAAAACTCGAGGAATAAGTTAAAATTATGGCAAAATGTTTCTATTGAATGAGCGTTTCAACTGTATAATTTTGAATGGCCAGTTTGTAAATGAAACCTTTGAAAAGCCAATTAAAAAATTGTTAAATTTTGGAGTTTTTTTCTAGAAGACCATATTATACTTATATAAATGATTTTAAGGCGACATTGAGAAATTTATTACAAATCTAATGCTTTAAGTTCCAAAAGCCTATTGCATCTGTGAATAGTTATTTTAGTACAATTATCGTTGAAAGCCACGATTTAGTCGTTTCTATAAGACCCTTTGTAAATGGTACTCACCATTTAAAATGTTCTAAAAATAATCGGAAATGTTTTTTGGGGAAATACAAAAAGCCACGTCCTTTCTAACATCATCTAGAGATTTTGAGTTTTTTTTTAGATTTGTTTCGGAGACAATAAAAATCATTGAAACTTGAATATTTTCAAAGCGGATTTTGGTGAAAAATCCGAAACTCGCGGAATAACTTGAAATTGTGTCAAAATGTTTCTAATAACTGGATGCATCAATTGTATATATTTTATTAACTTATTAAGTTGAATAGCCAGTTAGTAAATTAGACCTTTGAACAGTCGATAAAAAATTGGCCTAATTCTTTGGATTTTTTCTAAAAAAAAAAAAAACACACTATATTTTTACAGATTATTTTAAGGTGATACATCGAGAAATTCATTACTATTTTAATGATTTAAATTCTATCTATCTCAACTGTGAATAAATTTAACTTAGTATAATCGGCATTGCGTCTGATTGACGTGGCTCGCTTAAACCGTTTTCAAAAGATGCTGTGTAAATATTTTTTTCTGCTAAATTAAATATTCCACGCTTTTTTTTCTGACATCATCAAAAATCTTTGACATTTTTTTTTCAGATTTTTTTCGGAAGACAAAAATCATTGACATTTGAATATTTTCAAGGCTGCGCATGGGAAAATGTATTGGCTAAAAATCCGAAAATCGCGGAATTACTTCAAATTCCACGAAAATATTCTCGATAAATGGGGGAATCAGCTACGTAGGTATATTTTAGCAAATTCGAATTAATAGTTTTTGAATAGCCTGCTTGGAAATTAGACCTTCAAAAATTCTTTAAATTAGTAAATTTCGGGATTTTTTCTAGAAGAGCACACTATACTTTTCTAATTGATTTTAAGGTGATAAATAGGTAAATGCTTTAAATTTCAAAAAAATATTTCATGTGTGAATTAAGTTATTTTAGTATAATCAACATCGCATCCGAAAGCCTTGATTGGCGCAGCTCGCTTAAACCGTTTCCATAAGACGGTTTGTAAATGGGGCTCACTATTTTAAAAAAATCTCTAAAGAACCGGAAATCACTTTTGGGGAAAATTTGCAAATTCAATTTTTTTAATACGAATAAGAGTTTTCGTAATTTTGTCTTATTTTTCGGAGAAAATATAATTTTATTAAAATTTAAATGATACAATTTCAGATGTAAGTTAGCCACGTCTTCACAATATTTTTTTAAAGCAATTTTGATCTAATTCCATTTCACATGAGAAGCGACTACATTTATGTGAAATACTTAATTTTACAATAATAAAAAGACGAATTTCGCCCATATCTGTTTTATAGCCATTTGATTTGATAATTACAAACAGATAATCTAATTACTGAGATATTTAAAATTAATATTATACACAGTAAATATTAATGTTCTGTCAATGAAGATATTGTCTCTCTGTTATGAAGAATAATTGTAATTATACTCTTTTAAGGGTCAATGCTTTTATTACAAACTATCCGTATTCAGGGTGTCACAGTAAATCAAATGAAAATAATTTTTAAAATAAATGTTATTGATAAAATAGTAAGATAAATAATTAATTAATAATGAATTTGAAGTGAAATTAATTTGTTCCATTAACAGCAGCATTTTTATGAATAAGAAATATTGAAATGTATGTCTTAATATTTCTGATTAATATTAACAAATAATTTACATTGTCACAGTCAACCAATATTTGCTCGATATATTTTTTGTAAATTATAGTATTTGGTATTCCGATTAAGACATTCTAATATACAATCCCAAAAAGAAGTGTTTAGGGTTTGTATTTACACACAAGTCTAGACGAATATTTTATGGGATACAATAAACCTGTTAATATTTTTTACCCATATTTATTGACATGAATTACACCTTTCGTGTTGTGCTATCATAAATTGCTGTCTGTGTGTAACGATACAATCTATTAAATTTTGTAAAAAAAGTGGATTTTTTGTTTCAATCAATAACACGTGCATTAAATATTATATCGTAAAATAAATCCCATGTATTTGTTACATAATTAATATTGATGAGTTACCAACAAACACAAAAAAAAAATTATATAAACCCCCTGTAGCGTAAATATTTTATCCAAAATAAAACCGGATTTAGATAGATTTCAATATTACATTAAGTGATTAAATTTTAACTGTTATCGCCGCCCCGGCGGAATAAATATTTCGATTTGTAGTGGATGTTACGCGGGGATGGTGGATTTTTATGCGGAATGGAAATGTGTAATGTACAAAAGGAAAGTGTGGGGAGCGAGGGTTACATATTTTCGGCGTTAAATCACGGGGAACCTCCCGAAAATTTCGTTCCGGATTTATGGTTGTTGGACGTGCGGCGAATTTCGGATTTTAAATTTCGGCGCAAAATGAATTGCGCCAGGGATAAGTAATTATTTCGTGAATTATTATGCCCGCGGAATATTGTTGTGATAAATTGTCAACGGCGAGATTTGTTCATTGCACTCATTGCTATTATGTAATGCTAAAAGTAATACTGTGACACAAAATGTTAAAGTTTATTGAGATTATTAAAACTTTATTAATTGTATTTCATAGACAAATATAGTCTATGAAATACAATCAATTAATAAATGTAAAGTTATAGCTGAGATGACCTCTATTCTATCATCTAATCAAAAATTATTGTACTACCAACGATAAATAATTCTTAAAGAGAGGGTTGAAATGTTTCACATTGCAGTTTTAATTGAATTAAAAGAAAAGTATGTGAAAATAATTAATTATTCTCTTCCTAATTACTCCTAAATTAAAGACTTACAAAGTAAATTTAAAGAAAACACAAATATCTCTTGAAACAAATACTTTCCGGGAAAATACGAACGCCGGGCAGTGAATTACACAATAGATATTTACCGTTGCATCTCAGCAATGCTGACAAAGCAACGTTTTTTAAATGAAAAATATTTCTTTCAGACAAAATTAATTACGTAAAAAAGGCCATCTGTATAAACGTATTTCAGGATTTATCCTTCGTCAGTATAGCTTTAGCTTAATATAAAATGTACAAAAACGTATCGTTTTTTTTTTTTTCATTAATTCGGGGGATATGTCGGATGTAACGGGATGACATAATTAATTAATGTCAATGAAAAACATTCTTTTTTCAAAATTGTCAAATACGGAATTCATGTTTATTGTTGCATGCCACTGTGGTTTGAGTAGAAAATAGTTTAAGATTGAATGTTTCTTTATCTTATTTATTTAATTTGTATAATTAAAAAAAACGTGAATCATCTTAGATTTTATTGGGAGAGAACTAGTTGAACTGATTTAATTATGGGTTATAAAATTGTAGCATTTTGGATGAATAAATATTTAATATGGTTAATGCAGAAGCGTTTAATAATCCAATTTTGGGGAATCACAGAATAATACGACACGAAATGCCCAATATGGGTCCATCGACTCCAACACAACCAACAACGACAGCAACAACCAGAGTCACACTACGTGTATGAAGCAGCACATATTGTTATTAAACAAGTGGTCAATTTCAGTAAGAGGAGTAATGTACCGAGAGCGTAATCCACTATACTGACAATATGTGGTCCCGTAAGCATGTTAATAATGCATTAGCAATGTGTCCCAGTTAGCATTATGTTAGCCCGAACCATACGTTGACCCAAATTGTCCATGTATATAGATTATGATTAGATATGCGCTTTCTATTAAAGCCCGTCTTTATAATCTTCACACAGGGCGCTTTATCCGCCTCGAAAAAGTTCTAATTGAAATGCGAAAACGAGAATAAGGCCGCGGAATAGAAAGAGGGCTGCCAATTAATATTTAATTACGGACCGACGATCCCCGCAAAGTTTCCTATTCAAGTAGTGACACATATATTAATATAATTAAACTCTCCCCGAATACTCAAATATTGAAAATACTCAAACGGCTTCAATGCTTGCTCGTTTGCTTGCCGGCTAGCTTCTTTACTTTATTCCGCCGTGGAATTTAATTGGGCGCTTTATGGCTCCTGTAAGTACCCTAAAAAACAGGCGTAATTATCTCTTAATTCAAAGGCATGAATGCTTTATGAGGTTAATTAGCGTTATATTAATTTCAAGAGAGGCTTAATATTTTTTTACTTCCTTTTAATTTATTGTTTTTCGGTTCGGCTCAGACAGGTATGTTTACTCGATGATTAATCTAAATTATGAAAGGCTCGTAATGTTATTATAAAAATAATAACTCGTTTAAAAGGTTTCCATTGTTATATTTGCATTGCAAATTAATAATAATTTAATTATCGTGATGGTTGCGACCGTGTTTTGTTTATATTAAATACATATTTATAGAATTTAATTTATTTTAGGCGTTAGTATATGGAATTAATTATGGTAAGTATTTTATTATTTTATATTTTTTATAATTATATCAGGCAAAAAACCATATACGAGATTAAATTTTAGTTTCATTATTTAAGATAAATTAGTAAAAATTCTCATTCGAATCTGCTTAAACTGTTTTAATTAAAATAGAAATAAAGTGTAACTTTTAAAAATGTTTGCTTGTAATGAACTCATTCAGGAACTTTACACATAATTGAGATAATGATTCAAATGATTCAAGTAAGCCACATTTTAAAAGATACTCACAAAAATCACAATATATTTGCGTCTTTGGAAAACCTGATTTAATTCAGCTACAAAGCCAAATTAATACTAATCTGTTAATGGTGTCAAATTCAGGAAACACTATCAGAACACAGATTCAAGTTAGCTACGAACTACTACAGTTTAATCATTTGTAAGACACATTTCCTTACAAATGATAATACAAACATGTTTGTTTGTTTAAGCGTGATTTATTTAAAAATAAAATAACTTTTAAGATACTTAAAATTGTGATAAATAAATAAAGTAAATAAACAAATGACTATGTTTGATTTTTTCTTAATTACTTAATTCAATTTCAGTTCCTGCTATACAAATTAAATAAAAATAATTTGAAAATAATTAATTAATAAATTATTTTCCCTTTAGCTAATGTAATAATAACTTATGTTACATAAGTACTTTAACAAATATTTAATAATAGTCATTTGCTGTTGCATAACAATAACATATTATATAATGGAACAATTTTAAATTGAAAATATTTAATGCAAAAAACAAAACCAAAAAATTAAAATAAAAGTTAGGTGGCCAAGTAAATAAATCCTATTCATGTTATATATTTTTTTGTCTGCCCTGTTGACGGCAGTATAGAATGCGATCGTCCCAATTGTCGAATAGTTTATGTTGTGCTGATAACATGTTATTTATCAATACTAGGCATCACGGTGATGCCTTGCTAGTTTTACTTTTACTCGAATTTCTAGTCTTAGCATTTTAGCAATGGTTGCTTTAAGCTTTCTCATCTTAGAACCTCAGTAATGGTTGTTTTAATCGGGAAACCAACTCTTTTCATAGGACTAAAGTTTCGTCAAATTCAGCTTGCCATTTTCAAATATGAAGTGTTGGTCAAAACGTTATTAAATTATATTTAAGATTATTGTAACTAAATAAAAATAAAAGTCTTTTAATATATCATCGACCATATTAGTTTTCGCTGTCGCTTGTAAGAATATTACTCCACCTACAGGAAATTAATTTACATTGTATTCGTTGCTTGGTTGTAGGGTAGCTTTAATTTGACTCGCTGCCACTTAGTAAATTTGGGACAGTTCCGGAAACAGTAATCATTGACAATTTACGTGCATTAATTATCATGGGGGACAATCGTCTCGTTGCCGAAACTGTCTCAAATATAAAGGATTTTCACAGCTCGTTTACCAGTGAAGTCCTTTACCATAAATACAGGTTGCTGCCTTTCTGTAATGTGATTTAGTGTGTCTGATGTGCCAGAATTGAAATAACGAAGATGTGAAGGCATACGTGGATGGATTGGGAGGTTGAGGTAACCTCTTTTATCATAGCAGTAAGTAAAGGTGTGTTAAACTTTGAGAATGTGGCTAAAAATCGTGCAGGCAGATGAGGATGGATTGGAAGGTTGAGGTAACCTCCTTTAATCATAGCAGGAAGTGAAAGTCTGTTAATCATTGAGTTTCATAACATGTGCAAGCGCATATAGGTGAATTGGGAGGGAAAAAAATGTAGCCACATTCTGAGCATATGGCAACGAGTTTCATAACGTATGCAGGCATATGTGGATGAATTGGGAGGTCGAGATAACCTCCTATAATCGTAGCAGGAAGTGGAAGACTGTTAAACTTTGAGACTGTTAAACTTTGGCAAGTGGAATGGCTTATAACCCGCTTCACATAAATTCTTTTAACCACAATGGCCCCTTATATGGCAATGTTTTTCTGAACCTCATCAATGAAACAATTCAAGAAATCCTTGTAGTAAATGACACCTCTACAATAATTAAAAGTATTATGTGGGGTAACATTTATTTCGAATTTGTCCAATTTCTTTGTTTCCAACAAAAGAGAAATTTTTAACGAATTAAGTCAAAACCGTCTTTCGAGTTTACTTTACTTTTTAAATTTGTATATTTTCTTCCTCCATTATTTTTGTATTCCTTTTTTTAGTATGTGACCAATTTATCAACTTTCATCCTACATTCATACTACAGCTCAATTATTAACGCTCTAACGATGCTGCACTAAAAAATATTAAACCAAATTTTCAAAAACTTCCTGTACCAGAGGTTCCAGGGCTGGTATTATTGAAATTCAATGCTAAAATTTTCAAGACTTTTCTTTTGTGTGACAGAACTTGCGACTAACTTCAGTTTTTTGTTATTTTTTCATTTCTTTCGGGACTCGCTTTTGTACTATGCGTTATACTTGAAATAAATTTGTATAAACTAGAAACTCGTGTTTTGATAAAGAATTTTTCCTCTCAAAAATATTTGAAAATGGATACAAAAATTCTAAAATTTCTCCCAACTGTATTTTATGATGTTACATCATACAATTTCCAGAAGAGCAGGGTCGATATTTCTGAAATATATCGTACGTTTTGTTCGTACGTGATTTTTAATTTCACATTAAAATTCCTATATAAATGACAGGTTTTGTACATCCAAAACTTACGACCAATTTTAGAAATACGGGTCCTGCCCTCCTGAAAATGGTATGGCGTAACATTATAAAATACAGTTGGGAGAAATTTTAGAAATTTCTGTGAGACCCGACCAGAAGGTCGAAAAAGAAGATTGCTGCCATCAGCGATCCTTTCTTACTTTCATCCATTCTTTATTTTATTTTGTCTCCCTGTCACGTGGTCTCGTGATTCCTCAAATTCTCTTAGTTGGAAACATTTCCCTAAAAATCACTCTTCTTTAGGAGCGATCAAGTAAGTCTAACTCCTACTTGTCAAATTTATTTCTTGATTTTGTTTTTGACATTTCATTTAAATGTTTAAAATATTAATATTTTTAAGTTGAAATTTTCCTTAAAATTTTCTATTGTTTTGTTTCTTGTTTATTTGTTATTTTTTTAGTATATATTTTTCTGGATATTCGTTTTGAAAAATATATCATTTTGTCCCTTCTTATAAAATTCTGTATTCCCCATAACTCTAATATCCTTCTTAAATATGAACATCCCCCCATCACCATTCCATTTTTTTTTTCTTTAACATCATCATAATGTCATGACAAGGCAGAAAGACCTCTGGTAGTTAGCCCAAATATACTAACACCTACATGTATAGTAATTACAATGAAATTAAACAAGGAAATTTTCTGGCAATGATCAATAAAATTCGATCAATCCCTTATTGATCATTGCCAGAAATTTTCCTTGTTTAATTTCATTGTAATTTAAATAACTGCAAATGTGTGAATCATCTTTGTTTCATTTTATTTAATGTATAGTAATTATTTATGTTATATTGTTTCGTAATATCTCTATGGTCTGGAAAAATATGTGTGTATATAACCAGTGCCTACCAAAAGATACAAGCCGGAATGTCGGATTGGGGAGGATTCCCAGATGCCAGGCCTTGGAGGGCCTGCTCGTCTTGTTGACTGCTCTAATGCAAGCGGGTTAAATTGTAACAATTATTTTCAAATACAGTTTTAACGATAAATATTTATTTTATACAAAAATATATTATAAAATTGAATAATTAAAAATCAATGTATTGAAAAATTAAATTATATTAATTATAAAATTTGGTATAATTCCAAATAAGGTATTTAATTGAACTCGAGCATCTCTCGCTCTTCTGTCACGACGCTCTGAATCATGCGATTTCGGGGTGCTTAGATTCTGAGATTTCTAATTTCCCCACTTCGATATTCCGACCTGTATCTTTAGTGGGTACTCATATAAATCTCCGATCTATGTACGACTTTTTTTTATAAATTCCATTTTATTCATCTGCCGATCAGAACGTTCAGCATCATAAATACTTGTACGACCGCGTTTAAATTCGGCATACTAGCCAAAAATAGTTGATTTTTCTAGTGCATGATCCCCATAATGCTAATTAAGCCACTATTTGGCTACAACAGAAATTTTCCCTATCAATTTTCTTCAATCAACAAACGAAATTCCTTTCTATCCATTGTCCTCAAAATTACAAAACTAGACTCACTAAATCGTCTGTAACCATTAAACTAACGGCCAGAATGCTATAAAATTTTAAAGATCAATACAACCCGAAAATCAAGTGGGTCTACCAATAATGTTGCAATATATAAACACGAACAATTTCTTTTATTGAGCGTTACGAGTAGTTTTTAATTCAATGTTCAAATTTCCCTGAACATGCGACCAACTTCGGTTCGACTCTTGCTATTTTTCCATTTTCTCGGGTTTAGATTTTGTACTCTGCAATATCGAATAAATAAAACTGTGCAAATTAGGAATCAGTGTTTCCATTAAGTAATTTATCTCTTAAATATATTTCAATATGGATACTAAATTCTGAAAATCTCTCGTATTTCAAAAATGCCTGATTTATCAATTATTAATAATCTTAATAATACGTTTTAATTAAACATTAACGCGCAATTTGTATTCATTATTATTATCATTAGCTATAGCGTTGTACATCCGGGCAGGTAAAGAATTTTTGGAAATATCCGCAGAATTTTCTTAATTTCGCGTGAGAATTCGAAGCGTTCGCTCTTTACTGTAAACGCGGAAAATTAATTAATCCCATTAATTGTACATTCCGTTAATGACTCCGTTTTATTCATTTAGGAATCCATTAGAGGAGGGGGTGTATAAAAAAAAACAAAGGAAAAATGCACTGCCTTCTTAAAACGAAGGGGAAGAAAAGGTTTTATATACCCATATAAAAATTACTGCAGGTTTAAAAAATGTAGAATAAGATTTGTGCGAACCTAAATACTGTGTATTAAAATAATTGCCGTGATGGCCCTCACTGGCTAAGAGTAACTCCTGTCAATTCCCATTATACGTCTACAAATATATGTCAAAATGACTGTGGTCAATCTTTTTCTAGGATTATAGTATCAGCCACATTTTTAAGAATTATCCATTAATTTTAAATTAAATTTCTTATTTTTAACACTTTATTTTATTTTACTACATTTCGTATTAATAACACACTTTTTTTTAATAATAAAAATTACAAGAGTGTTGTTATTACGATTCATAGCAAAATAAAATAAAGTGATAAAAATTTAAAATAAGTGGATGATTCTTAAAAAAAACATCATTTATATTAATGTGTGTACCTCCATGGGTTCATCGTTTTTCTTTATCATCGCGGAATACGAAAGTGTCTACATTTAAGATTGTTTCCCAAAAAGTGTGATATTGATTGGATATAAATTGACGAAGTTATTCGAGTTTATGCAAATGTAATGAAGATATCTCTTTAAACGCGATTATCGCGAAATCACATTTTCAAAGTCAGTGAAGGGGATAATTCAACGTGTATTCATACATTGTGACAGCGGCTTTTTGTCTCGTATTCTAAACCATTTTTTTAATCGTTGATAGTTTAGATTTCGCCTATTATTTATTTTATTTTTTTACAGTCGATCAAAGACAGATTTTTAGAAAACTAGTTAATTAGGTAAATATGCATTTTTTAAAAATATTTCAATATAAATCGTTCAAAGTTTACTATAAAAAATACCCTTGCGGCTTTTAGCAATTACCAATTAGAATCTCCCCGGAATATAAACCTGGTTTTTTTTAAATTCCACACACAAAAGCAAACAAATAACAATTATATAAATTCGAAAATATTACAATCATGTTTTCCGCCCAAATTGAGAATAATAACACATAATAACTGCCGCGGCGAATGCGTATCAATGGCGCACGAGGAAAAAAAAGTTAATAAAATGGCGCAATTCGAAAATTACTCGCGATAAAAACGTTACGCGTGAAAATGGCAATAGCATCGGCCGATTTATGTTTAATGTTGGTTTTCGCGAAGCCCCCCCCCAATTCAGATTCAGAAAAAAGGGGTTTATTTATTTTTCGTGGTGTTGTTCTTTTTTTATTTTTATTACGCGGGGGTGTAATATTTTATATTATCTGGGCTGCAAATCATAAACGGGGCGCACTTTTCTACACGAAAGAAGATTTATGCACGCCGCACTGAGAATAACTTACAGTTTTTTTGTGGTTTTGTTTATTTCGGAAAAGAGTGGTTACTTTCTTGATTTATTTATATTTTTTGAGTAAATATATTTATTTTTCAGAAATAAACAGTTAAAATTCTCAATTGAAAACAATTTTGTACTTTTTATAAATTGAACTTTGAGAGGATTGTGATATAATTTTGGTTAACACGACACAATTACGGAAATTGTTAATAAACAACAAAATGTATATCTAACGTATAAAAATAAAAGTGAAGTAAGGAATAAAAAGTGTTTTTAATTGTGATTAAAATCTCTTGACATAACTTAAATTTAAAACAATCAGTAATAAAATAAAATCAAACAATAGTCGCTTGAAGAAAAGTGGTATTTATGAATTACAAATTAATTTCGTCTCATTTCATATTTAGTGTATTTTAAACTACTAGTAGACTTTAGATTAAATTTGTGTAATTATTTAGGCTGTACACTTTAGCACATTGTTTGTAAGTTACCTACATATGATATTTCCATTATAAAGTTTTACTTGTTGGAAATAAATTATTATTATTATTAATGAAGTACATAGGATGAATCGGTAGGTCATTCGATATTAGGATAATAACACATAGGAGGTATTGAAAATGTAAAATAAACCACCGTTTTTTTAGACACTGCATCACAACAAATAATCGCTTTTCTTCAAGTAATTTAAACATTTACACACAGGCAATAAGGGATTAGCATTAAGGTTGCAGTTTAATAGAAAGAGACAGCTATATAGTAAAATGGAAATAATTGTTTGAAAAAGAGCCATTCTTTTGGATTTAATAATATGAATATGTATTTACATTTTTTATCTAACAACTATAAAGTATCAGTCTAAATAAAAAATGAATCATTAATTTTCGTGAATAGCGTCAATTTACTAGTTCAAGTTATAAAAGAAAATTGTAACATATTAAAAAATTTATAGGTCATGTCCGGTAAGTTATTTTAATGCAGAATTTAGTGAAATCCTTGAAATTTTTATTGCACAAGTTTTTATTAGCAAAAATATAATTTAAAATTTGCTATAAATTTGATAAATTTTCATTGATTTCGTATTTTTTTTTTTATATCTAAACATTAAAACAATTTTTAATTCATCTGTTGAAATTCCTGCTTATTTTAAGATTACTTTAATGTATAATACAATATTGTTCATTGATCACAACAACAATCTAACTCAAATTAGTGATTGCAAATATTTATATAGCTATTTCTTACATTTGAACCGCGCCATTAAAATGTCACGAAGGCTTGGAGATCACTAAGGTCATATAACGTGAAAAAAATAAATAAATAAATAAATAACACGATGAATGATAATGAAGACGTTTAGAGTTCCCCGATTACCAATGCCTTTACTGCCCAGTAAAATATTCCCTAGTTGTAAAATAATAAACTTAATACGTATAAATCATATATATAATTCTTTTAAAAAGTATATCTTCACACAGATATCCATTTGTACATCATTCTTGAAGTTAAAATAAACATAAGTAAAACTAAACCAAGTGATTTTAATTTACAAGTTTTATTTAGTTTGATACACAGTTTAAATATTTTTTATCCTATTAAGGACAAATAAGACTTCAATGAGCATTTCACATTTGGTTAGATGGACATATTGTCACAAATTTGTCTCATGTTCCATAAACCTAGAACAAATAAACTCCCTATGTATTCCAGGCAATAATTTATTATCAATAGATAACAGTATTAAAACAGTGAAGTAAGGAATATAATTGCATACAATTATTTAAGTTATTCAAATTTGTAAATATACAATAATTTAATTTATTATATTATTTTTCTAAAAATAGGTTCTCCTTAATAAAACTATTATTAAATTAAAACGTTATATAATTATTGTTTTTTTTTATTTATTTAACTGACAGTATATATACATACATATAAAAAGAGAGTAGATACAAAAGAAGTAATTAACTCAGCGAAATAGTACGTACATGAAACTAATTAATGGGGCATGTTTACGCAGCGCTAATTGTCTCTTGCACTTGCAAAGAAAATATTCAATTAGCATTATCGATTCTGTCGCTAACCTTTAGCAAGTGTTCACCTTTCGAGCGGCGTGAATGATGGATGTCCGTAATCAGCGGATCTAATTGCGGTTGTCTTTATATTAAATTGAAAATGATTAAATAGTCCATTTACCGACACACACGAACGCACACAGATATTTCCAGCTGGAAACATGTTATTTACTTCAAAATAATACACCTACTTTTTGATCGATGCGACACGATAAAGGGATACGAAGCTAAAAATATGTGATTACATGTATTCTCACGTGTAAGCTGTTAATGATAAAACTGTTAGTCAGTTTAGACTATTTATATATGTGGATATTTGTTTCTTTTATGGGCGTATCGGAATACTAAGTAGATTTGTTAAATTCAAACAAAACTTTTGTGGGTTGAGTTACATGAAAATAATAAAATATATATATATATTTAATAAATTTAATAAAAAGGATTTGAAAATAATTGATAATTTAATCAATTAATTTTCCTTTACCTGCTGTATTATGTGTTCATTATGTAATACATCTGAAAGGGTATATGTCCGAAAAGTAGTTATTTCAATGGATGTTTATTTTAAAGTACTTATTTAACGTAAGTCAAAAACTCGCAGCAGTTGAAGGGAAAATAATTGATGAATGAATTAAATAGAAATGAATAATTAATAAATTATTTCCACATTTAACTTACGTTACGTAAGTACTTTAGAAATATACATATTAAAATAACTACTTCTCGAGCAAATAAGTACTAAAGCAGAATTGCCGTTATTGGAGTAATGAAAATCCGCGATAGTTATACGAAAGACTAAAAAAGTGACAGTTTGGTGCACTGTATCGCAAACTTGCGTAATCGGTCCTTACTTTGAAGACGATAATGGGATGCTGTTACCGTGAACTCGGAGCGCTATATCGAAATGATCACCAACTTCTTTTCACCAGAAGTAAGACGACGTGTTCGATGTGTGTCATTCCAACAGGATGGAGTGACCGCCCCACAGCCAGAGCAACGATGAACGTAATCCTCTCTCTCTTCCGCGGTCGCCTTATTTCCAGGTTTGGTGATCCACGGTCCCCAGATTTATCCATCTGCGATTTTTTACTATGGGGATACCTCAAAGCTCGTATATACGATCACAAACCTCGAATTCAGGACGAATTGAAGGATTCAATTCGCGTGTAAGCCGCCCAAGTTGAGGAAGCGATATTGGAGAAAGTCTACGCTAACTTCCAAGCCTCTAGCAATGCATCGTCAAAAACGGTCGCCACATGACTGATGTGATTTTCAATACATAATTGTCATAAATTACGAATCTGTAATTAAATTTGTTTATAAGTGAAAATTGATGATTTTATGATTTTTTTTAAATCATCCTTCTTTTTGTATGTTATTAAATATTTTGTAAAAAGAATCGGAAAGATTTAATTAGTCATGCCTGGAATGAACCGAGCGGGCCACCCTTACTGAAAAGGGATGGCTACCTGTTCTAGACATCGCAGTCGTGGCTTGTCGCTGGCTCTTAATTTTGTAATGTATATTTTGTGCGAATGAGCTGCAAATCAATCATTTATGGCGGTGTCGACCGGATGGCGATTACACTGTCTATGAATATGGTGAATGCGCCGGGATACCAATCTCTTGTAACTTATTAAAAACCACGTTATGTAATTATCTTTGCATTTTTACTATCAATTACCAAGTGAATAAAAAAATCTTGAAATATATTGTTACTGTCGAAATAATGCGTCACTTACCATTCTTAAATTAGTTGTCGTATATTATTTTATTTAATATCCTTTTAATACGTATTAAGAAGATAATCGAAAGATTCGTTTCTTACTTCACGATTCGCTATTGATAATGATACATGGTACTCGAAATCTACATCTAGTATTTAAAAATAAAAAGTGAAATAAGAAACGAATATTTCAATCATATTATACAACACTTCACATAACTCATCACACAAAAAAACGCAGTTTCATGTATTAAGATGTGTGTATCTAATGATTTAGTATTAATTTTAAATATAAGAGTATTATCATTTTTTAATTTAAATTCATATTAATAAAATTAATGGTTTTAATATTTAGACATTGGTAGTTCATATTGTATGAAATAAATATGAATAAATTAATAAAAATCAAGCAATAATAATTGTTTAATATTATATTCATATTTATTTCATATTATATTAATAATGTCCTTTTTTCTGTATTTTCTAACGTTAATTTATTATCATGCTTTCTATTTAATAATTCCCCCCAGTTTGGACAATAAAGGATCTGTATTTCTTCATCAATGCCTCGTAAATATTAATTTTATTGGTTCATTTGAAGTTAATGTCACGTTAAATATATTACCCGGAAAAGTGCCGTGTATAAAAATCGATCAAAAAAAAAAAAAAAAACACGGGGAAATAACGCCGTTGCTTTTCATTTCGTGATCGGGTTAATTTTAGCACCGCCGCCGAAACGGCTTTTTATATTTAATTAGCCTGAGTAATTTTTATTGACGTCCGTTTTATGGTGATGCTATCTGTCTATTTGTTTGTGCGCTTTCGTGGCACTAAATATAATTAATAGGTAATAAATATAAGGGATTGGTCGTAATAAAGCTTGTTTATGTGTGTATGACAAATTTATACAAATTCCGTTAATAATTATGATGATTTTAAGATTTTATCAATTTCGCCGAATATAAAGAAATTCTTTAATGTTTCTTAAAAAAGCACGTTGCTTGTTCATTTGATAAAATTTCTGTCCTTTTTTTAGTATGGGAAAGGCAATATATTGCCTGGCGACATGTGGGATTAATCTGTTATACATTTCTACATCTACATTAGTTTGAATGTGTAAGTTGAAGTATAGATTTTTATCAAATTAAGATAAGAATAGAAGATAATACAGTATCGTGCGAATTAAGGTGTACACAAGATTTTTTTGCAAATATTGTTTATTCGAAATGAAAACATAAATAAGACATACATCCAAGGTTTAAATATTATTATAAAATATGGCCTTCCGTTACTTTTGTCATGGCTTGAACTCGCCTCGTCATGGAATGAACTAGAATTTTACAATAAATATTTCACAATATTTTAAATATTTTACAATAGTCTTCGAAGTATGGCATGAAGCAGCAATGAAAATTGTCATTGCCGTTAACCAACTTTCTACAGTTCCTCTGTCAGATGTTGATCCAGTATGATTTATATTTTTAACTATTCATCATTCCTTTTACTGGAATAAATTTGCTTCCGAGTACCAAAAAAAAACATTTTTCTTAATTGAATTTAATCTAGCGTATGGATAACTAGCGAGGACTTAATTTGAATGTGTGACTGATTAAACAGTATGGGCTACAGTAAGTTTTTCATCCACCATTTAACCAACAATTTTTTATCGCTTCCTCTTCACCAGAAAGTGTTTTCATCTCAACATGTTTTAAATCATGCTGAAGGTAGTTGCTTCCCTTTCTTGATGCTATTTGTTTTTCGTAGAAGGCTGTTATTATCCAAAGGAGTGATCTTTTTTTTTCTTCTACATTTTCCATTTCGCTGCACTTCTACACATGGTCTCTCTCTTTTTTGCCTTAACTCACACCACATTCCATTACAATGCTTCTCTGTGTCGTTGAGGTAAGCTTACCAAGCGCAATGATCTTTTCTCTTATCCTTGGAGTAATATCAATCATGCCAAATAATCTTAAAAATCAATAATAACACAAGAGTTTGTTCCTTACTTCACTTTTTATTTAATACGTTAGATATACATTTCGACATAAAATCAATAACAAACTTGTACATCTAACGTATTAAATAAAAAGTGAAGTAAGGAAAGAACTCCGTTGTTATTATTGATATTAACACTTCACGTGAACTCAAGACTCATTAATTTAATCTTTAAAATCTTGGAAATTATTATTTCAAGATATCAAAAACTCTCAAACACACTACCTAAAAATTATGCCGATCAAGCTCAAATGATTTACCATCAACTCACTACTGTTAGAAAAGAAAAACAGTATTGTCATAACCAAAATACTCATTTTTTTGGTCATCTTCATATTAACTCGCACAATACTATATCTACTTCTACCATATCAGAAGAAGAACGTTTACACTTTCTCAGCTACACACTTGATGGGAAGGTAAAATAGATATATTTGAATTGAAATATTTGTTATTTTTTTATATTTAGTTTCCTGTCACGTGTTTCGTTTTTTTAGAACCATTATCAAAGGATAATTGTGACGATTATTATATTCTTTTATAATGGTTGTCAATAAATCGAAACACGTGTCAGAAAAATGAATATATTAAAATGGAAAATAACAAATATTTTAATGCAAATAAATTGACAAAAGAAAAGTTATTAATTTTGTTAATTATTTTCACAAACTATTATTTATTTAAATTAATCTAAGATACCTTTTTCCTTTTATTTACAAAAGTGTTCTTTCGTTAAGTGATTTTTTATTCTTTGTGAAGGCCCATCGGTGAAAGATTTATTCACCTCAGTGTTTTATTTCAGAGAAATCAATATGGAGTATAATATTTCTAATACTTAAATAACAGTTTTAATTTAAATCCATCAATAATATGAATAAAACACAGGTTGAATTAAATAATTAAACTCGTTTCGGCAAGAAAATTTAAAATTTAATAATTAAAAAAATGAATAATTTTAAAATTATTTTAAAATTCCTTTTATTTAATTTATATGAAACAATTTTAAACAAATAAAAAAATAATTTGCGGTTGCTGGCCCTTATAGACCAATGTATTGTATATACATTTTATTTTGTAATTGTTGTAATTGTTCACTCTAAGTGTCTGAATAGAGGTTTTTATTTATAATAATTTACAAGATATAAATGTATCAATCATGATTAATATATCCCGTGCTAAGCAAGTTTTGTAGATTTTTCTCCATTAAATAATTTAATTTTAATAATAATAATAAACTTATTACCCAACAGTAAACAGTAGCCCAATTACAGGATAATACAAAATAATTTTACATTATAAAAATACCAAGACAAACAAGAATATAAATATAAATAAATACCAGCACAAATATTTAATAAATGAAACACTATTTTATTTTATTAGAATAACGCGGATTATTTTATTAAATTATTAATAAATAATTATAAATGAAAACACTGCCTATTACTTTATTTGTATAACAATTAATTTATTTAGTGACTACAGTTTCGATACATTCGCGTATCATTTTTGATTTATGAACGTATTTTCATTTATAATGAATATTTTATAACGAAGTAGAAGTCTTTATAGTCAGTCGATTAAATATTTTTTTCATTTCAATGGTACAAAAACATAATAAACGATTAAAAAGTTTATTTATAATGAACATCACGAGCATTCAGGAGTCTCTCTCTACTAAAATTCAAAGACAAATTAAAAAAGTCGGTGTTAACAAATGATCTGGTGTTAAGTTGAGCCAACATGTTAATGTCAATGTTTTCATTTTTTTTAGTTTACTTTTAATTTTATATAATTTTATATAACCTATATAACCTTATGTTCTTTATTACTATAGATTATGTTGTTAGTAACTATGAATTATGTTGTTTATGACTATAAATTATGTTCTTTGTAACTATAAATCATGTAATTTATATATTTTAGGTTTGGATAGAAGAAAAGTGAACGTAAGCTTAACTGAATCACACCCAATTATGCAATTGTTTTTTGTGCATTTCCTCCTTATAATAATATGTATTAAATTTGTAATGAAAACTTGTGAATAAAGATTATTATTATTATTTGATTTTATAATAAATTTTTGTTTTATGTATCCATGAGAGTTGGGGCTTCAATGGTCAGGGAGTTGATATTTCATACGCACTGGTTAATAATATTAAAATAAAATAAAAATTCTTAATAATCAGTTTATATAATGAATATATTATTAAATATTATATTTATATAATGAATATATTTTCTTATTTTTTAATTATAAAATAATTAAACTAGTTTATTCTTATTAATGTTACAAGAAAAAGTAAATATAAATGTTAAAAATTCTTTTTTTATATAAAAATATTTACAACAGGTTAATGTTTATTAAAAATTTAGTAACGTCCGTTCCAGTATATCTCATATACCGTAGAGAATCTTCTTTAATAAAAATGTAGCGAAACGTAACGCGCCGTAAAACGCGAGTTTATAATAAATACGTCCGCGACCATAAATTATATAAAGAAGGGCGGTGGAGAGGAGAGAGGGGGTAAAGATAATAAAAATATCCCCTGTTGCTAAAATAATAAACTTATTGACAGCTATGATTTATTATAGTTAGCAAAATCAATATCCAGCGTAGGAT
Source organism: Philonthus spinipes (assembly GCA_963082785.1). Classification (NCBI taxonomy): domain Eukaryota; kingdom Metazoa; phylum Arthropoda; class Insecta; order Coleoptera; family Staphylinidae; genus Philonthus; species Philonthus spinipes. The sequence continues at coordinate 16,953,002 of OY720307.1, read as the reverse complement.
TCATATATCACGTTTTTTTTTTCATACCCACAACATACATCGGCTGATTGACCCGATACATATGATGATATATATAATTTAATTTTGCATCTGACAGTTTTTTTTGCCTGGTTATTAATTGGTCGAGAAAGGGAGTAATTACGCGCGTGTCAGGATTTGTTATATGAGGAAAAATATTGCGTCGGCGTCGGACTGTCGATTAGTGAGTGCCTTTCAGTTATTATACTTTCCAAGGTCTAGAAAATTGGAAAATTTTTTTGTACTCATACAAATACATTTTAAAACTTCTTAGAGATAGAATTAATTATTGTCATATATTTACATAATTTTTATTTTATTTTCATAAACTTCCATTGCATAATCCAGTGTACAGCGTTTTTTTTTTTTTTTTTTTTTTCACGAAAAAGGAGTTAACGTAATAAATGTATTATTATTTTTGTTAAATTGGTATTTGTTTCAGAACGTACGTTGTGGAAGCCGTTGATGTAGTGATCAAAGTGAAAGTAATTAATTTTTATTAACTATTTTAAATATTATATATAAAAATATCTTTATTCAGATAACATTACATAAGCTTATATATACATTTATATTTACTTTATAAGAATAAATATTGTGTTAGTCTGTCCGGGCCATCGACCTGGATCTGCCCTTTAAATATAATTTTTCTAATAATAGAAAAAAGGATTTTTTCACAAGGTCACAATTATTTAAATAAATTAAATTAAAAATAACGAATACATTATTTTTCCAATACCCATTATTGAACATTTGTTTTAAGTACTTATGTAATATGAATCAAAATGTCGCAGTAGCTAAAGAGGGAATAATTTACTAATTATTTTAAGCAACAAAATTTTCAAATGGTTTTGAATCGCAGACATGGATAAACATTTTTAATCGATTAATGAAGACACTTTTTAAAACTTTGTTTGTATAACTAAAATTTATTTAGTTTAAAATTTATAGTTTAAAAAAGTGTTTTCATTAATCGAATAACTATGTATAACAAAGTAGAAGCCTTAACAATTAGTAAAATAAACATTTTTAATTACGCTATAACTAGAAAATAAATAAGAATTGGATCACACATGAGTTTTTTTTACGTTAGTTTCAGGCGTAAAATACACTCCTGAAGTTTAGCCGTTCCTCTCGACTCACCATGTATATATACATCTATATTATTTTAATTTTGCATAATTAATTATTATTTACATGAAAATAATTATAATCTAACGAAATGGCTATCGACCAAAGGACTTTCAGTATTACAACTATTATTATATTGTCATTCTGTTAAATGATTATTTTTAATAATAATAAAAAAAAGTGGTTAAAATACTCTTAAATTACTTTTACAACATTGATTAAACTTGAACTGAACTGTATAATCGTAACAGCAAGCGATTCTGAGGAATCGATTGAAATTTATGTGAAATCTATATCTTCACTTTTATCAGATCCGCGAAATTCAAACCCAGTATGAAAACGGCGGCGTTGGAGTGAGGAGGGGGGTTTAGGATGAAACCAAAAGCGACGCAGCAATTATTAGCGAAAATTTATGCAGCGCATTCGGTAATCCGGGGGAGATGTCCCACCCGAAAACTGAAATTGAATCCAATATTAAAATTTACGCTATCTATAATGAAATCTTGATTGGGTAAAGTATATCACACGGGCCGCAATAAAAATCTGACGCTGCAAAAGTTACGCTTATGAAAACATCCAGGCTTACCAACATGACACTACAGTTTGCGATCCGCGCTTGATTCATTTTTTGATACAAAAATGTACGTATATTTAATTATTTTTTTATATTAATCAGTGCGTATTTTTATAACACTGGTTTTTAAATTTTGATAAATACGTAATTAAAAGGGCAATTTTACAGTAAGAAAAATTGTTTATTAAATTTAAAAAAATAAGAATAACAATTGAACAAAACATGCTAACATTTCCAAAAAAAAAAATAACATAAAACTCGAACAAGTGTTTCAAATTAATACATTTCTATGAGAATGTAATGTAAAAAATCCTCAACTTTACAAATTACTACTTCAACAACAATTAGGTAAAAAATAAACACGTGGTATGTTTCACAAAAAAATAAAATAATTGATATTTTATTCTGACTAGTTTCGATTTTTACATAACTTTAATGCAATTATGATTTCACTGATTATCGAGTCATTTTAGGACATACATTTATATAATTTTTTTGCTTATTTTTAGTTGCAGAAACCGTCTGTGTATAATCAGCCCAATATTTTTGTAATATTATACTGTATACTGTTGTCGGCTTTTATTCGTATTATTTTTTGAAAATGATGTAAAAATCAGAATAAAATATTATTTATTATAAATTTATTATGAAACAAATCACGTGTTTAATTTTTATTTAATTGTTTAAATATGTCACCTTTTTCCTTTTATTTACAAAACTGTTCTTTCGTTAAGTGATTTTTTTTTTCTTGTGAAGGCAGTATTTTCTATCAGAGAAATCAATATGGAGTATAATATTTCTAATTCTTAAATAACAGTTTTAATTTAAATCCACAAATAATACGAATAAAACACAGGTTGAATTTTACGACAAGAAAATTTAAAATTTAATAATTTAAAAAAAGAGTGAATAATTTATTAATTATTTTAAAATTCCTTTTATTTAATTTATATGAAACAATGTTAAACAAATAAAAAAATAATTTATCAGAATAAAATATTATTTATTTTAAATTTATTATGAAACAAACCACGTGTTTAATTTTTATCTAATTGTTTAAATATGTTTCGTCAAGTGTCAAGTGAGAAATTAATTCAGTAGTTACTACTTCAAGCATCAAACAACAACATTCCACTTCGTCGGTTTCATTCCGTTCTTTCACTGCGAAGTAAAAACATTTTTATTCCTTACTCAAAGCTTCCATGTATTTTTTTTTCTTTTGATGGAGTAAAGAATATTTTTATCTTTATTTTTTTACTCAATCCTTTTATGTACTTTTTTATCATTCCTTTCATGGTGGAATTAAAACTATTCTTAACTTAAAACTTTCATGTAGAAATAGAAAATCATCCAAAAATTATCGAACTAAGATATTGATCTTACATAAAGTATTCTAAGAAAAAAATCCAAGAAAAGCATTCCCCTTCGCCGGCCCTTTCATCTTTGGCAGTATAATTCACTATCTTTATTGGTTTGACTGATCGGTTAGTCATTTCTCGAATTCGCGCAATAAAATGAAGCACAAAACCATCTGAAGTCACGCGATGAGTGAACATACCGAAAGTTGTAAAAAAAAGCGATGATTAAACGAACCGATCGTTGTTTTTTTGTGAATTACTTTTTACCACTTTTTGCAAAAATGAACAGCGATCGGCGAGCTTACTATTCGCGTCATGGCTTCAAATGTTTTACGTGGCACGGTTTTTCTTGAAATTATTCGCAAGAAATACGTAAACACTGCTCATTTAGAATCAGCCTGTGTGGGTGGGTGCAAAGATGGATTTCGTTATGCGAAAACAAAATTTATTGTGTAAATATTGATTGGGATTTATAGAACAGTTTCCGAATTTTAGTCTCATCGACATAGCTTTGTACAAATTGGTTAAAATTTATATTTTTATACATACAATCATGAATAGATTCCAAGGCAGTTCAGCTAGCACTCATATTTTTATTGCACATCTCGGTTATTTTAATTAACCATGTATAACAAACAAAAGCTATATAAATTAAATAAAATGAAGCAAAGATGATTCACACGTTTGCAGTTATTTAAATTACAATGAAATAAAACAAGGAAAATTTCTGGCAATGATCAATAAAATTCGATCAAACCCTTTTTCCAACTGCAAAAAATACTTACACTGTAAGTTTTACAAACATCTATTGAAACAACTACTTCCCGAAAACTTACAGTGTAAGTATTTTTTGCAGTTGGAAAAAGGGTTTGATCGAATTTTATTGATAATTGCCAGAAATTTTCCTTGTTTAATTTCATTGTAAAAGCTATATACATATATAAAATAATAATATTAAAATAACTATTTCTTATAGCATACTTAATGTATATATGATTTACAAAATTCGAAGATACTTTTCTGGAAATATTCCTGTTTGTCTCTCATAAAAACAATATCTGTTATGTAAATTGAATGCGATTTTTAGACCAATTTTAGAATTTTGGTTTCATCGACATAGCTTTGCTTAAATAGATTCGAATACTTACTCTTTTATGAATTGCTCGATCTTCTCACGAAAATAACCTCACATCTTTGATATTTTTTCTAATAATTTATTTTTTACTAAATAATAATAGTATCTACTTACTAGTATCAACCATTTTAAAATTAAATGGGAAATTATAATTCTATATACAATGATGATAAATTATTTGTGTCATTGAATATGAAATCAAAAATATGACCCAGTTTCAGGATTTTAGTTTCATCGACATAATTTTGCTTAAATAGATTGAAATGTATATTTTGCATTAATTATTTATTTTTTACTATTTAGCTTCTTTTATTGCATTTATATGTTTATTTTAATTAGTTGTTTTCATTTTACTTGCAAAAATGAATATATAAAAAACCGTTTAATAAAAAATTGAAGCCATTAAACATATATTTGGGCTTTTGTAAACCATAGTCATATGAGTCAAGAAACTATACATATATTTGAAAATTAGTTAAAATTTTAACAAAACATAAGTTATTTCAAGGAATAGCTACTACTTCAGTAGTTCATATTGTATAAAAAATATGAAAACAACAATTATTTTGAACGTAGAAAATAGACATTTAACTATATAATATATAGAGTGTTCTATTTAAGAAATACAACTTTTGTAATATTACATATTATGAAAATAATTTAAGAAAGTAGGACTTTAAATACCCCAAATAAGGTGATGTAATTTATTCAAAATACTCTATTTCATGTAGTGTGAATAATCCTATATATTATGTAGATTACGGTTTAAATTTGTTCTTATTTTTAGTTGCGTTGGAATTAATTTTGTGTTTTTTTTTTTTACTTTTGTTTTCTACGACTACCCAAAAATGAAATTTCATCTGTAATTGGACTATAGTTTATTATTATTATTAAAAGGGATTATAGTGTATCTTGTTAATTTTGGGAAATTTCGAAATGACTTAATAATTACTTGCTCTAGATATGGGATGCATAATACTTTTATGTTGCAAATTGTCTTACCATCCCTCTATGAGATAAAATATTGGTCATTCCATTTGAAAAAAAAAATGAATTATGGTGTTTTTAAGTGGGTACAGAAATATTGACACTTTTGAAATGCTTATTGTCAAAATTGACAAATGTTATTTACGTTAATAGAAGAGGGATGTGTAGGTAAAAATTTAAGATGCTGCTCGTCTGTATATCTTGTTCCTACTAGAAGTTATAGGCATTTTTCAAAACGTCATTTTGAGGTTAATATTTGACAAATAAAACTCGAAACTGCAAGAGTTATGTTGACACAAATCTATATGAGAATGTAGACAATTGAACGGGGAATCAAAAAGAAAATATTAATATATAGGGTGTTCCATTAAAAATAACAAAGTTGGCAGCTATTTCCTGTACAACCGGAAGCGATAGAAAGTAGAACAATTTTCTGTGATGAAATCGCATTCAACCGTGCAATGTAGATTTTTTTTCAAATTATTTCTATATAAGGAACCCCAAAAACTATTATTCGTTCAGTTTTCCATTCCACTTTTCGATATACGATTGTAGATATAATTAGTATTTGAATTTTGTATAACGATATACACCGAAGCAGATGCATTATTAATTAAAACACGAATTATACATTAAGTTTAAGAGTATTTGAGTAAATTTATTAGAATTTATTCTGCGCAAATAATGAATACTGCAAAAATCCATTTACATTTCGTATTTCATATTTAAACTGGATGTTTTATTTGATATTATTTGTTCGTAATGAGGACAGCTATTACTTACGGTTTGTTTGGTATTCCCCCACATGACTGTCGTAGTGATTGATGAATTTCCCTGAAACAACAAAATTTAATTTTAGAAATAATTTGCAAGATGCGAAGGACGTAGCGACGAGGTTAAATCGCTAATGGGACAAAGAAAAAAAAATATAATGCACAAAAAAACGTATTTAAAAAGCAATTTAAGGAAATAAATTTGTTGTCTGATCGATAACCCAGATTGACACATTTATATGTATTATAATTATTTATGTTATATTCTTTTGTATTCTTTGAATTGTCTGAAAAAATATGTGTATACGGCGGAAAGACTACTGGCCTATAGCCGCTTACTATTATAATATTAATAATGTAATAAAATATTCTTCTCCTAAAATATACATCACATATGTAATTAATAGTAATTGTTCGCATTTGACAGCGAATTTTTCATAATTTATAAAATGTCCCGTCTTTGAGTTGACAATAGAAATAAGAAAAGACGCTGTTTCAATTTATGCGTGAACAAATAATTCTCTTGAAAATGGCTGAATTATTAAATACTATTAGTATTTAATAATTAAAGTTAAAATAAATTACATTAATTATTAAATAAATATATTATTAAATCTGTGTTTTAACTTATTTTATAGGTAGATTCTTAATAATTTATTCATATCTATTATTATAATATGAACTACCAATATTTCAAAAACTAATCAAAAATATTAATTGTTGCACTCTTTAGAAAACTTGAGTATTTTGTAACAGCACACCGAAAATATTTAATATTAATGATTATATATTAAATATTCAAAAACATTATTCTAATTTCATATTAATTCGAGAAATGATTCGAAAGATATTTGTATATATTTTAAAATGAACTGAATATTTGAAAATCAAGTTTTTTTCAGCACTCGCTCTCATTGTCCGTTTATACTCAAGTTTAACAGGCATTCATTTTTTAGTTCGTTTTAGAGAAATCGAGCTGCAGGATTTCAATGTCGCCAAATAATAAATAATAATAACAATACACATAACATACATACACGTGCATATACAAATTTAATGTTGTCTTTCTGTTTTCTTATTTAATTAAAAAATTGTGCACAAAATTCTGCACAAAATTCTTATATTACATTTTTATTATCTACAACAACGAAAATGTTTCAGTGTACAACACGGTTGTATATAATTCCAATATTAATACAATTTTTCGTTTTTATAAATGTGAATAAGTTTTATTAATTATTAATTACTAAAAATGTAAGCAAACCGAATACGTAATTCAGCAAGTTTTTGCAACATGAAATTTATCGAAAGGGCCGAACTAATGTTATCTTTACTTCGCGAGGGGCGACTTCATTTCCCTCGGTGCTCCGAATTAAAGGTTCCCCGATAATCAATTAATCGATTATACCCTTCAAAGTCTCATTTAACTTTTCCAAACTTCTCTAACTTAATCTTGTTTTCTGTCGATACAAATTCTGTTATGTCTCCAAATTAATTCCGCGGTATTTGATGGATGGAAACTTTATTAACATCAATCTTACCGATGATATTTATTAAGGCTGATGTTATTTAACGAGGTTTCACTTTATTCAGCAAACAAAATTCCTCGCGATTTTAGAAAATTTATATAATGAAAATTAATGAATCTGTAAAGTTTTCAGTGTATCGGAAAGGTTTCATTGTTGGTTGTTTATATGTTAGTGCCGAAATGTTAATGAATTTAATTCTTGATAATCCAATATATAAATACACATATAAAAAAGAATAATACACCATATAGCATAAATACAAAATTTAAAACGGCAATTAGGTATTGACCGTTGTTGCTCTTTCCACCTTTTAAAAACTAACTGTATGGTTTGGTGGGAGATTAATACAAGATTAATTAAAGTGCATATTTGTAGCTTATTCTATTGTAAATGTTAATTCTCCTACAAACGTATTCTTACTACATAACTTATCCTTAATCGAGAAATCCCGGTAGATAGTACCCCGGCGGTAACGCAATATCCGTAACATTAAGAAAAAGTACATAGTTTTTGATTGAGGCTTTTACTTTGTTATATATGTTAATTTAAAGGATATTTGAAAAATAACTTTGTATTACGCAATGTGTGTTCACTAATATAACTGCAGCTTCGACAAATCAGCTTGCCATTATCAAGTATAAAATGAAATTAGAAATGATGCGATATATATACAAATAATAAAGGTAGCATTGGAAGGAGATTATTAACATGTATAAAAAACAAGGGATAACAAAATAGCGGTAAAAAATAGTAGAATACACTAATTCAATCTGGTGGTTAATGAGCCGGATTGTGGGATTAATCACAACACAATATCCGTTCAATTGCCCTCATCAAGGCATTGTACATGGAACACACTGGTCCGATGAGGTCTGAAAGTCTGAAATAATAAAAATAATAATAATAATTTTCATAAATGGACATTTTATGAAAATTTCAATAAAACGGTTTAACAAATTTTAGGTGTTATAGTTTTTTTATTGAAATCAGAATATATTTTTATTAATAAAAATATAAATAAACGGCAAAAAGACTGAAGGTAAAAAGTCATTTTATGAAGTTTAACCATTTTCATTGATTGTAATAATGTAGTTTAATTTAAGATATTTGTTGGTGAGTACGTGAAGTTTCTTGATTTAATGCAGTAATAAATATAATATAGTAATAAAATATTACTACATTATAGTTTAATTTAATTATTAGATCTATGTATATATTATATAAACAAACTGATATAGAAATGCACCAAATTTAACAATGGTTTCTTGGTAGTGTAATAAATTTTTATGAAAACAAAAAAAAAAACAATTAAGAACTTATAAATATCAAACTATATAGTGTTCTATCTGACCGAAATTTTTAATCTTGATATTTATAATAAGCAAGATTCCAAATTTTAGTAAATGATTTTTAACACTCTTTAATGGTTCATATTTGGGTTTTCTCAACCAATTAAAACAAATTATTCATTATGCTGGTTGAAAATACAGTTATTTGGTTATTATTTATTTATTTAGCGAATCTCCTTTTAGAAATTTACAATAAATCTATATAAACAATATCACTACATATTAAAATATCTAAAATGATAAACATTGTGAACCCTTTCCCAAGTGGTTAAACCTTAATAGTCTAAGTTTCTTTTATGGTGCTTCTAGAAATTAAAAAAAAAACATATAAATAATTTTAAAAATAATGAAATATGTTTATACAAACGTATTACAAAAACATAAATCGATCGATCGATAACTAAATATATATATGTCTATACTCATAAATTATTAAGATATAAAAGCGAACAATTAAATTATTAAACGACAGAATGAAATAAATACGTATAAATATAAACCAACTATATAATCAAGTTTCATGGATAATTGACGATAAAATAAATTATATAAAACAAACATGTAAAAGTATTGAGATCAACAACATAAAACAGTTAAAATGAGATATCGTATATGTTAATGTGCTTTAATTTAATTTTAAAATTAGCATAATACTCTGCGAATAAATTTAAATTAATTAGTTCCATTAAATTATTTGCAAAACACATAAGCCGGTTGGAAAAACATCCCATAGTTGATTGGGTGAAAAGTCAATCGGAACAATACCTTATGTCTACTGTTCACGCCTCTTGGAATATTAAATTGTAGTTTTCCAACGAGCTCTGCATAATCTATGAAACTATTGACCAACCCATGCAGAAAACGCATATCTAATAAAATCCATCTCTTACGCAATGACTCGATATTAAGGATTGTTAATATTAAACTATGACTAAAAGTAGTGCTTTGTCCACTAATTTTGTGGTGCATTGATTTTAAAAATCTTCCTTGAACAGCCTTAATTTTTTTACAAGCAATCGAGGCATAGGATGACCATAATGTATATTTTTAATATCAACCAAAACCAAATGACTTTTTTGAGTTTGAATAATAAATAATTTGTTTTAATTAGTTGAATAATCTGTTTCATTAAACTATTACTTTGATAATGATAAATATAAACGTAAATAACTAAATAAAACAACTGTACAAATGTAAAAATTAACCACATTGTCAACGTCTACAATAAAAAATAAATAAATATAAAACTATTCAGTATATTGTTAACTTTCTACTTGTTGATAAGTTGACAAAACAGTTTTTCTAAAATATATATTTTCACTTGGTTAGTTTTATTAATATTAGTGAAATAAACCATGTCCCCTTATAAAATACTGTTATAAAAAGGTTCGAAGCTAAATAATAAATAATTATCTTTAAATTGTATAGGAAAATAAATATAGTCAACTTATTAATATTATAGCAGTTAAAAATGACTTTATTTAATTAATTAAATAGTCTTTTTAACTGCACTTAAGTGTCTTTATTGCCAACCTACATAATAAATAATTGTATTTTAATTGCAGACGAAGATAAATACAGTCAGCTTACTAAGACTGCAGCATATTTTGTGGATATTTTTAATCAATGTATGGTTAAATGTATGTAGTTTTTATTTATTTATTTATTTATTTACGACAACAGTTTTTATTTTTTCTCGAAAATATTTCTTGATCAGTACGCGAAATTTTCTTGATAGTAATATTTATAATACAGGGTTTTCTACAAGCTCTATGGCAGACTGTGCCAGATGATAGCTCTCATAATTATATTTTTTTGTTAAAGAACAGTACTCGTATTAATTTAAAGAATCATAATAAATCAACTAGGCTGATAAATTTTATATATATTCCCTTTCGTGAATATTTTATTCACGGACAGCCATTTACAGAATAATGTACATTATATATATATATATATATTGCATACATAATATGTATTTAAAAAAATAACTCAAGTATTCTATACATAAAAAAGAATTTGCTCACTTATATGTTTTTAAAATACTATATGAACATTTTGAACACAATATAGTTTTTATCAATAGTTTTATTTTTATAAAATTGACAAATAGATAAATACATAAACAAAATTAAATATATAAAAGTGATGTATTTCAAAACCACATAAAGGTAAATTATTAAATCAAATAAATTAATTTTGATAAATTCTTTTTTAGGGAGTTAAATTAAAATTTAATAGTTTACTATAATTGTTTACATATGAATTGCTTTGAACATATTCAATAGTGGAAAATTTGGCAAAGTTTTTAAATTGTTTAAAGAAAATTTATGTCGAAATGTCATTATATGATTGACCATTGCGTATTTTTCTATGTTGTTTATTTTTTGAATAATATATATGTTTTTTAAACCTTATTTTTAAGTTTGTAAATATAATAATAAATATAATTTTACATATTTATACATTTCCAAATTCTAACAAGAATTTAAATACCAATTAAACAATCACATGGGAACATAAGCCAGGATTCCGTAAATACAAAACGAATTGAAAATAACGATCACTCAATCGGGCCGGTGGGCGCGCATTCCATTTGTTAAAAAACATCCATGTTTCGATCCGTTTCTAAAATTAAACATTTATTTCCCTTCCCTTAATTTACGAATACCACAATAACACGTCTTTGTTTTCTTGACATTTACAAGACGGCCGTTTACTCTGATTTATTATTTAGCATTACAAATAACGTTCGAAGCATTCTTTTATCGATTACCGCACAATACACCCCATGAAATATTAATCGACGTCCTTTTTTATTATTACTCCCGCAGTTAATGCAAACAATATCGGTAGGAAAATAAAAGTATAGAGAATTTAAAAGTATATGGTTTTGAAATACTATTAAAAATGTCCATTGAAATAATTCTCATTTACTCAATAACAATAATAATGATTTCTCAATAGAAAAGATTATTGATTTACTCGTTCACAGCTATTTAAATAAAATAAATAAAAACAACTTGAAAACAATTAATACATTACCTCTTTTGAAATGTGTGACATTATTTTATTTAATTAATTCAGTTACATTTAATTAACTTAATTTAACATTTTGAAATTATTTAAAGCAGAGCTGTACTGACGAGGGATAGGTCCCGAAACACGTGTCTGCAAATAACCTTATGCTACGCAATAACGTTTTTTTTTTTACATTCTCGAATCAAAAATTGCTGCGTTATGCAATATGTTGTTGTTAGCATCAGAAAATATCCATTATGTAATTCAATATATATTTGGCGGGGTATTCGCCATATAAGTAGTTGTTTTAATTTACACCAAAATGTCACAGTAGCTAAAGTGAAAATAATTCATTAATTATTTTAAAATTATTTATATTTAAGATATTTAAATAGCAATGACGTAGTGAATGAATACTCGTTTTTATTGATATTAAAAGCCCGAGAAGTTTTTATTCATATCTGAGCCGAGGATATTTTTTGTTGGAATTGCCATAAAGTGAGGGTATTATTCACGTCCTTCCCTGAGCTCGGTCATTTTCATCTGAAATTGCAGTCGGGACGGTAGGCTTAATTTATAACTAATTTTATTTTACATCTTGAAATTATGTAAGGCAGAGCTGTACTGACGAGGCATCGATTCCGAAACACGTGTCTGCAGACGAGCTTATATTATGCAGCGTTTTTTCTTTGCTCTTCAAATTAAATGATCTCGAATTAAAAATTGTTGCATTATGCAATTTGTTATTGATGTGCAACAGTAAGTATCCATTATCTAATTCAATATCTGGATGGGTGTAAGCCCGAGAAGTAGTTGTTTTAATGTGCATTTGTTTTAAAGTACTTACGTATCCTAAGTAAACAATGTCACATATGCAAAAGAGGAAATAATTCATTAATTACTTTCACATTGCTTTTTATTTAATTTATATAATGTTTTATTGTGTTAATAGGGGCTATTCCCTATGGGAGATGTTACCTTTAACGTGTGCGTAATTAATTAAATTTACATTCTATGAATATATATCTATTACAAAAGCTGCCAAGACTACAATGATAAGAAATAACGTACACGTTAATTATGTATGAAATTATAGAATAATTTTTATAAGTTTGTAAATAAAACATTTTATTAAACTTAAAATAGCCTAGAAGGGCGTTAAAGTTTTACACTAGTCAAAATACAATATTATAGTAAATAGATAAATCGTTAGTAATAAATAGATATACATAATCTTGATTGACAAACACAATACAACATCCACATATAATATAATATAATATAATATAATATAATATAATATAATATAATATAATATATTAAAATATATATTGTAAGGTCTGCGAATTGGCCACTGACCAATGTCTTTTTACGTCTGAATTTTGTATTTCCGTCCTTGTCGAAATTTACAGATAATATGGAAAATATGTTTAACTAAAAGGGACTTTTGTAGTTGTTCAAATTAAATTTAAATATAGAATAGTCAATAATCTTAATTGTCCCTGGAGAAACCAAGAAACTCCGAAGCTTGGAATTAAATGAATCAATTGAATTTAAAATAATCAGTCGTCAAATTCTCAATTGCATGTTTTATATTTTTTATTTATACAAATATCTTTTTTCAGATATTTTTATAAACATTGAGTATATACACTAAAATAAAAGTTTGTCTGCCCTAGGCTATGGCTATGGACCGGAGATATTTCTGCCCTGTTTTCTTTATTTTATTAAAATATTAAAATGATAAATAAAAATTTGATTATTCTCTTTTTTATTCCCTTTTTTAATTTTTTTTTCGACCAAAGTTACAGAAAAATATTTTACATTTTATTAATAAAACAAAATTAAAATTTATTACATATAAAATTAAAAAAAAAACATTTGAAACCCATGTAAAAGCAAATGAAATAAATTATAATATCAATCCCAATGAAAGATAATAACAAGAACAAAATTATTAAAAATTTGAACAATTAAGTTATTTTAATTAAATAATAATAATTAATATTGATATTAATAAAGAATTAAAGTCGTAATTAAATATAAAAAAATATTAATTAAATATAACAATAAGAAACATTTTGATATAAATAATTTATATTTCCGTCCTTTACTTAAAAACTGCATTGTGTATAGTTAATATCACGTTCCGCTGAGTCCTATCTATCTATCTAGTCAAAACTTATACAGGAAATTTAGGTCCAACCTAAATAACTAATTCAATCAGGAAATCCGCCAACTTTCTTCTATCGGGGAAAGATACTCGGGCCCGAGGAGGAGAAATAACTTTGACGCTCCTTGCTTAATGTTATAATCTTTTCCGTGGAAACTTTTATGGGAACCCTTTATGGTTTTATTAATTTAATTCCCGCAAAAAACGCTTCTTCTGCACTTTGTCGATAACGTTTCAAGCGAAATTATTGTTTGCGTTAAAAAAAATGTGCAGTATTAATTATTCGTTTCCATTTATAATTTTAATATATTTATACAGAACTGGAATTTATTTAAATTATTGAATAAATACAATTTAAAAATAATACTAATAGGGAAGAATTTTTGAATAGGGGTTGATTGTTATATAAACAAACATTGCGCTCTAAAATAAATGTATTCAAATTATATTAAACAATAACAATATTGTGTTCCTTATACTGGGTTATTATAAATATTGAACCAATTTAAAAACGTATTTATTAAAGTACAAATTTCAAAATTAATAATCATTGTATCCAGAAAAAATAGGAAGTTTCAAAGTTTTTTTTAGCATAGTCAGACCGAGTGAGGCTGAGGATGATGTCAGACGTATTAAAGATTTTTTTATTCCAAGTAAGTCTACTAATAGAGCTAGTAGAGAACTTGGAATACCTCAACCAGCTCTATATGTAGATGCGTAGATGTTTGTCGTGCAGCAAATAATGAACATATTGAATATTTATAAGGTATTAAAAAACTTTGAAACTTCCATTTCTATGGCTACAAAGATCGGTAATTTTGGATTTGTACTTTAATAAATACGAATATTTTAAAATGGAAATATTAGTTTTTATTAAAGTACAAACCAACAAAACTACAAATCCTCGTATTTCAATTTAATAAATTAAAATATAGTTTTACTTACTTAATTATAAATGATGGATAAATACGATTTTTTTTAAATATTAGTATTCATTAAAGTACAAACCAACAAAATTACAAATCCTCGTATTTTTATTTAATAAATTAAAATGAAGTTTTACTAATTAGCAGCCCTTACTAAAGAACAAAATAAGATGTAAAAGAAAATTCAATTATAATCCTGACGTAATAAACTCGTTATCGAATATAGATATTCGATTAATTAGAATGCCGCCCCCGTGTTTTTTAATTTGCGGCTCGGCCAGGAGGTAAAATGAAAATAGCTTTATCGGCGGAGGAAAAGTAATATTTCTCGTCCGGGGTCCGTTATTAAGAAAGTTTTATCGAAAACGTTGCGAGTGCAAACAAAGCCATGGAAATATATTTTATTAATTACTGGAGATTAAGACGTGAAAAGTTGCCCATTTTTTTTCTTCTGTTCGCTCGCTCGCTCGCTCTTTTCGAGAATATAATTAATGAACACAGATGAAAGAAATCATTTATGAAATAATAATAATCAATTAAAAATTATGTAAATATATAAAAATTTAATTATTTTTTTATAAAAATGGGATCTTAATTAAAAATTGCGAATGTAATTATTTCGGAGTTAAAAAAATAGGGATTATTATCGTTTTGTGACTGTATATTTCTTGAGTTTAATAACGATGATTATAACATTCTTGTATTTTTAATAAAAAGTATATGTCTCTTTAGTGGACGAAATACAGATTGACATGTCTGTCATTGTTGACGATATTAATTCAAAATTGGGATACAACTACCACTATTTTTCAAATAAATGAAGTGAATGTAGATTGAGTAGGGTTGTCATTGTTTCTTCTTATCTTTTAAGATTTATTGTATTTTTTTTTTAAATTTATTAGTATAATTCAATATATATCTCATTTGTTACAAAGATTTATTTCGCAATATATTTTTTTAAAGAATTACAGTCAGAAAAAGAAAAAAATTACTATACAAATTAAAAAGATTTTTTTTCTGTTTCAGTATTTTTTTGTTGTATTTTTTTTAATGTAATCTATAATTATGGAAAAGAGTATTAACACACTTGGTCACAGTTAATATGTAACTATAATTCTTTTAATAAAGAAAAAAAAAACTAAATCAAAAAATTCATTCTTTAATTGTAAAATTAAACCTCATAAAAACAGTTTGAAATAGTCAAAAAACCTTAACTCAACTTCCATTATAATTATTCAATTTAAATGTCAATAAACAAATAGTGAATAACATGTTTGAAAGTACTTGGAAATGCTTTTAAATTGAAGCAATAAAGTCTGGACAAATATAAAAAGGCAAACTGGAACAAAACATAAAATGCAAAATGTATTCAAAAGCAATGCACGAGGCAAATTAATTATGCATGGCATGGGCTAAAATAGGACATGGAATCTATAAATGAAATACTAATGAATGGTCATTAATTCGTCGGACATTAATCAATAACTTGCATCTGTATTTACCGTGCTCAGTGTAAATATTGTGTCCGCAATGTTTAATTTTAATCCTTTGGCACAACAACGAACGGCGGCCATTGTTATCGATCACAAAGTTATTAATTGCAAAGAGAAACGATTTACACGATATTAACAGCGGATAGTGACATGCACCGCTCTGTGCGTCTGTGAAAATTCGTGTTTCGCGTCCGTGGAAACAAGTGTGTTCCGTTCGTGATTTATAATCGTGAGCGTTTTAATTGCTAATTGGAAAATTGCGAATTGTTTTTAATTAAAAAAAAAAACGAATATCATTCATTCCAATCTCTACTTTTAAAATTTATATAGATAAATATTTTCTTATCTATTTAGAAAATTGTGAGTAATTTAATAATATATATATATATATACTCTACACCCATGTGGGTAGAAAGGGGTCATTGAATATATATATATATATATATATATATATATATATATTAAAATTATATTCTTAAAAATATTATCAAAGTTACCTACGTATTCCAGCCAAAGAATTGTATGCATTCGCTATGGTGAATGCGCCGGGAAGTTCTTTTCACAATTGTATATTTTCTACTCCCAAATTACCTCACAATTCCGGACAATAAACAAAAATCGAATATTTATCACATTTGACATGAGTGTATTAAGAAATTTATACATAGTTGCGAAATTCTAAGTTAAAATTGATAAATTTTAACGCGAGACAAATTTAATTTTATTTAATAAAATTATCTCAGAGTAGTATAGTTCAGGACAGTAAATAATGATATTTTTTGGTGATCACGTGAAGTTTTCTTGATAGTAATATTTATATTATATTCCTATATTCATTTTTTTATATCTATTGATAAAGAGCATACTGCTTTCGAAATCTACATGTATTATTTTAACAATAAAGAAGTGAAGAAAGGAATATCATATAAATCTTACTAACAGTTAACAAAAATCATAGAGTTCTCACATTTCACAAGAGTGTATCAAGAATTTGTTTATACACAGCTGTTAAATTCTAAGTGATAATTGTTAAACAACGAAGCGAGAGAAATTAAATTTTATTAATTATATTTTTTAATAAAAAGTTTAACAACCGTTCATCTAGCGTTTATATAACTCACAATGACCATTTTGGTTTTTGGGACCTAGACCAATATGTTGAATGATGCATTGATAAAGGTAATTGAACCTATGCTGGGAACAAATAATCTAATATGAATCATATAATTAGAAACTTTATCAAGGGATTGCACATGGAATATACTGGCTTAAGAAAGTCCAAAAGACCGAAATGGCCGTCGAATGTTATCCAAATACTAGACTTGTCATTTCCTGATCTCACAAACAGGAAAAGTTTGCCTTCCTTTAGTTAACGAAACAACGATTCTCGATCTACCTTCTAGACTCAAATAATTGTTGATGCCATTTATAAATTAGGTAAATATAATCAGGAAACTAATGACAAAAAGTAAGTTAAATTTAATTATGTTAAAGATTTGTCGAATAAAATAATAAATAATATGAAGGGTGATGAATTTCGCATCATATGTACTAACCTATCTAACTTAGGATCATTACTAATTAATAACAAATCCCCCATAGATAAATCAAAAAAGTGTAGATTTATTTAATAATAATTATTTGCATAATAGTAACATTAAACAAAGATATATAAATGTACATAATAATAGAGGAATAATAACAATTGAATGAAACAAAATGCCCATCATAAGGCGGAATTCAGTGCTAAATTAAGTTAAATTAAATAGAAAGTTTACTTAATGTCTGTAAAATACTGTGTAGCTAATTAATTAATTAGACATTTCAAAAAGAGAGCAAATAAACTATGCTTATATATTTGTATAACGTACATTGATATTCTAGCTATCGCCATTGTTATTAGCGAGTCGATAATGTAATTTAACTGCTACTTTAAGCTTGCTTAAATTGTGATTTTTTGATTGATTCAGAATCGCATTATACATTTTGTATATTAAACTCCTCGACAGAATTAACGCACCACTCACATTTTTTATCGATAATCTTTATTTATTGATAACATACTGTATGACAAGTAGGCCATGGACCTTGCATGATAGTGACAGTTATTATTTAAACTGGCTAGTATCTCATAACAACTTGTTTTGACAGAAATTCGTATAAAACCTCGTTTTAGACTAAAACTGTGTAAACGTTTTCTCAAAAAGTGTTAATTAAAGCAACATTTCTCTGATAAGTAATCACATGCATGTGTGGAAATTCATTTGCGAGTAAATCAAGTAAGAAAATTGTCAATGGAGGAAACAGTGCGAGCATCGACTCTCTTGCATAAAGGATATTTAATACGATATGTTGCTGGTTTGTTAGGAAGATATCATTCGAGCATCAGTCGCATAGTGAGACGACGTAATGAAACGGGGTCGTACCATCGAAGACCAGGACAAGGGCGAAAACGTTGCACTAATCAAATTGATGATCGCTTTTAAGACAACGTGCTTTCAGAGACAAGAGAGTCACCAGCAATCTGGTAAAAACGAATTAGCAGATGTTCGAAAAATCGCTATATCGTCTCGAACGGTTACAAGAAGTTTACATGAAGCAGGATTGAGCAACGGAAGACCAGCCAAAAAAAAACCTTGCTTACCAGAGAACACATATTGCAGAGATTACATTTTGCAAGACTACATCAGAATTGGACTATCAATGATTGGAAACGGGTTTTGTTCTCCGATGAAACTAGAGTTAGCATTGAAGCTCTAGATGGACGGGAGCGTGTCTAGCGAAGGCGAGGAGAAAGGAAAAATATTACAACTGGTAATATCTCTCCTAATGTACCTTTTGGTGGTGGATCTAAGATGTTCTGGGGATGAATTTGCTTCGATACTCGTACGGAGTTGGTCTATGAATGCTCAATATTACTTAAATAACATTAGTATCGAACATGTAATGTCTTTTGCTCCGTTTAGTGGGCCAATTTTTTTATTCATGCAGAACAACGCTCGCCCCCACGAGGCTACCTAAATGATGTTAATATCTCTTTATTAGAGTGGCCAGCTAACAGTCTGGGCATGAATTCTATAGAGCATCTATGGGACTACCTCAAAAGGAAGATTAGAAGTCGTAGAGCCCCTGTTGCTAATAACAACTAACTCATAGAAGCTGTTATTGAAGAATGGGAGAATATTCCGCAAGCTTTTAATAATAATAATAATATCCTTTATTTGCCCAACAGAATACAAATTCCAGTTAAAGGTACAAGCAGTAAATCAAATTCAAATTAATTACAAAAGAAACAAATGTTGAACATTTGATATCAAGCATGTCTCGACGCATGAATGCAGTGTTAAGAAGTAGACAAGGCCCTAAACGATGTTAGGGTTGACCCAGATGTATTTATTCTGCTTTACTGATTCTTTTTTCAATTTGAAGTTATGCTAGCTTATTTATGCATTCCAGCAAAAACTATGTTTTAAAGAAAAAAAAAATAAGGCAAATGAAGGTCGCGTTCCACTAATTTGTAGGTACACATTATTATTTCAATGTTACTTAGTTTTATTTTGTGATTATATTGTAAATATTTAGATTAATAAAAGTGGTACGTTAACCAGGAGTTTATTTCTGAATTTAAGTGCAGTGAGTGTGATACATTATAAATCGGACAAAGAGGAAGATCATTTCACACAAGACTTGAAGAATATAAAAAATCAATATTAAACAATATAAGTGCACGAGAATTTCAAAACACTGTATAAATAATAACCACTCAATAGACGCTAATAATTTTAAAAATCTATATTCATGTAATAAGGGACTCAATTTGAATCTCAGAAAGTGTCTAGAAATAAACAGGGCAATAAAACCTGGGAACACCTCATGAAAGATAACGCGGAAAATTGAAATCCCTTATTACTTGATTATTTATAAGCCGAGTTGTCAGCTTGTCAGTTTCTTTTGTAACTTACTATAGATAATGCCTTAAAAAAGCGAAATTAGTCGAGTAAATTTGCGAAACAAACCAAGTGTAATTTAATTTAAACCTTCAACATTAATAGATCAATTCAAAAAATGTTCTTTAGTATTTCCTTTTTTTCATTCACAACAAATTATTGTTATTATTATTTTTTTATCAAAACATACTCGCGCTAAACTTTTTTTTTTCTCTGCGTTATCAAAGAACTTTTCTCTCGCGTTCCGGCAAATCGCGCTACATTTCGTCCCGCATTTTAATTCCACCATTTAAATCCGTCAACGGGGAAGTTTATCGTTATTCGGTATCACGTGCTGAAACGGCAACTAGTTTTCCGGAATGAATGGCAAACGTGAAATTTTCTTAAGTGTCGTGTTTACATAATAAAAAAAGGGTCGCTGAAATTATCAGGCGTATTCCCCGCATTTAAATCTTTATTAATAGAATGATTGATATCTCTTTGTTTCAAATGTGAGAGTATGTGTGTGTGAGTGTGGAATGTGTAATTTTTATCACGCGATAAACGCACGCGATTTAGATAGGCAGAGTGAAAGTTTATTATTTTCTTTATTAGATTCAATATAATAAACAAACAATAGGTATATTATAATAATAATTATAAATGATTAAAAAAACATCTACGAATAAAATAAATGAAAACATTGATTAAAGTGAATAACATTAAATTCTTATATTCATTATTATAATATGAACTACAAATAAAGAACAAATATTTAAACATTAAAATATTAATCTGTGTCAACTGCATCTACTGTATGATGCAGTACACAGATTTTAGTAAAGCATTCAATCGTTTACATTTTTAAATATAATATAATAATAATATTTTATTCCTTTCTTCACTTTTTTACATTTTAATACCAGATGTACATTTCATGCAATGTGCTCTTTATCAATAGTAAAATTGACAAATTAATAAACATTTTAGTGTCGGAATTGCTTGCATTAGGACTTCAGGCTAATGTTGTTTCATGGTTGTATATCTTTCTGGAATGCAATGAGTTAAAATAAAATAAAAAATATTTGTCAAGAACATTTCAAATGCCCTCAAGTTTTCCCTAAAGGTCGCATTCTTGTCCGATACTATTTATACTTTTTATCAATGATATTACTGAAGTTATAAGACCTTTCTCTTTTCTTCTTTTTGTGGATGATCTCAAACTGTATAAAGAGATTTTAACTTTTAGTGATTGCTGCATGAAAATTTAACCTCCATCTTAAATTGGTTATAATTTGAGTTACATTATTTTTCTTTAATTATATAAATATTAGCATATTCAAGAAATAAACTATATATATATATACTAATTTTTAATTATAGTTGCAGAAATGGATCTTTCTTGTAGATCTAAATAATATTCGAATTTTCTTGAAAATAAAAAAATAAAAAGTATTAGAAAATACCTACCTAAGTGTTTTAAAAGAAATGTACATTAAAGCAACTGCTTCTCGGGCATATACCTCGTCACACATTGACATACATGTTGTATAATACAACACTTTTTTAAATAATAAATTTCGTAATTTTTAATTCTATTTACAAGAATGGAACTTTTTTGTAAACCTAAACAATATTCAAACTTTCAGTTTTATTTAAATAAATTTATTTTGGAAAAATTCAATGGATGAGGCTTTCGCTTGATGTGGTTTTATCAAGTGATACAATTAAATAAAAAAAAAACAACAGTGTTTTTAGTTTCAAAGTTTTTATTGTAGCCGCGTTTGTGAATTAAAAAAAATTACAACCAAATGTTGTGTTTTTACTTAATTGTAAATCTCTATTGTATTAAATATTTTATAAAATACAGTACAATTATAGAAAATAATGTAATTAAAATAACAACCCTGCGATAATATTTTGTTTTCAACACAGCAAACAAATTACACGGAGCAATCCAAACAAAGTTTAACTATTTGTGGAAAAGGAAAATGAAACACATACATAATAGGATCGAATATTCCACCACATTATGAAAATTACCACGTCATGATCAATACTTGGATGCCGTGCGCCACGCTGGTCATTTCAAATACCGCTAATTTTTACCACACTGGCAGAATGGAACGGACACCTAAAATCGCTACAAGATTATCGATAATTTGCGCGATTGGCGATAATCGGGGAATAATTCAGCGGATCCGGTGTTTTTTTCGGTTTGTTTTTTTGCGCTCTATTCGACCCTCCTGTGTAAAACAACAAGTGCCCTTATTTACACTCATTTATTATTTAAATCCGCCCCCATAAATCATAGGTGTTTGTGCGGTCCGTGTTGGTGCTGCTGTTGTTCCATGTTTTCGAAAGAGGGAAATATTCACATTATTAATTTAAATGCGTTTAAATATACGTTTCGGGTCAATTAATGGTGGAGATTTACTTGCTTGTATCCACCTAATCGATTCAAAATCAATTTATAATTATTATTATAATTTCTTTCTAATTGTGTTAAAAGAAATATTATATTGGAAGTATAAATGAAATGGAAAGAATTTGAATCTTTTTTTAATTTAATTAATAAGTCCTAAAATTTTAATTTTAAGAAATCTTGTTTCTATTACTCTTTGAAATATATCTAAGCGTAACAAAATAATTGTGGTAAATTACACATTGTTTGTATTCTATTGTAGTAAATTTATTTTAATGCAATAAAATGAATAACTAGAATCCATAAGGTGGGGAGGGGTTATTTAATTAGATCCCCCAAAAATCCTCTTTATTTATACTACTTTTCATGTCTTCAATATATTTGTATCATGCAGATGTATATTTATAATTATTAAAGATACCAAACAAAATTTAAAACAATTCCACTTATGATAGATAATATATTTAAGATGGCTGAAAGACCTAAGGTCAATAGCCATTTATAAGTTTAAATCAAATATATTGTATAATATATGTATATGTAAATACCACAATAAAGATGATTGTATATATATATATTTAAGATAGGTAAATCATATGAGTACAATTATTATAATATTGAAATAACTCAACACATTATATTCAGAATCACTTTTATTTTAAATCTTGTGGATGAGTTGGCAGCTCAGAAACAGTACGTACATTAAATCTATATTATTTCTTTTTTATGATATTATTAGGTCGAATAATAAGAAATTTCTGACGCAGCTATATTTCCATTAGTCTTTTACCAACAGCTTTGCATGATGCACGTTACAGTAAACTGCTTCTTTATTCTCTAAAATGGAGAACCAAAAAGTACATATTCGTCAAGTAATGCTTTAATGTGTTGATTTTTTTTAATTTTTTCAGACGCATTTACCTCCACTCCCTTGGTTAGATACACCACACTGAAATAGAGTTTCCTTTCAATGGTAAATGTATTGAGTTAATAATCTGTGAATTTATCGTGGAGGCTTTTAATTACTTAAATAAAAATTGTTGTCCGAAATATATATTTAGTGTAATAAAACGAGTAGGAGAAAGGACAATATTTTTCATTTAAATAATTAATAGCCTCCACGAGAAACTCATAGAAGATTATAATTGATTCACTTCTTCTTCGTTATACAATATTGAATATAAATAAAAGCACTGTTTATTACTTTTGGTATAACATTTATTTGTTATAATTAAAATGTAATTTATTAATACCAGTTTGTTCGTTTCACTAATATCATATTTTAGTTCCACCTAGTTTCGAAGAGTGGTCATTTTTAAGGAACTAATTAAATTAAAAGTAAAAACGATATAAAAATAGAGAATATTAGCAATGACATGAAAATAACCAAACGTCGAAACTAGTCGGAACACAAAAATAAAATTAGTGGAACTTACAACAAATACATCCTAATTACTACATAACTCCACGGGATAAGTGAGAATTTAATTCAAAATATACATCAATTGTTATACAAACAAAGTAATAAGCAGTGTTTTTATTTACAATTTATTATTATCCTCAGTTTCACACATTTTTGTGAAATAGATATGCTTCTCACGAAACGCTCATTTAAGTTTATATAACACCGTAATACGAATAATATCTAAACTGAGCCTTAACGTTTCGCTAAATTACTTTATTAGTGGCTGATTATTTCTTTGTTCAGGTATTTCCAAGTTGCGTCCAATTACATTACACTCAGAGGCCATTAATTACGGAGACAGGTCGCAAGATCTTGTAATCTTGACCTCGGTTTCCACGTAATAATTGCTCAAGTTTGGATAATGTCTAAAGTTAAAAGCAACTTTATTTATATATTACACCAGCCGGCAATTTCACGGCTAAATTAGGTTCAGGAAAGTGAAAAAATATATATATATAAGTAGAAGGTCGTAATCAATTTTTGCGAGAGGTTAAATGTTATAAAATGATATATTTTACGTCTTAGTGTTATCTGTAATAGATTTATAAGGAATTAAGATAATTAATTATTTAATAATTAATTATCTTAATTCTAATTAATTAATTAATAATTCGTAATATTGAGCGAATGGAAACGTTTGTAATGTTCCATAATTTTATTTTTAAATAACATTTAAAGTAAAATTATGGACCAGTATATTTTAAATGTTACATAATTTTATTACTATTTAAATGAAATTTAAAAAAGTGGAACATAACAAAACTTTTATTTCACCATACACACACATCATAGTGAAGCAGAAATAATATTAACTTTATTAATTCTCTTTCTCTGAAAATTCAATCAATTTCATCCATAGAATTACACATTCTATTTAACAATTTTATACTTAATTTTGTTAATTGTTCATATATCGTATTTAAAACAATAAAACACAGGTTTTCATACATAAATTTTAGATGGCATAAATAATATTAACTTTACTAATTCTCTGAATATTCAATCAATTTCATTCATAGAATTGCACATTCTATTTAACAATTTTATACTTAATTTTAGATGGCAGAAAATCCTCGGGTCGATAGTACAATCTTAAAATTATTTAAAGTGCTGTAAAATGTAATGTCAAAGATATTTGTATATATATCTCAAAAACAGTACACGATAGCTATTTAAAATGTTATATAAAAAATAAAGAGTGACCCGTTTTAATTTTGAAAAAGCATAAAAAATAAAGGGCATTCCATTTAAATACAGAAAAAATAGATGGCAAAAGGCTTCTGGTGTTTTATTTGATTTCAAAATCCATTATTTTAAAATGACATATATTTTTGTATAAATATATAAAAATAATAATAAAGATATTTAATAATAATACATTTTAAAAATATTATTAAGGTTATGAATTAAGGAAAGTCAATAATAATAGTATAGAGATCAGCGTTATTCATTTGGGCAGCCTCTGTTTTGTGGAATGTTTCGTCGATGACAAACATATATAAATAAAATGCTCGAAGGGCAGAAAGACCCCAGGTCGATAGCCCGGACAGACTAACACAATATTTATTTTTGTTAAGTAAATATAAATGTATGTATAAGCTTATGTAATGTTGTCTCAATAAAGATGTTTGTATATATAAAATGTTCGACTAATCCTATTTCGGATAAGAAAATTATGTTTAAATTAAAACAGTAAGATTTCGTAATGATTTAATTCTAATTTAAATTTTAATTATCTCTAGACATTCACTTCGAGGTATATTTTTAATTTATAAAATAGAAAACGCATAACTTTTGTATACCATTTGCATTTTACACTTTTTTGCGACCAGTTTCAACTATATGATTATATAATTTCAAGCTCGTTAAAATGTATTTAATGAAATGTAATCTCCATTTAAATACTAAGTTTGATAAATATTACCGTTTAGTCGAAACTAGTCACAATGAGAATGTAAAATAAAAGTGGAATAGAAAAATTACGTCTATTCTATTTTATGACTCGAATCAGTTTTTGTTTAAGAAATTTTTTTCAGGATTTTGAAAAACAACAATGAAGAAAGTCTTGACAGTATTTAAATAAGAATGAATTGAACATGTCGTGTTTCAAAATATTGAAAATCTTGAAGACTTATTATGAACAATGAAAAGCATTGATCAAAATAAAAATCTCTCAGTGAATTTTTAAACAATATTTTTGCTTTGTTTAGTGATGTATAAATTTCGAAAAAAGAAAGATTTCTAGATTAATAGAAAAGAGTATTCATTCACTTAGTCACAGTTATTTAAATAAATTAAATAAAATTTAATAAATTTGAAAATAATTATGAAATAAATATGAATAAATTATTAAAAATCAACCAATAAAACACAGATTATATTGAAGTTTCGGGTTATTAGTCCATTTTGAAGAGAATTTAATTTTTTTATTAAAATTTCCATGGATATTTACATGAATAAATATATTGATTTTTTAAATTTTAATTTAATTTAATCTGTGTTTTATTGGTTGATTTTTAATAATGTATTCATATTTATTTCATACAATATGAATTACCAATGTCTATATTTATTTATTTATTTATTTATTTAACGGAATATACCATTTTTACAAAAATAAGACATACATGTAAAATGCAATAAATTTATATGTATTACTAATTATATATTAAATCCATTGAAAACAATTAATTATTAATAAATCATTCTCCCGGTAGCTACTGTGACATTTTAGCTTACGTAACGTAATTAATTATTTTCAAACTTTTTTTATTTAAAATTTATAGAAATTAAAATAACATATGCTTATAATGTATATATTCATAACTTGGCTCAAGTTTAACATTTAAACAATTCATTACTTTCTCTTTAGTTTCTGTAAAATTTTGACATTATGTAAGTACTTAAAACACATCTATTGAAACAGCTACTTCTCGGGCAAATACCCCCGACAGACGCAAAGCATATTAGCTGTTGTACAACAAATGATTATACAATGCAACAGTTTTTTAATTAATTTATTTGTGAAAAGTAATTAATTGTGTAAATTAATTGTTTATATTTTCATTTTGTTTAATTTTTCTTTAAAATTAAAAGTACATCCCTTTAATATCCATCATAAATTTGATTCAAAGTTATCTAGAAGAAAAAAAAAATACTACAATGTTAAGATATTACTAATTAATTTTCTATAAGGCGTTTTTTAATCGTGAATAGTGCTATATATACTATTTCGTCTAATAGTAATTATTTTCCGATTATAAAAAAAAAAACAATATATCAGAAACTGATATCCCAATAATAATTATTAATAAATAAATTTTCACTTAACCCGTGGTGAATCATTTTTGAACTAATTAGTTCTGAATAATAGTTTTAATAAAATATTCAAATCTATATCAAGACTGTTAATTGTTAAGGCTTCTACTTTATTATATATTGTAATTCAATTTTATTTATATTTGATTTTTATATAGTTTCATTATTTATTTTTTATGTTTAATTTATTCAATATTTATTTAGCACGGCTCTATTATTGTAAGTACCGCTGAGATTATCTTACCATTCTTAATCTTGAACTGTCGAACCACCTGGGATAAAGTTGACTTATTTGTGTATTTATTATTTGTGATGATTTATGTAAATGCTTATCATTTTATAGAAAAGAGATTTCCGTAAAATAAATTAAATTCAAATGAAACACTTTTTTACTTTGTTTTTACAATTCGGATCCGAGTTAAACAAAGTAAAATGGTGCTTCTTTCATTATCAAAACTATTTAATCTATTAGAAAATTTGTACATGCCTTAATTATGATATGAATTTGTGTTTGGTTTTTAATATTTATTTACGGAAATTTCCTTTTTATAATAAAGTGGCACATAATTACATAATAAAATAACTATAAACTATTATTGAAATATTAGTATAAGTAAAATTTATTTCGATTTTCTTTATATATAAAACATTAAATTTATTGAATGGTGTTCCGTTTCGTAATTTAAAACCTTTAGCGAGGAATGTATTAAGAAAACGCGGTATAAATAAAGGAAGCCGGAGGGATGAAATGTAATGGGGATTTCGGGTTGAAATTCCGGCACGAACGGCAGAAGCTGTTTAAAAAGAAAGACATTAATCTTGCCTAGGGAGAAAGGAAAGAACAAACTGGTATCGATTGTCTAGCCTCATAGAGATCCCGTGTCGAACATGTCGCGTTTGTCAGACGACAAAAATGTTTGCCTCTCAAACACAGAACCTAATATACACTCCAATAGAAAATTTCTCCTACGTTCACTCAATTTATAATCTAAGGAGGCTGCCTCATATCACTCTGCAAATATTTGCAATATATTATATTACTCAACACGTTAGAGGCTATTTATAGAATATACTTGTTTTTCAGTATTATGTATTTGGAAATATAATAATTTTTCGACTCATATTAAATAATATTTACATTACTAATAAATTATACCCCAATATTGTACATTTATATCACTACAGTTCATAGAAATAAAAATAATTTAAAAGTAATATCAATTTAATTTAATTACTAACGTATTTTGAATCGAAATTTTCTGCATTATTCATATGGTTTATTAATATTTCATTAGTCAATACCTTTAACCAATCACATGCCGACTTTTTTCATTTCTCCACAGTATCCACCAATCATATGATGCATTTCCATTGCACAATTTCAGTTTATTTCGATTTTATAAAATAATTTACTCCAGTAGGAATGTGTGTCAATAAATTTAATGTCAAATACCGACAAATCGGTTCCAGTTAAGTACGGTACCTTTTAGGATGAGAACATTATGGTTGTTGAAAAAACTGCGAAGAATATTACCCTTAATTTGACTCTAGTGAAATCCCGCGAAAATATGAAACGGTTTGATTTAAATAAGAACAATTAATGAATATTTTATCCTAATATTGTTAATACTTTTTGATAATATAAAAAAAAGTATAGTCTTCAACTTGTGAGAAAGGAATTAATCGCTAAGATAAATTACAGTAATTTTTGTCTTCTTCAATAATAGCCAAATTTCTCAGTAGTTGAACAATATAAAATTATGTGTTATTTTAATAGACGTAAAACATTTTTTGTTTCATGCATACTTTATTATTAAAGTTTTTAGAACTTCAAAGATTTTAAGCTTTTTTTATACAATAATATATTAATATATTTTATAACTAACTAACCATCTTTATTCAAATGTGTATATGTATGTACAATAATATACAAAAATTAGAATTATATTCTGTAGATGATGAATCGGCTATCAACCGGAGGTCTTTCAACCTTATATTTTATATTTATTATTATTATTGCATAAAAAAGCTTAAACTCTTTGACTGCCCGATAACTTTTATAATTAAGTATATACTGCATGAATGTTCACTTCTGTTTTTTATATGTTCAAATTCATCGGATGTTTACTGAATTAGTTGACTTGTTACATCAGCAGGGGATTTTGATCGCCAAATTTTTGAGACCTTTGCAATCGATTGTCATTTTACAAATTTCTTAAATTTACAAAAAAAACTTAGATCAATTAAATGTTCTGAAATAATGTAAATATTTGTTATTAAATCAGTGATTCTAATAAAAAATAACTTATGAAAGGTTTGGATTACAAAATCACAAAATAATAATCTTGTCCTCATCTGAAATGGTCATAAAACTTGTTAATTATTGAAGAGATGATGTTTTTATACATCATAATTAACAATGACATTGTCAAATAAGTATATTTCAGCAAATTCATAAATAAAGATATTTTTATATATAATAAATTTATCAATATATCAATAATATGAAAATTTGAAAACGCATACAAAAAAGAAACAGATTTTATCTTGGTTTTATTTAATGATTCATTACATACGCTTGCAAATGTTGTTAATATTAATAAAAGTTAAGGGTTAATAAAAAAGTAACTAACGGCGTAGTAATAATATTCAATTAATTCAGTTAATCAAATATCTCACATTTTATATACCTCATGAATTTATAAAGCGCTTTTTCCGCAGCAATAAAAAAATAATAAAAATATTTATTATTTATACTCATACATAATATATTTATTCAGAATCCTTAATACTTTATAGAGGTTTTTTTATTCGGCGCTAATCATATTTTCGGGGCATAAAGACATCGTGAACTTTTTTTTGTTCAGAGCAATATATTTCGACAATACTCTTATTCATTGAAAATGATCCGCTTATCGCGGATTACGCCCATAATATTACTTCCATTATTCCATGGCTTCTTTTCTCTTTATAAATATATACATATATAAATAAAAAAATATATATTTATTTTTATATACAAGTACAAAATTAACGAGTGCAAAAAAATATGAATTAAATATAATTGTATTTATTCATAATAAATGAAAGACGATACAAGCGCCATCTTACGCCTAATTTTATGAGGCATCGTCAACGATTCGAATAGATGAATGGTGGCTGAACGTTTTATTAAATAATTGTATTTTAATTAAAACAATTATTGGTATTTGATCATTTAGGCCCAGTGTCGATTAAAGATTCATCAGTGGAGCGATTTACTGAAATTATATCATTTCGACGTTACGGTATTCAGGATAAATAAAGGCGATTAGTAAAGTCGTACTTTTATAGAATTTTCGTATATTTTATAACTATAATACTTAAGGTTCCAAAAAAAATATTGTTTAGCTTTTTTATCTAAAAGAATTCATGAAAAAGATTAACGAATTTTTATGGAAAAAAGGATGAAAAAATCAAAAATTAGGATTTTTTTTCACGAAAACGAAATAAGATACATACAATTCAATTATACTAATTTATTTGACATATGTTTGTCGTCAATTTAGAATTTTTTCGACTTCTCCGAAGGTCCTGAAGTCTCGTTACACAGCACCCCGTAGAAGACTTTTTTAAAAAGGACTTTGCGGTGACGTCTCCTGAAGATGCAAAAAGTATTTGAAATAAAAAATTCCAATTAGGTTGCATTAAAAAATAAGTAAATGCTGTTGTTGTTCGTTCGATTATGAAAAAAAAGTTTTGGCGCCTTCTGAGCAAAAAAAGTGCTTCCTAAAGTTAAAATCTGTCTTTGATAGGCAGTAAAAAATTAAAAATCAATAATAGAAATCTGAACGATCAACGACTGGAAAAATAGTTTAGAATATGAAAAATAATCTTAAATGTACACACTTTTGAAATCCGCAATAAAAAAAAGATTTTTTGAAACTATGCAGGTGGACATTAACTGCTCATCCCTTGTGAGTGATCCAGACTTTTGCTATCCTTGTAATAGCTCTCTAACTAGAATGAAAGTTCTATTTAAAAAGAAAATGTACAGGACAGTGTACTTTCGTAATAATCTCGTCACCAGATTAATGCACTCAGCAAATTGCTTGCTTTCTTCACTCAATTTTGACCTGTTTGCAATTAGTTTATTTTCACTTGGGAGAGCTTTGTAAGTGATTAATCTGAATTCAACTTTTTAAGTTGTGAATGAAATGCAATTATTATTTTTCGTATATTTACTTAAATTGTCATAATTGCATTTTGGTTGTTAAGGATTGTAATTTTTGGAAACTCACTTAGTTTGTTATAAATATAAATATGATATAATTTAGTTGTTAATTCTGTTACTAATGCTAATTGTATTTTTTTGTATCTATTTAAACGGATCCATTTTCACAATAGCATCGAAAACTAAAAGTAAGTTTACATCCATTACTGTTGAAGGTTTGAATTTAGTTACACTTGGTTTGTTTTAGAAAGTTTGTCTATTTATTCGACTAGTTTAAAAAAGCGAAACTAGTCAATTAAATTTACAAAATTTGTGAAACAAACCAAGAGTAATTAAATTTAAACCTTGAATAGTAATAGTTCAAATTGTTTCACCAAGTGATAAGTGAGAAAACCATTAAAAAAATAATAATAAGATTATATCAATTATAATAATAATAAAATTAAATTAGATTACAGTAATATTAAAAAAACTAAAACAAGATTACAAAAATAAAATAAAAAATAAACTTTTTCTATGTATGCAAGAGAAATCTCGTTAAATAATTAGTTTATTTAACGAGATTCCTCTAAATTACTGGGAGCAATTAAATAAATACCCTTTTTCCATTATGTATTTTTTTATATGATAAATAATCGATTGTATCAAGATGAAGCATTTTAATCAAATTGTACATACATACAAACCGTTCATTTTCACATTTCTTTGTTTGCAGACAAATTTCCCGGCGTATGTTTTACGAATAAGGACCGAATCCGTTTCGCCAGACGCAATTTCAGTAAACTATAATCCCATTTACGTTGCGAGAGGAAAAAAAAGGAGAAACGAGCGGGCGAATAAAAAATCCGGCCTTTTTCCACCCCCGGTTAAGTGTGATATCGTCAGACGCCATTTAGGAAGGAACAGCTCCATCCTGCGAGAAACAGTGTCTGTATGAAAGCACTTTATCAACGCGGCCATCATTTCCAAGACAAATATTGTACATCGCAGGGCGCATGTGGCCGACTCCGGAACTCCACCGGAGGCAAGCGCCAACGAAAATCATTCATTCCGGGAGAATGAAAAATTGTTACAAGCGACTGCTTATTAAATCCCACATAGATGGACAGTGTTAATAAGGTTTCTTTTAGAGTTAACTATTTTGGAAACTTGATTAGAAAATCCATTAACTTCATTTTTTTATTAAGTGGAATTAAAATCCTGATAAAAATAATACATCTTAATAAATTAATTCATGATGACATCAAGAAACAAAATCTTGGTATTCAGTGCAATTAAAATTCAAATAAAAATAATACATCTTAATAATTAAAATGGCTCATTTAAAATACTCTTTTACTAAAATTACACAATTGTGGGCTATATTGTGTAATTTTAGTAAAAAACTATTTAAAATGATCCATTTTAATTATTAAAATGTATTATTTTTTAGTAGGATTTTAATTCCAATCAATACTAAGATTTTGTATCAAGACGTCATCACTATGATATATTTATCTATTTACGGAAATCTTCAATTTACAAAGGTACAACATAAATATATTACAAAAAATAAGAAGCAACAAATGAAAAACCATATTGTGTGTAATGTATAAACAAATAACGAATTAAATAAAATAATTTTAAAATAATTAATTAATAAATTATTTTCTCTTTTGCTACTGTTTATGGCTTATGTTACATAAGTACTTTAACAAATGTCTAATAATAGACATTTGCTGTTGCAAAAGAGAAAATAATTTATTAATTAATTATTTTCAAATTATTTTATTTAATTTATTTAAATAACTGTGACCAAGTAAATAAATCCTTTCCTATTATTAACAAATAACAATATAAAAATATCACAAAAGAATAATAATGCGATCTTCTATCCCAAATGGTTCAAGAATAGATAATAAGTTTAAAAATATAAGTAACAAGTTTGAAACTGTAATAACAGTGATGTAACCTGAATAATTTATAGTCATTTATGTAGATAATAAATGGACATTCACGATAAAATAATTTTAATTAGGTTGACTAGATTAAAATTAGTTGACTTAATATTTCTAAAGAACCTGAATTATGAAGTTATTTAAATCGTCTCATATTGTTAAAATGTTATGTAAAATAAATTTGGCGAGTTCAATTAGATTAAAATTGGCTACCATGATAATTTGAAATATGTGTCCTTGCCCTTTTAAAAGAAGTTTCACGTGAGTTAAATAAAGAATAAAAAATGAAACAATATTGTTTTTTCTCTGTGACCTCGCACATCGAAAACAAAAAATCCGCAGTCCTTTTCCTCGATATCCAAAAGACCTTTGACTTTATTTGGCACAAAGATCTCCTAAACAAATGCTACTCCCTGAAAATATCCTATCACCTACTCATCCTTATTGGCTTCCTCAAAAAACCGATCCCTCAAAGTACGAGTTCACAATACCATCTCCCATCCCCTCACACCCTAACAAGGTATTTTACAAGGTTCGCCCCTCTCTCCTCTCCTGTTAAACACCTTTGTCTATGACATTTATAATCCCAATCCACAATACTTAAACCTCTTCACCCATTTTCACTCCTAAATAATAAAAACAATGGTCCAGATCAGGGCATGGCACTTCAGATCACTAACTAATGGCAATAAAGGCATATTAAGAAAAACAGTTACTCACATCTACAAAATGATTTCTCGTCCTCTGCTTGATTATGGTGTAATCCTTTTATCCATCTTACCCTAAACAATCAAAAAAAAAAACTTGGAGCTTGAGAAACTTCAAACCCTTTAAATCGATAGGACCAGATGGTATCATTAGTGCCAAACTACAAAATGTAGAAGACATAGTAATTCTTTGGTTGGAAATCATGTTCACAGCCCGCTTTAATATTCCCTATATCCCAAAACAATAGAGGAAGCCAAATGTGGTATTTATTCCTAAAGCAGGGAAAGTAGCACATTATGAACAGAAGGATCCGATCCTCCTTCTTAGTCAAGACGATAGGAAGAATGATAGAAACATACCTAAGGGAGTGTCCTTCCCATCCTTCTATCAGTCGCATTACACGCATACACAAAGGTAGATCAGTGGACACGGCACTGCACATCCTGATGCACCAAATAGAGCAAAGCAGTAGCAATAGTGGCGTTATTTCTACATATAGATGGAGCCTTTAACAACATAAAACCGAAGAAAATAGTGATATATCTGAAGAGGATAACAAATGACGAGCCACTATGTAACTTCATAAGCAAACTGCTCACCGAATGAATGATACATCAATTCGCTGATGGGCGTTTCGAGCCCAAGAAGGCAAGTGAATAGAGAAACACCACAAGGAGGAGTCCTCCCACCACTACTATGGAATCTAGCACTAAACGATCTTTACTTACTGGATGCACTACAATTGCATACGCAGATTCCCAACTTCAAGATACCTACACTGGGAGGTATAAACTTGGAGTTAAAGAAACAAGCAACATAGTTGACAGGGAACTGAACTGGAAACTCAATATTCAGGAAAAAGCAAAGAAAGTAATTTTGCGCTATACTCTGCAAGGAAGCCGTGGGTGGTAAATGTGGAATGAAACCTAATACAGTAGATCTACACGGCAGTGGTATGGGCTATTATGCTTTACGATGCTTTGATATGATGGATAGCTATGAAGAAAAAGTCCCTCCCATTTTGGGGAGGATACAATGGGTGGCGTGTTTTTTAATCACGGGAACCCTGAAAGCAACCACCACGAAAGCACTAGACATAGTGCTAAATTTGATTCTATAGACTTATCCCGCAGTCTGCAGCCAGTACGACAGTAAGAAAAAACTTGATAGGACTGCTATACACCAGCAAGCAGGGTCACTCCAGAATCCTGCGGGAGCTAGGTAACAGTCGTACTAAGACGGACAGATTTGGAAATGTCTTCTCAATACACATTCTTACCAATGACAATTGGGTTCAAGGCAAGGTGGCAAACAAGAATTCAGTCTGGGTCTTTACGGATGGCTCAAAGACAGGTAAACGAGCCCTGGAACAATCAGGATGGATTGTTCCTAGACGCGTGTGCTAAGGCGACCTGCGTGAGAATCCTCACGGACAGTCAGACTGTCATAAAAGTACAAAACAGCGAATGATGCAAATCAAAAGCGACCATTATTTTCAGAAAAGAGAAAATGAGCTCGCTAAACGATGTGATGTGTTCCTTATTTCGGTTCAAGGTCATAGCAACATAAAGGATAATGAAATGGCAGACAAGACTTCGGGCCATTATACACCAAAAAACTTTAGGATCGTGTTAGATGAATTCATTAAAACCCTAGTAAATATCTCATAACGAGATCATAATGACCGAGACTCGATGAGTCAACCGCAAAAGTCTGATAGAGCTAAGCAGAGTCGATATAAGGATAACGGTAGGCTTTATTACTGGCCACTGTCACCTAGGGAAACACAGAAAAGTCATGAAAATAACGAACCAAGATTTGTGGAGGGGCTGCAAAGACGAAGAGGAAGAAAATATAGTTTTTCTTTTCCTGGGTCAGTGCCCTAGAAGGAATTAGTGAACAATTGCTAGGAGCTAGTAACACTTAAGATGAGAGGTCTGGTCATCTACATTAGGAGCTCCAACTGGTTTTAGAAGGTCGTAAAGGGGGAAGCAATACTTTTGCCTATATGGTAACACAATGGGCCTTGAATTTCCTAAATGAGCCTACGGCTACCACCGCTACCTAATCTAATCTACCCTAAACAATATAGTGGTAGTGTAACGGTCAGAATCACTACAAAAATCTGACATCCAAACAACCCCCTATACTATCCATCTAATAACTCCTCTATAAAAAAAAAACGGTGTTATCCCCTTATCCTAACGAATTAACTATATATACCAAAATTTTGTCTAAAATCTCCTCACTTCCTCACTCTGGAACTTATAAATTTTCTCTGCATTACGAAAAATCCTAACATCCCTGCAAAATTCAAACATGTCATCACACATAAATCACTAACTAACATACGAGATAAAGGATAAGGAAGTCGAAGTACCACCAGTCGATAGCCATCTAGTAAGTAAAAATGTAATGTTTTATAAATTTAATGTAAATATCACAATAAAGATAATTATGAATGTGTTATTTTCGCTATGTTTTTTTTATTTGTTAATCACTTGACGAAAGACGTTTATAGATTTTTTATTACATTATCTATTTCTATTTAAAGTGAAATAAAGAACGAAACACTTTAATTGAATAAACGTTGTTATTAATAATTTTATGCAAATAACCCAAATAAAATTAAGTAATGTCTGTTATAATCGGATCACTTATTCATGCAAGCGTAAGTTTAATTGGTGGCATTAATATTAAACCAGTTTTGGATTAGCGAGCAATCCATTTGAAACTAAGCAGTTTTAATCAGCGAGTTGTTAAATTATACAGGACACGAAAGGGCGATACGCAAACCGGCCGCATATGTAATTAAATTATTATTAACACTAATAACTAGCATGCGTCTTTATTTGCAATTAATTAGTTTTGGTGCGCCAATGCGGCTTGCTGTTAAATTCATAATTAAGAGTGAGGCTGGCTGCAGGAGGTATTATGTAAACTTTAATGTTGGTAAACACAATTCAGTGCCTTTGTTTTCGATACGATCGATGCGGCTTTTTGCGGAATGCAAAGCACAGGGAAACAAATGATCAATTGTTCTTAGGGAGTGTTGAGTTTTAGTGTGGATGTTATTTTAATTTCATTCAAGGATATTTGATTCAGAAATTAATGTTATATAACATCACAGATATATTGTATTATCACATATTTTGTCTGTGATAATAAGATCACAGTATACTAAATAGTTACTTATACTTATTGGTAGAAGTGATGAAGAGATTTTTATTTTATAATTGAATTGAATTCAATCCTAATAGGAAGAAATATGTTTTCACTTGGTTACGGTTATTTAAAA
The DNA here is from genome assembly GCA_963082785.1 of Philonthus spinipes. Lineage (NCBI taxonomy): Eukaryota > Metazoa > Arthropoda > Insecta > Coleoptera > Staphylinidae > Philonthus > Philonthus spinipes. The sequence goes on along the minus strand of OY720307.1, from coordinate 16,915,245 downwards.
CTCAATTGTATAATTAATAAATTATTTTGCATCACGGTCGTTATGACGTGAATAAACATATACTGTGTTTTTAGCACAATTGTATTTGTTTGTAAATAAATACATAAATTCACGACTTACGATTCGATATTCGACAGTCATTATCATGTGATAGAAATTGCAAAAAATACAATTTTTACTTAGGTAAAAAATTGAGCGAGGTTAGGAATTAGTTTAAGATGAACAGATAAATATAATAAAATATTACAAAATTTCGAAAAGTGGCGCGTAGACTAAATCTGATTGCTCGCTATTGTACAACTTAAGGGTGCGGTTTAGGCGAAAGAGATAGCTATATAAATATTGGCAATCACTAATTCGAGTTAGATTGATGTTGTTATGAATGAACAATATTGTATTATACATTAAAGTAATCTTAAAATAAGCAGGAATTTCATCAGATTAATTATTAAAATTATTTTAATGTTTAGTTTGTGTGAAAAACAAGGAAAAATAAGGAAAATTGATCAAATTTATAGTAAATATCAAATTATATTTTTGCTAATAAAAACTTGTATAATGAAAATTTAAAGGATTTCACTAAATTCTGCATTGAAATAACTTAGCAGACATGACCTAATAATTTCATTATATCTTGCAATGTTTTTTTCTAATTTGAACTAGTAACTTGATGTAATACACGAAAATTAACGATTTATTTTTTATTTAGGCTGATATTTTATACTTGGTAGATAAAAAATGTAAATACATATTCATATTATTAAATGAAAAAGATTGCTCTTTTTTTCAAACGATTATTTCCATTTTACTATATAGCTATCTCTTTCTACTAAACCATAACCTTAAAGATTTTATTAATTAATTATCTATTTTTCAATCAGTTTTCATTTAATGTGAAGATGATTTTAATAAATTTTAATGATTATATTGAAAGTCCTACTGTATCATAGTTTGATTTATTAGGATTAATATTTGAATTGTCAACCACCAGAAAAAAAAGTCCTAAAACATGAATGTAAACGCGTAAGTAAATAATTCAACGACATCTGCGGTTGAAACGCAGCCCTCAAGCGTGATATGCAAAAAACTCTCAAAAATGCACCCTTGTAGCGCACCGAAGCGCAACCATGACTATAACAAACCCCCAAAGGTCCCATACAACATAGATACCATTGTCGTATGCAGCGAAAGGCCCAAGTGGCATCTGCGCCCGCAATGAGATTAAGCCATCAAGAGTTAATTGTTTACTTTTATAATAGGGGTGCGAGGAGACCCCTGCGCGCCACACCAAGGGAATGGTTCCTGTGAGGATTTAAGGGACGTTCTCTTTTTACGACGTGTGTTTGTGTGTGCTTTTGTTATACCAACATGTGCGTGGCCATATTCACAATAACACTTAATTTCTTTTTATTAACGTAAATATTGTCGCTGCAGGACGCACCCCCCGTTTTTATTATTGTTTTGAAACTCTTTATGTTTATAACTTATTGTGGTAGTAAATAAAAGTTTTAATTATGTGGTTAAGTGGGTACTCGAATTATAAAAAGAATTTCACACAAGGTTATTCTTGATTTATTGCGAGCATAATTTAATTTTATAAACGTAATTATTATTTATGGTTTCCTTTCATTTAATATTTTTTACTCAAACTTTTGCAATGCACAATAGTACTGGTATGCAACAAACAAAAATCTGTTATGCAATCCTATGTCCGGAGGGGTATATGCTCGGGAAGTCGTTGTTTCAATAAATATTTGTCAACATTTAGAGCATAAATAACTTTTGCAGTTGGAAAAAGTTATAGATCGAAATTTATTGATAATTGCCACACATTTTCCTTGTTCAATTTCATTGCAATTAAATGTTAATAAATGAAACACATTTTATTTTGTTTGTATAACAACAATATTAGTTTATTATTGACCAAAGTTTCGAGAACTTTTGTTTTCATAACAACGCACTAAAGTTCTTGAAAATATAGTGAAAATATACAATCCAAGTTATACAAACAAAGTAAAATAAAAATAAATAGATTAAACATCTATTTATTTGTTTACCTTCATTTCCTGACCTCACTACAATTTTTACCTTTATAAATATAACTTTCTGTAATGTATGTCACTTGATATTGACTGTAAAAATTCGGAAGTTAAGTCATGAATTTATGTATTTATTTAAAAATACATACAATAAATAATTGTGGTAAAAACACAGTAATTGTTTATTTAGTGTTTATATCAGTATTTCAAGTTTAACATTAATTAATAATTAATTATTACCAAAGTAAACAGTGTATTTGTAACTTCACGTTGTGCGTGCATTCTTTTGATCATTACTAAATATTTCGGCGTCGAATGAAGATCAACTAACTGCAACACACTGAATCGTTAAATTTGTATACCTGTTGTTAAATTTGTAAATCAGTTATGATTAAATTTTTAATCAAATTAAGTTCGTCGTTATATTTCTTTATATTTATTTCGTCACCTTGATTGCAAAAATCAAGGTGACAAAGTAGCGTATAAATGGACAAATCTATATAATCTAAATAAGAACCATAACGTAACTACACTAAGCTGACACAAACGTTACAATCGTATTAATAAAATATCTTAGCATAACGATTAATAGGAAACTCACTTTGTTCAAACATAATAATAGAATTGCTGAAAAAGCAAAAATATTCATTTCCTGAAAATAAAAAATATGAATTTTATATTTTTTTCAAGTTCAGAGATAGAGATAAGATGAAAATACAGATCAGATGGATCAGTTTCTATTATCAGTAATTGTCCAAAAATGATGTTGCTTTTCTAAAGTTCGTGCTCTCTCCTCTTTGTGTTTAGTCTATAGTGTTTTATCATATATGGACTTTATTTTAATGGAAAACAACCAATTGGATTTTATTCCAGCATTTACCAACAATGCAGCCTAAGAGGTCGTTCTGTATTCTTATCTTATCTCCCCATATTTCTGAACTGTAAAGGAGCATAATGTTCACCGTTCTTTTTTTTCAGACAATGAATACCAGCCATGATCCTACTGCAAAAGTAATATAGGTAGTATTTTTGCTTTTTCAACAACTATATTTACGTGTTTGAAAAAAGAACGAAAAACCGGGATGCTTCAGGGAAGTTTCATACTTACTTCAACAGATCTTCAGGAGAAACAGATGCTTCTTATACTATCTTAATCATCTATATTAGTACATACCCGTATGTACTTGCTGTAAAAACAAGGGAATAATACAAAATACATTATTCCGGTGTGAGTAACATAAAGAAATATTTCAGAAGTAGGGATGGGTTATCTTTCAACATACTCAATAATTGAGAAAATTATTGATTGCCAAGAAATTGCCGATGAAAAGTTAGTCTCGGATTTCACCGATGTGAAGATGGCCACGCATATTCCAGCTACGGATTTTTCCGGCGTATCCATCATAACAAAGAGAATTTAAATTATTTACAATAAACCATAATCAACAGCAAAGATTTAGTGATTTAACTTTCAACGTATTAGCAATTTTATTTATGACATTGTTACACATTTCTGCTTAATCAATCAGAATACAAACTCATTCAAGTGAAGGTTTCAATGTTAAAAAATACAGCACTTTAGATTCATTTTTTTGCATTATTATGTTGCTATTAGCCTACTAATCCTTAATAAATTAACAATTTTGAGAGAACTCGTCCATTTATTTTTTTCTATTTTTTTCTCCAGTCACGGATTTTGAACCAAAACAGGTTATGATTTAAAGTTGAAAATCAGAAAGTTGCCCGCACTTTAGATTCGCTATTTTTATATGATTATGTTGCTAATTAATGGCCTGCTAATTCATAAACAATTAACAGTTTTCAGAGAACTCATCTATTTTTTTTTTTTTTTTCATTAGCCACTGATACTGAAGGAAAAGAGGTTACGTTTCAAAGTTGAAAATCACAAATTTGCCCGCACTTTATATTTGTTCTTTCTGCATTATTATGTTTATTTATTTTTTAATGATTTGTTTCTTTGTCCACTGATTCTGAAGGAAGACAGATTATGTTTCAAAGTTAAAAATCGGAAGTTGCCTCCACTTTAGATTCCTTCTTTTTACATTATTATGTTGCTGATAGTCTATTAATCCACAAATAATTAGAACTTTTGAGAGAACTCGTCTATTTATTTTTAATGTTTTTTTTTCTTCAGACACTGATTTTGAACCAAGACAAGTTATGTTTCAAAGTTGAAAATCACAAAGTTGTACGCACTTTAGATTCGTTCTTTTTTAATTATTATGTTGCTATTAGCCTACTAATCCATAAACATCTTGTCTATTTATTTTTTTATAATTTTTTCTAGTCACGGATTCAGTTTTCAGAGAAATCCGAGCCATGGTTTTTGTTGGCCGGCACATCTACCATTTTTGAAAACTTTCACCAATGAAATAAAATTTTCTTTTACCAAATGTAAAATCAGCGTGATCCAAATGGTGTATCCAAAATACTTTTCCATTATCAGCAAAGTTTTTTTGAGATATCAAAATTTAAAAAAAAATCACAATTCAAATTTAAACGATTCGATTTTAGATTTATTTATTTTAATTGTTTATATTGAGCATTGTAGACAATATTGAGGAATGACCAGAGCGTAATCTCTTTTGGAAATATTGTTTAACATCAATGCATATTTTATCTTAAGAAGTTTTCAAAATATTATAACTCAAATGAGTCTGAATGAAATAACTTAATAATACTAAATGGAGGACTATTAATTTATGTGGAAATATGTCAAAACTATCGAATTTAACAATTAGATTTGCTTGGTTGAACTGATAATTCGCATCATAGACTACAACACACGGCCAGTTCCGTGCATTTTTCTGAACGCTAAAAGTAGCTTGATTTTCTTCAACAAAAACTATTCATATAAATAATTGAGTTGAGTAAAGATTGAGTTGATTATATATAGAAATTATAAAAACTTTTCGTCGCAAAAATGTATTATTACGTATTTAGGTATTTCATTATCTTCAATAGATTACAAGTATTATATTGTAAACTATTGAAGATGACTACATCGTAGCCGAAAACGAATTTAATAATAATAATAATAAATATTTGTGAAGTGAAGCTTTTACAAGTGTTTTTCTATATTTAAAAACTATTCATATCGTTTTTTTTTTTCATTTATTTCTTTTAATTATTTGGATTAGGCATTGTAGGCAATAATAAAGAATGAGGAACTAAAGATCTTTAGGTCGATGTGCCACTATAACCCCGCAAATCAAATAATAAACAAAGGCCAGGGCGTAATTTCTCAAAAGATATAAATCAAAAATCCATGGAGGTAAATTTGAGTACTGATGTTTTTTAAATTTTATTTATTTATTTAATCAACGGAGGCCATTGCATACAGTAACATACATACATGATAAAATAGAATAGTTATAATAATGAAATAATAGAATTAACAAAAAACATTTTGAAAACAAACTATTCTGCACTAAGTATACGTCGTAATCAAAGAAAATATTCACTGGCGAAAAAAAAATAAAAAAGAGATTACGAGCTAGTTATTGTTTACGGTGCTCAACATAAATAATTGCAACGATTTTACTTTAAGGCCTCCTTAGTTAAAAGTTAAGGAAAGAATAGTGGAGATTGGATTGCACCGCTCATATAAAATCTCTGCTTAGTTAAGGTCTCCTTAGTTGGGAAAAATCTAGGGGAATGTCAGTGCCTAACTTCTTGTCATCTATAAAAGCATATTATTCTCCCTTAGTAACTTTTAAATCAAAGAAAATTATTATTAATTTTAGAAAATCACAATTATTTGGAGTAATTATTATCGTTATAAACATTATAGTAATCAAAAGAAACTTTAAACAATTTAATTATGAATGTATACATTTTACAATTTTCTTTATAACGTTATTGGTTCTTGTTCTCTGCTTTAATCGTTATTCATAAATTTATAATGTATAGGTTAGAATCAGTCGTAGGTCAACGCTAAGGAAGCCTTAGTGAAGTTAAGCCGCCAACATCGGTGGTTTAAATTTAAGCAGACCTTAGACGTCGTGGGTGCGCGGTGAAAACTAAATGTCATTAGTTAAGGATTACTTAGCACTAAGGAGTACTTAAAGAAGACGGTACAAACGAGCATAAAACAAATAAATCGAAATTAGGTTCAGGTAAATTTGAATTATGATTTTTTTTTAAATTTCGCCAGAGAAAAAACTATTTATAACAATATTTCTAAAAGAGATTCCGCTTTGGTAATTGTTAATCATTATTCTCAATTTAAATGATTAAAAGAAATGAATCGAAAATCGGTTGAAATAAAAGTGAGTTATATTTTTTTATAATCCAATTAAATCCTTCATTGTAATATTAACAAAATTATAGAATAGATAATGAATGGAAGACGTGGCAAGCGCCATTTTTTTGTCTAATTTCATGTGGCATCATCACCGATATTCTATTGAAACTTTAATTTAATTTATAAAAGTTGTATTGATTAGTTGGAACAAATAAAATTTTAATTAACACCAATTGTGTTGCGAAAGAACAAACAAACGGATCCTACACCTTAATTAAATCACCCTTGGTTATTCCAATCGAGCGCAAGATAATGATATATTTAGAAGATACGTGTCACGCCCCGGCAAGATGTAAATTAATTCGCGGGCGTCGAAGCCAATTCGTTGTTCGGGAGTGAGTTGTTAAATTCTCTATACGTATATATTATAGACAAGATATAAACCGGGCAATTTTTCAAAATCTCTCAAATTTCAATATGAATCAATCACTGCCTCGTACACATCGCCCCGATGCGGGCTCCCGAGTATGCACAGCGATTTATCTTGGATGTATTTAAATAAAACAAGTAGGCCGTGAGATTCCATCAAGTTTCAGGATGTGCGCCTTCTATCTCTTTCTACATCCATCCCGCCGTCTTCCTTTATGTACCAATTCAAGCGGGAATATTGCAGAAACCCTCTTATGCTCACATAACACCGATCATGATATATATATAACTTTTTCTACATCTCAATATTATAGTTACACAGAAATTGCTATATTTAATAACTTTTAAATATGTAGAATATTTATTAGATTATGTAAAAAAATAGGATTAAAAAGTGTTTAATTTTTAAACCGATCTCTTTTTACATTACTTAAGAATATATCAAAAACTATATGCCATCAATTATATATTAATTAGAACATTTGTCAGTGTAATTAGTAGTATATTTAATTATATTTACCCTATTATCAAATTTCTAAATTTATAAGTGTTATAGGTGTAACGGAATATCAGAGTGTACATTCCGTACACATCTGAATTACCTGTATTTTTCTTTAACAGAATGTAAGATTTATGTACAGTATAAATGATACATAAATCTTACATTAATACATGTATATGTATTAATATGTAATCTGCGAGAAAATAAAGTTTATTATCATTATATTTTCTAAAAATTGAAACATCAACAAGACCATAGTAATATATCATAGTAATCAGCATAAAATCATTATTTAAAAAAATCAAACTCACTCTCATAATTACTAAATACACTCAGCATTGGAATGAATATTAATAAGGAAGCGGTCCCATTGCGCAACGGGCATTTGCTGGGAGGGGTGGCCGGAGGGGTTAGGTAAATAAAGAAAAATTGCCGTGTTGCGTGCCGAAACGTTTTAGTTTGGTAAAGTAGAAGGCATTTGCGATGCCGGGTACTTACTCAGCGTGTAGTTTCATTCTGGATTTATTACTTTTTAATGCATTCCGAGAGATGTTTTACAGGAACAACTTCAAACAAACTCGTCATTAAATTATTAATCAAACCAGACCCCGGCTATTACCCGTAATGCTTTTATTTCCTATCCGCTCTTGAATTAAATATAGAGTTCTTCTTGTGATTTAATTTAAACTTTAAAACGGGTATCATTCATGATTTTTTTACTTATAAATTCATTAAATTAATGCGACATTATAACTATTGTTTATTAATATTAATTATGACTTGTTTTTCAAATGCACTGGATAAGACTACACATCTTTATTATTTTTTTAGTAACAAAGTAAAAAAGAAGTACTTTATTTTAAAATAAATATCAATTAAATAATAAAATAAGGCTGAAAGACTGATGGATAGCCATTTATGAATAGTAATAAATAAAAAAAATATTTTATAATTCTTTTTATTTAATTTATTTAAACAACTGTGGCCAATAGAATAACTCTTTTTTTCTATTATTAGAAAATATTGTTTTATATCTAATGAAAATATTACGAATATAACTTCTTACTGTATATAATGTAATACAAATAAAATAAAACTTATAAACAAATAAACAATCCAATGAACACACATTTGTTTCAACAACATGAAAATAGCTTTTATAGACAGAAAGACCGATGGTCGATAGCCGTTTTCCAGGGAATACGTATAACATAGTATATGAATTATATTGTTAATTTATTGTATATAAAATTGTCTGCAGAAATAAAGATGTTATATATAAATATATAACTTTTACTGTTGTTATGGCGTTGCTAAAACGTTATTTGTTAGTTTTTTTATTAATTAGTTATTAAAATTTCGGGAGAGGGTGATTCAGGTTTTATCTCCTTAACCATTCATCTACACCACTATTTGCAATACGATCTCCTGCTCTAGCTCATCCCAGCTCAGATGTTCATTTCAGTGACGCTTTTAAAAGACATTTGTTTTTGCACATATTGATGTTAATGGGAATATGCTAGTTGATAAAGCTGTCCATTATATAACATTATAATATCAACTCTAAAATTATAGAGGATTGTAAAGGGAAATGAATAGCTACGGGGTTTTTATGGAAACGATACCTAAAAGTTGCCTACAAACCAAAACAAGGGGAGGGGGTAATAGCCATTACCCAACCAAGAAGTGAGGAACATACAATGTTAAACCACAAACATCTCTATTCAGACAATTACAATAATTATGTAATTTAATATTATAACATAAAGCTGTATATTAAATACAGCTTTATATTATAATATTACAATTATAAATTTGCATGAGAAGTAATAATAGAAAAAAAGTAAAAATAATTAATTAATTATTTTCAAATTCATTTTATTTATTTGCATGAGAAGTTTTATTATATAATGAGCTATCGACAATTTTATAATTTCATTAAAAAAATTGTAAGAGGTCTATTCAGTTTACGTCAAAGGAACTGAGCGAGAAAATTGAAGACAAGAGAAAAAATGTGTGCGATTTTCACATATCATGGGTAATAAAGAAAACATCGGAATTGTTAATTCAAGCAGGCTTCATTACCATTTAATATATTGATTTAATTATTATGTAGTGATGTCATCACGTAAAAATCGATCGTTAAAACAATCCATACCTCATTAATATTGCACGATGACGTCATAACCTGAATTCCTTACAACCTTAATGCGTCATACACAACGAGCCGTATTCCCCATCGATATTAAAATTTAAATATAAAAGTTAGCGCATGAAAAGCCATAAGTAAAAAAAAAGACTACCTCGCATGGTAAATATATTATAAAGGCCATTATACTTTTCATAGACAAGCTTTCGGGAAACGATGACGTTTCTTTAGGACGAGAAAGTTCTGAAGTTGTTTTACAACAAAAGGCATGTTGAACATGCTAAATTTATTTAGTGGAAGTTCCATATTGATGTTTGATAAAATACGGTCGGGTTATATATGCGGTTTTCAAAACTTTATGAGGCGAAGTTATAATGCTGTTCGCTGAATTACACTATTGTCGTATTCAGGCCAAAAGGATAACCCACCCCAACACACACATACATGCATAGTAAGCTGCGATAAAAGCTTCTGTTACTATATTTTAATTAATACACTTTTATTTCGAGAAATTTATGGGTCAATATTGTTTTATATAGAGAAGATAGGGATTTATCGCAAACAAACATACATTTATCAATATGTTTTAAATTAATTTATAATTAAAATATGACAAAAATGAAATTAAGACATAATATTAGAACACGTTTACTTTATTTCTATTAGGGCGGTTTGTATACACAGTTGAAATTCATAATATAATTATATACAAAATGTTATATAATTATATTATGAAACAGTAAAATTTTATAAATAAATAAAAGTCGCTCTAATGCACTTACATAAAGCATTAGAGCGACTTTTATTTATTTACTTATTTATTAAATATATGGCGCATCTATTACATATTTTTTTAAAACTTTTGATCATTAAAAGTTTTATGAGCATGAAAAGATGTAAAACTATTTTATTTAAAAAAAGGATGTATGTAATTTATTATTCTTTTAATAAAAAAATAGTTTTATGCAAGCTAAAAAAATGAGAATAATTTATTGGTGACTAAATGTAACAAAGCAAAAACCTTAACAATTAAGATAATAAAGTTAAAAGTCTTTAATTATTATTTTGTGTCTAATTTTGGTAGGAATCGTTTTGTGAATTGTTTGTAAATAATTAATATAAACGAAGCGTAATTATTAATTAAATTAACAATCGCTGTAAATCCATTAGTGTGTATTTGGATAATTAAGCGATTTCTCGTGCTCGTTTCCAATTTGCAACTTTAAAATAACCATTATCATTTTTAATTGAAACACCTATATATAGAAACATCTTTATTCAGACAACATTACATAAGCTTATATATATACATTTATATGTACTTAACAAGAATAAATATTGTGTTATTCTGTCTGGGCTCTCAGTCTGAGGTCTTTCTGCCTAAATTAAGACTAAAGAGGAAATAATTTATTATTTTCAAATTCTTTCAATTTAATTTATTTTAAGTGAATAAATACTCTTTTCTATTACCCATTAAAATATTTGAAATAAATCACAAAAAACATGAGTCGAACAAAAGCTCGAAAGTGAATCCAGTCAACCGTTGGAAACAAGCGCAAATTAACATAATTGCATAATCTGCGAGTGTCACATACATTGTAATTCTTGTGTAGCCGGAAGAGGCGAGGATCTTGAATATCTTGCTTCCTGTCGTGACTCCAAGATGAACGACTTCTTGCCCCGCCGCAAAAACTCTCTCCCGGCTTCCCTTCGGGCGGCGAGGAGCGTATGGTGCAAGTTACAGGGGCATTTAAATCGCGATTTATGGTATATATACAAAAAGTCCCTAATGCGATTTCATACTTTGTGGCCTTTATGCGCCGGCCGGATTTATTGGAAATAGTCAACGGGAAGCGCGCGCCCCAACTTTTTTTTTTCAGCCCATCCCGGACTTCGAAACCCCTCCTATTATTTCCGGAGCGTAAATTTTCTTCTGCTAAGCGGTAAATAAATAATGGCAATATAAAGGGTCTCTAGAATTTTTTTCTTTAATTGTTTTGTAAACTTATAATTCTACAATAAGTATAAATAAATTACTTGAGTTTTATAATGTAAAAGTTATTTGTAATGTAAAAATAGCCATTCATTATACATACACGATGCATTATAAATAATAGATTGAAGAACAGAAACAGAGATTAGAAAGAAGATGAGAATAGAATCACCTTCACGCGACTAAAAGTGAAACCGAACGGTTTTAAACGGTTTTCAATAATAAATATGAAGCAAGAATGAAAATAATGGAAATAAATACAATCGATTGGAAAACAAGAAGGAATGAAAAAACGGTAAAATGGAAACGCCTCAAACTGCTAATGGAAATCAGTAGAAAAAAAGACGAGAATAGAATCATCTTCACGTGAGGAATAACAGAGAGTGAAAACTAACGGTTTTGAGCAAATTGAACAAGAATAAAAACAATGCAAAAACGGAAATCGATTTGAAATGAAAGAAGAATGAAAACGAAACTAGAATGGACATTTCTGAAATTACTGATGGAAAACAACGGCACCTTCAGAATTATATAAGAAAGAAGACGAGAATGCAATCATCTTCTCCCAAGGAATAATGGAAAGCGAAATCAAATTGTTTTAAACGGTTTGCAAAAATGAAAATGGAATAAAAATAAAAAGAAAGCGATAATGGAAATGAATAAAATCTATTGGAAAAGAAGAAGAATGAAACAAAGACACAATGAAAGCAAAACGAGAATGGAATAGTCGTCGAGGTTATAAAAATTGAAAATAAGCTAGAATGTAAATGTCGTAAGAATGAACAAAAAAGTAAGAATGAAACTTCGCAAGAATGGGCATGAAATAAGAATGGAGCCGTCTGTAATTGCCAATTAAATAGAGTGGGAACTTAAATCAAAGGATATAAGAAATTTATTGATGAAAAATACTATATAGAGAGTGAATTATTAAAAATATGGGAGAATAGTGACTGAGATGAGTCTCATTCAGTTGCAGTGGACTCTGATGGGGGTGGGACCCGAGTAATAGTGATAACGAGTAATTGAACCAACACCCACGCAATGTACGATTTGTCTTCTGATAGTGATGAAGAAAATCGAATAGATGTTCCGATAAGTAAAAACAATAATAAAAAAAATATTATAGATTGGAAAGTAGATCCCACCGAAATGAAATATATAATAATAATATAAGCTTTATTGTTCAACAGGAAAGCCTAATTAAAGAACAATATAACTAAAAGAAAGAAAAAACGCAAATAAAAAATAAGTAAGAATAAAAAAAGGTCTGTTTGTAAAATATATAATTATTTTAAATGAAAATGTCTTCGTAGTACTATTCTTAACATTTGCACAGTACATGCACTTGTGATCGTGCAGGACATTTGACGTGGAGATCGTCAATCTAAATGTAGAGGCAAATCATGAGTATTTTGCCGGCACGATAAATTGCCCTTGAGCCGGGCAGCCGATTCTTCCATCGATTAACTTCTTAATAAATCTCTAACAGCACGGATTTCTTCTCGAGATAAGAGAATCGACGCTGTGACGTTCAAGGAGTTCATCTTGCGACGTTCCAGTGGGAGGATATACCTGATCAGCTCTAAATGAAAGAAATTTCAAAAATCGACGTTGAAAGTTTACCTTTTGTAAAAATGGAGACATTTTCTAACAAATGGGAAATAGAAGCTAAAACATTTTAAAAATTTCTGGAAAAAATATCCTGCAAGAATGTAAATCAAGCAAAAATGAAAACAAAACGAGAATGGAAATGTTGCAACAATGGAACGGAATCGTAAATGGGAAATAAAAAAGGAGAAGTCAATATCACTACTTTTCCTTTTCTATTCAGGATTCTGTTCCATTGTTGCATCATTTACATTTTCGCTTTGCTTTCATTTTAACTTGATTTCCATTCTTGCTGCCAGGGAATTGTTTTTCTTTCTGCCCTGTCGTCGGAAGAATAGAAAAAAGTAAAAATGAAGCATTGCAAGAATGGAAACGTAGTGAGGATGGAACCTTCTGGAAATCGACGTTGAAAGTTTACCTTTTGTAAAAACGGAGAAATTTTCTAACAAATGGGAAATAGAAGCTAAAACATTTTGAAGATTTCGAGAAAAAATATCCTGCAAGAATGTAAATCAAGCAAAAATGAAAACAAACGAGAATGAAAATGTTGCAACAATAGAACAGAATCGTGAATGAATGGAAAATAGAAAAGGAAAAGTCAGTATCACTACCTTTCCTTCTTTATTCAAGATTCTGTTCCATTGTTGCATCATTTACATTTTTATTTTGTTTTTATTTTTACTTGATTTCCATTCTTGCTGCCAGGGAATTATTTTTCTTTCTGCCTCGTCGTCGGGAGAATAGAAAAAAAGTAAAAATGAAGCATTGCAAGAATGGAAACGTAGTGAGAATGGAACCTTCTGGAATTGCTGTTAAAATAGAATGGAAACTCATAAAAAGAATAAAAGAGGGTAGAACTCAATGGTTTGTAAGATTGAAAATGAAGCAAGATTGCAAACAAAGCGAAAATAGAAATATTGCGACAATACAACAGAATCGTGAATAGAAACTTTGAAAGAATTAAAAAGATGGACGAATTCAATATCGCGATATTGAAAACGAAGCGAGAATGGAAATATCCAGAACTGCTGATGGAACACGATGAAAAATTTAAGCAAGGAATAAAAGTGAACAAAAGCCATCAGTTTAAAAAAATGAATAAATATAAACGAAAAAAAAAAATAAATAGGAAACTTTGAAAATGTCCAAGGTAAAAGAAGAGAAAATGGAAGCAACGAAAAACGTGACATTACAAGAATGTCTGAAACGGTTGATTGAATAAATTGCAACTTTAAATTAAGGAATAAAATAGGGTAGAACCTAATAGTTTCAAACTCGTTATGAATGCATTTAAAATGGTTGCCAACTTAAAATGGTCGCCAATTTCCAACTTGTTCGCCCACGTCAGTTCTGAGCAAATGAAAGAAAACAAGTGCAATTCACTGCATAACCCAAATAAAAACCAATACAAAAATGTAAAACCCTAAACAGCCGCAACCATTTATAAACACAGCGAAGGCGTAACTCGAGCATTTACAACAAAAATATGGGTCAAGCATGCAAAAAATAATTCATGGAAACGAAGCGGCCGAGTTTGAGTGCAACGACGCAAGAGGGCCGGCCCTCCCAGCTGTCCCTTTAGGTCCGATGTGCCGTGCGACGTGTCGCCGGTTATAATTTACATGACGTTTTCTGAAAACGCAAAAAGGAAAAATAACGGAAAAAAGGAGCTCGGCGTTGCCGGAGTTTCGGTACGGAGGCACATGTGGACGAAAAAGGGGGCACGTCCTAATATATTTTGTCACGCGATTACAAAATGCCGGTGCACGTGAAAATGGTGTATACGGATGCATTAAATGCGATACATGAAGAAGGAACATGACCCTAATTACACTCGATATACACTGTTCAGTCTTGGCCTAGAAAATAATAATTTAAAAAAATATATGCATGTGGTTTATGTATCTATTGATAAGTTTACTTAACGGCGTCCTTTCATTATATAGGTAAGTGGCTTGCAAGATATAATCATAAAGCTGTAGTTCCTATTAAAGAATTGAAATTTAAAAATTAAATTTCACAGTTGTAACTGGCTAAATAAATAATTCTTTATAAATTTAGAAGTACTATAAACATATGTAATGATGGGGTATAATTTTATTAATAATACAACGTTTAACTGTAGTGTAAATTCCATTATTTAAATGTATCTTAACAAATGGAAGACGACGCAAGCGCCATCTTTTGTCTAAATTCTAGGTTCTATCCAAAATGTATTATAGCTATTGAAGAACATTTTAAATTATCTTTTATAATTATAAACGCAAGCTAGTGATTTTTTTCCCGACCTACCCTAATATACTTATAAAATTACACAACACATTCTCTTTACTAATTATGCAAATCGACAAAATCGGGGACATAAGCGGAGTAACATCAAAAAGATCACGGTTCGTGTGTGTCGCAGAATATCACGAACGATGTAAATTAATTAATGGTAACTAACCATGTTAACACATTGACGGATCGTTCGAGTTTATATCATATTCAATCCTTACATCTGCTATTCGGAAACGAGATCAAACAACGCGCTCGCCCGACTAAATCCCACACCATCAACTAATTTGTTGTCCTTCAATTATCCTAAATACTAAGGTAGTTTAATTAAGTTATGCCATCTAGAGGAATACACTCCGACTGGAAAACACGTGTTTACACACGCAATCAGGGCGGAATTTATTTATTAATTATACAAATGAGAGATTTATAGCACTTTGAAATTTAGCGGAGAATTAATGAAATGTTACTTTATTTTTGAATTCCGTTGCATTAGTTTTTTTTAACTTAAATTAAACAAAAAATTATAATATTAAATTATTATGAATAAAATATTAAAATTCGACCAATAAAACACAGATTAGATTGAATAACTTTAAATTCTCGACTAGTTTCGCGTTATTAGCCCATTTTCAAGAGAATTTAAAATTTGTTTTATTAAAATTTCTAAAATTGTTTTTTTTTTTTAATTTTAATTTTATTGTGGGGCATGAACTACCAATGTCTAAATATTAAAACCATTATCATACAAAAAATATAAACTTTTATTTTTTACTGTTTCATCGCTATCATTCATCACGTCAGGTTTATGAAATAGAGTGTCTTATAGCTTTTCTATAACAGACGACACATTTCCATCCGCGCGATTTCTATGTCCACACCGTTATATTCCATTACGTACTTGCAGAATACAACGAAACGTTTCTACCCTCACTGCACATATCCTATGGCTATTCTAGAACCGACGAGTTTCTATCCGCGCGACTCTCATGTTCACACCGTTATATTCCATTACGCAAAATGAAAAGGGACGTTTCTACTCTCACTGTTAATTTTAGAACCGACAAGATGTTTTTATGTTCACGTAATCACGTAGAATGAAACTAGATATTTCTGTCCTCAAAGACAGAAATGAGACGTTTCTGCCTGCATACTTCATGTTCGATGGAAATTCTAGAACCATCAACGCGACTTATTATTCTCACCGTTATATTCTATTACGTAAAATGCAACTAGAGACGTTTCTACCTTCACTGCTCATGTCCTATGATTATTTTAGAACCGAAAAGATGTTTCCCACCGCACGACTTCTATGCTCACACCGTTATATTCCATTACGGAAAATGGAACGAGATGTTTCCACATTCACTGCTAACGTTCTAAGGAAATTCTAGAATCGACGAGATGTTTCCATCCGCGCGACTTCCATGTTGACATAGTTATATTCGATTTCCATCTTCCATTATATAGAATGCAATGAGACATTTCCACCCTCACACTACATATCCTATGGTAATTCTAGAACTGAAGAGATATTTCCAACTGGATACAGCAAGACGTTTCTACCCACACTGTGCATGTCCTATGGGTATTCTAGAACCTACGAGATGTTTCTGATTGCGCGACTTCTATGTCCTCACTGTTATATTCCATTACATACAATGAAACTAGACGTTTTCTGCCTTCACTGTTTATGTCCTATAGCTATTCTAGAACCTACGAGACGTTTCCACCCTCACACTACATGTCCTATGGGTATTCTAGAACCTACGAGATGTTTCTGATTGTGCGACTTCTATGTCCTCACTGTTATATTCCATTACATACAATGAAATGAGACGTTTCTATCTTCATTGTTCATATCCTATGGAAATTCAGGATGTTTCCATCCGCGCGACTTCCATATTCACAGCATTATATTCCCTTACGTAAATGAAATAAGACGTTTCTACATTAACTGTTCATGTCCTGTAGCTATTTTAGAACCGATTAGATGTTTCTATCCACGCGTTTTACATATCACGCTGTTATGTGTAGTCAAAGAGAGACGTTTCTACCCTCACTTTCACTTAGCTTTTCAACATATTTTACATAAGACGTCATGGGAAAACAGTTTGTTTCAGTAATCGAATACGTAATAATCATTAAATTTCAATAATCTAATAGTAATTTATAAGTTCATACAGCATTCAAAACTAATTAATTTTAGCAATTATTATTTTTTATTTATATATTTGTGAGTAAAAAACGTAAATTACTATTTTCAACACAATAAGCCTTTTGTGGATGAATATGATTTCCTTATGATTATAAGGACTCGATCTATTTATTTTTGTGTAAATAAAAGAAAGAAGTTGAGTTAAACTCTCTATTAATACATACGTTGAATATTTACAAAAAAAATTGATTCGTTCTCTTTGACAGTAGAGAATGAAAAAAAAAAGACAGAAAAATAATGCAAAAGAATTATAGAAAATATTAGGTGTTTACATGTATTTTGATGAGCGATATTAACTGGCAAAAATGCGAAATATCAATGCAATCAACTTAATCTAATTGCCAAATTCGATTTTTGTGACATTTCTCTGCATATAATAACAGTTCTTCGTTTAGTGTTATTGAGCTACTCAGGATGAATGCAGATCTAAATCATGGAATGCTCAATATTGCATTTGCGATATTAATTGCCGTTATTGTTTGCTTTATTGTTGGTAAAGCTTATCTTTTAGAAACTTATAATGACATTGCTCTGTTAGTTCCGAATGACCGGTTTTGGTTTCAATGATTTAAAAGTTGTGATATTAATATCAATGACAAAGAGCGGCCTCTCCAGGCTAAAAAAGTCCGAAGGCAATGAATCGCAAGACTTATTGATCGAAAACTAGTTAAAACTCTCAAACAACTTTCAAACAGTTTAGTAGTTGATAAATAAACCATTTTCAGACGTTTAAAAGCAATAGAAAAAAATCCGAACGGATGAAAAATGACTACCATACGAATTGAATAAACTATTTCAGATGTTTAAATGTAATGAAAATAATCCAATAGGATGAAAAATGGCTACCACACCATTTTAAACTGATTCAATATTACAGTACTTGCCAGCCAATAAAGAAGCGTTTTTTGAGGTAATTTGTGTCTGGGGATGAAAAGTTGATCTACTGTGGCAATCCTAATCGTAAAAAGTCATGAGTTAGTCCACGAGAGCCATCCACATATAATATACCGAAGCGGAATATTCATGGCGAAGTCTTGCTTTGCATATGGTGAGATCGGCAAGGTGTTGTATATTGCGAGCTACTAAAGCCTAATGTAACAATTACTGCAGATGTCTACAGACATTAATTGACCAAATTTAATGACGTTTTTTTTTTCAAAAATAGCCAGCAATATCAAATAACAGACGCGAAGTCATTCTATTGATGACAACGCAATGCCAAACGTTGCAAGAATTGTGCATAATACACTTTTGTAGCTCGAATTGTAAGTTCTGCATACTCACCATACATAGTACTTTCTTATTGCCTTATTCAGATCAGTGCAGCAATGCATGGCTGGTACACACTTTCGAAATGCTGAAGAAGTACGAAACTGGATCGATTATTGGATCACCGCTAAACCAAAATCATTCTTTCGATACGGTATCGCCATGTTGCAAGATATATCGGCAAACGTTATAGAAAATCCTGGAATTATTTTGATATAGTGTCTTTTTAAAATAGAAAAATGAGCAGAATTCGTGCAAGCACCTAATATTTATAATATGAATAATTAAATTAATGTGTCATTAGTTCAAACAAACACATTCGTTTGTTTGTCATTGATGACTTGATGAAACATGCTTGCAACATGTAGTATTATTTGTGAAAAAAAATCCTTTAGTTTTATTTTACAATCAGAGTTTAATTTTTTATTGTCAGGTAGCTTCAGTAACATTCATGAATATGATATACTACAGAAATTAGTTGAGATAAAGCAATAATGTGAAAATATTCGTAATATTTCTGAAGATCTTTCACCGAAACTAGTTAAACAGATTATACTACTAGTTAAGAATAAAGAAGTCTGAGCGTAAAATAAAGCAAGTTAAAATCACTTGCTTTATTTTACAAATAATACAACGAGGTATATGAATAGTGCACTTATTATTGTTATAACTGTTATTTTATAATTATATATCAGTTAGAATATATATATATATATTCGTAATATTTTTTTGCATATTTTTTGTAAAAAGGTGATTCCGTAAATAAATGTATTATTAATTATGTCAAAAATTCTATCATGATGCAATATTTTATTAATATGCAATAGCAGGTGTACATTACGTTATTCGATGTCTGGCCGGGTTTTTACCTGAGAAGTAGTTGTTTTAATGTGCATTTATTTAAAGTACTTACGTAACGTAAGCGAAAATATTACAGAGCTAATTGTGGAAATAATATATTAATTATTTTTAAATCATTTTTATTCAATTTAATTATGTTTTAGTATTCGCTACAACTCGTGAATTACCAATGCTTATCTATTGTAACAAATTTAGAATCTTGTTTATAACGATTAACACATTATGAATATGGCTAGTAATATTTTATATTTCTCAAAGTAATTAATTTAATTAATAGATTTTTCTCATTGCTGTTTATCACTGGGAAAAGTCATATCGTTTCATCCTTTATTGTTATTGAGCGATAATTACATAATATTATAATAAAATACTTTTTTAACTTTGTATTACAAAATTGTATATTTAGTGACTATAGTTTTAACAATTTATACTTGCCATTGTTAAACTAAAAGTTTCATTAAAGTCATAAAATTTAGTATGACGTAGTTTACGATCATTGTTTATAAATGATTTCACAGTTGTTTAGATTTTTATAATAAAATACATTGCTTGATAATAACTAAAAAACTAAATAATTATATTAATTAAAAACAAAATGCATTTATTTTTATTAACCAAGTGAACCCTTTTAATCATCGAACGTATTCCGCGCCGCATTGACA
This sequence comes from Philonthus spinipes, assembly GCA_963082785.1. NCBI lineage: Eukaryota > Metazoa > Arthropoda > Insecta > Coleoptera > Staphylinidae > Philonthus > Philonthus spinipes. Next base: position 16,894,971 of record OY720307.1, on the reverse strand, counting down.
AATATGTTAATTACAAGAACAAAGCTATTGTTGTCCGGATTTCATTAACCTGGAAAGCGAAATAATATCAATTAATTATCGCGGCGTGTTTAAAATGGGCACGGCATATTTTATACGAAGGGCAGTGTAAAACTAACACGCAACGTACGAAAACTTACTTTTTGCGATAATTAATCACACATTATAATCCGTTTAACGTATCCCAATATTATCCGAACCTTTCAGATTTTAATTATAACCGTATGCCCGAGGAATAAAGGGCAATAACTCATAATGTCAAAAGTGCTACGGTGTTGTGGAATTAAAGAAATATAACCTAATAGATTATAAATAATGTTGGGTTGTTTATTATATTAATTTTAAAATGATTTTTGATTATTAAATGGAGGTATTATTAATGATATTATAAAAGAGTTGATTTACTTTATTGCACTGATATAACATATTACAATATAAAATCGCACTGCATAAGTTTATTAACATAGCTAAATTAGTTAATATTAACAGACATAGAAATTCAGGCGTTTATTTGTTACAATTTAAATAATATATTTATTTACGGAATCACCTTTTTACAAAACATATGCTACAGAAAAAATATTACGAATATTCTAACTGATATGTAATTATAAAATAACAGTTGCCCTAAGGATTCCAGAACACACAAAAAATGCTACAAAAATAATAAACCACCTCCACATTGATAAAAAGTTAATGATAATTTTGTATATTTGCAATAAACGTAAAAAAATGAATCTGCTTGAGCAATTAGAAATAAATAAATTTAATAAACGCGGCATTCTTCTAAATGATCAAGCAGATGTAAATAAATCACCTCTTTTAAATGTGTAATAATTTATGCTGTATTTTCCTATTGTGTCATGTTATTTTTTCATCTTGCTTATATTTTTTGATGTTTTTTTTTAATTGGTTTTATGTGTATAGTTACTTTTACGCCCCCTACCCTAACTCCCTCAATCCCCGCACTTGATTAGTATTTAAGCGCTAGTTTAAGTTTGTAAAAATACATTATTCGCCTGTCTGATGAAGGTACTGTGTTGTTGCAGTGTCAACCATTAAATAGTGAAATCATAACAAAGTGAGTTATTTATCAAAGTGTCAATTCACATTTAATTCTTTGTCTGAATGCTCCAGATATCTTGTTAAACAACTGAATAAACGAAGGATGTCCGCTTTTGAGAGAAAGAGAGAAATCGAGAAAAAAGGAGGCGTGATATTTTATTTGGGTCGCCGTTGCGCGCATTGACAAAAGACTGGGGAAACTTCACGAACCCCACGGACTAAACACAACATAATTGAATGCAATTTGTAATGACAAAGTTGCGAATGGCGTTATATAATACCGTACGGAACAATGAATCCGTTATCGCCAAATTAGGCAAAGTGCCTGATTAATACAGCTGTTGCTTTTCCGAGTTTATCACACGTATTTATTACGGATTAGCATTAATTATTCAGCCACTTCTCGGATATGGCCCGTTTTGTCTTTCCACCCCTCACCGTCTTCCGTTTTCCTATCAGATCACTCCCTTATGGATTCTTACTCTTGTTAAATCAATACAAACTCCGATATGAACGGATCACATTTCCTATTAATGTTTGCAGTCGGGGATTAGAAATTTCCCTTCCCGGGTACACGATACGCTCCGGTTGAGGTTTTGTCTGATTTTGAATAATCACCAGAATTGTCTTTAGTATTTGAATAATAAATTATCATAATTATCAAAAAAGTAATTTTTAAAATTTTTAGAAACATATTTCTCACATATTTTTAATTTTATTATCCAATTTATAATTTGTTATTATTTTGTAAAAAAGGTGTTATTCGTTAAATAAATAAATAAATAATCTAAATAAATAAATAAAACACATAATTCGATAAATGAAAACATTTTCAATTTTATTTATATAATGAGCCATTATCAAACTGACAGTAATTTTGATAATGGCCATTGTCATCATCATCAAGCTAATAAATAAGGTCGAAGCCAGTCACTAAATAAATTTCAGTTAGAAAAACAATGTTATTTGAATAAAATAAAATGAAATAAAGATGATTCACATATATGCAAAGAAATTAAACCAGGAAAATTTGTGGCAATGATCAATAAAATTCGATTAATCCCATTTTCCCAACTGCAAAAAATGACTTACACTGTAAAACTTACAAACATCTATTGAAACAACTATTTCCCGAGTATTTACATCCAATATTCGGCGGGGTAAATGCTCGGCAAGTAGTTGTTTCAATAGATGTTTGTAAAACTTACAGTGTAAGTAATTTTTTGCAGTTGGGAAAAAGGGATTGATCGAATTTTGTTAATCATTGCCAGAAATTTTCCTTGTTTAATTTCATTGTAACTATTTGAACTGTTTGAGTTTAATTTCTAACTTCACTTTCATTGAATTTTCATTTGGTTTTATTTGGTTTTAATATTAAAACCAAATGAAAATTCAAATTAAACAAGGAACATTTCTGGCAATCATTAACAAAATTCGATCAATCCCTTTGAAAATTCAGTGAAAGTTAAACTGAATTTTGATTTGGTATTAAATTGAAAAGTATTTTCACTAATCGAGTAACGATGTATAACCAAGTAAAAGCCTCAATAATTATTAATTTCATAAAATAACGGCTTTTAGCAGAAAGATCAATGTCGATAATCTTTTAACAAATATTTTATATTGTTATATAAAACGTTACAATGTAAACTGATGTGTTTATCAATAAAAATATTTACATATACCAGGTGCTGATGCGATCAGGAATAGGGATTTAACATTTAAAAAAACATTTATTTGTAAATCCCTGTTTCACCTTCATTTTATATAAAAACTGCAAGAATTAAAATGTGTTTAAAATTTAAATACTCGTAAAAACGTTAATAAATTTTAAAATCGATGTATAAATTGCATTATCCACGAAAATAATCCATGTAAAATTGCAATCAAAAACATTTGTTAAAAGTGCGGTTTATAATAAATGCATATTTTATATGATAGTCATGGCTAATGCAATTTTATAATGCGATAATTTGCATTTAATTAATTATTTATTAATTAAACATCGGTTCCAAAATTGAAGAAAGAATCATTTTACAGAGATTTTTAATTTCCTAACTAATATTAATTCTTTCAGTTTTTCTCCAAAATGAACTGGGAAACAGTAATTTGTAAAAAAAAGCTTTTACTCGGAAAATCCGTATGTAAACCTGGTGGTGTCAATACCCGTTATATAATTAGCATCTGCAAGAGAATTTAAGTTAAAAAATCATAAAAATAAATCTGTCGAATTTATAATTTTCATGTTTTTATTATTGATTGTAATAGGTAGTCTAACGTAGGCATAACAAGTATGAGAATTAGGATTTCTACCTTTGAGTAATTATATTACAAATTTGTGAAACCACTTCGAATCACCAACACAGTGGAATTTAATTTCACCAGTTAATTATTATCAGAATGATAAACAGCACATATTTCGTTAAGGTCAAATATTAATCAATATCGAACCTTTCCTTTGTCCGAGCAAATGTCGTGTACCGGAAACTCGGTGCATTGTTTGAGTGGACAAATAATGCGACTTAATGAAATTCGCGCCGCCGCCAGCTCCTGCATTAAGGTCCGAAACTTGTGTGCTGGCCAGTCACAATATTAGTTTCAATTAACTCGCATGCATCAACATTTAATATAACGCTCTAATGACAACAGATGTAGAAGTATTCGATTGTTGGGGCATTTGGTTGATGAAATTCTATTTTTTCAGATGAAGTAGAACTGAATATTACTTTTTAGCGATTTACAATTTTATTATTCGAGAAAATACATTTTATCTTTGTTTTTTGAAGATAATTTTAATCTAAACATTTGTAGCAGTTTTTTTTATGCTCGGGGTCGCGTTGAAAGAGAAAATATACTTTAAAGATGAAAAATGCAAGTGTTAGGGTCTCGTGCTCTTAAATTACACAAAATCTTATATTTGAAATTGTTGGCTATCACTTCTTCCAATATATTTTACTCTCTATTCAATCTTCTTCATGAAACTCATCTATTTGGTTTTCTTTACATTAACATATAAATATCTTATACCCTCTGAAGCATTGATTTTTGAATAAAATTATTGCCTAATAATAATTAATTTACCAAATCGTTCTTTACCTCTTTTCTTTCTATTTCATTACTGGCTTTTCTTAAATACTGTAATAGTTCATACCAGGGTGTGCGCTTAATTTATTTTTATCGAAAATAAAATAAATAGCTGTCGCAATTATTTTGTTTCTTTTATACAATTAATGGTAATTAATCTGACGGAGAAATCCTGCACGCGCTTGGCCCCAAAAATTATATAGAATCGGCAATCAAGCACGAATTGTTTACTTTTGTAAAATTTAAATGTGTATATTCTGACGGGGAAATCCCGTACGCGCTTGACCTCAAAATTGTATAGAATCAAAAATTAAGCAAAAATAATTTACTTTTGTATAGCGTAGATGTTCTTATTATGGCGTGGAAATCCCACACACGCTTCAACCAAATTTATGGGAAATCGACTGATAAACGAAAATCTGATGCGTGAGAACGGGTGTGAGTTTGCAAAAATGTGGGAGCATTCATGACCATATTTAGACAGAGGACATAAATCGTAGAATAATCAAAATTGGTTTTAAAGAGAAAAATGAAAGGAAGTTGATCGCGGTGATGGACAGACGTGGGATGGGAATTAAATGAGGGAATTCGAAGGAATCGCGCGAGCGGACGTGAAATAGAAATTGGATAAATAAAATTAATCGATAAGTAAAAATTCGAGAATTGGTCGCGGTCGCGTGTTTTAAAGTTATACAATCCGTAATAATTAATTTTATTAGTAAATCGATAAATGAGTTTAGATAGTAAAGAGGAAAGTCATGTAATTAAATTCAGAGTATATTAGAAAGAATTAATTGTACAAACTTAAAATGATAATTAGTTTAACTTGTTTTATTTATTAACTGATTGAGTGATTTTTATGGAGATATGGAATGAAATAACGTTTTCTAAAAGGTAAATGCTTGAGGACTGGGCCGAACTTTTCAGCAACAAAGAATTACACAAGGAAGGAAAATTTATAACGTAAGATACACCTAATTGAATGAATATATCGAATTCCTACATCTCTATAAAAATAATGAAAATTTAGAATAGGTAAAATATTAAAATAAATATACTTTAATGAAGTCATGTTCTGATGTGGTTATTTTACTGGATTTTTTTCAACCTCCCGTACCGAATGCAACATCCCACATACTTTTTTTTAGTTCAAAAAAAAGAGGCATGTGGTCTTCTAATGAATTAATTAACACAATAAGGCGTGAACATTCAATGATAGTGCAAAATAGTTTTCATACGAATTTTGCCTTTAATTAATTAAAACAGGTGCTGCTTGCATTTAAACTCACTTAATGTCTTTTATTTGTTGTACTTTCATGTATTCATGGAAAACAAAACGGTAAGTACAAAAATGCATATTTACGCAAATATGCAAATATGCGCAAATATGCGTAAATCAATACTAATCACAAATATAGAACACATTTTTAAATGAGTTATTTACAATTATGTTATTAGAAACAATGCACATTTTATTACTAATAATAGAGAAGCCGCAAATTTAAATAATTAATTATAAATAATTATCGTGCAAATTATTCATGCATTATGAATGCATCAAAATTTACAATTAAATAATACAAAAAATAATAAGCCGTGTTTAACAAATTAATAATATTTATAAAATATTCATCCATGTTTCAGCTCCAATTATCATATCATGCTCCAATTGGCAATCAATTTGAAAAAAAAAAAACAGTTTAAATTAATATATTATACCCCATTCTATAACAAGGCGAAATATATAATATGTTTTCTAGGAAATTGCGTTGTTGTTGTTTACTTTTACACACGCCAATTATTATTAAATTAAAAATGAGCAAATCGACCATAATCACTTGTATCGTACCGGTTTTAAATGCTTCCTCTCAGTTTTTGTATTTGGGGTTTATCTCGCGATTTGCTTTGAATGTTATTTTGGTTATAATAATGAATATTATCGATTAAAATCGCAACGCCAAAGCGGTGAAATTTTCAACACTTTTCGCGAGGGTTTTTATATGCTAATAAATTTAAACATCGGTTTCACGATTTCTTATTAACTTTTGCATTTGTTTATTTCTTCTATATGTTTAACGTTTGAATTAATGCAGTTATATTTAAGTTATGTTTGTGTTAAATTCTAACACATTTGTTGATATTTCAAGCTGAGGGAAATTTATGGAAAATTATGCTATGCTTTAAGACTAAAAAACAAGGAGTTATTAGTTTTAAAGCATATCCTAACGCACAACACTTATTAATCATGATCATAAATTATTGTTTAGAGATCTTTTTTATTTAAGGCCCATAAAATGGTATCTATATAAATGTTTGCGTTAGCTGATAATTCGCTTGGAAACGCAGTTATTGATTTGGAAGAGTAATAAAATTGCTACTGGAGGTACAACATAAGCGAATTATGAATTGAATAAATTGCAATGTACAGATTGAGATATAATTAAAGTTAATTAAATATAAATGAAAAAAGAACATCCTGGGGGATTTGTACCCATGTCCTTCGATTTCTAGCCGAAAGCCCGAGGACGATACACAGCGCTAACCTGCTCCTATCTGAAGTCGAATAATGGAATGGAAATGCAAATGACGCATTTTTTATTAAAAATTTTAATATAATTGATTAATTTATTTGTTAATTTATATTTTTAGTTATTGTTTATTTATTTGTAATAGCCTATTTACTACTTATAGTAAAAAATTGTTACAATTTTTGTAAAATGGTGAATTTTCCGTAAGTAAATAAATTATTATTATTATTATAAATAAGCAAACTATATCGCATATGTTTTACCTGAAATAGCATTACGAAATTTTTACCAAGAAATTTAAGAAAATGTATTTATCAACCTACTCTACAATCCTTCCAACAAACACTTTAATGAATCCTCTAATTAACCTCAAGCAAAAAAAATCCTAATAACCTACACTTTCTTACAAAGTTCTATATTCCCAGTATTTTATTTATTTTCAACATTCTTTTGCTTAAAGCATCAATTTTTAACATTTTCAATAAGCTTTTTTTCTGTTCCTGCAAATATTACGATGTCGTATACAAATGCAAACTCTTTTATTTCAATCTTTCTCATATTTTTGTATCCAATTGTCATTCCTTTTGTTGTTATTCTTAATTCTTTTCTAATGTTATCCATAGTGATATGAAGAGTGGTGGGCTTAGTATTCCTCCCTGTCTTGCACGGTGGTTTATCCTAAATTCTGCCGTCTTCCTATTTGCAGCTCGTGTGTACTTTTTCGTTTGAAAATTGACCGTATTGCTTGTATTTCTGTACTATCAAATGCTTTTTCTAGGTCTATAAAACATAGAAATCCCTCTTTGTTGTACTGTCGGTTTTTTTTTCTGTAATTTGTCGTATTCTGAAGATTTGGTCTTATGCACTATGCACCGGTCTGAACTCACTCCGATTTCAACAAGTAGCTGGTTTTCTATTTCCTCTTTTAAGAAATTCTCGAGATGAACGGATTCGCTCATACACTTTTCCAGGTATGTTGAACAGTAATATTTCTCTATAATTGATACATAATCTGCTCTTATATATTGGAATAATAAATGTTACTTTCCAAAATGTGGGTACTTTCTTGTGCTCCCATGACCTTCTAAATATTTCGAGCAATTGACCACCTTACCCCATAAATTTTATTCTTCGGGGGTTATTCCATCATGTTCTGCTGCCTTTCTCATATTGATGCTTCGTAATGCTTTCAGTAATTCTGTTTCAGTTATTGTTTTATTACTTATTTCTTCAACTTGTCTTTAATTCCCAATCGCTTTTTCTGTTTTTTTTGTTCAGGTTCGTTTATACGCATTCACACCTTTATTCAATCTACACAGATAATATAGAATAAATAATTAGAATCCATATATGTGTTAGTGCGTTTGGGTTATCGACCCGAGGACTTTCTACCCTTTCATTTCTTTATTTTATTAACTTTTGCGATATCAAAAAAATATGCATTTGTTATATTTGTATTTAACAAATACAAACAACATGTTTTAAGGAAAACAATGTATCAATAAATTATGTTACTTAAAAATTATTGCTCTGATTGAGAGAAGATTATTGAATAACCATAAATAATTGTATCGTTATATTAAATAAAATAAAAATGATTTGAAAATGATTAATAAATTATTTTCACATGAAAATGAATGAATACTCTTTTCTATTTAATTGTATCGTTGTTCAAAGCAGGGGGCATCAATACAATTGAAACGGATATTAACTTCATAAGCGGCAAAATATTTCTGATTACGCTGTACTGACTTTATGGTGTAAATGTGATTTCCACCATTAATTCATATTGATTAAATTGAAATGGATTTAGGTTATTTGAGTTTAATAAATAATACGAGAGGAATCTGCCTGATGAAGCCACATTGTGATCAACCAATCGTTGCAGTGGCAATTAATAAACAATTAAATTCGAAATGTGTTGTGCTTTTACTTAATGAAATATTATCTGAAACATATTAAATAAAAATGATTTGAAAATAATTAATAAATTATTTCCACATTTAGCTCTGTGACCATTGACTTACTTACGTAAGTACGTTAAACAAATGCACATTTGTTTTCTATTTATATTATCTAAAACTTTGATATGATTTGTATGGTTTATATTTTATAATTTTTTATAAATCTCTTACATTATTTTTCTTAAGATTTCTAAATTTTATATTTAATTTGATCATTTCCTTAACCTTATTACTTTTCAAGAGAGTATATTTTTTCTTTTAAGTAGTATTCAGTTCACATGTATGGTAACTCAACTTCGTTGTTTTTATTAACACAAAAATAATCAGGACGAGTTGTATAAACTAGGAGAAAACCGCACCCGTCTTCAATAAACATAGAACACAGCAATTATCATCCTTAGCTATTTTCAGTAGTAATAGCTTAAGTGGGGAATGGGATGAGTGTGTAGTATTGGTTGTATTTTTCATTTATGAGTTTTAGTGTCAAGTCGGCCCTCTCACAAAAAATACCTGGATACGCTCCTGAAACAACATTAGATTGGTAGTGGTTGTAAAGTAGGTATATCTTTGTTAATTTTGACAGCAATTGAAAATACTTTTAATAAAGAAAGCAATATCGACAAAAGAGAAACGCGAAAATTAATTAAAAGCAACTGCCAAGTTCAGAGAGGGAAATCTGTATTCGAACAAAAGCCATCACGGAGTAAAAAGGGTGTGTCATAACAGCGGGGGTATGTAAAACACATAGTTCCATCCTCTGCTCGCACGCTGGAAACCAGATATGACCAACGCAGTTTGGCCGACTTTTAATACACGACAATCAACTCTTTGTCCGTCTCTCCTTCGCGCTAGCCAAGTCCGCAATGTCGTAACGTGGCAATGTGTCGCCCTCCTACTGTTTCAATTATATTTTATGCTGTATCTTCCACATGGGTATACACTGAGTACGTAGAGATTGTTATTCGCATTATTTCGCAGGAACGGACGGTCTCTAGCACCTCTCGTTCTTGCATTTATACAGTCTGCGGGGGTGAGTCCCGCGAGTCCGCCTCTAACTCAAGAACTCAAGGTGGAGTTAGATAATTACTCTCCCCGTGCATTTCGCCGGGTTGCGGGCGGCGGGAGGGCGGCGCGGGGGTCGTTATAGCGGGCAGCACTTAAAGAGCTTTGTTGGAAAATATCCGGCGGCATTGTTACACCGCCTCGGCATTTTTCTCCTTCTCAAAGAACTAATGTCGGACATTTATTTCAAAAACTAAGCCCTCCTTACAAATGTTTACCATTTCGTTCGTTTCACCACCTTCTCATATACATCTGTACTTACACACACACACACAATATAAAGGTTCCGTATATATCGATCTATCCTTCTCTATTCACTCATTCATTTCAAATTTTCATTGTGGACTTTGGAATTTCGTTGGAGGATTCGGTTTTATGTCGAAAACGTGACCACAATTCCGAACGGAAAAAAAAAACATCCCATGCTTGACTTTTATATATGTATACACACACACATGAACATATATTATATCTATCTATATATGTATTTCGAAAAGTCCTATTTCAATCATAAATCATACGCGCAAGGATTCAGTGGATAATCGACTGTCCTGTGTGACGGCTGGACATAATTCTATATAGGACCTACATTTTCCCCGATATTTCACATATTGAAAATACTGATTACAAAGGAAGAGCTCGCACATTTATCAAATGACACGTTTTGTAATATTGATATTGCGTTTGACCTTTTCTCGCAAGGCGCCTTATTTTTTAAACGACAAGGGTTCTTTTTTTGTGACACTGTTACCTTTCATGTTATTACATTCGTCTTATTGTAAATTTAATACACTGGATATAATATGGTTATGGAAAAATGTAATCAACATATTTTGCAAGTTACTTTAGCACAAATTGAATAAACGCTACATATTATGAACAGATTGGTAATTGAATAGGATTATTTGTTACTCGTTTGTTTGTGCCAGAAACATCCGTACAGTGCTGCTTAAAAATAAATTGTCCTTATAACCACTTGTTCGTGCCATGCTTTTATCTAGTAATTTTCGACAACATACTATATTTATTTAAGGGTAGTGAGTGAAAAAAAATTATTCATATCACAAAATATAACATAGAGTTTTCTTGTTTATTAATTGAGTCTATCCAACCGATAAAAGGATAAGTTAGCCATGGCCTAAGTAAAGTCCTTTTTTATTTAATAACATGTTCAACCACCATTCATCTAGCGTATGGATAACTAGTGATGGCCATTTCGTTTTTTCGAACCTCATCAGACTAGTATGTTCCTTGATGAAGGCAGTTTAACGGAGCTTATGTTGTGGTTAAAAACCTCATATGAATCATAATAAATGGAAGACGACGCAAGCGCCATCTTTTTCTTAATTTCATGTGGACGATGCCACGTGAATTTAGGCAAAAGATGGCGCTTGCCTCGTCTTCCATTTATTATGATTACTTTTTTTTATTTTCGTGAACATCCTTTTACAAACTTTGTACACAATTCCTCCTAATTAGAAGACTACATACTAAAAAATCATCTTTTAGATGGGTACCATATTTTTACATACACGTGTTTCTATTTAGACAAGCTCTATTTAGTCTGTTACATTTGTCATAACATGAAATTAACTAAATTTATTTAAATTATTTATTCTCTAAATATAATCAATTAAAAAGAATTTAATTTTTTTTAATTTACTCAACTGATAAATTAATTAATAATTTAAACAGAACAAAACAAACATCCATTGAATCAACAATTTCTCGGGTAAGTGCTTCGCCAGATACTGAACTTCGGAATGAACATTGGCCGTTCCATATCAAATAATTGTAAAATGTAACAATTTTTGATTCGAGAATATTTAATACAAGGAACAAGAAGCTTCATTTTTTTGTAGAAATAAACATTATAGAAAATAATTATTTTTCATTATTGTGAATTACCATGTATAACAATGTGGAACGAATATTTAAATATTGGTAATGATATTGAGAACTGTTGAGTAAATTTCACTTGGTTTGTTTTAAATGCAAACATTTCCATGTAAAATAAACCAAGTGAAACTTACTCAACAATTCCTAATATTACTAAAATGTTTTATCAAGTGATTAATGAGACTCAAATTGAAAATAAATTGGTAATGATATTTATCCTAATAAAATTGTATGTACTTAAAAACATAAATAGTTAACTCTGTTAATTATAGTGGTATTAACAGAGGAAAATATTTATGTTTTTTTGTACATTCAATTTTATTAGAATAAATATCATTATCATTATTTTAATATTGGTTGTTTCCAATTAAAGTTATTATATTGGTTGTTTAGAATCACAGTTAGATTTCATCGCTGTATTTTTTTTTTATGTTTACCAACTCAAATCAATGGCCGTACAACACAAACTACGAAAAATTAATGTGCAGCTAATAACAAAACAGCCATTGTTATTCGGATCGAATCTATAAAATACCAGCGAGAAAAAATCGGAAAATCCGCATTCAAACATGTACACATATATATATTTTTTGTTATTTCCACCGATGCAACGATGGCTGTTCGCATTTTATACTTTGCGCAATATCCGGCGATTGTACTCGCGAAAATTTACGATTATTGAGACAACAGCATAAATGTCAAATTGGCAAATTGTCCGCAATTCCCCCGTTCAGTGTTGAAGTCAAACCTTGAAATTGGGCATTTTGCGGGAAGATTAAATTTTTTAGTGTTGGAGAACACGTTTTTTTTATTTATTTAATTAATACAAAAATATAATTAAATATTTCAATCAATCAATTTATTAAGACCTTATAGAGAACGGCGGATGTTGATTATAAAGTATTGAAAGTTAATTTAAATATCGAAACATTATTATTTCGCAGGAATTTGTTTGATATGTGCTTTCTATATAGGATTTTAAACGGATTTATTAGCTGCTCGTCACTTTTTGGTGGTCTAGACTTTTGGTATCTTTGTAATAGCTCTCTAACTAGATCGAGAGAAAATGTACAGGACTGTTTACTGTAGTAAAAACCCCGTCTCTAGATTAATGCACTCAGCAAATTGCTTGCTTTCTTCGCCCAATTTTGACCTTTTTGCTAATAAGTTGCTGTCATTTCGGAGAACTTTGGCAGTGATTAATCTGGATACATTTTTTAGGTTTAATTATAATTTTAATTATAATTTTTTGTAAATTCACTTAATTTAATTTCACTTTATTAAGGGAATCTATTTCCAAATTACATATTGAAAATTTTACAAGAAAAGTGTAACGCACTGAAAACATTACAAAACATATTTTTAAAAAAGGTAAATTACCAATCACAAATTACGACAAAATACATAATAAAAATAATACGCATCAAAATAATTATATATCAATCCCAAACAGTCCATAGTGAAAACAATATGCAAATGGAAGAATATTTGTTGTATTTTTCAGTTTATTATAAATAAGGTATAATTTAGTTCTTAAGTACGACTATTATTACTAATTATATCTAAATTTCTATATATGTAAGAGGTATCTTGTTAAGTGAAATAAGTAAATTAATTATTGAAATAATGTACATTTATTAAAAGGGTACAATTTATTTAATTTATCTTAAATGGTGACTCTTAAAGTAAATTCTATTGAAATTATTTACAATATGATTGTAAATTTTATGTAAAATCTTCATAGAACCGTATGCATTGCCCGTAATCGAAACATTAACCCAAATTATAAATATCCTTCCCATACGTTATTCCTATATGTTAGATACAAAACTTTCCTTTAAAGTCCATTCCAAATAAACAAAAACGAAAATAAATTCGATTTCATCTTATCACTCCATGACAGAGACAATTAGATATTTGAAATAATTACTCCAGTCGACAGTCAAAAAGAGATATCCAACTTCAAAATACACAATACATAAAAACAGACTTTTTCAAAAACATGCTAAAATACGATAACCGTTTGGCATATAATTTTCACATAAGGAAATTTCTTCTAATATGTTCATTGCATATTATTTATTTGGAACATCTGTCAATAAAGATACATATAAATATATATACTACGGCATGGTTCTACACTACTATATGCTGATGATACGACGATATCATTTGAAGGCAATACCATAAGTGATATTGAAAGAAAACTTCGAGAGAACTTAGATTCCATAAGCAGTTTGTTTGTTAGAAATAAGCTCAAATATTAAATAAAAACAAAACCACCACAATACATTTCTCACAGTAGCTAAACAGGAAATAATGTATTAATTATTTTAAAATTCTTTTTATTTAATTTAATATATTTCTCGCTGAAGCCAAATTGTGTATCTAAAAATAGACATAAATTTGCTCGGAATGCATATTGATTCAAAATTAACATGGAAAATTACTTGAACATAAACTTGCCCAACAGGTATATATATTGAATAATTTGTCTAGATCATTAACAACGCATATGTTAAGAAATTTCTATTTTGTTTATTTTCATTCTCATATATCACGTTTCAGGTATATTCCGCCTGGAACGACGCGCTCTCAGAGTAGTAGCTGGATTATAATATAGATACAAACTATTAGTTAGCAATTTTACATATTGTATTTTGACCTGCGTAAACTAAAGTTTTTAACACAAATAAAATATTATTATTATATTTATACAATAGGAAATAATAATTAATTAGTATTTTAATAAGTCCTTTTCAATAAACATTTTTTAAATATCAATAGCCTTGAAGTTAATATACGACATACGTTCGTCCTAAGTTAGAATGTTTTTCAGTAATATGTTTCCTTTTACAATTATTCTATTAAATATATAGAGAGCGAAGCAATATTTCTGAGACACTTATAGTTCTTATTATTTTCAACTTATTCAGATACAACTCTAACCTACAAAATTTTACCATGAAAATTTCATTCTTGCACGAGTTTGTCCCATAATCATATTTTTAACTACAATTTACAAAAAGTTAAATAAAATCACCAACCTCACTTTTACTAGAGTTATTCAATTTTTACTTTTTCCAATGTATTTTAAATGTGGCTTCGTATCAAAATACTCCTTTTGGTGATAAATTCCCTATCAATAACGACGAGAGGAATGAAACTCGGACACCTAATTTCCATTCATCCCATGAATCCCGGGTTAAAATATAATCCTCCCCGACTATTTTTGATCTAAATCTGATTTTTGTTTTCTTTTTCGAAAGGGCAATCGTAACGTGTTGAGTTCATATTGGGAGATAAAATTAATTTAATTCAAAACAAGAGGGATAATATTTGATAAACATATTTAGACCCACGTAGACAATCCACCAGCAAAATACCAACTCCATTTTTTTCGTTAGTTATCGATTTTTTTTTTCATTTTTCACATGTATTTTAAATAAGGCTCGATTTTTTCTACATTCAATATCTATTTTAACACATTTCCCATCGATTGAAAATTTTCGGGCCTCTTGTTTCCATGTCAGATAAAAATCCACATTTTTTTGGGATTTTTTCACCAAAATTCTAAGGCTATCGTGATTATGGGAAGATACCCTCTTACACACAAAATCTACACAAATCGATCTCTCTCGCTCTTATGGAATAAAAAACTGGCTCGTCGAATGGTGAGCAGAATGAACCTCAAAAATTGAATTAAACGGAATCAACTGGGCGACCGTATATTTGTCATGTACGAGTATTAGATGACAGAAAGCAATATATCAGATGCTCTCACTTTAACCAATGCGATCTTATGGGGACGTGCTGGAAATAAGAGAAAACATCAATTTTTACACAGAGGGCTTTCAAATAGAGGTGAATCGAAGCCAACAGGTAACGCATTTCCGGTCGCCATTTTCGATTTCGAGATAAGCGCTGTCATTAGGGCAAAATTCGATCGATTTGAAAACTTTTTTGTAACAATTTTATCAACAATTCGGCGACCAACGAAAGGGAAAAATTTATTTCAGTGACATTTCATTTAGTTGCTGTACAAAAAAAAAATCCATTTCAAAAGTTGTTTATTTGGGAAAATTCATAATAGTCAGTAGCATATAAACATCAAGTATCTGGTTTTATTCTAAAGCGAGATATATTTTTGCCAATTTTTGAAAAATTGGCTTTAGCTTTGTCTGAGGGCATTGATTGGCAGCGGGCACTCAGAGGTCTAGCCCTGTACTTGTTTTATTTTACTAAATATATATTTCCAAAACGATGTTTCCATCTTCAGTAGTAAAGACTGAAGTTTCTATTTATTTTATTATACATGGCGGTGTTAGTCTCAATGGGCTATCGTTCAGAGGTTTTTCTGCCCTGAAAAAATATTTTCTCAAATCGATATATCAATGGGTAATCCATTGAAGAATTTTCAGCCTTATTCGTAAACCTAAGTGCTTAACAAATATCTCAATATCCATAATATTTAATGTATAGTTGTATTATTCTATTGTACTTTTATTTTTTTTTATATTTTGTCTTTATTGTACTTTGTTTTATATTGTCCTGTTATAGGAAATCCATTTGGGGAATAAAGGCTATTATTATTATTATTATGTGATTTTTTCTTGCTTTTCGCAGTTAATTAAATACCTGACAAGATTATATCCAATGTAGAAGTACGTATCAATTTATATTTAGTCACTTCTTGTTATGATATATAACAAGCTCAAAATGACAAATTTTTGTAATTCTAGGTAGACATTTTCCTTTATTTCCATTCATTTTATACTCTTGTTGCGGTTTTTGGGAATAATTCCAGTTGTAAATATGACTACAGGCAATTTTGAAATGGATTCCAACCGCCACATTTCCTTAATTTCAGTAAGGTCCTAGTACCTTCTTATTTTTTTCAGCATGGGTGGATTCTAGATTTGTGGTGGATGGTATAGCCACATACATCAATAGTGCTGATCCATTGCTCTTATTGGCCAGTACAATATCCGGTCTATTAATTGGTATGCTAGATTTGTGGTGAATGGTATAGCCACATATATCAATAGTGCTGATAAATTGCTCTTATTGACAAGTACAATATCCGGTGTATTATTTGGTATAGCCTTGTCGGTAATTATACTCCGATCCCAGTACATTTGTACCCTTAGTAAGGGCTGATATATTTTGTTTTCTGTAGAAGTACTCTTTTAGCAGGGTTTTATGTTTATTCAGTATTTTTTTAGGTTTATTATTATTATTATTATTAGTATAGTTTTATATGTAATTATTTTTTTAAGTTTATTATAATTATTAGTTGTATAGTTTTATCTGTAATTTAAAATTGTACCTCTGCCAAAAAAAAAAATATTTTTTTTGTATCTATTAGTGATAATCGAATATTTTTGATCATTTCACAGGGCTCATTTATTAAACCTCCACACTGAAACAACACCTGTAATCAGCGCTGTATTTTTTTTCTTATTATTCCTTTTTTTAACTATTTCTGAAACGTAAATCCGTCCTTTATTACACATCCAGGGAAGTGCATATAATGAAGTGGATAAAGATCTCAATTTACCCCGCGTGCATGTAGAAACCGGCTACTTTATTGCCGGCTCGAAATAATAGCCTCGCCCGTTATGTTTACTAAATTTTATAGTCTAAACATTTGCTATGTTCTACATGTATGGAGCTAATTCCGACTAATACGTCACAGAAACCGTGAATAATTCAGGTGATTAGTTTTGGTTGCGTCTATTAATCATTTATATGGATAAATATTATTTGTATTAGGTGTATCCTGTGCTAATGTGATTACTGGTTAATTATGTTATACACCGGCGTGAGTGATGTTTGTGTATTGTAGATAATTAATTAGTAAATAAAACATTAATAAGGTTTTTTTACTTCTTGTATTTAAACAGTTAAAATTGCGTTAAATTTATAATTAATTTTATTTTAAGCACTGTATTTATATGCAGTGGTTACAATAAAAATACTGATTAAATGTAAAAAAATTAAATTGTCGACTTTTTTCGGGTTATCAGCCCATTAGAAATAAAATTTAAATTGTTTAACGTACTTACGTAACGTAAGTCAAAAGTCACAAAGCTAAATGTGAAAATAATTTATTAATTATTTTCAAATCATTTTTATTTAATATCATGTTTTAAATTCTCTTGAAAAAAAAATATATATTAAATTGTATAATTCTTATCGAGAATGTAAAATAATTCAATTTAATAGGTGTTTTGATTTAGTTTTATTGGTATATTTCTAATTATTAATGACATTTTTATTATGAATAAATATAAATTAAATATTTATTATTATTATAATAGGATCGACCAATGTTTAAATATCAGAAATATTAATCATGCAATAATAATTTAATTCAAAGTGTATTTAAATTCTACCATAAAGATCGTCTGGTACGCAAAACAGTTTTAATTAATATTAAAATAAAACACTATGTTAAACTTCTTATTTTCACAATATTTTATGTAGGTATACTGCTACAATTCTTTCGATATACAGTATCATCATCAGGCAGTTAAATTAATTTTAAAAAGAAAATCTAAACTGAGATAGAATTTTATAAAATAAATAATTAGAAACTTACTCATTTAATGAAAACCAGAATATTAAGAAAAAAATCACACGATGTAATTTATTCTTTAAGTAGTCGGAATCCATATTAAATTTAAAATCTCTTTATTTTTCAATACAATTTAGTTTCATAATAATTTTTCTTTAATATAACAAGCGTTGGTATTATTTGTTTTGCAATTCCATTTCACAATTATATATATTCTAATATAACTAACGTTCGTATATAAAAAAAGAATAAAAGCCTATCAATTATTGTGAAATGTTCTCCAATATTATGCTCTGTTCGTTCCTTCTGTGTGTTTCGGAGCAGTCTGCGTGTATAAGTCTACATTAGGCAGCGCTTTTAATATTTATACCGCATACGGGATTTATATATTTATAAAGAATTCTACGGGAATCTAGATACATAAACCGTAATTCTAAGGGCGGGGATTTACATAAAATCCCTAACTGAAATTGAAAACGCCAGTTTACCCCGCATCCAGCGACCCTTCTCTCCGGTCCCGTGTCTTGAACGCGAGCAACATTTTTGCAGTGATTTATACGGGGTTTTAAACAATTCTCCATCAATCCCGAAATGAATCGCACAATACAGACTTTAAGAAATATATATATACCATTGTACTGGCTTGTTTTACATTTGCTAAAAATAATTAAAAATCAAATATATTTTATTAAATCTTCTATTTGGTTCTCATTAATTACTTATGAAACATGATCACTAATAAGTTGAAATATACGCTTGATTTGTTTCACTACTTAAATTACTTCCTCCGACTAATTTCAACTTAAATAATGAAAACATTTGTTTAAAAATAGTGCGAGATTAATGGAAACACTATCGCACAGACGTGGCAATCCTTTTTTTTATACTTGTTGTTTTGTGCGTAAATAAACATAATTGCTTTCGATTTAGAATATTTAAATAAAAAAATATATTCTTTTCATCAATATTATTTAAATACTTATTTTTACTCGTGTGTTTTAATTATTTGTATATTATTGAAAAGTTATGAAAAAAAGTAACGCACTTAGAGTGTGGAATTTGAAAAAAAATTAAGTTTTGAAAATGACAAAAAAACGTTGGTAGCGCGATTGCAAGTAATAAGTATAATAAAAAATAATCAATACGAATATAAACATTCTGAGAATTAATTACAACCAATTATGAATTTTTCTATCATATTTCTATAGAAAAAATAATTTAAAGTATGACAATTCTCAAAAATGGATTATTGAATAATGTACTCTGATGTTAGCAGCGCATCTGTTTAGCAATAAGTGTAAAAACAAATTAACCAAAATGAATGTAAACATTCTGAAAGTCGAATATCTTCAACTCTTGATTGTATTATTATATTCTTAAAGAAAATGTAATTAAAAGTATGGCCATTTTAAAATATATAATTTTGAAAATTACACCTTTAAGGCGGTTGGCGGTACCCAACGAAATGTATAATAACAATTTAAGAAAGGATAAATTAAGTGTTTGACAAGTCATATTTATTCATTAGGAATAGTTTAAAGAACTTTAGGAAGGAAATAGAATTTAAAGTATCGATTTTGAAAATAGGATTTTTTGAAAATTTTCCCGAAAGATGAAAATAAGGGTGTTGGAAATAAGACCCTTAGAAAATAAACTAATATGAATGTAAATATTTTAAAATTGGAAATATATTGTCTAATAATTGTATAAATATTTAGTGAAACAAAATTGAATCTAAATTATGGCACTTGAGAAAAAATAATTTAAAAATTTGACTTTTGAGATTTTTTAATTCACCATTAATTTGGTTAGGATGCAATTATAAAATTTTATCTTATCCTGTTTTATTGATTTTTTGGTTTTACACAAATGGTTATAAAATATTTAATTTTAATCGCTGATTTACTGTAAATATTATTATCTAAAAGTATGGTGGCAGCGTCGGGTGTTTTTTTAGAATTATTGTCAGCTTTACAAACATTGATATTTAACTAAAATTAAATAAAATAAAACAGAAATAATATAAATTAATTGCTGAAAGACCACAGGTTGATAGCCAATTAACAAATATTAATTATAAATTTGAGTTTTTTGTATATTTTCTGTATATATCTGTTAATAAAGATTATTATTGTTATAAATTAACTTATAAAAAATGTTAATCAATAATTTTAAAAGTACTTATTGGATTTTTTTTAACATTTTACAAAACATTGCCTAAAATCACTATTATGATAATCATTTTAATGTTACATCATATAAAAATAAAATACAGGACATTCAGGTTTTGATTATCACCATTGCTAAAATGATTTAAATAAAAAAAATATAAAAAATAAAACAAACTGCTGTAAAATAAATTACATCGATCGTTTAATTAGACGTTAGGTAGTAACATAATATCAATTGTTTGTATATGCGCACC